>JAIUCV010000427.1:0-729435 GCA_026724425.1 Erythrophleum ivorense | reverse complement strand
ACGTTTTCCAGAGCGAAACCAGATTAGGTACCTTATAACAAACTACTAACATGTTAATCATGTATTGATATTCTACTACGTATTATAACCTAGCTATAGTTGCCACCGATTTCGAATTAACCAAATTGACTCTTGCAATTACGACACAAATCAAAACACAACAATGTATAACATACTTGGAATTGCAATTACGACCCAAAACAAAACGCAAAAAAATGTTTTGATACGACGACCAAAAAGTGACTATGTTAAAGTTATTGATCATATATAATGTATTAATGCGTTACAGGGTATATATAGTAGATTAGATTAATTAGTTAGTTGTATTCGTTCCTACATAAATTTTGATTTACGAATAGCACGTGTTGGAATTCGACGTTGACTTGGATGACAAGGCATTGTCAAAGGAGGAAAAAATGTAAAAGGTACTGGGAGCCACCACGTAATTTCATATGGACGGATCATTCGAAAACAACTCGCTTATACCCTGTGTTCAAAAAATCGGTAATCATTAATCGGGCGGTCGGGTCGGGATTAACGATTTTTTAAAAATCGGGATTAAATCGGAGATTAATCGGGGATTAATTTTTTAACATATTTTGTATATTTTTAAAAGATTTTCATATATAAGTAACCATATAAGTAACATCAATATGATTTTCATACTCCAAAAGATTATAGATTGTTATTAAGTATTAACTAATCACATCTATTACAAAAGATCAAAAATAGTTCCACTCACAATAGAGACCCAAAAATATTGTCTTGATCAATTGAGAACATACAAAAAATATAGTTAAAGGATTACAGTTCATCATTTGTTCTTCATTGATCAAGTAATTAAGGTGCAATGGACTATTAGACTTAGATGTTGGTGGATGAAAAAACGTTGTCGTATCAAGCTATTGGGCCCAATTTAAACAAAAATTGACAATAAGGCCCAGCTGATTAAAAAAAAAACGTTGACAACGGTGTTGACCGGTTCATCGTAAAACATCGGCGATTTGGATTCCTCTCCTCGGTGACCCACCGATGTGGGATTTTTTCACCGATTTTTTCAATAAATCGGCGTTTTTTTGAACACAGCTTATACCTTTTAGATTTTTTTTTTTTTTTAAAGACTCGAATGTGTTGTAACTTGTAAGCTTATTTTAACATTCATACAAAAAAAAAACAAAAAAAACTTGTAAGCTTATAAATGCTACATTTTAAACCTAATATCTGGTTGGCAATTTTGTCTTTTCCTCAAAAGTGATTACAGATGTAGCGTGGGCTATCACGGTATCGGCAGAGCCGTGCTCATGTTATATATTTTGGTGCATCAGCACCGCACCAGGCCCCCTTCTTATATTTTGGAATTTGAGGCCCCAAATTAATATTTAATACTTAATACCAAGTATTAAGTAATATGGTTTTTATAACACTCAGCTCTACATTCTTTTTATTGAAATTAACTTCTTTTTATTCTAGTTTTTATTAATATTAAGCTTTATTTTTATGTTATTTGAGTTTGTAATCTTTTATTATTGAAATTTCTCATATTTTGTTCTTTTTTCTTATAAAATATTTTTAAAGTTAGACATATAACATTTGTATAACAAATTTTCTGATTTACTTTGTATTGGAAAGAATTATTAAGTAAAAGCAAATGAACTTTTTTTTTTTTTTTTTTTTTCCACAGGCCCTCGTAGTCTAGGCACGACACTGGGTATCGGATGATGGCTCAAGTAATGTAATGACATAAAAAGGTATATATTGGTGATTATCCTTATAACGTAACATTATACTCAGAATTTACATAATAATTCACATATATGATTTAGGAATGTAATCATCGATCAAGACTCTCTTTTTTTCTCCAACGACGAGTAAGACTTGTAACAAAACAAACAGATCACGTGGACAGCTCTTTGGACTTCACTTTCAGTCACAAGTTACTAAGATACACCCAAAAAACATTCATCTATCCGATCAATTTGCAAGAAAATTAAAAAGCAAAAAAAATACCTTTTCAACCAGTATTCATTAAAAACGGAAAGAGAACATATAACGCTAACCAAATGAAGATGTATACATACAATTCATTTGATATAATACAATTTCTCTTTAAGGTTAAATGCATTTCTTCGAGTAACAAATAAATTATATATGAAGATTTAAATTTCACGGCTATTGACCGTTGTTGACTCCCAAATTTTGTCAAATTGGAATTACAAATAGGTCCAAAAATTTGTTGAAAATTCTTATTCCGATATACTTATTAAAACACTTCAGATGTCCCAAGATTATTTTTTATTTGTTTTATAGATTAGTTAATAAAATATAGACCTTACATCTCTTATACTATATCGCCCTCAACGAATCTATCTACTTTCTTTTTCGTTAAAGCACTTAATTCTTTTAAAATGGTCTCATGAGCTTTGGGAAATACCTTATTGACACACCTATATATCTAGATATCTGTGTTTTTTCATTTCCAAATATTATACTTTTGACACATTTAGACCAAAAAGAAAAATCATACCTTTGTAAACCCTTGGCCAAAATAAACAAATAAGCATGAAAATTAACACACAAACAGAGAAAAAAAATTAAGAGAAAAAGCGTCCCGATTAGATTAGTCATAAGTCTTACAAGTGATAAAGCCACTTTTGCTACCGTCCAAATAATGTTTAAGACAGTTCTCACACGTGGCAACTAATGAGTGGATCAAAGCTGGCAAGATCCACAAAGTCGCAACTTGCAATAATTTTAATACTGTAATCATTTAGTTGCACGCTATATTCTTTCGGCGCAACTCAAGCTTCGATTTATAAAAACTATAATCAATGGGTAAAACATGTAAGATAAATAAGCATGGTACGATTTTTTTGTTTGTTAAAGAATAAGCATTGTACGATATGACCATCATTAGTTATATATGGAACATTGTAATATTTCATTTGACACTTTATTTAGATCGATCTTCTGGAAGTACAGAAATCTGATGCACGCACGTGTCAATGTCTGATAGCTTTCAAAGAAGTTGATACAAATAATAGATAATCTTTGAAGTCGTATAAAATCGTCGGTCCATTATCAAAAAGAATTCACTAGGTTCTTGGATTAAATGGTCCACTGCTAATCCGAAAAACTGTCGTCTTTGTAAGTGTAATTAACTTTAATTTGAATAAAGATTTCTAAAAATAGAGGCTAATCTATGTGACAGACTATGTCTATCTGTGCTTTGGATATATCCCTCGTTTGACGATAAAACACATGTAGCTGAAAAATATACGACTACACATGTTTAAGAAAACTGACGAATATTTTATAAAGAGATAAAAGAGCCCACCACATAAGTTTAAGTAATCTCCAGTAAAACTTGTAATAATAAAGTACTAGTAAAGTAATTAGTACACTAATTTCATGGTTTATGCGCAAAAATATACTCCCACGTGCGGTGTCACGTGTTCCGTGACCCTAGAATGTACTTTGTCGACAGCTTTCTCGTATTCCTAATTCCTCTGTTCAGCTATTCTGATCAACATACATGCTCTTTCCCGTACTGTTTTTATTGAACTTATATATATTCGATAAACATAAAAAGAGAGTATTATATTCGGTGGAAACGAAGCATTACATTCCTAATATTATTGGAGTGTGGAAATGAGTCTAAATCATTTGTTTGTCCAATACATAAACCACTACTATATATTCCATTGACAAAAATACAAACGAAATAGATATATCTATCCTAGAATAATTTTTGTAAGATATAAAATCGGTTATTAGTTTTGTTTGTAGAAGAAGAAGATGAATGTGACTGACAGTACATATTGTAAGAAAAAGGTTATTTAAAATTCAAAGTAACTTCTTTCTTTGACCAGAGGAAATTTAACAGGTAAAGTACATAAACTTTTAGAGCATTTACACTGAACACTACAAAACAAAACTAGAAACAACAGTTTGAGTTTCTTGATTTTAATAAGCTAAATAAACAGAAAAGAAAAGGAAAAATCTTATCTATAATCTGGACTCACCAACGCGTGTAGAGAAGGAAAAAGCTTTAAACAATAATTCAAATTAATTAGTGAGCTTATTAAAATAGTTAATAAGTATTTCATAACTTGAACTCAAGAATAAAACGAAAAGAGGAAACTTAACCCAAGAAAAAAAAGTAAACAAAGAATAATCTTGACAGAGAACGTAAAACAGAGGAGAGAGAGAAAGCTGAATTCGAGCTCCAAAGAGTTTTAACTTTGAGCCCTCCTCAAGGACGGACGGACTCATACGCTTCACTCCGATTCGTAGAGAGAGTTTCCAAGAGACGACAGAATCGCAACGAAAACAGAAACTTTACAAATTTTTATTTCTATTTCGTTAATCCAATCCGTAAGTACCCTCCTGGTAATTTTTATATAATCTCTTTTAAAGATTCTCCATTTTTCTTTCCTTCGTTCATCTATTCTTCTTCTTCTCCATCGAGGAATCATTTTCAGATCGAGATCAGCGATTCTTTTGAGTTTCATTTTGTTGGGTGAAATTTGATTTTTGAATTTGGAATCTAGAGATCTAAAAACGAGAATACTCTGAATCGTGCGTGTTTTGATTGAACTAGTCTTGGCTCATTTTGGGATTTTCTCAGATTCTCTCTCTCTCTCTCTCTCTCTGCATTCGTGTTAAAGAGAAGATGGTGGAAGATCGGACATATCTGCTATCGAGGGTTTTCTCAAGCTCTCGTCTTTCAGAATCCAACTGGCCTTGCATGTATCCCCAGGGAGAAGAAGACTCTTCCCAATCTAAGCTTACCAATGGCAAAAGAGCATTGGAGGATGATGACGATGTTGAGCTCAGAGAAAGCAAGTCTCTCAAATTGACGAGATGTTCAATTCACGAAAACGATTCACTGATCAACGAAATCGGGAGGGACAATTCGATCAGCTGTTTGATCCGTTGCTCGAGGTCCGATTACGGCTCAATCGCATCCCTAAACCGGAGTTTCCGGTCTCTGGTTAGATCCGGAGACGTTTACAGACTCCGGAGGCAGAACCGGATTGTCGAGCATTGGGTTTACTTCTCCTGCCAGCCCTTGGAATGGGTTGCTTTCAATCCCGTTGAAAGAAGATGGATGAATCTTCCGACGATGCCTCCTTCAGGTTTTACGTTCATGAGCGCCGACAAAGAATCGCTCGCCGTCGGCACCGATTTGCTCGTTCTAGGCAAATACGACGACTCCTCTCATGTGATTTACCGATACAGCCTTTTGACCAACTCTTGGTCTTCAGGGATGAGGATGAACTATCCGAGGTGTTTGTTCGGCTCGGCGAGTCTCGGAGAGATTGCCATCTTCGCAGGCGGTTGCGATTCCCTCAACAAGATCAGTGATTCCGCGGAGATGTATAACTCGGAGCTTCAGACTTGGACTACGCTTCCTAAGATGAACAAGCCGAGGAAGATGTGTTCTGGTGTTTTCATGGATGGCAAGTTCTATGTGATCGGAGGAATCGGAGGGAGTGATTCGAAAGTGCTTACTTGCGGCGAGGAGTTCGATTTCGAGACGGGGAAATGGACCGAGGTCCCGGAGATGTCGCCTCCGAGGAGCCGGGAAATGGCGTCAGCGGGGGCGCCGCCGCTTGTTGCGGTTGTGGATAACCAGTTGTATGCGGCGGATCATGCTGATATGGAAGTGAGCAAGTATGATAAAGAGAGTAACAAGTGGTTTACGTTAGGGAGGTTGCCTGAGAGAGCTGATTCGGTTAACGGTTGGGGATTAGCTTTTAGAGCTTGCGGCGAGCGGTTGATTGTGATTGGTGGACCTAGGAGCTCAGGTGGAGGGTTCATTGAGCTTAATTCTTGGATACCGCCGGCTACTGATCGGAGTCCGCCTCTGTGGACGTTGCTCGATAGGAAACATTCTTCCAATTTCGTCTTCAATTGCGCGGTCATGGGTTGCTGATGATAGTAAATTTTCACGAGATTTTTGCAGATTGAAATCAAGATTATTGGTGATGGGGAGGTTCAAAGTTGGAGTCTTTTTTCTTGTTTATTTTTGTTATAAAATTTAATTCAATTCAAATACAATCATCTTGGTGGTATCGTTAGGTTCTTGGAAAGAACAGAACAGAAACAGGTTTTTATAATAAGATTGGTGGAGAAAGTTTCAAAGATCTTACAGTTTTTGAGCTCTGTTAAATTTGTTTTCTAAAATACTATGTTTTTGGCTATTATTTCTCCGAATATTTTTGAGAATGAATATTATCTGTGTTGTGTTTATCCTCTCAAATCCGAGAAGAGAAGAATTAAGCGCTTTTGATCACATGGACGTACGTGCAAGCTATCTTGATCTTTTGGTTCTTTCTTCAGAAAATGGTTGCAGTAAATTATTTGAAATGTAGAAAACAAAGATGGATTTACACATGAAAATGGCAGTTTGATTCTGATTTTGATATGTAGGTTTCTGTCACTCAGCCTAATATATTTCATGAGATTGCCACCTAACATTAGCTATCTAAGCTTACTAATATCATCTCTGTTTGAAGGTTAAATATTTATTACTTATGACAGAAATAAATCCAGTTTAGGAAGAGAATAATAATCCTCAATAACTAAAAACTGTGTATTACGAAAACGTTAATTTAAATTCCAAATCAACTTTCCATTGAGTTATCATATCCTATGATTTTCACTTCAATTCAACAAAATCAAATAGACAAAACTTGCAAGAGAAGGCATTCAAACACCGAAGGAACAATATCATTTCAGAGCTTAAACAAAGAGTCGACAAAAGATTCAGAATACTGACTGTGTCCAACTAAAAAACTTAAAACAAAAGATAAGTAAAAAGTTTCAAACTGCTTTATAATTCTTCACCGTAGAGGAGAAGGAGACTTGCAGGTCTGAAACTTCAATAGGTGGCTGGCAAAAAGGCACTTCCCGGCTGACGTTTAGCCAAAGGTCCATGACATGACAGGAACTGCAAAAGAAACCCAAACATTGTTCAATTCAACAGCAGAAGACAAGTGAATATTGTTATTACAACCAGAGATTCTTATCAAAGGGTCACAATTTGATGCATAATTGAGATACCTTAGCATTGACACCATCAGGAACGACACGCTTCTCTGCCCTCAACTTCGTAAAGTCAGCTCTGTTAAACTTGGTGAATCCCCTGAAGAAAACAAAAGTCACAAACAACATCGATTCAACAAACAAAAGTGAAAAGATGATTCTTTTGAAAACACACCATTTCCTGCTGACGATAATCTTTTGACGACCAGGGAACTTGAACTTAGCACGACGGAGAGCCTCTTGAGCATGATGACCATGATTATCCTTACACCTCACAGACAAAAGCACCTGTCCAATCGCAACACGAGCACAAGTACCCAGAGCTTTTCCGAAAGCACCTCGCATACCGGTCTGAAGCCTATCAGCTCCAGCACACGAAAGCATCTTGTTGATCCTGAGAACATGGAAGGGGTGAACCCTAATCCTCAAATGGAAAGCATCTTTCCCCGCAGATTTCACCATGTACTTGTTGCAAGCAATACGGGCAGCTTCGAGTGCTTCGCTTGAGACGTTTTCTTTCTCCCATGAGACCAAATGGACACAGAAAGGGAACTCATCAACACCTTTCTTCTTCATACCAACATCGTAGATCCTGATTTTGGGATCTGGCACACCACGACAGTACCGAGATTTCGGGTATGGCTTACCCTTGATCTGACGGTAACACCTAGCTGGTCCTACAACGTTTCAGGTTTTTGTTTTTCGTTAGCTACATTGTCTATCAAACCAAAATCACCAGACAATCGATAAACAATCAAGTAGCTCAAGCTCGAATCAATCAAGTAGCTCAAGCTCGAATCAATCAAGGCATAGCATAAATAATCAACGAGAAGACATTTGCTTCATCAAAAACGAAAGCCAAATGATCATTTGGATGAACAGAGATACGATGAACACACGAGAGATGGAGAAACTTACTTCTTCCCATGGCGTCTCTCCTTTCCCCTGCTCAGGCGAAAAGCGCGGCTGCTAGACGAAAAAGAGATGCCCTAAAAATTGACTTAATTATATAATAGATCCGATATTTACTAGGTCAACAAGCAAAAAAATTCATTGGTTTCATTCTAATGGGCTTTGATGAAAGCCCATAGTGTTCATTTTCATATTTAACAAAATACAAAACTAATGAAACCAATTTCTAAACCGAGTCGACTTCGAGTAATCAATGCCTATAATTTTTACTTTTTCATATTTGAGAAGTCGAGTATACGAAGAAAGAAGACGAGAGAAATCTTTATTATATTATATTATAATATATTAATTGAGAAATACTAAAAAAAATAAAAGAGAAAAACTATTTGGATACAGAATAATAATAAGAGAGAAACAGTATTTGAATACAAGAATATCTATAGGCAAAACTAAAAAAAAGACATGTATTAGTTGGTTCTTTGATGTAAGAGTTTAGGGACCCTTGCAAAGCATGTGCCAGAGGAAATATCGTGGAAGCACCATGTACTGTCAAGAGATGCCGACACAAAATATTTATTTGTGGCATGTACAACTCGAACCTGAAGAAAAACATCATTGCTTCTATGTTAAACAAAATTAATAAAATGTAATAGACAAAGAGTTCTTCAAATTCATCCTTATTGCCAATTGGTTTTAGGTTATTGCCAATTGGTTTTAGGTTGGAGCCAAGGAAACTTAACATGGTATCAAAGCCTGATCCGCATCAATACACGTGAAATGCTGGAGAATGAAGCTCCTATTGCTAAAGACAAGATCTCCGAAGCTTATTGTTCTGTAACCAAAATCCGATCTTGTATGTCTGAAAATGTCTGCACATCTTTCCCCCATAACCTATTTTTCCAAAGAAAACAGACAAATAAACACAGTATGTGTCATGAAGGAGAATTTTCACTAAATCGGAACAAAGAAAATAAAAGAACAAAGAAGTTAAAAAGGTTATTTGTGGCGCACCAACAAGCAATACCGATGGCGTTTGCTCCGCCTTTATCTGCTCCTTCATCGTCTCCGACATGCACTGCTCTGTTTGCTTCTACGCTGATTTGCTCTGCGCATGACACAAAATATATAATATAAGTTGTTGGATCTTTAAAGCTGAAGCCTTTTTAAAGGAAACAACAATTTAGATTATGATGCAGAACCTAAAGCACATTTGAAGATTCGATCATCAGGCTTCTCGTATCCGACTTCTGAAGATACAATCACAGCGTCGAACCTGCAAAAAAAAAAAAAACGGCAAAAAATCATAAACAATGACCACTTATGGTGTTTACAATGGCATTCAGATTTCAGGTTTAATAACAAAAGATGGCAAAGCTTACATCTCTATGACGTTAAGATCTCTCAATAGCTTTTTTAGCCTGGTATCGAAATTAGACACAACAGCCATCTTAACTGCAATCAATCGACACAACAGCCATCTTAAACCCCAGTTTCAGAAATCAGCAATAACGAATACAAAAAGAAGTCATGTACGTAAATAAGAAGAGTGTTCTTCAATGTAATAATAACCTCCAGCATCTTTTAGCAGTGACATTGTCTCATAAGCTCCTTCTGGGAGATGCCACGCCTCACCATTCGCGTAATACTAAAGAGAAAACATAAGATTCACTCGTCATCTAAGCATCAATGTGATATACTCTACTTAAAGCCAAAAAAAGCATTGCCAATGGAACACCAAAAACCAGCTTCTATATACTCACTTGGTAGACTTCTTCAAAATAGTCATTATCAGAACAACCAGTAGCTTCCGAAACAACAAGCTTCCAAAATGGTCTTCCATCTCCCTGAGATTTACAATGCAAGATGTTTCAATAATACATAACTCTGCAGGAAACAACAAAAAAAAACAAAAAACAAAGAGAATTCACTCATTTAAGGAACCTGGTAACGCAACTTCTCAGGCCAAGGAGAAGCAAAAGCTCTCTTGAAACCTTTTTTTATCTCAGCTGGAGTTGTCTTGAGACCTGAACTAGAGAAAAAAAAACAACCAACTTGAGATCATCCAAAAAAAGCAAGAAGAAATGTAAATCGGATTTGGTTTTGTATCAAAAAGTGTAAGAAAGTGACCATATTTTTGTCCCAAGGAAGCGTAAGTTTCATGGACAGGTTTCGATAATTGCAAAAGAGTTCCTCCAGCATCAAGCAACAAACCATCATAAGCTCTCTTAATCGGCTTACCTTCACACAGACCAAATAATTAATGGAAAAGAAAAAAAAAATCAGTTTTTCATCAAATTCACATTTGACTTTCGTTCATAAGAATCCTCATTGATAGAATACCCAATTTCAGGTTTCACCTGAATCAAATGCATCTCACAGAACCCGATTCTTCATTCGCAATTTTCATCAGGAAAAAATCAGAAACTAACCGGTGCTGAAAGAGACAGAAGAAGAGCGGAGTGAACCGGATAATCTGCCGATTGGCCTCAATGCTTCAACTAGATTGCTTCCTCGTGTACATCTCAAACAAGCTTCCATCTTTGTAAATTGTTCAATCCGAAATGTGAAGATTTCTTCTATTACAAATTCCAAAGATGTAATAGATGGTTTGATTTATGGTATTGATAGTAGGTAAAATTGCAAAATAACCCTCAAAGTAATATTTTATTAATGGAAATTGGAAACCCAGACTTAGACCCGACCTTTAGCATGTGCTTAGAGTGTATTTGCACTTGGTGTTTTTTTGTAATTTTGTTTACAATTTTTTAAAGATAAATTAGGGTGTTCTGATTCGGTAAAAGTTTGTTTAGATTAAGATGAACAAACAATCAATTCGATTTGTTTACAATAACATAACTAAAGTTTGTTTACAATAACATAACTAAAGTTTAGAATAAAAAATTAAATTGGCACAAAGTCCATATATTATTTGATTCAAGGACAATCTTTCTCGAGGGTGAGAACCAACAATCAATTCGATATACTTTCAATGTTTCTTCTTTATTCAAGGTCAATCTTTTTCCGACGGTATGCAATCTCTTCCTTTACGTTTATATTTGAATCTAGGTCAATCTTTCTCCAAGGGTGCCTTTCATCAAGAGAATCAACGATTTCTCAAACTAGATGCAATAGTCAATATTCTTCAATCCTCTGTAGAAAAGTATTATATTGCCATATAATTTCTCTCTCATAAAGAGATTTCTGAATTCTTCAAAACCCTCTTGAATACAACTCGTACATATCCAAATCTTCATGTATTTTTTTCTATCAAATTTTTTTTCTGGCGCTGAGGAAACATCTACACAGGAATGTCTATAAATGAATGTCCATCAATTCTGCATACCGTTGAACGACTCTTTCAGCAGTATGTCTTGGTCATCTCCAAACTCACACTTTCCATTGGTAGGGAAAAGTTATGAATGTTTCAAGTCGATGCATAAAGACTATAAGTGCAAATGTCACAACTCACTTTGTCCCTTTGTACTAGGGGTGGGCATTTTACCCAGATCCGAAAATCTGATCCGGTAATTATCCGAAAATACCTGATCCGGTACCGATCCGATATTTTAATAATACCCATTTGGATACATTTCTATTAAGCATTCGGGTACCGGGTATTATCCGGTAATATCCGAGATCCGAACAAGTATCCGAAACTTTTTTGTTTCATGTATTTTTGATTACGTTTTTCATATTATTTGATTATTATTAGGTAATTTCGGTTACTTGCTCGGATTATTTAGTTTATACTTTTAATTACTTTTATTTTTTTTTGTCGATTTTTTTGTTATTATAATTTTTTTTCCGGATTTTCAGATAATTTCAGTTATTTACCGTATACATTTGGTGATAAAGTAAATGAACCGAGTCCGAACCGAAAGTATTTATAGATCCGAAAAGTATATCCGGTAATACCCGAACTCGAAGAGAACCGAACCGAATCCGCTCCGAAATTTATAATTATCCGAACGGATCCTTTTTTCCTAGTACCGAAATACCCAAAATCCGAAATATCCGATTCAAACCCGACCCGATAATCCGAACGCCCACCCCTACTTTGTACAATTGAATATTTTGGATGAAAAAAAGAAAAAAAAAAGCGTGTGACTATATAGAAAAATGGAATGGCAACATCAAAGTCAAAATCACGACTAAACAAAAAAAAATATTTTTGGAAAACAAAATCCAAGATATCTAATGCTTAAATCTAATCTTCCATTGAAATCTATGAAAAGTTGACTTGAGTTTTAATTTGGGCACAACAGATTTCAGCGATGGATAATGATTAGGTGGGGCAATTTGTCTGATTGAAGAGTTTCAAGATCAAATTCAGGATCAATGAATTTTGTCCTCAACTTTTCTTTTGCATAAATGCTTTCGTAGATTTCAAGAAGACTATTCTAATACATTCATGTCTAGGGTGTAAATTGGGTGCAATACTTTAACTTTGAAACCATTATCTTTACATATTTATAATCTTAAGAAAACAGAAATTATAAGATAATAACTGCCTTAAAATAAAATGTTACACGAGAAAAAGGGTTCGATGTTATGGGTAAATATGTGGATGCCCATTAGCCCATTGGGTCCACTTCTCCATTTGTTTCTTCTACCTTGAAACCCTATGTTATACTCCTATATATATGAGCTATCACTCATGGAATAAGATACTTCATTCTCTCTTTCTCACAACACGTTATCAGCACGAGTCTCTACCTCTTAGCTTTTCTAGGTAATCAAAAGTTCTAATAGTTCTTTTACTTTGAATTCACAAGATTCAATGAGTAATTCATATTACTTTGTTGATATGTGTTTTTCATATAAATCCATTTTATCAATATTTAATCAATATTACTTATTGATAATACTTTGGATTCATCAATCAATATGGTTCATATATATATATATATATATAAATATATATTTTTTATTTATTTTTAATTATATTTTCCAGAAGGATTTATAATTTATTCATTTATATTTATATATATCCCTGAAGGATTTATATTTTATTCATTTTTATTTATATTTCCCTGAAGGATTTATATTTTATTTATTTATATATATCCCAGAAGGATATTATATTGTTTATGCATTTATTTATTTTATTGTCTAATTAAATTATATCACACAAGGATTAACATTACAAAAATTATATATATATCTCTTTAAAGGATTTATATTTTATGAATATCTCTGAAGGATTTATATTTCATGAATATCCCTGAAGGATTTATATTTTATGAATATCCCTAAATGATTTATATTTTATGAATATCCCTGAAGGATTTATATTTCATGAATATCCCAGAATGATTTATATTTTATGAATATCCCTAAATGATTTATATTTTATGAATATCCTAGAAGGTTTTATATATTTTAAATTAATATCCCAGCAGGATTTATATATTCACTATCCCAGCAAGTTTTATATATTTCTATGTTAATTTGACTCATAGTTCATAATATATTAATTTGAATTGAATATTGTTTATACATGATTTTAATTGATTTTATTTCTGTATATTTTAATAATTAAGATCATGCTTTAAATTTTGTCTTAAATTACTATTGACTGAATTAATATTATGAATTTTGACCCTAATTTAGAGTAATTAATTTGGTTTGACTGAATTTATTTATTTTTGTTTGCTGTTTGTTTAAATCATGATGGATTTATAATTTATTTATATATTCCAGAAGAATATATATATTTTATTGATATCCTGGAAGGATTTATATATTATTTATATCCCAGAAGGATTAACATTAGAAAATTTATATATATCCCTGAAAGATTTATATTTTATTTATATCCCTGAAGGATTTATATTTTATTTATCATAGAAGGATTTTATATTGTCTATTATTGCATTTGCATATATATATTTTTCTTATTTATTTTTATTTGCTTTTCATATGATATTTGTTATTTTAATTGATTTTCGTAATATATTAAATTGATTGCTAAATTGAATAATTATTTGAAAATTGTCTAGAAGAAGTTTCATCATAATAATTCTTATATAAGTCTTTGCATATTAATTCAGTCAAAGTTGAATTAATTTGACATTAATTTGAAATATTCTTGCATTAAATAATTGATAGAATGATTGAATTATTTTATTTTATGATATTATTATCATTGTTTATATCATATGTATAGATCATATATTTTACAAATATACAGATTTATCTATCATCATATTTTTTTGATGATATTAAAATCAAATAATTGATTATAAAGCAATCCAAATAAAAGGATTAATCACCAGAAGTGATATAATGTAAAGAGTAATCTAAAGAAAGTGATTGTATTATAAAATCACATGATTTGAAGTCTATAAGTAAGAATAATACTATTAATATAAAGATGTTAAAAATACATCACAAAAATATTGTTGTCCTGCAGACACAATAGCAAAAATATGTTTGAGAAGTAGTTTTAAATTAAAATATTGTTGTCCAGCAGACATAATAGCAAATGAATTCTTATTAATAATATTTAATCTGTTATTATTTTATTGAATTTGTCACCTGAAGTGATAATAAGATGATACTTGTTATTGATATTAGTTATTTTTCTTTACTATATTTTGTTTATACATATATGTAGTTTAATAATTTTTATTTCTCTATTATTTTTATATTTATATGAATATTTTGTAGTTGATTGTAGATGAACCTGAAGTTCTTTACATAAATCTAAGGAAAAGTATGATCACTATAATGCGACATTAGTTAAAGCTTATATAAGTCTTTGTATATAAGATTATAAGACCTGAAGTCTATACATAATCATTAATTATCTTGAAGATTATGGGAATAAAATATGAATGATGTAAAGATGCTAAAAAGCATACTCTAATCTTAGACAAATAATATCGTCTTGTAGACAAATAATATTGTCCTGTAGACAAAATATCATTAAAGAAAATTTAAGAAATTATTTTGAGAAAATAATGAATTATTGATGAAAATCATTAATCTTGTCTAATTAGTTATGATCAATATTCCCTGAAGTGAAAATGATATGCGAGTAAGTAATTAAAGATGTGATTATAGACATGAATATGGATATGGATGGTTAATGTCAACGTCAAGATCAAATTTTTTATTTCCAAAGCTCAAATTCTTACAAGAAGTAAGAAAATAAAGATGGTAGCAAATAAATGATATATCTCTGGAAGAGCATATACATATATATATATATATATATATATATATATATATATATATATATATATATATATATATATATTTGCTTATAGGAAACATTCATTGATGCATTATATCTCTGAAATCTCAGAAGTGAAAATAATCAAAGATATAATACAAGTATCAATAGTTTAAAGAATCAAAGATATAAGCATGATCCAAGTTGGGAATGTTATACTAGAATTCAATTCGAGATAGATGAACCTGAAGTATCATCATCTCGAGGGGGAGAATGGATGAATCCCACAATCAATAGTAAGTGGAACATCTAGAAGATTATGTTCACACTTGATAAATCATTGATAAAGACAAATCTAAGAATCCCTAATTCAGATAAAGTAGAACATCTAGTAGACTATGTTAAAAGATAAATGATCCTGATGAATCATATAATCCAAGGGATTTCAAAGTTAACCAAGTTAAGACAGTAAAGAAGGAAAAGTTGGATACCTTCAAATAACGAGTATTACTCAATGCAGTAAAAGTATTTTATAGAAATTGCATATATTCTCTAAATAGATTGTAATACAAAAATATTATATAATGGAGATAAATGTTATATAGTAAACCAGAAGTTTACCGAATATAACATAGTTTGGCGTGGACTGGTTAGACCATTTCAGTTCAAGAAATTATGCGAAATAAAATACATCATATAGACATTTATTATAGAACTTGAAGATTCTTCTTAATGGTTTATATTGTGAAGTTTTATCATAAAACATTATGATTATCACTAGCCAAAATAGATTTGGAATCTATTCATTATTTTAGAAAGTATACAAGAAATATTTGTGGTTTAATAACACATTTGCAACAAGATAATTGTATGTATCAATGTTATAGATCTGCAACCTGAAGTTTGTGAGATTACTTGGTAATGCTAGTGAATTCACATCTTAAGTCTTTTGATGAGAAAATCGTGTTTGTAAGAATAAATGTCGAACATCCAGTAGCAAATGTTCATACACATAATGCAGAAGCATTAATTCGCATAAAGCCAACGAGTAACTACTAGTTATCCCATCGAAATTGGTTTTGGGTCAGAAACCTAATAAATTCCATCTTTAAGTATTTGGATGTGCAATATACATCAATATTGTTCCACCACAGCAATATAAGATGGATCCTCGAAAGAGGTGGTAAATATATATGAATCTCATTTGACTGTCATTTTAGTGAGCCAGTCTTTCCAACATCAGAGGGAGAAAATAAACAGCTGGAGAAAGATTAAAGTTGGAATGAATTATCATTGATCCTCGGACTATAGAATGTGAAATATAAGTCCTAAAGATAATTCATTCACAAAACTTACTGTATCAGTTGCCAGATACATTTACTGACCCAAATATAGTGATTGGGTCACTTACCAGCTGTAAATGCTCTAATAAGAATTGATATCCCAGAAGGACTATATCAAGCTGCTAGTAAGTCTAAAGAACGCATGAAGCGTGATAGACTTGTTGGTTCCAAATATTAGAATCCTCGAAAAAGTGAAAAGAGCATAAATTGATAATGGTCAAACCGAGGAAACAAATAATTTTTATATGATCTCCAGAAGAGACATAAACATGACAAAGAAATAAATTCAGGTACCTGAGACAATGAAAAGATCTCGAGAATTAATTATGTCATGTCTGGAATAAATTGGAACCAGAGAAGCAAATCGACGTCGTAAATAATATATTTGCATGCAATATAGCAGTTGATATTATGAATGAGAAAGAGGATCAAGAAACAAAGTCTATCGCATTGTGTACACAAAGTAATGATTTGGCCAAATCGAAAAGAAGCAATAGACGCAGAACTAAAATCTCTTAGAAAGAGAAAAGTATTTGGACCAGAAGTCCTTACACCTAAAAAGTGTAAAACGAGTGGGTTATAAAAAGGCATTTGTGCCTAAGAAAAATGATATGAAGAGATATAATCTCATGTGGTGGATGCAACTTTCAAGTTACTTAAGTTTGGCAATAAAAGAATAACTTGACATATATGACCCACTAAACAATGACATTTATATAAAAGTCTCTGAATGATATAATCATTGAGGAATTAATAATTTAATCGTTATGTTCCTGAAGAACACTAGCTATTCAATCAAATGAAAATAAATATGTTTCATGGGTATAATCACGAAAGTGAATATATAAGGCTAACTAATACCCATGTATATTTATCAAAGTATTATGGATCAAAAGAGATATTTAATATGAATATCAAACTCTTGAAGAGTTATCAAAAATAGTATGATGCAAAGAATATGAGATAAAAGATTTTGGAAGACAAAGTTGTCTTCGGTTATCTCAAATAGACAATTTAGCAAAAGATATGTTATCTTAAAAGATCATTGCAGTATATACATAAAGAATGCTCATATATATTTGGTCCCGAGGTATCATACTTAAAATGTTAATTGAGCAATGTATTGATCTTTTCACATAAAGTTTGGACCCGAAGTTCAAAAGATCAAGAAATGATTGTTTTTGTGAAAAGTTGTTATGGACAAGAAGTCCAATAAGAGATTATAAGATAATCACATGACTTTATTCATTAATATTATACTTATAATTATTACCAACATATGGTATATATGATTGGAATGCATCTCCTGAAGAAGATACTTCCAAGGAGGAGATATATGACGATATGTGTGGTTGTACTCTTTTTCCTTATCATGGTTTTTATCCCATTGGGTTTTTCCACGAAAGATTTTAATGAGGCAACAAAGAACACACAAATGAGAAACACGAAGGTCTCCTTTCCAAAGTCCTTGTCATTCATTTATGAGATCAAGTGGAGTGAAGAGAATGATAAAGTAGATTCATTACCAAACCCAAGAAGAATGGCGATGTCAATGTTCTAAAGATTGTTCAAGTGAAGATTTTAAAGGAGTTTTCATCTACTACTTTCAAGGAGTTAGTTTATCTTATTGGATCATATCATATCAAAGATCTAGACGGATGTTCTCATGAGGGGGAGTAATTACGCGTTGCACTCTTTTTCTTTAACAAATGTTTTTCCCATTGGGTTTTCCTTGTAAAAGTTTTAACGAGGCAGCATCTTACGCATTTAGAAGATATTTTAGATAATGGACATCCAAGGGGGAGTGTTATGGGTAAATATGTGGATGCCCATTAGCCCATTGGGTCCACTTCTCCATTTTTTTCTTCTACCTTGAAACCCTATGTTATACTCCTATATATAGGAGCTATCACTCATGGAATAAGATACTTCATTCTCTCTTTCTCACAACATTCGAAAAAAAAATGTTAGTTTTTCTTAGTTGTATAAAAAATATACTAGATTATCGTTGTATGATAGTCAATTATCATTAATAGATCAAATTATCATAACAAAAAGATCTAAATGATAATATTCCAACGTTTAAAATGTCAAAGATAGAGAAATGCATTCAAAAGAGCTAAAAAAGAACCTAAAAAGATGAAATCTCTACTTAATCATAACAAAAGACCTAAATGATAAATTTCGGTTTGTAATTTTTTCGTTAACTTTGATTCTAAATCTCTACTTAATTCTTTATGTTTTAGCATTTACTATGCTAGGTATTTAAATGATTACATCTAAAATAAAATTTATTGTGTATCTGTTTTTTTTTTGCATTTTAAGTCATTTGTACTTATGAAAAAAAACTGAGAATCATTTACCAACACATATAAGAACTTAAGAAGCAACCTCATATTAAAAAATGATGTTTTTTTGGCTATTTATAGAATTGGAAGATATCAAAATATTGTATTTGAAAAAAAAAAAAAAAAAAAAGACATCTTGGTTTTAATATCGAACCAAGTCACCGATTTTGGTGGTTTTTGACTGGTTGTAACGGTTCAACTCAAATTCAGATTCTAACCTATCTCGAACTCAATTGTAATAATGGTTCACGGTCCAATCACACCAATCTAATAATCAAAACGGTGCTAAACAGTACTCCCCGCAAATCTTTTTAAACCGTTCCTTATGCGATGTATTTTAATCAGCTCTCAGAGATCAACATAAGCGATCGTCAAGGCCCCACAACGAAACCAATGGACATTGTTGCTTCGACTCTGTTTTAGCCATGCCTTCCAGCTCCAATGCCGTGCCGAGGCCATGCTGATTCCACATTTGCTCCACTGGCGCAACATTTTAGTCGACACAGATTAAATGTTTTGATTGGCGGATTTCGGTTTAATTTTGAACCGGTTTCCTTTCAATTTTATTTTTTTGGTTCTAGGAACCTTCTGCCTCAACTTGGGGTGTTTGGATCTGTTATGGGAACAAAAACCATGAAGCGTCCGCCGGCGGAGATATATTGTGCGCAGAGAAGTTTGTGGAGCAGACGTGAATAGTGATTACTCTCTCTACGGCGATATTCTTCTTCGGAGACCAGAGATATGGCGACGGAGTTAGAAGAGCTTGTCGACTTTTTGTCGTCTCCTTCTCCGCCTGTAAGGTTTTTTTATTTTACTTTGGTTTCATCTGTTTCTGAGCTATGCGATGCACCGACAATTGAGCATTCTAGGGTTTGCTCTATTGAATTCTGATTACGTGAGAAATAATTTGTAGGTGAAGAAAGCTGCAGTGGAAATTGTTAGTGGATTAACTGGTTCGGAGGAAGGTTTACAATCTCTATCCAAGTATTCCGAGATTCTACTTCCATCACTGTCTCGGCTCCTAAGTGAAAGCAAGGTCCTTTGACTATAACACTAAGAAGCTCTAATATATTCTAGATTTGGATTAGTATTGATAAAGATTGGAACTTTTCGATTTTCAGGAGGTCTCAGAGCCAGCAGCTCAGGCTCTTGTAAATCTTTCCCAGAACTCTGAACTGGCTGGGAAGATGATTCAAATGGGTTTGATCAAAGTGGCAATGGACATGTTGTACAAGCCAGAGTCTTGTATTACTAGATTGCTTGTTATGCTTCTAGTGAACCTCACTCAGCTGGATGATGGCGTTTCTTCCTTGCTTCAGGTCATTTATCAGATCTTAAGTGAAATTTTGTGTAAGAGAGTGTGGGGTTTTGTCTTTTAGTAGTCTAATGGTGAGGTAGCTAATCATGTTAAACGTTATGCCTTTGTTAGATTGAGGATGAGAAGATGCATGGACTACATATCATGAAGCTTGTTAGGTCATTTTGCAGGTCTTCTGGAGAAACTGCAGGTATGCTCCTAGCTATTTTTCAGTTGGTTATGCGATTTTCCAAATAGTCTTATATATCATTTTCTTTCTGTTTCATGTTTTTGTTTCATATATCTAATTCCCAGTAAGTCTCAAAGGTCTAAGGTTATGTTTAGTGTCCCATTGTGTTCCTTTTGCGTATCCATAAAAGTAGGAATTATTTGGTGGATTTTGAATTTCTCTTATTTATGCACAGATGATGAGTTTGAGCATGTTGGCTCAATCCTAGTCAACATATCGAAAACAGAAGACGGGAGGAAAATGCTACTGGAGCCAAAGAGAGGACTACTAAAACAGATCATTAGGCAGTTTGATTCAACAAATCAGTTGCGTAAGAAAGGGGTACGTTCTAAAGAGTCTGGCATATTACTCTCTCTCTCTCTCTCTTTAATGAACCTGTTGCTTAATCTACCCTTGGAATTTTTTAAACATGGATTATGCTTATCGGCTTTTAGGTTGCCGGGACTATTCGTAACTGCTCTTTTGAAGCCAAGAACCAGCTCCAGAACATACTCTTGATTTCAGAGTTTCTCTGGCCCGCTCTGCTCCTACCAGTTGCAGGCAGCAAGGTTTGTTGATTTTGCTTTATAGCTACTTCTTCGTTGCCAGAAAAAAAAGATATCTTCTTTCATGGAACAACGGTGTTTGACTATGGTATTTTTTTTTTTTTTTTTTTAACCTTCCTCAGGTGTACAGTGAGCAAGATATCTCAAAAATGCCACCTGAGCTTGGAAGTGCACTTTCAATTGAGCGAGAACCAGTTACTGATCCCGACATTCGCGTTCAAACACTCGAAGCTATATATTTGATCATCTTACAGGTACAACGATTCTCCATCTCGCATTCTTTTCTTCTGAGTTCTGAATAAAAAAGTCCACTGACATTGTCAAAACTTGTTCTGATGTTGCAGGAGGCAGGTCGAAGGGCATTTTGGTCAATCAATGGGCCACGGATTCTACAATTGGGATACGAATACGAGGAAGATCCAAAAGTAATGAGAGCCTATGAGCAAGTTGGTTCTTTGGTATGTTAACTCTCTCTCTCTATCTCTCTCTCATTCACTGATTGACTCTTCTCGGCTTACGATAACATTGCCTGTTCTTCGCTGTCCCTCCGCCCTGAACCAGCTTGTTGAAGAAAGTGGAGGCCCGGAAGAATCATCGGAGCCGACAAAAGCAGAGTCTTAAAACTTACATTAGTTGTGGTCTCTCTTGTTCTTGTCCCCATATTTTTGGCCATCCCAAAGGAAGTTACTTGTCCTGTTTTCTTAACTTAGTTGTCTTCTTTTCTATGGCACATGAATCTTTGACAAGTCCATCTTGTGCGCTAGTTGTAACACTAGATTCGTTGTTTACTTGTCTTATTAGCGTTCCATTTTCTATATTTTTGTGTGTGTAATTTTAGATATTATCTTTTCTTTTTGGAGTCGTTAAGACTGCCTGTGTTTTGGTGCTATCCTATACACATTTTTGGCTTTATTTCTCTATGTTTTTGAATCTGGATCGGAAGTCCAACAGTTGGTCTTTCTATCTGATTGGATTTTATTATAAAAATTTTTAGTAGATGTTAAATATAAAATACAGTGTATCAAACTACTTCAGTTATCCAAGTTTTGCTGCTTTTGGTCCGATAAAAAACCTGAAGAACTTTTCGAGTTTCGTAAAAATTTAAGCTAACCACCGTTCTAATTCATAAAATCATAGGTTTAATCTGAAATCGTATTATTCTTAATGGTCAAAATAATGTTAAAACATCTTGTGGAAAATTTTCAGTTTAGAAACTGTGAGTAAAATAAAAACAAAATTATTGCCACCCCACGACACGAGGTAGCCAACCAATATTTCCACAATCGGACAGAGAGTACAGAGAGGCAAATAAATGATTATGTTCTTCTTTAGACTTTTATGTTTTCTTTGGCATGTGTTCTTTCGACTTCCAAATCTTAATCTACACTTGTAAGATTAGCGCACATTAAAAATCAAAACCAGTTGGCGCCTTTGACCATTCCTTTTAAGCCACGTGGAAATTTCCGAAATTGAAAATCATATTATTCCCATAGATCTTCTTCATCTCTCCGTGTCCTCTGCGTCGTCTTCTTCTTCACGACGAAGGAAGACAGAGAGAGAGAGAGAGAGAAAACACCGAGCGACGAAGAAGATTCGAATCTCTTCGTGTAGTGTAGCTCTTTGAAGAGGGGAAATTAGCGAAGAGTAATGCGAATTTCTTGAGTTGAGGAGGGAAGGAAGACATATAGAGAAAAGATGATTGGTTTCGCGATATCGGATGAATTTCTGGGAACATTCGTGCCGATTGTGGTGTATTGGGTGTATTCAGGGATGTACATTTGCTTAGGATCTTTGGAGAGGTATAGATTGCATTCGAAGATTGACGAGGATGAGAAAAATCTCGTTACCAAATCTACCGTCGTCAAGGGCGTTCTTCTTCAACAGACTTTCCAAGCCATTATCTCCGTTATTCTCTTCAAGGTTTCTCTTTTATATTCCCTTTAAAATGAAAACTGCCTGATTGGGTATGTTTCTGTTTTCTTCCGCGGGTCTCTTGTTGGTGAAAATGTCGAGACTTTATCTAATGTGTGGTTGGTTAGTGAACATAGGGTCTAAGAGAATGTGGTTAGTGTTTCTCTGTTTTGTTGTCCGGAAGCTGCTGAATCAAGATTACAGATTTAAAATGCAGCATAAAGAGTTTATATTATTTTGAGGTTATCTTATGAATCAGATCTCTGGTGTCCTGTTTCATGCTGTTTTAGATATAGAATTTGTAAACATCTTGTGTCTAAGGAGATATTAGCTGTTTCACTTGAGATTCTCGAACATGTAGGCGTTATTTGGTGCTCTCTTGCAATGTTGTAGATTATTTTCTTGGACTTTCTCATTATTCGTGTGTTTAGAGCCATGAGCTTGTTTTGTTTCTCTGTATTGGAAGAAACTGTTTTTGAGGTTTTTAGTTGCTCATGTTATGGTACACATTCTTGGTATGTTTATTGGTGGAAGTTTATAAATTAGCAGCATGAAGCATTCTTTTCTTGTTTGCCTGAAGTTTTGTGTTTGATTTAGATTACAGCAAGTGATGCAGATGCTGCTCCTACGACGCAGCAATTTTCACTTGTGATTCTCGTTAGGCAATTTATCATCGCTATGCTCGTAATCGACACTTGGCAATACTTCATTCATCGCTATATGCACCTCAACAAGTTCTTGTACAAGCACATCCATTCTCAACATCATCGCCTTATAGTGCCTTATTCATATGGAGCTTTGTACAACCATCCATTAGAAGGTCTTCTCTTGGACACAATTGGTGGTGCTTTGTCTTTCCTCTTCTCTGGTATGTCCCCAAGAACGGCTATCTTTTTCTTCTCCTTCGCTACAATCAAGACCGTAGATGATCACTGTGGACTTTGGCTCCCCGGAAATCCATTTCACATCTTCTTCAGTAATAACTCTGCTTACCATGACGTTCACCATCAACTCTATGGAAGCAAATACAATTTCTCGCAGCCCTTCTTTGTCATGTGGGATCGGATACTCGGTACTTACTTGCCTTATTCACTTGAGAAAAGAGCCAATGGAGGATTTGAAACACGGCCAATCAAAGCATCCAAAGCTGAGTAACTTATCACTGCTAAGTTCCTTTATCATTTGCTCGCTAGAGAACCTCTGTGTACTTGTAACTGTACATACATTTCCAGTCTCTCCTTTTCGATCTGCGGGCTTATGTTTTCTGTGTAAGCTAGCAGTAAATCCATTTTGTAATAGCCAAAACTTCAGATATTCTCCGTTGTTATCATCTGCTTGTAATTTTGGATTTTGAGATTTGTGTGTCTCATTTTATCTCCTTTGTTAGCAAAAGACACACACACACACAGTCATTGATACTTTCTTTTATGGATTGTGACTCTTGCTTCTGTTGTTCTTATCCTTTACAATGGAAACTTGGTAGTTTTTTCTCTCTATTCTAGTTAGCTTCATAGACCAATGAAGCGATTGCGCAATTATTGAAAAAGTGGACCTTCTGAAAAGGATACAATACTTATCTTCAAGATCCATTGATACTTTGGGACATGGTTGATGTTTTCTTGGAGTATTGGTTTTAATACAAAAAGTTTATGTTTCCTGATTAGATCAAGCTGGTGAGCTGAATCTTGAATTAAAACTTTAAACTGCATTCCAATCAATCTTTGTCCCAAAACCTACATTCCTCAGGAGTTGGTTACAGAGACGCATCATCATCAATGATACACTTAAGGTTTTTGTCTACTTCTACTTTATCTCATTATCAATCACATGGTCTTGACTCTTGAGATGAGTTCTGGACCAAAAGATTATGGATTGGCTTTTAAGACATGTTAGGTGAAATGCCAGTGTCATCACTGATTGATTGAGTTTCCTCATTAATGGCTCTTTTAGGCAACTCGTACGGATTTTCATTAAACCGTTAAACATTAACCCCTAATCAGGTAACTTCCTATTATTGAGACAAGCACATGAAAATGAGTTGGACCCATTGTGCTTTATGACTACTCCCTGTGCTGCATTAAAACATGTCTCCTGAGTCAACAAAAGGTTATAATCAAACCTTCATATGCCACATGGAATTGCATTCTTTGGTTATGTCTTTATTTGCAGATTAGTAACAAGTGTCTAGTCATCACACGGTCCAGTTCTTGAAACTCTGAGGCGATAATAGATGAGTTCTTGGATCACATCTCATCTTTACACATATGTGGTCTGGTCAGCAAAAAATTGTTTTTCAAGGAATGATTGATGATAAAATCGTTAAATCAAGCTTGATTATCTTCTAGAAGACGCAGCTTGATCAAAATTATTATTTTCAGGTACAAGAATTTGAAGATGGGATAAGCAAAAGCATATAATTTTTCACTCAAAAGACATTACATGTAAAGCGCAAAGGAGCTCAAGATTTTTGACATTATTACTAAATATACAGAAACGGTGATTGCGTTTGAGAAACCGAACTACCGCTTATCTTCCTCCGTGTTTCGATACTTGTCGGATTGGCTTCTACAGGGAATCTTGGAACATAACTCGGTGTTCTGTTCACGCTTGTGTACGAATCACCTGAAACTCGAACAGATTTATGACTCTTGCAGCCTAATAATAAACCGCCACCGCTCGATTTACGTCTCTGTGGCGCGGTTTCTCGGTTTGGTTTGGAGATTACAGGGATTCGAGGAATCTGAAAAGACCGGTTTTTGACAGGACTCGTCGCACATTCAGACATAACAGAGTAATCTGCTACACTTGCAGTTACTACGCTCCACTCTATGCTTACTTCACTTGGTGCATAACAATTCGGTGAATCTGAATTGCTGCTTCCTTGCCTTGCAAGAAAGGGTTTTGCCTTACCCGTTGCGCTCTCAATCTCAAAAAGATCCGAACTTAAATCGCTCACACTCCCATCTTCCTCTTCTTGTTCATACTTGGCAGAGACTCCACGCTCCTCTGCTTTCGCTGAGATTGAGTATTCCCATGGAAATTTCTTCTGAATGATTCTTTTCTCAATAAGAGGAGATCCAAAGATTTCCAGAGACTTCCTCTGCTCTAACATTGCTTCTTGCTGTTGCTGATGAGTCTTCATCTCTGAGGTCAGATCTGCAGAGAAACTCATTTGGGTTTTGATCTTCTTCAGACCAGAGTTTCTTCTCTTCTCGTCGACGACATCTACTGAATTCCAGTTTGAACAAACGCATCTGCAACCGAGATTCGAGAGAAAGCTCTTCTTGTTACTCACCTTGTGATCCTTCTCCTGCAAGTAACTGTTGCACCTAGAGTTTTCCTTGTTGTTCTTCTTCTTCTCGTATTTGTTCCGAAGCAATAAGCTCTGACTATTCCAACTGGATTCAGACCGAAGACTCGGAGTTTCCGAGGAATTCTTCGAGCTTTGCTTCGCACCAACGAAGATTCTCTCGGTTGAAATTTCTGGGTTTTGCAAAGGAGACACAAGTCTAGGACTGTGGTCGGAATCCATATCTCCATTGAAGTACTTCTCAGCTCCAAACACACTGATCTCCAAATCTTCAGAAGCTTTCTTTCTTATTCCAACAGCCTCATGATGCTCCTCTGGATTGTTGTTCATGTTCATACCAGGCACTAGCTTCTTCTGCGTGAGAGCATCTTCCTTGGTTGTCAAGTAAGAAAAAGAAGTAGAAGAAGAAGAGAAAGGACCAAAGAGATTGTTATTGTTCATCATGAAATCAAAAGATTTGTTTGGAGTTGAAGAAGATGAAGTTAAGGCAACCATTTCTCTTTTTGTATAATCTTTTGTTGTTTGCATTACTATTTCTTGTGGATGATTTAGATTTGGGTTTTAAATAGAGGAACATGGGGAAGTTACTGGTCTTCTCTGAATCTAAGTGTCAATTGTTCAATGGGTGTATGGTCCACATTACTAGCACAATAGGGCCAATTTGCCAGTGACTCTGTGCTAATGCTTGAAAAAAATATTAACTATTTTTTGTCTTGGTTATTAAAAAAAAAATGAAAATGAAAAGAAAATAAGTGGATATCATTCTCCTATGGAACAAAATTACAAATTAGAAATCACGAGGGATGTACTTATTTTGTTACATATACTGACAAAGACCTTTCGACTTGGTCGGGCTTTGGGCTTTTATTGACACAAACAGGCCCAAAATCGGACGACATCGTTTTATGAAAGTATACACTGATACGGGTATTTTCTACCCGATCCGTTTCAGTCGGAGCTTATCCTCTTCCCTCACTCTAAGAAGAACAGAAATTTTTTTTGAAGATTATTCAGTCAAAAGAATTCAAAATGGTTTCGCAGATAATCTCGTGTTTAGCTCAACCTTCGTCTCTTTTCTGCATCTCGGGTCCCCGTAGTTTAATTCTGCCAAAGACTTATAACCGCGATGGTTTGATTCGGTTTTCTCGGGGATTTGCTAGCCGCGGCTTATCTACGGTTAATCGGAGGAAATGGAGATCCGCATGCATTTTTAACTCTGGGAAGGAAACTGGTGGAGAGGAAAAGGTAACTCTTGCTCTGGCTCTAGCTTGATTAGATTGCTGTTTAGTTTTCCGAGAAAATTTCAGTTGGCAGCCAATGTTATTTGTTCAATTGAATCCAATTGCTATTAGATTTCGGGAAATGTCAGTTTTTTTTTTTTTTGAAACATATGAAGTTTCGATTACAGGGAGGTAGCTCAGAGTGGGCGATACTTGAGAGATGGGAAGTTCCATGGGAATGGCAGACAGTTTCGTTAACTTCGCTTGCTTGTGGATTAAGGTACTCTCCATTAAAAAGCTTTACTTTGGATGAATTATGGTTGGAGTTTGATGAAACATATAATTTCTTTAAAAGAAATGTGTATGGTTGAGTAGATTGATCTGAAAGATAATTTCTCTTTATTATTGGTTAAAATAGTAAGATGTTCAGTGACCATATCCTCTCTTGTGTATGAACATATGAGCATCTCAAGCTCTTTACTGTTTTTAAGGTATGGAGTGAGATTAATTGTGTTCCCAGGCAGTTTTATTTTGACAGGATTAACCGAGATGGCGGTCATACCCTTCTTAGGAATAGATGTTGAGAAACTGAGCTTGGACGAAAAGGCCGAAATTTTGTTCCTGGATCAAGGGTACTATTAACTACTTTCATTTGTGTATTCTATTTGCATTGCCACATTTTCTAAGCTCTCTTGTGCTTTCTAATGTAAACTGATTGAAGAGTGCTTTTCTTACATTTGTAAATTTTGTTCTCACTCTCTCTTATCTCTATGAGTTCTCAAGTTATTGAAATGGGCTTGTGTTGAATAGTTTATCTTAAATATTTTGCAGCTTAACAACTGCAGTGGTGCTTGCTGTCATATTCACTGTTGCCAAAACCTTCGAGCCACTTCCTCAAGACATTTTGCGCTATGGTACTTTGCTTTTCTTCATCGGCATTGTCTTGCACTGATTGCTCTTTTATTGGCCTTTGACCTTCTTTTGTTCAATCTTCAGAGTTGAAGCAACCTTTCAACCTGCAAAAAGGATGGCTCGTGTGGGGTGGAATCGGTCTGGTTGGTGCTGTTGGCGCCATTGCCCTAACCGGTACCGCTTTATCCTTGTTTAGGACAGAGACACCTGAAAGGGAGGTTAGGAGAATTTACGACCATATTTCTTCTCTCTATAATGTAATTATTTGATGGATAATAGTAATCAGGCTAGTTTGATGTTTTCAGGTAGACTCTTTGATGAAGCTTCTCCCATTAATTGGATCCTCGAACATAAGGTATTTCCTCAAATAAATAGAAATTTACGATGTGCATGAATACTATTATATTCTGATCACATCTCTCATGTGATGAATGTTCAGCACCTTAAGCTTAGTTGGCATTACTGGAATCCTTGCTCCACTTCTTGAGGAGACTGTGTTTCGCGGATTCTTCATGGTCTCTCTTACCAAATGGTAAAAAGCTTTTTGTATTCTTCTCATTTGTCTATGAACAAAAGCTAACCACATTAAGTTTTTCATTTCACATTTCACATTTCAGGGTCTCGACCCCAATAGCGATCGTTATCAGCTCAGCTGCGTTTGCCCTTGCCCACCTCACCCCTGGTGAATTCCCGCAGTTGTTTATTTTAGGTAAAAACATAACTCAAAACAATTTCATTAGCATCTTCTCATGTTTATAAACATCTTTTTCGATCTGGTTTAGGATCGGTTTTGGGATTGTCGTATGCGCAAACTCGCAATCTCATTACACCGATGATCATACACGGTTTCTGGAACTCAGGAGTTATTTTGCTGCTCACTTTTCTTCAGGTACAGAGTTCATTCCTATGATCAGTACAATGTTTAAAAGACCGATCAAGTCTTAACATATGTTTGTTTCGTCTTTGGGTTTTCCATAGGTCCAAGGGTATGACATCAAGGAACTATTGCAGGCAAACTAGATTCGAGCTTTTTGCTCTTTGTTCTGTAACATGAAAAAGCTTTATTATGTGCTCCATTTTAAGTAATATCTTTTTGTATTACAAAAATCACATATTTGAGTTTGTACAATGCGAAAAATCAGAAACTCTTAACTCTACATACACAGAATCTTTCTTAGATCCCTTTACAAACTCTGCACTAAGTTAAGGGATCTAGAAAAAGAGTAACTTGCAATAAGTGGAAAGAAGAGAGGAACTTTTCTGATGAAATCATTGAATCAGATGTGGGTAATCAAGATTCTCAAAACCATCAGAAAATCTACGCGAAGGTTTTTGGGAATCTGCTTTGGTCGCTGTAACTTGTAAGAAGGTAGATTCCCAAAGACCTTGGCGTAGATTCTAGATTTTCTGATGGTCTTGAGAATCTTGATTAAGCCACATATGATTCAATAATTTCATCAGAAAAGTTCCTCTCTTATTGCAAGTTACTCTTTTTTCTGATGAAATCATTGAAAAGCATACACCTGAATCTTGGTGTAAAACTAGTGAATCACGGCTCCATTGACAAATAATTAATCACGGCTCTAGGTTGGCGCGAGCTGAGCACCAACGCAAACCGGGTGGCCAAAGCCGCTGCTTCCTGTTCAATCACTTTTCTGTCACTACATTGTCCTAGTGTCAAAAATGAGAAGAAAACTATGTAGCAAGCGTGTATAAAAGCTAACCTGTCTTTGTCTTCGGCGATGCAAGATACTAATGGCTGAAGCCATGATGTAGCAAGGAAGAAGAAAACTGGCGGCTCGGAGTAAGAAAAGCTGCAAAGAGATTTAAGGTCATTTTGTGGGTTTAGTGTTGGAGCTTTTATAGAAACTTGATTTGTTGACTTACAGAGAGCATTGCAGAAGGGTCATCTTCATCATCATCTGCATAATCTGGTATAGTCAGTGCGTATCGCAATAGAAGAGTCATCAACTGCAAAACAAAAAAACCAAAATGGACAAGGATGTTATGTTATATTACAAGTCAGTAAAAAAATTGGTAGTGGTTGAAACATGTCGAGAAGCTTTAGGCTTACTATTAGCGCAGATGCTCGGAAAAATGCAGCTAGACTGGTATCTCGAGCTGTATAATCATCATATTCCGACTCTAAAATCTCGCGTTCAGCTTCTGCGATCGCAAGGAGGCGTGGATCATGTAAATCCATACCTGAGATCCTCCATCCTCCACTACAAACAGACAGACATTGTTTAAGCCAGGAGAATAACAAGTCATATATATAAAGTTATAAACCAAACCTCAGGTGTATTGTGTAGCAGAGATTATGAAAATGAATCATACCCAATGTCAATAGTAGTTTCTTCAGATTGGAGTGGAGGTGGTGGAGAGGTATATCCAGCTTGGTATGGCTGAAAACAAGACAAGTTAAAAGGGTATTATTAGATTTTGTATGCAACAAGTTTTGAGTTGAGAGAAAAGCTGTATATATACCTGATGGCAGATTTCACATAAAGTGTTTCCCTTTTCATTGCACCAATGTTGAACACATTTCCTGTGAGCATACTGCTCAAAACCATAAAGTTTGATTCAATATTCAGCAATGAATGGGCAAATGAGAGAAAAAAACTACCTTTAGGCTGCCATTGCAAGCACATGGGCTCTCGAGATTCTTAATATCGGATTCCTCCTGACAAATACGACACTCCGCCGACAAAATCAGCGAATCATCCTCCCTGGTAGTATCGATATCAATTGCATTATCCACCGCCGTAAGACCAGACGGCTCCGGCGTCTCCGATCTTATTTTCTCAACCTCCGCGAGGAATGGAACTGGCCGCATCAGCCCGTCGACATATACAACCATGTGATCACTCATTTTCAGTCTTCAAAAACCACAAATTGAAACACCCTAAAATCCAGATCAACAAGCATACGAACTCTAATCAGACATGAATCACTCCGAGGAAGATCGAGATTTCCGAATTCGGGAAAAATCGGAGAAACATAGAAAAATCTGAAATCTAAAAAAAAAAAAAAAATCACCTGGAAAGATTTGGGAAGAGATGTGTTTATAGCGGAGCGGGAAGGGAAAGCTTTCTCGTCCTTGATTTAAGAGCGGGAAAATCGGGAGGAATGTAAGCAGAGACGCAAAGAACATGTGGTTTGCTTTCCAGAAAATTTTCTCGAGAAAGATTTTTGCTCAAAGATTTTCCCGTAAATCAAGCAAATGGGAAAATAGCTTTTTATAGCGAAAGAGAGAAAATAAGAAGAGTGAGAGGAAGAGACAGAGATAACGACGTCTGAAAAGATTAACGGCTCCGTTAGTTGTAGCCGTTGACTAGAGTTTATAAGTTATAACGGCTCCCAACTCTTATTTATTAACAGCATAGATTAAGTTAGGTAGGAATTAGGATATATAATACAATAACATACAAACAAATGCAAATTGTTTGCATAAAAAGTTTAGCCGAGTCAAATGACTCGAAATAATACAGCATATAATCATTTATTAATTTAATGTCCGAAGATCAGTTCAAAAGTTTTGAATCGTCAGTTTCATAACAAATAGTCTTTTAGATTATTATTATTTTTTTTTCCAACGTAATATACTCTTAAACCAGTTTTGAAAACCAAACCGGTGGAGTATGATTTACATAATACACATTATAAAGTATGATTTATTAATCTATTCTTTTTAGCTTTTTCTCTTGTCGTGTAACTTGTGTCAAACTAGTACTCTGTTGTTTTAATACTATTGTTACACATTTTAATATAGACAAAACTTTCTAAAACGATATTTATATCAGAATGGATAAGGCTAAGTTAAGCACCAAGATACAACTATGAAGGAATACAATTCATTAAAATAAGTAAACACTTGGTCTTTTTTTTACACTAATAAGTAGACACTTGGTTTGAAGAATACTGCATAAATCGTATTTTATTTAATTTTAAACATATTAACGTCGTTGACAAGAAATACATATAATTCCCAGTGGCATGTTTTGAAAATTATTGACCGTTGAGTTATAGAAATGGTCAAAATAAGGAAAGGTTCAATAAGGAAAGACATGGTCACGTATACATATCACGATTCAATCTGACACAAATATTCAATTATGATAGACGCTCTCGGTGTTATATAATCTTTTATCAATTAGCAGCTTAGTACAGAGAAATGTATAGTTTTTAGAATTTGCTTCTAAACTACTCTTAAAATATGTTCTTTCCGTTTCAAAACAAAAAATTACTCCTTTTTTTTTGTCTATTTCATAGTAAGTGTTATTTGTTTTTCACAATATATTATAGTGAAACTATAATTGGCATTTCAATAAATTGTGAGGTTGCACATGTTTTCTTCAATAGTCGAAATTACACACATAGCGCCACATATATTACCGACAACTAACATCATAAAGAACTATTCTATAGATCAAACTGGCATTCACTTTATATATTTTATATTTATGAGTAGCTAACTTATTCAGAAAAAGAAATGACGACTATAAATTCAAACACAAATTTAACGTAAAATACAGATATATGACATAATATTTCATAGCAACCGATATCATATTTTGTACTAAGGCTAAGTTGCTTCAGCGAAGCATCTTTCTAGATTTACCACTGCTCCCAGAAGTGGATGTGGGAGTATTTAGTATAAAAGCTCCCAGTGCCCAATCTAGTGCTATGTTTTTGTCTCCTGCTTTATTTGCAAACTCGATCCTGCAGACAAAACAAACATTTAGTTTTTTTTTTGTGATCGAAACCCAAAAACCGACATTGATTGATGTAATTGTTCTTGAGTTTGTGGAGTAAGAATTTTACCTTCCATCATCAAGAGCAAAGCCAAGACTATCGTGAAGCAGTGAGATAATATATGCTGATGAGAAGCAATACCGATGCAAATATTTTTCTTTAGTTGTTGGATATTTCTCTTTCAACTTCGACCATTCTTCTCCACAGAAACTCTTTCCAGCTGAAATCATTTGAGTCAACCAATCCTTTTCTTCCAACCCAAAGAACTGTTTCAGACAGAAACATAAGATCGTGCTCAAACAGATTCTCAACAAAATCTTGACCTCGACCAAAATGAAAATTTAAAGGATTTTTATACATTCGAGGTGTAGTAGAAGTTTTCTGTAGCCAAAAACCTTCCTTGAAGATCAGGTGTGAATGTTGATCCAATCGAACAATGCTTATAAGCACAATTCTCTGCACACACACAAAAGTACCAAAGCTTCATCCATAAAAGATTAAAAAAAAAAAAAACTGACACTGAGCAACGATATTCAGCTATTATACCCATAATGATCTTATTACCTTTTCCTTCCTGCAACATAGCGAATGTAGCGGATCGGCATTCATTGAAATTACCAGCAGCTTGTACTGATGAATTCTTCAGAGAACTTTTGTCGAAGATGTAACCTTTAGGAGTACAAGGATCAGTAACTATTCCGTCCTCTGTAGAGTTTGCAACTGTATAGATTGAAAACACTGTATCATGAGTTTTGAGGTAAAATAAGATTATAATTATTTCATCTTCCTTAAGAATATTAAATCAACAACTAACCTGAGTTCTGGAGTGATTCCAATAATTCTTCTTCTGCTGCATCCTACAAGGCGACAAAAAGTTATTAGTTTCTTGATAAACATCCTTTTTCTTGCTAGCATTATCAACGATTTTTAGGAAATGTAAGAAACACATAGTTACAGTAAATTAAAGAAACAAATTCTAAAAGACAAAATGCTCTGTTCTCAGAAGTTACCTGTCCATAGTGGAGGAAGCTGTGACTGTAGAGCTTGTAAGCAACATTTCCATACGATATCGTACGCGACAACTCAGGGGGCACAACCTCACTTGACACAAATGTCACCTAAACACATGCACCAATGACCAAAGTAGTCACCAAACAGTCATCGATCGTGGACCATTTACGACATATTATTAGCGTTTTGATCTTGAGAGAGAAACAGATAAGATTTCAGATTTTCTTATTAATGAGCTGAAAGATAATTACAGATTATGTATACTCTCTAAGGAAACTAAACCGTAAATGACCACTATAACCGGAGACTAAAACCGGATTACAATCTAAATGAACTATACAAAGCTAATACCCCCCCCCAAGATGGAGGTTGAAAAATGTTGCAAACTCCCATCTTGCGTATCAAACCATGGAAGAGCGTAGGGTGCAACGGTTTAGTAAGACAATCAGCCAATTGATCCTCAGACTTCACAAACATGGTCTTCAGAAAACCGGAATCAATGGATTCACGAATCTTATAACAGTCGATCTCAACATGCTTAGTGCGCTCATGATAGACTGAGTTGTTAGCAATATGAATAGCTGCTGTGTTGTCACAATAAAGGTGAGCAGGTTCCTGGAAAGGGATCTTGAGTCCAACAAGCAACCGAGACAACCAAATCATCTCCTTAGTAGCCAATGACATTGCTCTGAATTCGGCCTCAGCAGAGCTGCAGGAAACAGTATCCTGTTTCTTCGACTTCCAAGAAACCAGAGAATCACCAATGAACATACAATAGCCAGAGATGGAGCGTCTATCATCAGTGTTGGTTCCCCAATCAGAATCAGTGTAGCCGCGTAGATCAAAGGAGGAATTAGCAGCATAAAACAGACCTTGACCCACCGTGCCCTTCAAATAACGTAAAACCTTGTGAACAGCCTTAAGATGTATATCCCTCGGATCATGAGAAAACTGACACAAAGTATTCACAGCAAAGGAAATGTCAGGCCGTGTAGTATGAAGATACATCAACTTTCCAACGATCTTGCGGTAGGATGTAGGATCAGCCAAAGGAATTCCACCATCCTTAGTCAACTTTAAACTGGGATCCAGGGGCGTGGAAGAGGGTTTACTGCCAAGAAAGCCAGTAACCTCAAGTAACTCCAAAACGTATTTACGCTGGCAAACAGAAATGCCCTGAGAAGAACGAGCAATTTCCAAGCCAAGAAAATACTTAGCTGCTCCGAGATCTCTGAGCTTGAAGCAAGACGAAAGTGTAGCAATAAAATCATGCACAGATGACTCATTGTTACTAATGATCATGATATCGTCGACGTATATGAGAACACCAATAATGCGTCCTTGGATGTAACTTATGAAAAGAGTGTGGTCAGCCAAAGACTTCTCAAATCCCAAACCAATAAGCGTAGAAGAAAGCTTAAGATACCATTGACGGGAAGCTTGTTTGAGGCCATAGATGGATTTGTGAAGGCGACACACAGCGTTTGGAGGTAATTCTTCACCCGTAAGCTCAGCATAACCAGGTGGAAGCTTCATATAAATCTCCTCATCCAAGTCTCCATTGAGGAAAGCATTTGAGATGTCCACTTGACCAACGAACCAATTCAATTTAGCTGCAAGTAACAAAAGCATGCGCACAGAAGTAAACTTTGCAACAGGAGAAAAAGTTTCTTCATAATCCAAACCTTCTTGCTGCGTATACCCTTTTGCAACCAAACGAGATTTATGTATTTCCAAACTCCCATCAGAATGAAACTTAATAGTAAACACCCACTTAGAACCAATTGCCTTTTTATTTGGAGGCAAACTCAGAATACTCCAGGTACGAGTCCTTACCATAGCACCAATCTCAAGTTTCATTGCATCACACCAAACCTCATAAGCCTTGGCATCTAAATACTTTTTGGGTACAAAAGTTGTAGTGATAGTATGAATGAAGGCAAAATAAGGCTCAGATAATAATGAATAAGAAACATAATTAATCATGGGATATAGAATAGTACTAGTAGTATTATAGCAATGAAAGTCCTGCAAATGTTTAGGTGGTTTCTTTTGGCGATGAGATTTAGATTCAGAAGGAACCAAAACCTCGGAAGATGACACATCACAAGGATGATGTGTATCAGAAGATGATTGCACAGGAGGCAAGATATCATCAAGGAGCGCAGGATTATGAAGATGAGGAAAGAAATCTTTGGTGACATCCGAGATAGTAGAAGAAACCAAAGGGAAAATATCCTCATGAAAAACGACATGACGAGAAACAGAAACGGCGTGTGTCTCCATATCTAGTAGCTTATACCCTTTGTAACCAGCAGGATATCCTAAAAAAATACAGGCTCTAGCTCTTGGGTCAAACTTATGTCTATTCTTAGGAGAAGTAGAACTATAGCATAAACAACCAAAACTCTTTAATGAATGATACTCAGGGATTTTGCTGGTTAACTTCTCAAAGGGGGATTTATTCTCTAGAACAGGACTAGGGAGACGATTGATTAAAAAGACAGCGGTTAAAACACAATCACCCCAAAACTCTAAGGGAACATTAGACTGGAACAAGAGAGCCCTAGCGACATTCAAGATATGCTGATGCTTTCTCTCTACAACAGAGTTTTGTTCAGGAGTTTCAGGGCAAGAGTGATAAGAAACAATGCCTTTTTCAGAAAATAATGCAGCAAATTTCAATTCATGAGCATTGTCGGATCGAACAGACTTAACTTTCTTGTCATATTGAGTCTCAACCATTGAAAGGAAAGCAGGAAATATACGCAAAACATCAGATTTAGCGTTCATCAAGTATATCCAAGTAGCCCTACTATAATCATCCACAATTGTCAAGAAATATTTATAACCATCAATTGTGGGAACAGAGAAAGGACCCCAAGTGTCAATGTGAACCAATTCGAAGGAAGACATGCATATATTTTGGCGAGATTTGAAAGGAAGACGTTTTTGCTTAGATAAATGACAAATATGACAAACATGAGAAGTCTTATTGTTCTTTGAAGATTTTAAAAGCAATACATCAGAAAGTAAATCAACTTTAGATTGAGAAGGATGACCTAATCTGTTATGCCAAGTATGAGTATCAACAATGACACTAGAACAAGATGGCGAAGGAAAACAAACAGAATCAGGAATACCTTTCAAACAAACATTATGATCAGAATTATTTGAATCCAAGATGTATAAATTCCCGACTTGACTACCTTGACCAATCATCAACTCCCGTGTAAGATCCTGAATAAACCAATCATCAGATGTAAAACTAACCATAGAATGCAAAGTTTTAGTCAAGACACTGACACTGATAAGATTGAATTTAAACTCAGGAATAAAAAGCACATTATGTAGAGAGATAGCATCGGTTAACTGAATGAAGCCTATGCCCTCTATCCTAACAGTATAACCATTGGGAAGTTTGACAAAGGTTTTCTCTAATGCTCTATAATCTACATAAAGGTTCTTATTATGAGTAACATGGTGAGTGGCCCCTGAATCTATTACCCAAGCCCTAGGAGACACAGCCGGTTCCTTAGAGATAGAAGAAACGAGCATGTCGTAGTAAGAGTTGGAATATAGATCAAGGAAAGTACCTGAAATTTGTGAAATTACAGGCACAGAAGTTGAAGTCGATGCACAAGGTTTATCGGGTGTGGGATCAGCAGAAGAAACATGAAGCTTGGAGCTAAGGTATGAAATCATAGTCTGAATCTGATCATTGGACATGATAGGAGAAGGTGTAGCAGAACTCCCAACCTTCTGTTCCGCAGTAGAATGCATCTGAGTCGTTGCCAGATTTGCAGTCCCAATGGTTTGAGGCTTCTTCCAACGAGGAGTAGACCCTGGTGGATATCCGTGCAACTTGTAACATTTGTCAGCAGTGTGACCAATCCGATGACAGTGAGAACATTTAGGCTTCTGATAAGTGCTCTGAGACAAGAGAATGGCAGAGGTATCTTCAACCGGAGTAGCTTGAACTTGAAAAGCAGCAGGATTGGAGAATGAAGAATGATTGGTTCCTCCAACGAGACGCTGACTCTCATCCTGATCAAGCATATTGTAGATCTCTGTCAATCCTGGTCGTGGCTTGATGTTCAGAATTTGACCTCGGATGTTCGCAAAACTGTCATTGAGTCCCATAAGGAACTGAATAATACGGCTCGTTTCAGCATCATCCAACAACTCCTTGACATGATCACAGTTACACCTCTTCACTGTGGTTGATTTGGTGTTAGCCAATTGCTCCCACAGTGTCTTCTTCTTCGTGTAATATGTGGACAAGTCAAGGTTTCCCTGCTTGAGGTTGATGATAGACTGCTCAAGCTGATACTTCCGCGGAAGATTACTAACACGAAACCGTAAGAATAAATCATTCCACATCTCTGCTGCATCTTCATAGTATAATATGCTATCATAGATCTCCTGATTCACCACATTAAGCAACCAAGACTTGACCATACTATTACATCTGCTCCAGATTTTGAACGAACGATCAGCAATATCAGGTCAAGGAAGCGATCCATCAACAAAACTGAGTTTATTTTTCGCATCTAAACTCATCTTCATCGCGATTGACCAGTTATTGTAATTCGAACCATCAAGAGTATGACTGACTATGGAAAGACCTGGATGATCACCTGAGTGGAGAAAGAAAGGGCTATGAACATTATCGTATGAATCTACGGAAGCAGAGAGTGGATCGGGAAGACCGCGAGGGACTCGGAATCCGGTGTGAGGAGTAATCGCGATGTCAGCGGCTATCGGAGGCGAGGACATCGGTGTTTCCTCCGGAGAAGCGAGATTGCGACGAGTCTTGCGTCCTTGTTTCGCCATTGTTGTAGATCGAAGCTCAAATTGAAATCTGAACCGAAAAGGGAGCTCACAAAGGAGATTGGAGAGATTTCGAGTTCAAATTGAAGAGGAAAAGAGATCGGAACAACAAAAAAAACGAAGATTGAATGAAGAAATCTGAAGAATCTGTATGAAGATCAAAGAAAATGAGGCGGAAAAGTCTCTGATACCATATTAGCGTTTTGATCTTGAGAGAGAAACAGATAAGATTTCAGATTTTCTTATTAATGAGCTGAAAGATAATTACAGATTATGTATACTCTCTAAGGAAACTAAACCGTAAATGACCACTATAACCGGAGACTAAAACCGGATTACAATCTAAATGAACTATACAAAGCTAATACATATCCTCATCAAGTCTCATAAATATCATTTTAATACATAGTTTCTCTCCTCCACAACAAATTTGAGGTTTTATTATAAAACTCATCAAAATTGTATTTAATGCATAGTTTCTCTCCTCCACAACAAATTTGAGGTTTTATTATAAAACTCATCAAAATTATATTTAATGCATAGTTTCTCTCCTCCACAACAAATTTGACAGGGAAGAGACGAAAACCTGCGCAGAAGCTCCACCGAGTTCAACAATCCCAGTTGTTTGCAAAGGATCACCTCCAAGAGAACCAATCGCATAATTTGCAACAACCCAAGCATATACACCTTCATCAGATCCTAACCAAAAAATTCCAATAATTAGCGCCAATAAATGAAACAACTGACTCAAGTACTAATTAACCACTAATATAGAAAGAGAATGCAGAATTGGGAAAAAAAAAAAAAAAAAAAAAAAAAAAAAAAAAAAAAAAAAAAAAAACAAACCAGAGATAACAGAAGCCCATTCGTCTTGAAACATAAACCCAGAAGATCTAAGAACAGCTCTAGTAACTTGAAGAATCTGTTCCTGAACACTGACTTCAAGCAATCTCATCCCAGCAGTTGCCATCAACCTAATCTCACTCTTCTCCAACATTCCCACCGGAACTCTCCCCTTGGCGAACTCCACAAGCTCCGTCACCGACGCGCTCGCTCCTTCCGGATTATCAGCGTACCAAGACAAACCAGGACTCAGCTTCAAGCTTCCGTAATTCTCCTCGCCGAAATCGAAAACCGGTTTCCCGGATTCAATCCAATACCTAAACACATGAATTCGACTCCCGGAGCTTCCGGCGTCGATAACGACGCTGTACCGGAACGAACTTCTCCATTTCCATACGGAGAATAGAATCGAATAGAAAACAAATAATAACCCCAACGTGATAGCGACGGAAGCGACCATTTGCAAGATAATCGATTTCGTGGGTTTCGACTTGGGCTTGGTGAAAGTGTACGTCGACGACGGCGGTGATTGGTGGTGGTGGTCGAGTTTAATCTGAACCATGAGAGGATCCTCCATCTCCGATTTCATTTTCTCTCAACCTGTAACGAGCATTAGATCCTCAACGTTATAAGTAACCGTAACGAAAACTGACAAGCTACAAGTAATGAGATCTTGACGTAAATTAAGAAAAACGCAAGAGAACAACAAGTAACGCAATCGCAATTTTGTTGTTGTTGTTGTGAATTTGAAATTTCTTCTTCTTAGTTTAGATTTTACAACCTGATTTTATAATCGGAGTTGGAAACGGCCGTTCGAAGACCGCCGCCGATGAAGCTCGTTCGCTACTCTCAGTCTCTTGTTTTTTCCGTAGTGGAGAAGACATGGGTCAATGGAGCGCCAAATTATAAATTTACAAGTTGCATACAGCTAAACTAAACCCTTTCGGGGCCTGGTCGGGTCATAATTCAAACACGTGATTCACGAGTCCGTTTTATAACAACACAGAGCCACATAGGTCTATTTAAACGTGGCCCAGTTCCAACGAACAAACGGAAGGGAGGCATCATCTCTCCTATCCCTCCATCTCTTAACACAATCACAAATATCCCAAGTTAATCTTTTGTATCCCTCCCTCCTGGTCAATTACGGAAATAGCCTTAATGAATTACTGTTCGAAAATGGAAATAGAAAACAAGTTGGCGTTCTCGTTGGCGTTTAGCGTTTGGCGTCGGATTCTGAATTCTGAGAACGCTCAACTGGTTTCTCTCTCTTTCCTCCCGCCTTTACTCTCTCTCTCCTCTCTCTCTCCTCTCCTCTCTCCTTTACTCTCTCTCCTCGGGCTCTCCTCCATCTTCTAGATCGAGCTCTCTGAAGCTTATCTTGGTCGTCCGAAGCTCCTTCTCTTCCCTCTCCATCATAATCTCGTTGCTTGGGTACCATCGTCGTCGCAAATCGCAGCCGGAACTCAGGTCTGTCCATAGTTGGAATTCGTTTTTTCTCTTGAATAAATCAGAGAATTGGGTGTTTAACAATGCTTTGTGGGTCGGTCGATTAGTATTCAGCATTAGCAAAGAACGTAATGGAGGCCTGCCAGGCCTTGAATCGAAGTGAACCGTAAGTAGAAGAGTGAGGTAGTTTTTGGATCTCCGCCGATAGTACAACTGAGTATAACTCGTATAACTAATTGTGATAGTATAACTAGGTAAACTAAGTATAACTTTGTTAAGCCCAAAATCGCGAAACTTGGTAGAACTAGTATAACTGGTATAACTAGTATAACTGGTATAACTGGTATAACTTTGTTAAGCCAAAAATCGCGAAACTTGGTAGGACTAGTATAACTGGTATAACTGGTATAACTTGTTTGATGTAAAAATGCATAACTGTGTAAAACTATTAATAATGATTGAGTTTTGACATTGTTTTGGTAGGATATGATGGGTGAAGACGTCAGCATACATTTCAAATGCGAAGGTGTCTTGTACAGTTTATTGGTGAAGACATCAACGAAGGAGATAACACTACTGATGGTAAAAGCTTTGATATGCAAGAAGTTTGGGTGGGATGAAAAAACGGTGGAATTGAAATTGAGATACATTCCGCTGATTGTGAGATGCGACGAATATATGACCGTTGCTGATGATGACGATCTCATGATCTATCTAAAAACAGTTGATAACCAAGGCTGTAGATGTATGTTGCATGTAGAGGCCACGACTTCCTCAACACAGCCCACGGCGCAAGTATCTCGAGCGGAGAAGGAAAGCTCTTTTGGTATGAACTATAATGATGAAATTGGAGGTAATGCTCTGACTCTATATGTAGACAACGGAGAAGCAGAACAAGAAGAGGAGGCAGAAAAAGAAGAGGATGCAGAAAAAGAAGAAGATGCAGAACATGAAAAGGAAGCAGAAAAAGAAGAGGAGGCGATGGATGAGGATGATGTTAGAGGCGAATATAGGCACAACGAATATGATGAACCACCTGTTGTACAATCTAGTTCGTATACTGAGCCATGGGAAGATGGTTTGAATGTCAGTTTACTTCAAGAGTTTCCAAATAAGAAGGCAGTGCAGAGAATGGTGGATAAAGCTGCATTTGAGAACTCTTTTGGTTTTGTGCTAGTGAAATCAGATAAGGAAAGATATGTGGTGAAATGTCGACATAAAAGCTGTGACTGGAAATTACGAGCTGCAAAGGTACTAAATACACGGTTTTCTTTCTCAATTAGAACGCACAACAAGATGCATACATGCTCCCGGGCTACTCAGAGTACAGTAAAGAAGAGGAAAGGCACTCCAGATTTAGTTGCAGGTTTGTTGCATGGAGATTATCCAGGATCAATGGAGACGCCAAGTCCTGGAACTATCCAGAAGCTTGTTCACACCAGATTTGGTGTGAAGATATCCTACTCCACGGCGTTGAGAGGGAAAAATCGGCATGCTTATGATCTGCGTGGTGATCCAGGAGAGAGCTACAAGAAATTGTATTGTTATTTGCATATGCTAGAGAAGGTGAACGAAGGTACAAAGACAAGTCTGAAATTGGATGGAGACGGAAAATTCTTGTACCTATTCATCGCTTTGGGAGCTACCATTGAAGGGTTTCAATGTATGAGGAAGGTGATAACTGTGGATGCAACGCATCTGAAGAACGGGTATCGTGGTGTGCTAGTCTTTGCTTCAGCTCAAGATCCTAATAGGCACAACTATCCCCTAGCGTTTGCTGTACTTGATAGTAAGAACAATGATAGCTGGAATTGGTTTTTCGGGTTGCTGAATTCTGTTATACCAGACTCGTCCGAATTGGTTTTTATGACTGACAGAAATGAGAGCCTCATCAATGCCGTAGCTACTGTGTATCCAAGCGCACATCATGGGTATTGTGTATGGCATTTGTCTCAAAATGTGAAGGACCATGCCTTTAATGTCAACAAAGACGTGGTCGCATTTTATTTCATGCAGATGAGCAGGCATTACACGGTGGCGGCGTTTGAGGCGGCTTACAGTGAATTTGAAGCGAGATTTCCGTCTGCGGCTGCGTATCTAGTAAAAACTACGAAAAATAGGATGGAAACTTGGGCAAGGGTTCATTTTCCGGGAGTAAGGTACAACCTAGACACAAGCAACTGTGTGGAGTCTTTAAACAGTACTTTTAGGCCTGCAAGGAAATACGCCTTAATACCCATGCTTGATGCGATTATTGCACAAATTTCTAAATGGTTTAATGAACATCGGAAGGAGGCCGCTGCTGGACCAGATTCGCATAAGTTTGTACCTCTGGTGGAAAACATGTTGCACGATATGTGGAAGGACGCTGAGAAATTACATGCGACGGAGTTAAACAGTTTCGAGCTTCTTTATGATGTCGTAGCTAAGAAATCCGACGGCACCGCCGAGCCAGAGAGTAAGAATTGGACGGTGGACTTAATCAGGAAAAGTTGCAGTTGCAGGGTTTTTGATTTTGATAAGATTCCTTGTGTCCACGCACTAGCCGCTTTCATGGAATTCAACACCAGCAATGTGCATAGTTCTCGATATCCTCTGCAAATGGTTGAGCTGGTCTCAAAATATTACTTGAACGAGGTGTGGCAATTGGCGTATTGGAGGACGATTTTTCTCGTGCCTCATGAATCCGAATGGGATGTACCTGGAGACGTGAAGGCAAAGAAAATCATACCATTGCAACCTATCCCGAAAAAGGGAAGAAAGAGAACGAAGAGACTTTTTGGTCCTGGAGAATGCCGGCGTACAAGGACAGCAAACAAAAGGCGGAAACGACAAGGAATCGTGTGGCAGGTGTTTGAGCAACCTGAGCAACCTGAGCAACCTTCTCAGCCAAGTACAACCTGATTCCAAATTTGTGGTGTAAAACTGGTTTTTGTGGTGTAAAACTGGTTTTTGTTGTGTAAAACTATGCAGTCTTTGTTACTTAGCTTGCTTTGACGTTGGTAAAACTGAGTAAAACTGAGTAAAACTGAGTAAAACTGAGTAAAACTGAGTAAAACTGAGTAAAACTGAGTAAAACTGAGTAAAATTCACAACTTTTAAAACTGTTAAACCTTTGGTGAAATTGAAATTATAAGAAAAGTGAATTGTTAGAACTTATGAAATCCATAACCTTTACATATAATTTTTGGGAAAAAGAACAAAGTTATATGAAAAGAGTTTGTTTGCAAGTATTGCACTCTATATTCACCATATACTTCTAGGGTCACTTTGCTAAGAACAAGCAATTCCGGATGAGAGATTCGCAAAACTCAAGTTTTTCAACATATTAATGGATAAAGTAATAAACATCATATATAAATCACTTAAACTCTTATGTAAAACTAGAAAAAATACATACAATATTAAGTAATACTAACTTAATATTGAAAACAGCCTAAGTATAACTATTAACAGTGTTGGTACAACTAATACCTTGGTATAACTAAGTGTATTTCTCTGAATGAAAGACGGCGCTACTTTTGAATGAAAGACGAGAAAGACGGCGCGACGCACGTGTTTTGTGTGGAAAGACGGCGCTACTCTAATTTTGAATAAACTTTAACAAAATCATAAACTTTCGACTTTCTCGTTTTCGTTCTCTCTCTCTCCTCTTCACTCTCTCTTCACTCTCTCCGAACCTCTCTCCTCTCTCATCTCTCTCTTCTTCTTCTTCTTTCTTCCTTCCTTCGATCCGATCTCCGGTATCAGATCTACAAATTCTCGCAGATCTGACTTAAGTAAGTATAATTATTTTCAATTTCTATCACTCAGAGAGACAGATCCGCTCCATCATCCAAAACCCTAGATCTCCAGATCTACAGATGGCTTGGAGAAATTTAGACAAGTCGCACCCAGATTACTACTCCATGAAGGAAGCCATGAAGGAGGAGGCCTGGAGAACTCTCGTCGCAGATGGTCAATACGGCGTTCCGCAGAGATGTCCATGTGGGGAACGAATCTTCCATGAGATTTCGGAAATCGAAGGAGACTTGGGGAACAGATACTTTACCTGCGAGAAGTATAAGGCGAGTTCTCATTCTCATTTGTGTATTTAAAATCGAGAAAATCTTTTCATAAATTATTCAATCTATCTTCATGTGCAGAATGATGGTTTCCACTGGCGCATTCCTTGGTTTGGTGCTGTCGACGAAGAATTTGCAAGGTTAAGGAAGGAGGTGGATGACCAGGCTAAAAAACTTCGAATTCTGTCAAGTCTTGAATTTCAGGTGAAACAAATGAGGGATGAGCTACAAAACCAGCGTGAAAAGATGGCAAAGCTGAATGAGACCGTGTCAGAGTGATTTAATTATAAGTGGTGATCCTCTCTTTAAAGATTATGCTATGTAATGTGATGTAACAATAAACTCCTTCTTTGTGTTTCGCTTAAAATGAATGAAAACGCACTTAGTTTTTCCCAGTTTTACCAGTTTTACAAAATGAAAACTAACTTAGTTTTTCCTAGTTTTACCAGTTTTACAAAATGAATGAAAACGCACTTAGTTTTTCCCAGTTTTACCAGTTTTACAAAATGAAAACGCTTAATTTTTCCTAGTTTTACCAGTTTTACAAAATGAAAACGCACTTAGTTTTTCCCAGTTTTACCAGTTTTACAAAATGAAAACGCTTATAGTTTTTCCCAGTTTTACCAGTTTTACAAAATCCAAAGTCACAAAATCAAACTAGCCAAGTTTTCCTTGCTTTTCATAGCTTTTGCCTCTTTAGACGACCCTCCTCTAACTTCATGTTAATTGCATCCCTCACCCGTTTTGAATGTGCACTCTTCCTTGAACATTGCTTAATGCGAGTACGCTTATTGATAATTGGTGGAACGACTGTTGATGCTTCCTACAAATGAATACAAATATTAAATTCCCTGAAATATGTGATTTTCTCATCTTTTGTTGCAAAGTTTACCTGTGAAGGGTTTCGACTTCCACCGGCCACGTCTTCGGCCACGTCTTCGGCCACGTCTTCGGCCACGTCTTCGGCCACGTTTTCCTCACCACCTTTATCACCGACTCTCTCCTTCACATACGCTTCAATCGGGGCTATCCTTTCCTCCAGCCGATCAACTTTCTTCTCTATGGTTGTCATACGCTCCTCCATGTCCTTCTTCATGCTCTGAATAAGCTCTATCAATTCTGGGGAGGGCGTGTCAACATCTTCAGGGTTCACCGCTTCAGGGTTCACCGCTTCCGGGTTGTGAGGAGGAGCGTCTGCTAATCTTGCCACATCTTCGTCGTACATATCCTTCAAAAATACGACCTGCGATTGATTAGCGATCTTCATCCAACTATCAACAACCACACAATGCTTATCAACGTCCTCCTCAGGTTCTGTGATTCTTTCAAGAAGACGCTTCTCACTAGCGTCTGCAGTTAAGATATTATCAATGTCCTGCAAATACAATCAAGGAGTAAAGATTACTGGGTAAATAATTTAGAGTAAAATTTATAGGCTTATATGCAGAAGTATAACTAACCTTAGTTTTACCAAGTTGTGCACTTATTGTCTCGAAAGGAATTCCTTTCATATCGCATTTTTTGAACATTGACTTGCACATCTTCGGACATTCCTCATCTGCGCTAGGAAAAGGTTCAAGAAATCGTTCACCCAACACTGGAATAGCTTCGAAAGCTAAGAGCTACACACAAAACGATGCTTTACAGTTAGAATTAGCGTAAAATATTTAAAGTTTAGACAAAACGAAATCCTGACATCGAAATAAATATTACCTCAAGAGGTACAATGAAACCGGGAATCGGCCATGGTTGGCCCTGCTTCTCTATTCCTGGAACAGCCCCATTGAAATGAGTCATTGTCTTGGAGATCCCTTCCAACATGTGATCATAGGACAATCTCCCCCAAGGAAATGTCCTACACAAATTTATATCACCCACGGCTCTCAACAAGAATGGGTCCACGGAACTAGCTTTTTTCCCGGTCTTCGTCTGCCCTTTGATAATGCTAGCTAAAAAGTACAATATCAACATCCTCAGTCTGTCATTAGAATTGGGAGAAGGCTTCATCTTCTCTAGCATTGGCTTCAGATCTTGATATCTTACTGTTGAACCCTTAAAATACTACTCCACGAATGCCATTTTCCCACATGTATTTTCCGCAAAACCGCTTGGATAGTTATGGGAATACAATCCAGATATCAGGGCGTGTTCCCTTAAACCATACCGGATAGGCACGCCATTTACAACGAACCAAACTTCTTTTTCCTTCTCAATGCATGCGGTTCGAAGAAGCAGCGTCCAAACTCCCTGAAGCTTGTGGTTTCGCTCCCTTGGCATGTGGAAGATGTGTTTGAACTGCGGGTGAGTCTCAAACCAATTCTTCTCATTATCTGTAAGAGCAGGCCGTAAATCGCGGAAGGTCTCGAACACGTCCTGCAAATAGCACCTCGTCGATAGCTTCATTTTCTTACAATAGTCTGACGGCGGAAAATACATCCTTAAAGGTCTCATTGGCTCCAGTTCCTCTTCCTCTTCCTCATCTGAACACTGCAGAACACATGTACCAAATATTACCTAGTTGTACTTTCATATCCACATATAGTTTTACCTAGTTCTACCAGTATTACTCTTTCATCCAACAAACACGAAATGAGAGTTAAACGACGAACTAATCAATCCTAAATCAATCCTCAGACTCTTCAATCCTCAACAAACACGAAATGCGAGTTAAACAAACCCGGAATCAGATATAAACTAACGATCATAAACTCCTCTCATAAACTAGAGAACTAACTCAAATCAACCAAACCATCCAATTCAACATTTTCCCTAATTCAGTTATTCTTGATTCTCAAAGTACTTACCCTTGAATCGGGGTCACTCAAGCTTTCACTCCCTCCGTCGCTTCTCCTGTCGCTCCCGTTATCATCGTCTCTCAAACTTTGGCTTCCTCCGTCGCTCCCGTTATCTTTCTCACCTCCGTCGCTCCCGTTGTCTTTCTCACCTCCGTCGCTCCCGGCCACATCTCCACCTCCACTCGGAGGGTCTCCGTCGCTCCCGTTCTCTTCCTCACCTCCAGGAGCCGGTTGGTTTTCTGCGCCGACCTCGGGTTCGACAGCTTCTCCTCTCAATTTTTCCCGCAACAATACCTTCTCCAGATTTCTTGTAAGTACCATCTTCTTCGTTTTCTAATATCTACTTGAATCTCTCTTCGATTTCGAATTTGAAATTCAGAGGAGGAAAAGCGAGGAGACTTGAGACCGCGAAAGAAATCGAAACTGAAACGGAAGAAGAGAAGAAACGCGATTTTCATTTTGAATTAGGTTACCCGATTTGACATGGATATAACCCGTTGGACCCGGATATTTCGTGGTCGGATATGTAATTACCTCAACTTTTCCCGGATATTTTTGTCCTTTACTCGTTTTTTGATTTAAATTTAAATGCTGCGAAAATGAAATAAACTAGAGGGATTTCTGAGATTGATGAAAAAGATGGAGGGATATGAGAGATGATTTCTCAACGGAAGGCCCTCATTTTCATAATTCTGATATGGTTTTACTGAGACTTATAGACATAAATCCAGGATATTGGATAATGAACATCTCTATTGCAGATTTTCTAATTAGCTTTTTAGATTTGGTATACAGATTTTCATTTACAGATTTTGTCTTTTTGTTTTTGTTTTCGCTGTATGATTTTAGATTCAAAGATGCAACTGAAATGATGTAAAAACTGTATTTTTCAGAGCCAACGTAAAATACATGAGATACTTGTTTTATTTGAAACAATATTTTTGTTTATAGTGAGTAACTAAAAATCATATTTTGTATCTGGCTACTGTACTCGAGTCAAGAATTTTTCTAGATTTACCACTGAAATCAAAAGTGGCTGTCGCAGCATTTAGTATAAAAGCTCCCAATGCCCAATCTAGTGATATGTTTTTTTCTCCTGCTTTACTTGCAAACTCGATTCTGCACACAAAACAAACATATAGTGTGATCGAAAACCCAAAACCGGCATTGATGGATCTGATTGTTCTTGAGATTGTGGAATAACAATTTACCTTTTATCATCAAGAGCAAAACCAAGACTATCGTGAAGCATTGACACAATATATGCTGATGAGAAGCAATACCGAAGCAAACTCTCGTCATTAAATGTTGGATGTTTCACTTTCAACTTCGACCAATCCTCTCCACAAAATCTCTTTCCGGCTGAAATCATTTCCGACAGCCAATCTTTTTCTCTCAACTCAAAAAACTGATTCAGACAGCAGTATGTTCAAACAATTCTCCACAAATTAAGATTTACGTCGACCAACATGAAATTCCAAGGATTACTATACCTTGGAGGTGTGGAAGAAATTCTCTGTAGCCAAAAAACTTCCTTGAAGATTAGGTGTGAATGTTGATCCAATAGAGCAATGCTTATAAGGACATTTCTCTGTACACAAAGTAAAATCCCATTAGAGATTAAAAAAAAATTGACACTGAGCAACGATATTCAGCTATTATACCAATAATGATCTTATTACCTTTTCCTTCCTGCAACATAGCGAATGTAGCGGATCGGCATTTTGAGAAATTACCAGCAGCTTGAATTGATCCGGATAAATTTTTGTCGAGAATGTATCCCTTAGGAGTACAAGGGTCAGTAACTATTCCTTCCCCTGTAGAGTTTGCAGCTGCAAGGATCGACACACTCTATTATGAGTTATGAGGTAAAGGAAGATTATCATTTTAATTGCCTAAACGCAAAAGTGCAATTATTCACCCTACAATATCTTTAAGTTTCATTAAACTGGTGATAGCTTCAAATTTTAATCAACAATCAACCTGAGTTGTGGAGTGACTCCGATAACTTTTCATGTGCTGCATCCTGCAAAGTGCCAGAAGGAAATTGAAAAGATCAGAGATCAACAAGCAGCGAATAGGAGAACAGTTACATAAAGTCTCCTAACAGCAAACATTCAAGAGGGATGAATCAAAGAAAACAATTTCTCAAAGACAAATACTCAGAAATCACCTGCCCAAAGTGGAGGAAGCTGTGACTGTAGAGTTTGTATGAAACATTTCCATACGATATCGTACGCGAGAACTCACGAGGCACAACCTCACTCGACACAAATGTCACCTAAACAGCCATCGGTTACAACCAACCATTCACCACACAGTTGAGGTTTATTCTAAGACTCATAAAAAGTGGTATTAAATGCATACTTTCTCTCCTCCACAACAAATTTGACAGGGAGTAGACTAAAACCTGAGCAGAAGCTCCACCGAGTTCAACAATCCCAGTTGTTTGCAAAGGATCACCTCCAAGAGAGCCAAGCGCATGATTTGCAACAACCCAAGCATATACACCTTCATCAGATCCTAACAAAATTTCCAAGATTTACAAGAGCACCAAGCAAATGTAAACTTCAACATATCAACCAAACACTGAATTGATCAGTCTAATCCCAGTTTTAATCAACAATCAACATTTGATCGGGTGAAGAATTGATTCCAGAAACTGACCAGAGATAACAGAGACCCAGTCCTCTCGAAACTGAAACCCAGAAGCTCTAAGAACTCTTCTTGTAACTTCCAGAATCTGTTCTTGAACAGGCAATTCAAGCAATCTCATCCCAGCAGTCGCCATTAACCTAATGTCACTCTTCTTCAACATTCCCTTCGGAACTTTCCCCTTCGCGTACCCCACCAGCTCCGCCACTGACACGCTCGCTCCCTCCGGATTATCAGCATACGCCGACAAACCAGGACTCAGCTTCATACTAGCGTAACCACCATCCCCGACGAAATCGAAAACGGGTTTCTCCGATTCAACCCGGTACCGGAACACATGAACCCGGGTCCCCGAACTCCCGCCGTCAATCACGACGCTGTACCGGAGCGAAACTCTCCGATTCCACCCGGAGAGAATAGTTGAATAGCAGACAAAGAATAGCCCCAACGCGATAGCTACGGTAGCGATGATTAGCAGGATAATCAGTTTCGTGGGTTTCGACTTGGGTTTAGCGAGCGAGCTCGTCGACGGCGGCGATGATCGATGGCCAGCTCGAGTCTGAATCTCGAGAGGATCCATATCTGGTTTATTTCTCAGCCTGGAATGAGCATGAGATCGTTGCATCAAGGTTTAAGGGACCGAGACGAAAGCGGACAAAGGAATCATGAGATCTGAGCGTGACGATAAACGCCTGAATAAAAAAAACGCAAAACCCAATAACAAAACTTTTTGTTTGTTTGTGAATTTCGGAGATCGATAGGGGCGTCGGAGACCGCCGCCGATGAAGGTCGTCGTTGCCTCCAGTCTCCGTTTTCGTAGTGGAGAAGAAATTGGTCGCTCGAGCGCCCCTATACGAACTTTACAAATTACAACTTCACAGTCCACACCTACTCCTGAAATTTCGGGACCGGGTCGGGTCGTATTTAAACCATTTGATTATCGGGTCCTTCTAAGTTCTAAAGAGACACAGAGGTTTAAATTGTTTTATATGCATACCGTATTTTTGATTTAACCCATGCAAAACATGTCACATAACCATGTCGTATATTAATCACACTCTAGGCCCACAAAAACCAATTTGTCTTCGTATCTTTTTAGAAAAAATCTCGTAAATTGTTTGGCTTTTCCAAGTTTTCGTCGTACATTTTGTAGGTTGGAGTTATGTTTGTTAAGAGAAAAATGTGCATGACTACGAAACACACACTATATGCCAATATGATGTCCAATGTCAGTTAACGCGAAGTATAAAATATAGAAAGAAATATATGTAAGCACCTGCACCTTAATGATCAACAGGAAGTGGACTAGTAGTGGTTGCTCACTATATTTCCTCGACTCTTCTCTTCCATTATTGATTAATATTCTATGCTAAGCTCTTTTTTCTATGTTGCTTATTGTTTTTTTTTGTTCAAGTGTTAATAATCTAATTGAAGAGATAAGATCGAAGATTTATGGTATAACATGTTCAACGCTATAACTGTGTGGACAGATCCATTACATATTGATATAGTTGACCGCTTGACCCTTTGTTACAAAGCATTAATTAGCGAATAAATGTTTAGTACTACATAAATTAGTTGGTTATATTTGGGAATTGTTTAAACTTGGGTCACATGTTGTAACGTACGGTTGATCTAATTTCATTCTATAATACTTTAAAATTAGTTAAACATATCATAAGGGGGAAAATGCCAAAAAATACATAACTTTCAAAGTTTACCAAATAAATACTCTACTTGTTTATAACACAAACAAATACTCAGTTTATTTTTCACACAAACAAATAGTCAACTTTTATATTCGAGAAATAGCCAAAAAGATAACCCGTCATCTTTAACTGAACAGTCACTCACAATGTTAATTTCTGGTTTAGCATCCAAAAATATCTAGTTCCATAACCATCGTTTTGGGGAATTTGGAAAAAAAATCATCCTTCTCACTTGAAGAGTTGTTACAGATCGGAGATAAAACAAATCCGATGTGAATGCCAGTTCTGTGTACTAAACGATGGAATCAAACAAAAAATCCAGAAAGACTTCTCAGATTTGGCCATATGGTGTGTTTATTATACAATATACTGTAGACATCCAATTTCGATGTGAATGCTTTTCCAAAAAGTTTAAATTATAATTTTTTTCAGAGAAGATCATGCCAATCTTTTAGTTAATCACGAGGACACCAATAATTAAATAACTAATTAATAAAATGGTACTAAGGGATATGCTATTTGTTTTGTCTATAAGTACGAAGCTGAAACTTGTTAATTATGCATTGCAGAGAAGAAGAAAAAAAAATGGGAGCAATGAGTTGGTCTATACTCAAGCTTCTAATGTTTCAAGGTCTTTTCATTTCACCTCCCCTGAGACAAGGAGAGTTTGATTTCTTCTACTTAGTTCTCCAGGTCTCTACTCTGATTCAACCCAGCTTTATTATTCTCTTTGACAAAACATACATATAAACTGTTTGTGAAATGTGAAACATTTCTTAATTTTATGTTAGTATATAAAACTATAATGAAATAGCCAAAAATAAGAGTTATTTGTATGTATAAATGCAGTGGCCAGGCGCTTATTGCGATACAAAGCGTGCTTGTTGCTATCCAACATCCGGTAAACCTGAGGCAGATTTTGGCATTCACGGTCTTTGGCCTAACTATAACGATGGTTCATGGCCATCAAACTGTGATCCCGACAGTGAGTTTGATAGATCTCAGGTATATATATACATTGGACTCTATGTGTAATATTCCTTTCTTTTTTTTTTCTTTCTTTAAACAATGATTTTTATTTATTTATTTAATGTTATATATCATACATATGAATGTATTATATATGTATAGATATCGGATCTGGTAAGTAGTTTGAAAAAGAAGTGGCCAACACTAGCATGTCCGAGCAATGACGGGTTTAAGTTTTGGGAATACGAGTGGGGAAAACACGGCACGTGTTCCGAATCCGTATTGAACCAACATAACTACTTTGAAAATTCTCTTAAACTAAGAGACCGAGCTAATCTCCTCCAAATCCTCACAAACTCTGGTATAAGTCACTATATCAATGTATTTATTCATATGTTTTGTTTTGTGTACATTATAAAGTCAATGACGTATTATTCTTTTGGTGATTGTAGGAATCAAACCAGATGACGGATTCTATGATCTTCAGAAGATTAGGAATGCTATAAAAGATGCCATTGGGTTTGCGCCAGGAATCGAATGTAATAAAGATCCGGAGCGTAACGACCAGCTACATCAAATCTATATTTGTGTCGATACATCAGGAACTGAGTTTATCGAGTGTCCAGTGTTCCCTAGAGGAAGATGTCCATCTCAACTTCAGTTTTCTAAGTTCTAATTCTACTTTCTTTGAGCGGTTCGTTGTTGAAGAATAAGAAGACTTCTGCAACAAGTCTTCAGGGTTTTACCGAGTCTTTATGCAATTTGTTTCACGTTTTTAGTTGTTTAAAGTCTTAAGAATAAGTATGCCGAAGAAGTAAGAGTCGTTGATCGTAGTTGCAGGTTTTTAGGAAATTAGTTTGAGTTTGTTGTGCTCGAGTCTATTTAAACTTTCCTTGTAATGTTTTCAAGTTTATCAATCGAAATATTCAGTTCCCACTACAAGAAATATACCCTATTTGCGAGGGAAATAATCGTCGCAATTCCGTCGCAAATCGGTATTTGCGACGGAATTGCGAGGAGTTTGGTTCCGTCGCAAATCGTTCCTCGCAAAGACGTTTCCGTCGCAAATCCATCGCAATTTTGCGATGGAAAAATTTCCATCGCAAATCCGTCGCAAGTTTGCGACGGACATTTCCGTCGCAATACCCTCGCAATTTTGCGACGGATTTGCGTTGGAAATAAATAGTCGCAATATTGCGATGGAATATATTCCATCGCAAAATTGCGACCGTATTGCGACGGAAATTTTCCGTCGCAAGTTTGCGACGAATTTACGATGGAATTGCATCCATCGCAAAAGTCCATCGCAATTCCGTCGCAATATTGCGACGGAAAATTCCGTCGCAATTTTGCGATGGAATGGCGATGGAAAGTTTTCCGTCGCAAATTTGCGACGTTTTTTGCGACGGAATTTTATTCCCTCGCCAATAAACAATTCTTTTTTTTTTTTTTTGGTAATAAAGAAAATATAATTAAAAATTAAATTGAAATTAATTAAAATTTAAATTCAAATATAATAATAATACAAGTGCGGGAAAAAAAATATTCAAACGTTAACATAAAAAACAAGTTTTAAACATAAACATAAACTAAAAAGCTTGAGACGGGTCATCGCCCGTTGAGGGATCTCCTCCGCTGGATCCGTCTTGGACATGCTGCTGGTCGGGATACAAACGGGTCATCATCTCCTTGAGCTTCGGATCCGTCGCGCCCAAGTAGTCGAACATCTCTTGGAACACCGCTACCTTCGTCTCTGTTGCAGTCAATTTGTCCTTCAACCGAGCAACCTCGTCGGAGTCCGGAAATTGACCTGAAGAGGAACTGCGAACCGAACCGCTCCTAACATCGAATTGGGATTGAAGAGAACCAATCCCTCTAATTTGTCCCTTTCTACGAGGGGCGGTCTGAAAAAAAAAAACAAAAATATTAGTAAGTAAACAAATATATAACTTAATATAGATATGAATTGAAATAAAAATTTGAGAAATACTTACGTTCAAAAAAACTTTGTTCCTCACAGTGGTAGACGGCTCAGCAGAACCGGAAGCGATGCTATCGGGATCAGCATTCTGAGTCATTTCTTGTAGCTTCGAATTAACCTCGTTGTAAAGCTCCTCAGAATCTTCGTCCAAGAAAGTCCCATCCGGGTTCCGCTTTGTGTACGCTAGAACCGCCAGCAAATCCGTCTCCGATTCTCCTTTTTCCTCGGCCTTCAAAATTATTTTAGATTTGATAAATTAAAATAATAAAAAATAAATGAAAAAAAAAATGTTATTAGGAAATAAAAAACTTACGAGCAATCGGCCTCGGGATCTGTAAGAAAGTCGGCCGGATCGATGAGTAGAGTTTTTACTCTTCGCTCGAGATGACTTGCTGTTGGCGCTCCTCGTCTGGTGATCAGGATCCAACCAAAATGCAACTAAACCATTCCAGACATTTTGGTTGAACCCGGCAGGCATGGCATTATCTCCTTTTTTAAGCCAAGCCTGCTTCCACCGTGATACCATATCAGGTAACCGCTGCCTGACTTTGTTTTTGAACTCCGCGTAAACCATCCCGGTAATGCCAGCATCCCAATGATACTTACGCTTCAACAAAAAAACAAAAAATAACATAATATGAGATAAAAAAAACAAAGATTAAGATTTTTAAAAAGTAAATTACATATATTAAAACTTACCGCGAAAGTAGAGAACCAACGGTTGATGTCGTCCTCCCGTACATCTTTCCACCGTCCATAAGGTTCTTTGTAATCCTTTTCAAAAATTTCCGTGACTGCTGAAGCGACGGATGGATCATCAGTGAACCTCGAAAAAAAAACATTATAGTTTAAATTAATAAAATGTAAAATATTAGAAAAACAAAAACTAATAAAAAAAATAAATAATATTTACCAGAAAGTGTTCGGCGGACGGTATGGATGAAGATGAGGGAGGAACTCATGGCCCGGCTCATATAAAATGTCCCTAATCTCCGCAAACAATCCGTCTAACTGAGCGTTGGTCATGGGCTGATCAACGTTCTCCGGAAAATGTGGAGGTGAATGGTGAGCGGGTGGAGATGGCGACTGTGCCCGGTGCTCAGCCCGGTGCTCAGCCCGCTGCCCGGTAGAACCATGGGAGCTAGAAGCGCCACGGAAACCACCCTGAGAAACGCCACGGGAAACACCGTAGGAACCACCGTGTGAACCACCGTGTGAACCACCGTGGGAGCCACCGTGGGAACCGCTACGGGAACGACCACCACCACGGGAACGACCACCGTGTGAACTGCCTCCTCCACGACTCAAAAAATCCGCATAGCTGTTTGGATCAGCCATCTGCATTTATTGAAAATAATATTAAAAAGAATAATTTATAATAATCTAAAACTAATAATGTAATAATTATATAAATAATCTAATAATTATATAAATAATTCAAAAATTATTCTAATAATCCAACAATTGCGAAAAAAAATATTCTAACAATCTAACAATTTCTAATAATCATTCTAACAATCTAAAACTTTATAACAATCATTCTAAAAATTTCTAATAATCTAAAGTCTAAAATAGAACAATTATTTATTCTAAAACTAATAATTTATTCTAATAATCTAATAATTATATAAATAATTCAAAAATTATTCTAATCTTCTAACAATTCCGAAAAAAATATTCTAACAATCTAACAATTTCTAATAATCATTCTAATAATCTAAAACTTTATAACAATCATTCTAACAATTTCTAATAATCTAAAATCTAAAATAGAACAATTATTTATTCTAAAACTAACAATTTATTCTAATAATCTAACAATTTATAATAAACATTTTTAATAACCTAAAAATTTATAATAATCAAATAAAAATTCTAATAATCTAAATTCTAATAATCTAAAATCTAATAATCTAAAACTAATAAATTATTCTAATAATCAAACAAAAATTTTTCTACTAATCTAACAATTTCGGAAAAAATATTCTAATAATCTAACAATTTCTAATAAACATTTCTAATAATCTAAATCTAAAAACTAACATTTTTCCATTATCATTCCGATTTCTACAAGAGATTGTGATAGAATTTGTACCGGGAAGGAGAGGGGTAGGTGTGGCAGAGGAAGGGGGGCGTCGGAGGAAGGGGGGCGTCGGAACGGACAGGCGGCGGCGGAACGGACAGGCGGCGGCGGAGGAAGGGGGGCGTCGCGCGGGGAAGGAGAGGGCCACGGGGGAAGGAGAGGAGAGGAGAGGAGAAGGAGAGGAGAAGGAGAAGGAGAGGAGAAGGAGAAGGAGAGGAGAAGGAGAGGAGAAGATTGGAGGCGGAGTCGGCGGAGTCGCGGGGTCGGCGGAGTCGGAGAGGAGAAGGAGAGGAGGGATTTTCGGGAAGGCGGGGTCGGCGTAAATCGCGAAAATTGGAGGAGGAGTCGGTTTGGTTTGAGCTTCGCTCAAACCGCGAGCGGCTGATATATAGGAATAAATGGCCATCGCAATTCCATCGCAAAATTGCGATGGAATTGCGATGGCTTTGCGATGGACGACATAACTTCCATCGCAAATCCATCGCAATATTGCGATGGATTTGCGATGGAAATAACTCGGAAACCCTAATCTGATATTTCCATCGCAATTCCATCGCAATATTGCGATGGATTTGCGATGGAAATAACTCGGAAACCCTAATCTGATATTTCCATCGCAATTCCATCGCAACATTGCGATGGATTTGCGATGGAAACGATAGCTTCCATCGCAATTCCATCGCAATTTTGCGATGGATTTGCGATGGAAATAACTCGGAAACCCTAATCTGTTATTTCCGTCGCAGATCCATCGCAATATTGCGATGGAATTGCGATGAATGCTATCTTTTCCATCGCAATTCCATCGCAATTTTGCGATGGAATTGCGATGGAAATATCAGATTTAGGGTTTAGGGTTTGTAGCTTTGACGACAGACTCATAAGCTACTGATATTGAATATATATGGTCATCACTACTTGAATTTGAATATAAATACCTTTGTTGACCATTCGTACAAAGATACGTATATCATCGGTCTTTCACCAAAACCTTTTATAATCTTATATACATCGTAAGCTTTAATATGATTGATACGTACAGAACTTCAAAGAAATCAATGTTTAATCAGTAAATACATAACGGTTGAATTATAGATCACACAATACGATTATATTACCCTAAACCAATCTTATTTTGAGAAATGGATACCCTAAACCCTAAAACCTAATATTCCATCGCAATTCCATCGCAATATTGCGATGGAATTGCGATGGAAAACTTAGATTCCGTCGCAATTCCATCGCAATATTGCGATGGAATTGCGATGGAATATTTTCTATACACTTGCGACGGAATTGCGATGGAAAAGAGTAATTTCCATCGCAAATCCATCGCAATTGCGACGGATTTGCGATGGAAATTACTCTTTTCCATCGCAATTCCGTCGCAAGTGTATGGAATAATTTTAAAAAAAAATTCCATATCGCAAATCCACTTAATTTATTTTTAAAAAAATATTACAATACATTGATCTAATAATATACTACTTATTCAGATTCGTACAAGTTTTCACTATGCTCTCGTTCATCATCATCAGTAGGAGGCTCCTCGAACTCATCGGACTCTTCATCTTCAGTCGAATCGTCAATGACGTCTTCTACTTCTCTGTTCTCGGGATCAACGTGCATTATATTCTCAGTGGTTTCAATCGGGGTTGATACTTCTGCAACTCTGTCATGCTGCATAGCCACTTCATCGTCTAAACCAAATACATAACCTCTTGGATTGACCTTTATGACTGATAACCAAGTCTCCCGTTTTTGCCTAACTCGAGGATAAGGAATGAAACACACTTGCTCTGCCTGCGATGCAAGGATGAAGGGTTCGAACTTGGAAAATTTCCGGTTTGCATTTACATCGGTGACACCTACCGTCTCGTTTCTGCGAACTCCTCGACCAAGTGTCGGATCATACCAATCACATTTAAACATAATACATTTCAAGTTGATAATTCCTGGGTATGTGACCTCCACGATCTCTTGCAAAACTCCATAGAATTCTGTTTCTCCCGGGACATGAATACCGTAATTTGCGGTCGACTTCCGCATGCCATGCTTGTACGTATGAAATACGTATCCGCGAGTGCAATACATTGGTGCTGTAGTGATCTTTCCTATTGGTCCGTTCACAATCTCATGCAGCCATAGCGGTATTTGATCCGGATGATATCCATTTCTCACCTATAACCAAATGGTACGATGAATTGAAACACATTAATTATATACATTAATGTTACATATAAGTTTATATATCATTAATTAATTCCATTGAAATCTGGGCGGCCTTACATAGAATTTTAACCATCGAGCAAAATCACGTTCTTTGTACAACTCATACTCGTGTTCTTGTAATTCAGGGTATGTCTGGCGGATCTGATTGTCAAATATGCTGCACAAAAATTATAAAGTTATGTATACGTAATTAATTATGAAGACGTAATTAACAAATAATTAATTATCAAAGTTACCTCTCAAATTGGTGCACTTCCTCCAGATTACGCAATATGTAATTGTGAGCCGCATTGCAATGTTCATGGTCCCACGATTTTTCCTTTAACTTTCCAGCAACTCTGCCTATTTCTTTGAAGATGGTAGGGACGTCATGCCTATATACAGGTGCAACGCCTCCATCGTCGTATCGTTTCGTAGCGGTTCTTCTCGTCCTAACATTTGGGTTAAAGTAGTAAGACGCGAAGTTAGATGTTTCCTCTGTCAAACTTCCTTGTACAATAGATCCCTCAACTTTTGCAAGGTTTTTGGCCTTTCCCTTCAAGTGTCCCATAAATCGCTCGAACGGATACATCCACCTGAATTGAACAGGCCCTCCAAGAGCCGCCTCATATGGCAAATGTACCGCTAGGTGTTCCATCACGTCAAAGAACGACGGAGGGAAAATCATTTCCATGTTACATAGCAAGATAGAAATGTTTTTCTGTAACTTCTCTACTCCGTCTTCTGTAAGTGTTCGCGTGCACAAATCTCGGAAAAACGCCCCAATACCTTTAATATATATTACACAATAAAGAACTCAAATCAAAAACATATTAATTTAATTAATTATCTATATATATATGTACATAAACTCAATAACAAGAAATGTAAAGACTTGTTTACCTGCAATTGCTTTGTGGACATGAGCCGGCAACAGTTCTTCTAACGCAAATGGTAGTAACCGCTGCATGAAAACATGACAATCGTGGCTCTTCATACCAGAAAATTTTTGCCCTTGCTCAATACATCGTGAGAACTTCGAAACGTATCCATCCGGAAATTTAACATCTGAGGCAACCCAGTCAAAGAGAGCTCTCTTCGCATCCGCAGACAACCGAAAGCTCGGAATTGGCTGTTTGCCGTCTCTGGAAATCTCCAACTCGCTTCTTTTGCATATTTGTGCTAAGTCCAGCCTTGATTTCAAATTGTCTTTACTTTTTCCTTGGACATTCAAGATGGTATTCATGATGTTATCGAAAAAATTCTTCTCGATATGCATAACGTCAAGATTATGCCGCAAAAGATGATCCTTCCAATACGGCAGTTCCCAGAATATACTCTTCTTGTGCCAATTATGCTCCCTAAGATATCCGTCAGGCATGTTTGCATTACAATGCCAATTGCCCCCACGTTTGCTTGTTTCCTCACCACCATAATAATCGATTTGATCAAGCAAATCTTTTCCAGAAAGATAATCTGCAGGGGGATAACGGACAACCTTATTCTTCGTAAACAAATCCTTGTTCTTTCGGTACCTATGATTGATAGGAAGAAAACGTCGGTGACAATCAAACCAACATGGTTTTCTTCCATGCCTCAGCTGAAATGCTTCTGAACTATTCATACAGTATGGACACGATAGTCTTCCGTGCGTAGTCCACCCCGACAACATTCCATACGCTGGAAAGTCACTAATCGTCCACAATAATACTGCGCGCATGTTGAAGTTCTGTTGCTGCGAGTAATCAAAGGTGCATACTCCTGAATACCACAGCTGTTTCAACTCATCAATCAAAGGTTGCAAAAATACATCCAAGGATCGCTTCGGATGCTTAGGACCTGGCACTAAAATAGTTAAGAACAAAAGTTCTCGCTGCATGCACATTGTTGGCGGAAGATTATATGGCGTCAATATGACAGGCCATAGCGAATATTGTCTCCCTGACATACCAAATGGACTAAATCCATCCGTGCATAATCCTAGATAAACATTTCTGGACTCGTTAGCAAAGTTAGGATGTACCGACTGAAAGTGTTTCCACGCCTTTGCATCAGAGGGATGTGTAATCTCTCCATGATGTGTGAAATGTTCTGCATGCCATCTCATTGACGCTGACGTCATCTCCGATTGGTATAACCGTTTCAATCTTTCAGTGATTGGTAAATACCACATACGTTGGTAAGGGACGCGCCTCCTTCCAGTTGTCGGTTTGTATCTCGGCTTCCCACAAAATCGACATTCCTGCAGCTTATCATCATCTTTCCAGAAAATCATGCAATTGTCAATGCATACATCAATCATTTCATAAGGTAGCCCAAGACCCGCAACCAATTTCTGTATTTCATAGTAATTACCGGCAGAAAGATTATCTTCCGGTAAATACTCTTGAAATAGTCCAGCCCACTTATCCATGTTACTTTCGCTGCTGTTATCTTCACTTTTAATTGTCATCATCCTAGCAGCTAGTGACAATCTAGAAAGTCCCTCTCTACACCCATCATACAGTGGTTGATTTGCAGCGTCTAACATATCATAAAACTTTTTTGCTTCAATGTTAGGTTCTTCCAATATATCTTCCATAGGATTATCAGCAAAAACAGTTGTAGTTTCATGAAATGCATCCGTAACCATATCATGAAACCTATTACCTTGCTGATATTCTATATCATTTCCCAATATATCATGATGGCCATAATCATAACTAGCGTTATAATGTTGTTCCTCAACCCCACGACCCGAACCACTATTTCCCGCATCATGATGAGTAGTATTATATTGACCTTCCCCATGAAAGTACCACACATAATAGTTTGGTTGAAATCCTCTATTATATACATGTGCTTTCGAAGTATCAATTGCGACATATTTTTTGTTCCTACATTTCTGACAGGGACAAAATATTTTACCGGTTTGCAAAGCTTCTGGTTGGTTTGATGCTTGGTTAAAGAATCCTTGTAATCCTTCAAAAAACTCTTGCGTCACTTCGCCGGTCTCTGGATCTTTTTGATTGTACATCCAGCTCTGTAACTCATATATTCCGTAACTCATTTTTTTTTCTTTCTCTTCTTCTTTTTTCTCTTTGTTTTGGTGTGAATTCTAAATGAACTCACGTCCTCTATTTATAGAATCAGAATTTTTTTTTGCTACGGAATTGCGATGGATTTGCGATGGACTTTTGCGATGGATTTGCGTTGGATACAATTTTGCTACGGAATTGCGATGGATTTGCGATGGAGTTTTGCGATGGATTTGCGTTGGATACAATTTTGCGATGGAATTGCGATGGAAATATTCCATCGCAATTAGTTAGGTGAATTTCATTTATCACGTGCGTACCTAACCATCTGCATGTCGGCCAATATAACATTTCGTCGCAAATCCGTCGCAAAGTTGCGATGGATTTGCGATGGAATACTTTGCGACGGAATATTAAATCATCGCAACTACGTCGCAATATTGCGATGGAATTTTCCATCGCAAAAGTTTCGCAAACTTGCGACGGAATTGCGATGACTTAATGATCCGCCGCAAATCCGTCGCGAAACCATCGCAAATTTGCGATGGAAATAATTCCATCGCAAAAACATCGCAAAATTGCGACGGAATTGCGACGGATTTATATTCCGTCGCAAATCCGTCGCAAAGCCATCGCACGTTTGCGACGGAATTAATTCCATCGCATATTTGCGATGGAATTGCGATGGATTTTTATTCCGTCGCAAAAACGTCGCAAATCCATCGCAAAAGCGTCGCAAATTTGCGACGGAAATTGTCCATCGCAAATTTCCATCGCAAGGGGCCTGTTTTCTTGTAGTGTCCAGTTCCAAAGTTCTCTGTGTCCAATAGTTGTTATGGAATAATATTCTTAATCATGTATCCTTTGTTGTTGTCATCTTTTCTAATTTCTCTTATTCACTTTTCAGAGTCCAAATATATGGGGACTCTAAAGTGTTTTTATGTTACTTTATCTAAATTTAATAAAACAAACTTTGGTTTAATTAGTATGCTTATAGGTAGATTATAGTGTTATAATTAATATATACAAATGCATTCACTAAGGTCGTCGTTGATTACAACTTCACAGTTCATACAACCTACTCCTCGAATTTCGGGGCCGGGTCGGGTTAAATTTAAGCCATCTGATTATCGATTTATCGGGACCTTCTAAGCGACACAGAGGTTTAAATTGTTTTATATGCATGCATACCATGTTTGTTATTGCATCTCCCTAATATGGAAAAAGCTTAAGGTGGATAAGAAAAACTCACCCGTTAATTCTTCAAATTCTCATAACTTAAGAAGACCTAATATTCTCCATTCATTAAAAAGAAACATCACACTTCTAAATATCTAAATGTGGTTACAATGTACAAACTTAAAACTTCAACACTTTCTTCTCATCGTAAATTTTGAAGGATGGAGTGTTTGTTGACACCCAAAATTGCATGACTACGAAACACATGTACTAATACTAAAATGTCGAATGATATAAAGAAACATTTGTAACTTGTAAGTACCTTAATCAACGAGAAGTGGAGTAGTAGTGGTTGCTCATTGTATTTCCTCGTCTCTTCTCCTCCATTATTGATTAATTTTCTATGTTTAACTCTTTTTCTATATATTTGTGTAGTCCTCGTTTGAAGAGATAAGATCGAAGATTGATGGTATAATATGTTATTACGCTATAATCGTGGACAGATGATCCTTAACATATAAGTATAACTATGACTACTACTAGTCTACTACAGTTGACCCTTCTCACAACGCGTTAAAGCGAATAGTTAGTATACAGTACGTACAGTTAGTTATAAAAATGTTAATTAATGTCTATAAAATTGAAGCTGAGTTTTCTTAATTACGCATTGCAGAAAAGAAGAAAAAGAAAATGAGAGCAATTAATGTTTCAAGGTCTTTTCACTTTACCTCCCCTAGGACAAAATGGAGACTATGATTTCTTCTACTTCGTTCTTCAGGTCTCAACTCTGTTTCAACCCAGCTTTACTATTCTTTTCCCTTTTTTTTAACAATACATTTATATAAACTCTATGCTAAACATTTCTAAATTATAGTGTTGAATAGTCAAATAAGATTTGTTTGTATATATTCAGTGGCCAGGCGCTTACTGCGATACAACGCGTTCTTGTTGCTATCCAACATCCGGTAAACCTGAGGCAGATTTTGGCATTCACGGTTTGTTGCCTAACAGAGACGATGGTACATATCCATCAAACTGTGATCCCGACAGTGAGCTTGACAGATCTAAGGTATATGTACGTAGGCTTTGGGTAAAATTCCCTTTTTTAAACAATGATTTTATTTATTTATTTAACGTATTATATGTATATATAGATATCGGACCTGATAAGTAGTTTGACAAAGAACTGGCCAACACTGTCGTGTCCGAGCAATGAAGGGTTCGAGTTGTGGAAACGCGCGTGGAATAAACAAGGCACATGTGCCCAAAACATGATGAGCCAACATGGCTACTTTCAAGCTGCTCTTAGATTCAAAGACCAAATTAATCTTCTCCAAATCCTCACAAACTCTGGTATGTTAATACGATTAAGTACTATCATAAGTGTATTATATATTCGTATATATACGTACATTATAAACTCAATGACCTTTTGTGTGTGGTAATTGTAGGAATCAAACCAGATGATGGGTTCTATGACCTAAAAGAGATCAGCAACGCGATAGAAGATGCGATAGGGTTTACGGCAGGAATCGATTGTAACAAAGATCCGGAGGGTAATGACCAACTTTACCATATCTACATTTGCGTCGATTATTCAGCAACTAGGTTCATCGAATGTCCAGTTTGGCCTGGAGGAAGAACATGTTCATCTCAAATCCAGTTTGCTAAGTTCTAATTTCATCTTTCTTTGAATGGTTGTGGTTCGTTGTCATGGAAGATCTCAGTTATATCTCCTGTGGTGCGGTTATCCTTTCTGATTTATCTGCTCTTTTTAGACTCTAAACATGTGTTGTTGTTGTTATCCAAATGTCACATGGACACTACTATATGTAAGGTTAATTATATGTTACCTTCTCTAAATTTACTAATATTGAGTAACATTCACTAAATCCCAGCATCCGCTTAAGTTATGGAAAGAGAGTGTTACTGTTTAACGAATTAACGTGGAATAACTTGCCGGACGACATGCCATAATTAAGGGTGTCTATTATATTAATGTCTCAACATTGTTATAGAATAATATTTATTATTAATTTTGCTTTGTAGAGTTATAGTTATTTAGATTATGTGAATCGCAACGAATAATAAACTAAATATTTAGCTCAGTCTAAACGTGGCATAAGTCGGACGACATGTAGGCCTCGGCATATTATTCGGAATCCGTGATCAGATCTGTTATCTGATCTGATCCATCCCAAAAAATCAGATATTCGGAGTGTCTGGATTCGGATTCGGATTCGGATATTAAAATCACGGATCTGACAGATCCGAATATGGATAATTAAAATTTTCAAGGACGGATATCCGAATCCAGGGTAATATATTATATATTACTAATTTTAATATTAATTAATTTCAGTTATAATAAAATTTTACGATGATTTTAAAAGTCTAAAATAATTTTAACATATAAGTTTATAAAGTTGGTAACATATCTTCTAAAGCTTTTTTAATATTCAATTCACAAATATTTTTTCATCGAATATTTTCAATATCTATAAAAGCTGTAAAATTAACATATAAATTTTGATCCGGATTGGATCCGAATATCCAATTTTTTCACGGATACCCTATATCTAGATATCCAAAATTTTCGGATCCGGACCCAGATAGTAAATTCGCGGACCCAACAAATCTAGATTCGAATCTCCTGAAAAAACCGGATATGGGACCCGTGTCCACCACTAACGACATGCCATCATTAATGGTGCCTATATTCAATGTCTCAAACTTGTCATTATATTCTGTTAAATTATTTTATACATATATATATCCACTAGTGGACAAACAAGTTGAGAATAATAGAAGATAATAACTATATCTAAGAATTATACTGAATTTTTTTTTTTAACAATTCATTTTTTTATAAACATATGATTGTTATGGACCTTAGTCCTTTTTTAATCTTATATATAAGCCATTATAATCCGTTTGGAAAATAAATTAAAGAAAAGAAAACATAAAACCGAGAACACAGAGAGCAAAACACATGAGAGGAATCATCATCCTAAGCTTCTTAATTTTGCAGAGTCTTATCGTTTCTTCATCTCAATCAGCACCAGACTTCAATTTCTTCTACTGGGTCAACTATGTAAGTTTCCAACATCAAGTACATACATGTATACATTTATATATATATATATATATATATACTTGCAACTTTTTCATTAATTTTATACGTATATGTATGGTAGTGGCCAGGAGCAATATGCGATAGCCAAAAGGGATGTTGTCCTCCAACGAAACGTGATAAGGTGTCGGATTTTATGATCCATGGACTCTGGCCTCAGTTCAACAATGGCACTTGGCCTGCGTTTTGCGATCAAACCAATCTCTTCGATATCTCCAAGGTGATATATATAATTTTACTCATATGGGTTAATTTTACTCCGGTTTAGTAGTGAAGCCGAATCAAAATTCAATTGACAAAATGTATTAGAATGCTACATACAGTATTGCTACTTTATAGTTTTAATAGTTAATACACATATCTTCAAACAACCAAAAGAAAATTCAATAAATTGTAAAAGTAATAGTCAAGATATTAACTGAATCTTGAAAAAATGACAGGTATCAGATCTAATAAGCAAGATGGAGAAGAAATGGGCAGAGTGGGGAGTGTGGACATGTCCAAGCAATGAGACTAACCTATGGGAACACGAGTGGAACAAACATGGCACGTGCGTCCAATCTGTCTTCAACCACCACTCTTACTTCCAAACCAATCTCAAATTCAAACAAAAACTCAATCTCCTCAACATCCTTAAGCAAAAAGGTATATACATAAAACATTCAGAAAAGAAAAATAATTCCGTGGAAAACTTCTGTTGATTGATCATTGTTTCTTTTGGTACAGGAATCAAACCGAATGATGGGTTTTACGGTTTAGATGAGATCAAGAACGCCATCAAGTGCGTGATCGGATTTGCACCGGGTATCGAATGCAATGAAGATGTAAAAGGGAACAAGCAGCTTTTCCAGATCTATATCTGTCTTGATAATTACGCCAAAGAGTTTGTGGAATGCCCCTATGTTCCGGATTCTTCTTGTGCTTCCAAGATCAAGTTTCCAAAGTTCCCAAAGAAAGATTCTCTCTTAGTGAGTCTCTGAGCGTGATGTCTTCTGTTTCAACTACCTAGAAAACAAGAGAGTGAGAGAGTGTTTTGTGTTTCTTCAATAAGAGAGAGAGAGAGAGAGTGAATGTAAGAAGCTTCTTCTATAAACTATGATGAATGAATTTGATGAGTCTTTGAATAAAAGAAGTTACACTTAGTGCAGGGTCCTCAAACTGCACAAATCTAGTGCTTTCATTTGATCGAATAAGTGATGAGGTTCAGTAATATTGATAATTATTGAATTTAGTAATTATAATAAATTGATTACCAAATCAAATCTGATGATAAATGGTTAGATTTTGATTGCTATAATTTACACATGAAAGTGATTTCAAATCCAAACAAACTCTTTCACATCAAATCCATTGATAAAAATCTATTAAGTTTGAATAACACAAGATTTTAATTGATCAATTCAAATCCTTAATTGAATAACACTAGATTTCAAACTCTTTTAATGAAGTGATTCTAAATACAAGAACCAATAACACTGGATTTTAAAATTTTTTAGTGAAAGTATTTTAAATACTTAAACCAATAACACCAGATTTGTTAGAAAATTTAAAAACCATGATTAAATAACAATGAATTATAGTTGGATTTAAACTCTATTAAAAACCATAATTGAATAACACCCCCATAACTTCTAATTAAGGATTAATTAAGGTATGGCTTTTAGAGGGCAATAGGGCATAACGGATTCGGTTTCACTATAAGATTGAGTGTCAATGACCTTTGCTTCCGGTTTAATCGAATATGCCAATCGCATCAAGTTTTTTTTTTTGCATGGACCTCTGCTTCCAGTTTAATACATTATCTTTCCCCTCGTGAAATTACATGGATCAAATATCTTGACAAAAAAGCAATCCAAAGTTACATAAACTGCATTAGACAAATCTATTGCTTTCATTTAAATTTGATCAAATTATCTGATTTTTTCATATATGGTGGTAATCTTTACAGAGCGGCATAATTTAATTATTTACTGTATTTTGAATGTTAAGAAATTGAACATCAGTAAAAAAGCAAGTTTTTAAACAGAAGAAACTGCACAAGTGAATATGTGTAACCTAAAACTTATTTCTGTCATTTTTTTTTGTTGCATAACATTCTTTTATTCATTAACTTAAGAATATACTTTTTGTATTCCTAAGATTTACATATGTTTTCTATAGATGAACAAAAATCATCATATGTATAAGCACGTTAATCAACCGGAAGTGAATTAGTAGTGGTTGCTCATTATCATTCTTCGTATATTCTCCTCCATTATTGATTAAGTTTCTATGTTCACCTATTATTTAATGTTGCTTATTTTTATTTTTATTTTGTTAAAGGGTTGATATATTCCTACCTTGAAGAGATAAGATCGAAGATCAATGGTTTAACGCTAATCGTCGTGGGCAGATCCTTTTGTTAACAACTGACTTTGATTACTATTACTACATTATAGTTGACCCTTTCCTACAAAGCATATATTCATTAGCGAATAATTAAAATGTAGTATGTACATTAAGTCGGCTATATATATATATATAAGTTCACATGTTGTGACTTGTGAGTTGTATTTGTGGAGTACGTTTAATATAATTTCTTACCAATTTGTTTCATTGGTTAAGCATGTAAGAATCAATGGATATCCCTCCGGAAATATTTGACTATTTGAGTTCAAGATGTTTTTCCAGTCTACACACATTGTTTAAAATATTTAATACCGATAGTTTTCTTAAAACAAAGCTTATTTAACTAAACAGTTAAAAACCAGAAAAAAATATGTTAACCCTAGTCTATTAATTGGTTCAGAGACGATCGTAATGTTTGAGTTTTTAAATTAATAAACAACCAATTAAAAGGAGATTTAGTATAAAGCCATAAAGGGATATGCTATTTGTGTTTGACTATAAATTTGAAGCCGAAACGTCTTAGTTTGCAATTGCATTGCAGAAACGAAGAATCAAAAATGGGTGCAAAGGGTTGGTTTATCCTCAAGCTTCTAATGTTTCAAGGACTTTTCATTTCACATTCCCAAGAAGACTTTGATTTCTTCTACTTAGTTCTTCAGGTCTCTACTCTTGTTTAACCCATTTTTATCAAACATACATATATACCATGAAACGTTTCTGAATTTCATGTGTACATATAAACTTAGAAATAAATAGCCAAATAATATTTGTTTTACCAATATATATATAATGCAGTGGCCAGGAGCCTACTGCGACACGAAACAAAGTTGTTGCTATCCAACATCCGGTAAACCCGCGGCAGATTTTGGCATCCACGGTCTTTGGCCTAATTACAAGGATGGTTCATATCCATCAAACTGCGATCCCGACAGTGAATTTGATAAATCCCAGGTATATATGATTGTGTAATATTCCTTTTTTTTTTTGCTTTATAGCCCTTTAACAAAAATAAATATATTTTCTTAAAAGAAATTCATATTTGAATGTATTAGATATCGGATTTGGTAAGTAGTTTGAAGAAAAAGTGGCCAACACTAGCATGTCCGAGCAACGAAGGGTTCAAGTTTTGGGAACACGAGTGGGAAAAACACGGAACATGTTCTCTATCCGTAATGGACCAACATGATTATTTCGAAAATGCTCTTAAACTCAGAGACCGAGCCAATCTCCTTCAAACCCTCACAAACTCCGGTATATAAGTCACTAAATCAATGTATTTTATTCAAATGTTTAATCTGTTTCGTGTACATTATAAAGTCAACGACGTATTCTTCTTTTGGTCATTGTAGGAATCAAACCAGATGACGGATTTTATGATCTTAAAAAGATTAGGAATGCTATAAAAGATGGGATTGGGTTTACGCCAGGAATCGAATGTAATAAAGATCCGGAGCGTAACGACCAGCTACATCAAATCTATATTTGTGTCGATACATCAGGAACTGAGTTTATCGAATGTCCAGTTTTCCCAAAAGGAAGATGTCCATCTCAACTCCAGTTTGCTAAGTTCTAATTCTAATTATATATTTTCTTTCGGTGTTGCATTGATGTGGAAAATCTTAATTATATATCTGGTATTGTGTTATGTTTGACTGTTTTCTATTGTCTTTTCTCTTTTCAGAGTCCACATTCCATATGGACTGTACAAATATAATATTATATTATATGTCACTTTATCTAAATCTAATCTAATAATACATAACATTCACAAAATCCCATCCAATTAAGCTATGGAAAGAGAGCGCTATTGTTTAACGTGGAATAACTTGCCGGACGACAGGCCATCATTAAGGGTGCCCACATTCAGTGTCTCGACCTTGTTATTATGTTAATTTTTAGCATTTACTTTGCTTAATAAAGTTACAATTATTCACATTTGAGTCGAAACGAATATCATACGGCCTATTTTGCTTAGTTTAAACGAATATCGTACTCTCGTCACAATCTGTTTGGAAAATAAATCCAAGAAAAAAAAAACATAAAACCAAGAAACACAGAGAGCAAAACAAATGAGAGGAATCATCATCGTAAGCTTCTTAATTTTGCAGAGTCTTGTCGTTTCTTCGTCTCAATCAGATATCAGATCTAGTAAGCAGAATGGATAAGAAATGGGCAGAGTGGGGAGTGTGGACATGTCCAAGAAATGAGACTAACCTATGGGAACACGAGTGGAACAAACATGGCACGTGCGTCCAATCTGTATTCGACCACCACTCTTACTTCCAAACCAATCTCAAATTCAGACAAAAACTCAGTCTCCTCAACATCCTTAAGCAAAAAGGTATATACATAAAAGATTCAAAGAAAGAAATAGAAAATCCGTGGAAAACTTCTGTTGATTGATCGTTGTTTCTTTTGGTACAGGAATCAAATCTAATGATGGGTTTTACGGTTTAGATGAGATCAAGAACGCCATCAAGTGCGTGATCGGATTTGCACCTGGTATCGAATGCAATGAAGATGTAATAGGGAACAAGCAGCTATTCCAGATCTATATATGTCTTGATAATTACGCCAAAGAGTTTGTGGAATGCCCCTATGTCCCGGACAAATAGATCAAGTTTCCAAAGTTCCCAAACAAAGATTCTCTCTTAGTGAGTCTCTGAGTGCGATGTCTTCTATATCAACTACCTAGAGAAAAAAAGAGACTGAGAGTGAGAGAGTGTTTTGTTGTTTCTTCAATAAGAGAGTGGATGTAAGAAGCTTCTTCTATAAACTATGATGAATGAATGTGATGAGTCTTTGAATAAAAGAAGTTAAACTTACAGCTAGTAAGGTAAGAAACCGTGTTGCGCAATTGCGATTTCAAAAGCTCGCATTCTTTCACCTCGAGCATTTCCATTTCGATCATATGATGATATCTCATTGATCTTGAGGTCAATTGAAGCCTTGATGAGCTCTTCTCCTACCCGTTTAGCTGCTTCCTGAAACACATACTATCATTTAAAACCGAGTTTCTTCAACCTAAGTTGTTAACATTCTACAGAAATGTAATTTCAAATATGACATAGAAACAACATCATCTAGACTAGTACCTTCCATCTAGCCTGGAAATGTAATAATTTTCTCAAACAAGACATCAAATTTATGACGAATTAAGCATAGACAATGCCAGATATCAAAGCAGAAGCTAACAAAATTGCTACTTAACGGACTAAACTCTATAAAAATTCAAGCTTTTTTCTTGGCTCAACTTACAAGGACGGTACATGGAGGATCTCCACGAATGGACTTCTGCAATGTACTAGCGTAGAACAAACACTTTTTGTTAAAGTCATCCACCAACATAGCATAGAGCTGCTTCTCTGAACAGAAAACTGAAAGTCTTGGTTTTGTTTGTGTTCCGTTAAACTGTCCCAAAAACGAAAGAAACTTTCAATCAACAACGCTGCACAAGATCTTCAAACTTCCGGTGATGAATTTAATGGAAAGTTACCTTCTTCCTGCTCCTCCGGTTCCTGGTTTTCGGGCTCTCGACTCGAGAATTCCCTCTTGCTTTAATTAAAAACGGCTTTATGGACGTCTCTGAATCGAAATCCGTTAACCAATTAAGGAAGACAGGACAATAAGATGGGAAGAAGAAGTAAGTAAGTAAGTAAGAAGCGTTGTCATCATTCATCACTTACTTGTTATTCGAATTGGACAGAAGACACAAGGTTTCAGATGAGTTCCGAAAATGTCAGAAACTCTGAATTGAATAGGAGGAGAGAGAGAATTAAAAGCCGCCATGCCAGGTATCATTCGAGAAGCATCGGAATTCGGGAAGATTACGCCCAGTTGTTCTCAGCGGAATTTAATCAAACACCTTCTGTGCAGGAGTGACCTCTGAGTTCTACGTAAATGTTTCTGAAAAATGGAAAGTTTTTTTATCGTCTGGAATTAAATACCGTAATAAATATCTTTTCTTCCTTTTGTCCTTTTATTGAATGAGGATAAGGATTTGGAACAAATATTTTTTTTTAATTAATTAAATAAATAGAGTCTCCGTCGCGTCAATGGTTCTAGAGTCTTCTGTAACCTTCGTTTTCTCCTTTTTTGCCATTTTCCCATTGAACCTGTGAAACCCTCGCTAACATATATAAAGTCTGAGCCTTTCTTCACCGAAAATCCAATCTTTCAGTTTTCATTCATCTCCTTCTTCTTCTACTTCTCAGTCCCAAGAAAGTTAGCTCATTTTCGTTTTCTGTCGAAAAAGTCTTCTCTTTTTTTTTTTCTTTTACGATTTTCGGCTATGTTTGACAGAATGATCGAAGGAGGCCAAGTTCTCTCTCGCTTCGTACCGTTGATTTTAGCCTTAGCCGGAGAAGCCGATGACGACGAAGAACAGACCAGTCTGACGACCAGACACAGAGAGATCGTGATCGATCCGGTGAATCGGAGAGTGGTGATGATCGGATCGCCTTCGGGACTCGACGATTTCTTAAACGACCTTTCAGGGAAACAAGGGAGATCGCCGGCCTCGAAATCATCGGTGGAGAGTATGCCACGTGTCGTAATCGGAGAAGGCCAGGAGAAAGGAGGATCTTGCGCGATTTGCCTAGAGGAGTGGACGGGAGGTGACGTGGCGGCGGAGATGCCGTGTAAACACAGGTTTCACTCCAAGTGTGTGGAGGAGTGGCTGGTGATTCACGCCACGTGTCCTTTGTGTAGGTACGAGATGCCTGTTGAAGAAGAGGAGAAAGAGAAGAAAATCGGCGTTTTGATTGGATTCTTTGTTAATGGCGGCGAAAGAAGAAGCGGAGAAGACGGAGGAAGGGGAGGACAGAGTAACGGCGGCTCAGATTCCCGGGATGAAACAGAGGCTTAGGCTTGCTAAGTGAATAGAGAAACTTTTGTACATTTTTTCGTTTTTCTGAATGAAATGTCTATTTCAATAAAATTTTATGCTTGGAATTGAATTTTTTTCAAGAACATGATTCATTGCAACAAACAACACGAAACAAAGATTTCATTGTGTAGGTGATTGAGGGCTTTCTTGAGGGAGAAGAAACTGTTAGGGTTGTGGTTGTGGACTTCCTTGGGGAGGAAGAAGCTTCTCATCTTCTTTCTCTGCTTCTCTTTCTTTGAGTATTTTGATTCCTTGATATCGCCCCAACATTAACACCGTAGCCATAGGATTCGTTCCTGGTGATTCTTCAAACGTTGAACCATCAATAACTCTTAATCGTTTAACACCGTTTACTTGATAATCCTCGTCCACGACAGATCCCACAAGGCAGCCGCCATGGTAATGATAATAAGTTCTCACATTCTCTTTACAGAAGCTCTTAAGCTCTTCACCATCTCCCAAAAGCTTCTCCTGACTCTGTGTACCCAAGAAAAGCGTCACAGACTCTGACCTCGCCACGTGTTGAAGATGCAGAACCATCTCTAAGCATGCGTCGAGGTCTTCCTCGCTCTCCAAGTAATTGAATTTCACTGACGGATTCTCTCTAGGGTTAGTGCTGTTAAGCCTGAGCCTCCCTTTGGATTTAGGGAACGCGATTTTCGCTGCTATGGAGATTCTTGTTGTGGTAATGTCTATTGGAAGAACCTCGGATTCGAGTATGAACTTGTAACCTTTTGCTATCGCTGCGACTTGAGGTGGCTCGAGTGTTCTGTTTTGCGAGAATCTATCAACAAGAAGAGAGATCGCTGGATTATCCGACATTCTTCTTCCTACTTCTCTGAGATTGACAATCACAGGAATGTCGAAATCCTTCAAATGTTTCTTGGGTCCAATCCCGCTCAAGAGGAGAATCTGTGGACTTCCTAAAGCTCCAGCCGTTAGTATAACCTCGCCTCTATGCTTCTCAACGTGAGCTATATAGCTCTTACTTGAGCTCTCATCACTCTTCATAAACCTAGCTCCAACCGCACGCGTCTTATTACCATCAAAGATCACGTTTTTCACCGTTGCGTTTAGAAGAACAGTGATGCGATTAGGCTTACCAAACCCTAAGAGATCTGCAGATGTATGCCTTTTCCCACACGTATCATATATGCTTCCACCGATCTTTGTCCCTTGCGTGTGCTCCAAACTATATCCGTTGTATGGAGAAAAACCGGCTTCAAGAAACCCGAATTGCACAACGAATTGCCATTGAGTCAGCTGCGGCATGAAGACAACCTTAGACTCAACCCATTTGTAAGAATCTTGAACCAGATCTTTGTCCCAACCAGCTTTCTTCACAAACTCTTCGCTGGCTCGGCTGTAAAATCCGCCGTTTATAGCTGACGATCCACCAAGAACACGTCCTCTATAATTCTCGATGCCATCTCTAGAGGTGAATCTTTGTGCAACTGATGAGTATTCATCTGTTTTAAGAAGCGAGTATCCAAAGAGATTTCTTTCTTCTACTAATGGTTCTCCATAAGGCGAGCCACCGCGTTCAATGACCAGAACAGAGAATTTCTCAGACAGAGTCGCGGCTAAGGAACATCCTGCAGTTCCGCCTCCAACAACGATGTAATCGTATGACTTGCCGGAGACTTCTTTCGGATCAGAGGTCATATAAGGCATTTGCATTCCTGTAAACAAACAAACAACATATAATCAAAAGGAGGCATATATATAGTTGCTTCCAAACAAGTAGACACTGTACAATACCTTGTGACAGATTAATGAACATGGAAATGATGAAGATAAACACAGGAGGAGACATGTTTGTTTATTCTGAGTTTTCAGATTCAAAATCCAAAAGTTTTGTCTGAAGAAAAAGGATTATTTGGTTTATAATGGAAGAGGTTGTGAGTTTTTAAGTGATGATTTTGTGTCTCTTAAGGCATCAACAGTAGTGTAGACCTAATGATCTGAGAAAATGGTCAACAAATAGATAACTAAAAAAGTTTGTTGCTAAGGAGCGCGTGGTTAGAAATCATGATGCTCTCTTTGTTGGATAATTATGAAATTCTCCTTGCATAATCATATCCATGCCTTTAAGTTATGCCCCTTGATAATGATTTTTTACCTTTAGCTGTTCCAACTAAAAAATCTGAGTGGATGAAGCAATAACGTTAGTTAGAATTTAGAAACAGGAAAAATACAATTAACCTTAGACATATGCATTTTTGTCATATACTTTCGTATTTCGGGATGGGAATCCCGTTCCCACTCTTACCTGTTTAAAATTTCCCGAACTTTTCGGGAATGGAAATTTGCAATTTACCGTTTCGGAATATTTATTTTATTCAAACGAGTAAGAGAAGGGTTCGAAAAGGGTACGGAATTTTCCGATTTTCCCGTTTAAAAAGTAAAAAATTGAAAATTATATATTTTTTCTTAAATATCCCGATTTTTCCCATATTTTCCCGTATTTTCCCATATTTCCCGAACGTAATTTCCCGAAATATCTTCAATTTTCTCGATTTATTAAAACTTCGGGTATTAATTTTTTTTCCCAAATTTCTCGTTCCCTTCCTATTCCCGTTATAATAAAGGAATACTTCGGGTAGCATATTTAGTTTCCCAAATTTCCCATTTTCGTCTCGTTCCCGTCAATTCCCGTCCCAAAACCCAAAATGCATAGGGCTATACTTTCGTATTACACTCATATACGTAATACGTACGTCACTTGTATAAAATTACTTACCATAAATAAAATAAAATTTTAAGTATATAATTTCTCCCGTATTGGGGTTTAGCAATAACACAGAAAACAACTAATATCAATTTAAAAAAAAAAATAAAAAAAAATCAAATTAGGCTCTTGGGTTTATGAAAGAAAAGGTTTGAGTGGAAGAATTTTTGAAGGAGACTTTCGCTAAAACTGAACCATCTTTGAAATCTTTCCAAATATTTTGATCATCGCCGCTAAATAACTGAACACATTCATATCCATTGTTCACTCTTTAGGTTTCCTGAGATACATAAAATAAGTAGTCATCTAAATAAGCGGTCATGATCTCTGGCAAGTCTTTTTGTAATATATAGTATTCTCCATGTTCTAAGCATTTCTCCATGTTCTGATAACGCATCATTACAACCCAAGTTAAAAATGTAAAATATATAGTATTTAAATCACAAATATGGTGTATGTTTTGTTTTTTGTGTGGTACAAAGTGCAAATTGTAGTTTGGGTAATGGGCTCACATCTGTGAGTTCCGCCACTTGGGTTCGACTCCTGACCACTGGGGCTTTTACATGGTCTCTCCGGGCCACCAGGACCACGTCTTACGACGCTAGTCGGGACCACCAAAGGTGGACTCCGGAAACCTGGTTTACCAAAAAAAAAAAAAAAAAAAAAAAAAAAAAAAATTGTAATTTGGGAAAGTTGTCACTGAAAAAGACTTAGATGACCAAATGTATCTCAAATAACCCGAAGTGGGAAGAATTGAGAGAATGTAATCATCTGACTTGTGAAAACCAGGTCTGTCTCAAATAATTATTGGACCCTGTGCAACCAGATATTCCAAATGTACTCAATGTATAACACAATTAAAATTTCTAGCATTTTTACAATATCTCAAAAGTTTAGAACTCAAAATTTTTTTTTTTTTTTTAAATTATGTTGGAGCAGCGCATCTGGTGAAAACAGAAGTGTGATTTGGGCGAATATTAAAGAAACCTTCTGTTTTTATATTAATTTGACAACACTTTTTTTTTTAACAACTAGTCAACACATTTTTTTTTCAAGAAAATAAAAAAACTGGTTTGTTTTAATGTTATTGGCTAATCTTCAAAAGGGATCTAATTAGAGTGACTTGAATTTTGTTTTATCAACAATACTATTTGACAGTACTTTGTTTACTTAAAATAAATCACTATGTTGTGATCTAGTTGACTTGGCTCCATCTTTCGATTTTTTTTTTTTTTTCATTTTTCCCATAATTTAATTGGAACAGCTATTTTATCCTATCTTGAATGTATTTAATTCCAACTGTTCTTAAAGTGTTGACAAAGAAAAACTATTTTTTAACTATCTTATCCAAGTAGATTAAACCAACCTTTTTATCATTCTTTTTGAGTCATGAAATTTGCTACTTTGTTGATGATTTCTTATGTTCTGATGTTCCTCGTTCTACATCATATGAAAGGTAATTTTGATCCTGTCAAATCTTTCATCTAAAATTAATTATTTTTACAATTTAACAACATTTTACTGTATATATAAAACAATAGAGGTGGAAGCTGCTCCTGCGACAACTGGAGTGTGTGAAAATAACGTTGCGAGTGTTTTGATCATCCTACTCTCATCTTGGGTCGGAAAAAACACATATGCAAATGTCGACATGATTGCTAGAAAATGTAACACCACAACCGAAATCTCTTTAGTAATAATGATTTAAGAGATTAAATAATTAAGAGAGTGCTCGATCCGGTGTTGTAAGAAACTCAGTAGTATAATGTGTTTCGAAACTAGATTATTACTTTTTTGATTTTGAGTAATTTATTAAGCAACGATTAGTACTTAAAATTAGCATGCTCTTTCTCAAACACAAAATTTGTGAATATTAAGATAGTCTCCGGAAAGTAGATGCAAGACAAAAATAACAATCAAAGCTCTAAATAAATGTGCATACAGATCTTCCAAAATGAGATCACTTTACATTTCTTTAATGCTCTTCCAAGATCAATACTTGTCAAAAGGTTAAATGTCTAAGTTGGTCAAAAGAATCAACCTTTTGATCTTTCTACTCTCTTTTTTTTTTTTTTTCCAACTACCAGTTAGGCTTTCTCTTTCCCTCGAGAATGCAAAAGCGAGACTTGATTCGTCAGATTCTCCAGGCCAAACGAGTTACTTTTCTTGAATTTCCTCGGAGAATCTTTGCTCGAATTACCTCTCAATGAGAGGCTCTTCCTAATCCTGTTCCGGTTAATCATCATCATAGTGTTTCTCTGCGGCACATTAACAGCATTTTCAACGCAGTCACCAGCCTGAGCACACCCCCATGGTCTTGTAGACGGTCCATCTTCACAAACCGATTTAAGCCTTTGGACAACGTTGTGTGATTTGGAGTGTTCTCCTTCTTGTTTGCTGCATACTGGACAAGGTGGATCATTGCGGTGAGCCTTTGGAGTTGACTGGTCAAGACACTCCGCGTGAAAGACATGCTGACATGGAAGCACTCCTGTGACGGGCATGTCCCGGTTTCTGATGATGGAACGAGAGCCCCAAGGAGACTTCTGTGAGAGATATCTGTTACACAATGCGCATTTGAATGTACTTGAAGCTACTACTTGTTGTGCTTTGGTAGAGTTAGTACTACTATCCCAATCAAGAACTGGCTCCGGAACAACATCTAGTGAATCAATGCTGCTTGTGGTCCCGCTACTCCAACTGCAAGCATCCGCAGAGTCAGATGCTGTTTCTCTAACGTTATCAGAACGATGGAGTATAGGGTGAACCGGCTTGGACAGGGAGAAACGCCGACTTGAGAAGTTCCGGTTAGGTTCAGAGTCACCGATATCAGAACAAGATGAGAACGAAAACCCGGTACCTACGTTTCTTGATGTACCCGGTTGTTGCTTAACAACTTGATCTGCAAAGAGAAATGAGAAACCATATTTTACACTGATCAAAGCAAAAAACCGGATATAACAAGCATTGTTAAATCAAGAATGTGAGATTTAATGCAACAAACCTCTTCTTGTTGCAGATTCCAAATCATTAGGAGTCCAATGAAGAGCCTGAGGAAGGTCGGGACTGCGAAGAACATTAGCATTTGATGATGTAGAAGATCCGTAGAAGCTAATGCCATCGATTAATCCATGGACGTCCCATCTCGATGAAGGTGGAGAGAAACTTGTATTAGTCCTCCAATAAGGTTCACGCGGGCCAAACGAAAAATCTTGACTTGCAGAATTTGATCTCTCTGATTTCGCAGCCACACAACAGAGCGAACCCATTCTTAGCTAATTTCACTAGATATGTCTGAAAACTCTCCAAATCGAGCTTAAGCACATCTCCAACTCCGTAAACTCTGAGACAGATTGCGCAAAAACATATTCGGATTTGTTCCTGTGTTCCTGTTCTTTAGCTTAGCACACCTGAGTGATCAAAATAGCACCAAAGTTTCAAACTTTCAATCATCAAAACAAACATTTCTCAGGACTTTACGAATCCACATTGTAGCGAAGCTTACTCAGAGACATATAAGGGCAAAACATTGTTCTCACTATATAAACACCAGAGAGAACCAAACCAATTCACAAATGAAAAAAAAAAATCAAATCTGGAAACTCATGGACTCGAATTTAATCTACCCGCCCAGAAATCTAATCATTCATCCTACAACTAGCAAAGATCTATCATTTAGTTTTCGAAATGCTTTTTTCTCTTCGAGAAGAAGGCCAAGGAAAAGAAGAATAACCCACATTGTGGAAATTCTATAGCAGAGATTTTGCATTGTGAATTTGCAATGACAGTAAAATCCGTCAGAAGATTGCAGCGATGAGTAAAAGTAAAGGGCTTACTGCTTCGAAACTCGGAGAGAAAAATGAGGAAGAAGACGACTGTTGTCGGAAGAAATTGATCCTACTTGCCGCGAATTCGATCGAGAAAAACCCTAATTTCTTGGAAAGGGGACAAATCTGCTTCTTCTCTACTGTACTGTTTGTACTTTGTGTGTAGCTTTTACCTTTTATTATCTATTTAAATGGTAGATTATATTGTGAAGTAAATTTAAAAGAGAAAAATAACTCTTTATATATAGTAAATTAGTAATTAATATCATTCAAAGTTGAATGCATTTGTTTTTCTTTTTCTTTTAGAAAGTAAAAAGGAGTGTTGAATGCATTTGTTGCCAAAGGAAAACGAGTCGTAATGCATTTAATTTTCAAAGAAAAATGAATTTATTGAAATTTTAGTCAGAGAACATTAACACTACATTTAAATATGCATATTGAATAACTATGCTATGAATATTTTCTTCTATTATTGTCAAGTGGCATGCATCTTAAAAATGATCAATAAAATATCTAATCGGAAATTCATGAAGGATCACAGCTACAGAGTTGTGTACTCGTTTGATTATCTTTTTACTAAAAAAAATACGATAGGTGAATTAGGCCCGCCTAATTAGCAGCCTCTTTTATTTTTATTTTTGTCACCATGAAAAATATATTAATCAAATGTCAAACAAGCAGGAGCTGAGGGGCCTACAAACAAGAAATATATTTCATAATCTTAGCGTTACAACTACAAAAATATCTGAACGAGGGAAATTACGTAAAAGAACACAAATGAATCACGTATGATTGAAAAGACAGGCCAATCAAATCAGAGTTCGTCATTTTCGCTAGATCCGAACAACCGGTCCCAAAACGGAAGCAATACAACTTTGCCCCTTTAAGAGTTAATACATTTTGTAGTTCAAAGAAATGTTTCTTGAATAATGATCACATCATAGATCTGTATGAATCTACTATCCATCGAGGTAATCAGAAAATCATCCTAGACGTGAGTTATGCTCGTTTAACTTCCACGAATCATTCATATGGTGACTCCTTGTTTGGCCTGGGTAACTCTTGTAGAACTAGTCTAGACTTGGGACTTCGGGTTTAGGGTCGGGTTCAAATCGATTTTTCTGGATTTTGGGTTTTCGGTTTTAGAGATATAGAAATCGTTTGGTTTTTTAAAAATTTTGGTTCGGGTTCGGTTCAGATATTTTTTGGATTTTTTTTTAAGTTTTTTGGCTTTTTTTTTAAGTTTTTTTGGGTTTCGAGTTTTCAGGTTTACATATATAAAAACCTTTTTTTTCAAATTTTCATTCAGGTTTTTCGGACTAGTTCGGGTTCAGGTTTCGGATAAAAGTCTCATGCCTAAACTAGACCATAAACCTAACTAAATAAATAAATAAAACTCTTAGTTACTTGATCGACATGTACTTTATCTAAACTTAAATTCCGTCTGGATACATGATCTGCGTCGACTTCTTTGAGGTATTACAACATTGACTACCAAATTTCTACGCGTGTTTGCTGAGTAGTTTGTACAGCCTAGCAATTCGATTACAGATAGTTTAAATACTAGTTTGTCAATTGTCACTACTTATAAACATATATTATTTCCTTTACCTTATATTTTGTATTTTAGATATGGATGTGTTCAATCTAGCACATGCCGTAAATTCTATTAACGAAGACTGATTCAGATTAGTTGGGTAACTAGATTTCAAAAAATATATAATTTACAGGTACACGATAAGTCAATAATCTCCTTTGCCACACACAAGTGAGATAAATAATTCCAGTTCATAATAATTTAATTAATTTGTTATTTTGTCATTATTCAATTCCATCACGTTAGTATTATTTGACAAAATATTTTAAATGTTCTAGCCGACACTCAAAGTACTATGGTTTAAAGCTAATATATTATATAAATACATTTCTGCCAAACCAAAGAAATTCAAATGTATTGCAAAACCATCTAACTATTTAGATTTGGCTATTTAAAAAAAACTTTAATATTTGTAGAAAACCATACGTTTACTAGACAACTACACTCACTTTAGAAAGAGCCTAGTCGGATTGTATAAAAGTCCAAATTACTCGTTGTTTATATAAAAAAAAAGTATTGCAAATTCAAAATATTGGTTCACCAAACTATTAACTATATAATAATGATGGCTGTACGATAATTCCCGATGTAGTTGTTGATAAATTTTGACCACAAAAATACACTTATGTAATTCAAAAGTAAGATCTAATCAATAATCAACTAATCACTAACCTTCGAAGCACAAAAACGACGATGAAAAATTCATAATTATCTGGTTATGACCTCGAAGCCACAAACTAGGACAAAATAAATATTTTATTTCCAGGTACGTTATAATTTAAATATTATTATATGGTTACGTCCTTACGTGCCGTCACGTCCCGAAGAACAGTTAAAAAGAGAATAAATCTAAAAAGCCACCTGTCACGATTAATCTTCAGATATTTATATGTATAGACGTTAGCCCCACTACTTGCTTTCTCTGCTTTCAAACCCAAAAAAACCCATTGAAGCAGAAGGCCAAGAGAAGAAGCGAAGAGGCAGTTACATTATCCGGATCGACCGGTCAAAGCTCCGATCATCGACGGTTCCTTCTCCGGTAAGCATTGCATGTTCCAATTTCTGGTTCGACGAATGTCGTAGATTCGAGATCATATGTAAACTGTTTTTTTTTTTTTTTGGTCGGTGATGTGTCATGGAGCTTGATCAGCTCGGTTTCGTAAGAATCCGATTGTTAGCTACTTTTGTGAGGGAGAGATTTGATCTAATGTTTTGTTTTTGTGAGTAATTTTGTATCCTGATTTAGCATAGTTGACCGACGAAGTCAAATGTGATTATATCTCAACATTTGGCTCTCTTATTTTTTGGGTTAGCAGATTTTCATTTTCCTTGGAGCAGCAAATGTTTGTATTAGGAATCGTGGGCTTCCAACTCAAAACCAATTGGCAATGAGTGGGTTGGCCCATGAACCTTATATATTAGTTAAGAAATGTACCCACTTTCGAACAAGATTAGGCTTTCTATATTATGCAAATCCTGTTCGATTGGAGTTAGAAAATTAAGATTATTCTGCTCTTTTGCCAAATAAAGGAAACAGAACTTTTACATGTGTTGCCTAGATCTGATCATAATATATATTTGAATTTTATCATCTCCCTTTGGACCTGAATATAGATTTCTCAACAATACTTTTTTGAAAGTGAGTGTTTTTGTGTATTTTCTTCAGTAATATATTTGGAAAGCAAGAAGCTTTAACTTGCGGCATTGTGATTTCAGAGTATTTGTTTCGCATTGTCGTCATCGTCGCTGTTGAAAATGGCTAGTACAGTGAGGAACATCCATGGTAAGAGATCTAATTTGCAATCTGAGTTTAGTGGAAATGGAGGAAGTAAGAGAAGAAATCTTCATGATGATGATACAGATCACAACGTCATCGGGTCAGAAGACACTGTGTATCGCTACTTGTGCCCCGTGAAAAAGACCGGAAGCATTATTGGGAAAGGTGGTGAGATCGCAAAGCAAATAAGGTCTGACACCAAATCAAACATGAGGATCAACGAGGCTTTGCCCGGTTGCGAAGAGCGTGTTGTCACCATATATTCCACTAGTGATGAGTTAAACCATTTCGGAGACGATGGAGAGCTTGTTTGTCCTGCTTTGGATGCTCTTTTCAAGGTCCATGACATGATTGTCACGGACATTGATGCTGCTGCTGCTGATGATGATGATGATGAAGATGATGATGTTAGTGAAAAAAAACAAACGGTGACTGTGAGGATGCTTGTGCCGTCAGATCAAATTGGTTGTGTTATTGGGAAAGGTGGGCAAGTTATTCAGAATCTTCGTAATGAAACCAATGCTCAGATTCGTGTGATCAAAGATCATCTACCAGCTTGTGCTTTGCCTTTGAGTCATGACGAGCTTCTTCAGGTGATTGTTTATACACTCACTATAGTCTTCTTCATAAGAACAAAGTCACTGAGTGTGTTTGATTTTTTTCTTTTCAGATAATTGGAGAGCCTTTGGTTGTGAGAGAGGCTCTTTACCAAGTTGCTTCACTGCTTCATGATAATCCGTCAAGATTTCAGCACTCGCTCCTGACGGCTCCGAGCTCCATGCATCAGCCTGGAGGAATGTTGATGTCTGCGGCGCTAACGAGCTCTCACAGGAACTACGCTGCGCATAGAGATATAGCAGACGCGAGAGAGTTTTGTGTTTGCTTCATCTGTCCGGCTGAAAACGTTGGAGGTGTGATAGGGAAAGGTGGTGGTTTCATTAACCAGATCAGGCAAGAAACTGGTGCTATGATTAGAGTCAATACCTCGGAGACTGATGAAGAGGATTGCATTATTTTAATTTCATCAAAAGAGGTATAATGAATAATGCTTAATCTCTTATATCTCATCATATCATTACTTTTCAAACACGCTAGGTCTTTTTATGATATTTGTTGTTTGGTTTGCTGCTGTAGTTCTATGAAGATCAGTCTCCAGCGGTGAATGCAGCAATACGCTTGCAGGTTCGATGCAGTGAGAAAGTGGGCAAAGAGTCAAATGATTCAGCAATATCCACTCGTTTGCTTGTGTCGAGTTCGCAAATCGGTTGTCTCATTGGCAAAGGTGGAGCTGTTATATCGGAGATGAGGAGTGTCACACGAGCAAATATCCGTATTCTCCAAAAAGATAATGTACCGAAAATTGCTCGTGAAGATGAAGAAATGGTTCAGGTAATACACATATTCTGATTGTGTTTGGTTTGGACTAGTTTTTGTTGTAAAATTAAGCCACTGTTCCATTTTTTTTTTTTTTTGTTGTGTGGTTAGATTACAGGAAGTCCTGATGCGGCTATGAAAGCTCTTACGCAAGTGATTTTGCGATTGAGAGCTAACTCTTTCGACATGGATCATGGACTTGTCTTGTTGCCAACTTCTTTTCCTTATTTCTCTCAAGTGACCGAGAGTTCGAGCAAAGCCAAATACGCAAAACGCGATGGTTCTAAAGATCACGACCATAGTAAACTGGTATGTATACTTGTCCACAAGATTCGAGAATGTCAAATGTTATATGCATCAATCAAGATATTCCACTCAAGTGTATATTGATAAATTGTTGCAGAATTCGAACTCCAAGAGAAGAAACCATGCTTCTTAAATCGAGAAAAAAACCATCTTAGAAAAGGTATTTGCTTTTATGGTTTTCTTTTTTATTCAAAGAGAAAAGAAGTTGTTGCAATGTTTTTGTTTTTTCAAAAAGATCTTACTTGTAGAAAGAAATATGCTGTTTTTGTAATTCCCATAAGAAATGTAAACACGACGAGAGTGTCTTCTTCATCTTTATTTATACTTTATACTTTGGACCATATTATATTTATATTGTTTGAATTTTCACGAATTCCTTCATTCTACTTTTGGTAACCAACAATTCACTATTACAGAACACAGAATTAACTATGTTTCTCAAATATCAATCCTCGATTCGACGAAATAGGCTTTCTTACAAACAAACATGGTACTAGCTGTTATTGACAAACTCACCAAAAAGAAAAACGACACACTTATTGGCGTGAAATGAATTGTGATATGATATCACTTTCAGTCCTTCTTTCTTGCTGTCACCAACTTTTGTTGTTAAACTAAAAACTGAAAAGCAATTATTCACTTTCGGACAGCAAAAAGTTGTTCGTCACTGGAATAAGCCCCGTTCTGTTAGAATCCTGTGAAGGACCCCAAGTGAATTACTGTTAATCGGCCATAATTTCTTCGCCGGAGAGACCAGCTCCACACACGTGTCTCAGCCGATCATGTCTCCCTAAGCACAAGATTCTCTCGTTACCGAGGCCGCATCTCTGCGGAAGGTGGCCCGGCGACTTTCCTGGGCCTAGACTTCGACAAGCCCATGGCCCAATCACTTCTTCCAGTGACGATTGTTAACATACATGGGTCTTTGTTTTATTTATATCACTGTGATTTCAAAAATATTACCGATGTGGGATGTTGATGTTGTTCGGGAGTTAAACTATTCACTAGTTCAACTTCAAGCTTTCTATTTTCTCTAGGAATATTTTTCTCTCTCTTTATTATCAGAAAAATTACAGACATAGCTAAGGACGTGAATGTAGTGCCAAAAAGAGAATTCCATTGGTTGTAACAAACTAGAGCAGGTAACGAGAGGATAGATAAACACAAGATAACAAAATAATCTTTGCTCATCATATGTCCTCAGCAAAAACCTAAATTCTCTGTCCGTATATGAATACTACACTTATGCTTATACAATTTCCTTATATATATTATATTCTTCATTGTAAATCAGCTATATCAAAGTTTTATCCACTTCTTGAATTGTCTTCACTATTGGATTTATATAAATTGCGCGCACATCCTCTTTTGTAACAGTCGCATACAGAGAGAGAAAATGGAGGAAGAAAAGCAGATTGAAGATGGAGAAACTTCAACATCATCCATCAAAGTTATAACTTTGGAGCCAAAGTTGGTTATAAACAAAGGAATATTGATCATTGGATTCGTTCTGCGGTTATTTGCAGTTTTTGGAACTATAGGAAGCGCTCTCGCCATGGGAACAACAGAAGAATCTGTTGTCTCTTTGACTCAGCTTATACTCCTCAAAGCTAAATACAGTGACTTACCTACGCTCATGTAAGAGCAGACTCAGTGTTCAATATATCAGTTAAATTAGGTATATACGTATGTTGCCATTAAGTGATTATCTATGTATAACAAACAATATTTGGTTCTTTCTTGTAGGTTTTTTGTAGTTGCAAACGCAATTGCTGGTGGATATTTGGTTCTTTCTCTACCTGTGAGCATCTTTCATATCATCAGTACGAAAGCTAAAACCTCGAGAATCATCTTGCATGTCATTGATACGGTAAATCTCTTCCTCTCTTTATTTGTTTGTTCATTTTATCTAAACCTACCTTGTAATCCAAGCAAACTTCCACATTTATGAAACCAATATATGTGTAATATTATCATGTCTAGCAAGGGATCACTAAAATGTTTGGGTTTCTTGGTTATATATGTATACCAATTATAAGGTGATGTTGGCTCTGGTGAGCTGTGGAGCATCTGCAGCAACAGCGACCGTGTATTTAGCTCACGAGGGGAACACAACCGCTAATTGGCCACCCATCTGCCAGCAATTCGACGGTTTCTGCAAACGCATCTCCGGATCTCTCGTTGGTTCTTTCTGCGCAATGATCTTCCTCATCTTTATTCTTATCAATTCTGCTATCTCCCTTTCACGCCACTAATATATAATTATAACTTTGTCTTGAATCTTCACTAATTAAGGTCTTATATTAAACTTATATCGAATTAATGTATTGTGATGTAGTGAGTCCAGAGATTTCATGTAAAAAGAGATATATATATGTACAATATAGTTAAGCAAGAAGCTCCACCACGTCGTCGATCGATTTCAATGTCTTCTCATAGTAGAGATACGACTCGTACACCTTTGGCGTCCTTACGTAGAAATCCAACTACAATTGCATCAATAACATTTAACAAAATAATGATTAAACATTGATAAAAAAATAAAAATATATATGAAATCTCTCTTGTGATTTGATGTTTTACTTCCTTGTGCTTGTGTTTTTTATATTCAAACCGAAACTTTTTTTTAACATGTAAATTCCCTTCTTTTATGTTCAACCAAAAAAAAAAATGCCCTTCTTTTTTTAACTTTATATTCAAAATATAAAATTTATATCTAATCAATCTAACTAAACTAATTCACATCAATCATATATATATATAAACGGAAACATCAATATTTCAAATATTTTATATAAAGCATGAATAATCAGTTAACTTATACCTCACTCATGTTTTGGACAAGCGAATTAGCGGCCTGAACGTAATCATTCCGGCGACTCTCCGGCAAGATGTTCATGGCATTGGTCAGATCCTGATCCAGATAAGACTGTTTCACTCTTATGTAGAATATGACGTACCTCCACGACATGTGGTCCAACATCTCCCTCATGTCTCTTAATCCTTCCGCCGTTTGTTTTATACGCGCCGCCGCATCCTCCGGCGATAGCCCCGGCATAAAATATTTTTCCTTTATGAATGACCTCGTCCCCCATTTCTCCTGTGCTAATGCTGATGACGCCGCGGTTGCGGCGCCGCCGATGGCCGTGAGTATTATAACTGACGTTAGCGTTCTCCGGCGAATGAAGCTGTTCTGTTGTGATTCTCCGGAGCAGCATACGACGGAAAATGGTGGGTTTGGGCGGCGGTGATAATTTGGCCGGCGGAGATACGGTGGCGGAGTGCTGGTGGTGACGGAGCTCATTTGGTTTTGGATTTTTCTTACGAATTATTTATGTTAAGGATAGGAAATGGGAGGATCTGAATAATATTGTCTACTCGAACTTCATCTTTTGTCACGCACGTATCTCTAAAAATTTTATATTTCATGAAAAATTACATTTTAAAATGAGTGAAAATGGGCCTATCAGACTAAAAGGCCAACATTTTAAGCCCAAAATGATCTAGACGAAGGAGCTGTCCAATATTTCAATACTTAAAAAGAGGATATCCTAAAATTAAAATGTTAAAAGAAAAAATTAGGGATGCCCGCCTGTGACCCCCTGAACTATACAACTTCTGCGTATTTCCCCCTGCACTTTTACTTTTGTCTATTCTCCCCAATCTATTTTTATTCTGTCGATTTCATCAAATCCAATTAAAATCTGTAATCCGCATCTAAACTCTTTAAATCACGTTTTCGAAACATGATTGCCCATATTAAACCCGATTGACCCCGACGTTTTAAACGTAACCCGACCCTAAACTCTTATTTCTGAAACCCCTAACCCGACATATCGACCCATAAAAAACAAAATAAAATCGAAATAGGCGGAAGTTGTATAGTACAAGGGGTCACAGGCGGGCAGCCCAAAAAAATTATGATAAGAAGTTGGATGTATCTCATGTCTAACACTTTATTTATAGTTTTGATAAAATTATGACATGTCTTAATTTAACAAGATTTTGACATGTACTATAACAAAAAGAAAGCCCTAAAAGTTTATAGACATAAAAGAAAAACAACTGTAAGTGTTAAAGATTCAAGATTGTAATTATGTAATTGGTTTTTGTGTGTTTCAGTGTTAATATATATTTCCACCTTTGCTTTAAATGAAAAAATTATATTAACCTTGAGATAACTCTAAAGTATTATAATTTTGACAAAATGTGTAAATCTCAGCTTAGTTGGAAGTATATCTACTTAATTCTGTAAAATTAACATTAAGTGATCATATTAATAAGAGAACTTGTATATCTTTATAATAGTAATAATAATGGTACGCGTATTTTTTATATTATAAATAGATTGTAAAACAGGTTATATATCACCACCACCTCTAAACGTATGTTGTTCTTGTGAATTTTTAAGCTAGAGATTAAGTTTCTTTTGATATTGGGTTTATAGGTTATTGTATAGTTTGAACTTGTTTTTCCAAACCGTTCCATAGCCAAAAAAGAAAAAGTTTGGAAGCAATGACGCATTTCGGTGAAACCATTCCGGTAATAGACTTGAAAGAAGTTTCTAATGAGATGTTGAATCAGAAAATCCGTGAAGCAAGTGAGAAATGGGGTTGTTTCAGGATGATCAACCATGGAGTTTCCGTGGAACTGATGTCGGAAATGAAAAAGACTGTTAGAGATTTCTTTGATCGTCCATACGATGTGAAACTGCAAAACACAAATGTGTTACAAGGACGTGGTTACAAGTCTCCAGATGAAATCAATCCATTTCATGAATCGTTGGGGTTTTATGACATGGCATCTTCTGAGGCTGTCAATACTTTTTGTGATCAACTCAATGCCTCTGCTGACCAAAGGTTTTGTTTTGTTTTTATTCCTTTTGGTTTTTTATTTTGTGATGAAACATTGATTAATGTCATTTAAGGGACTTTGGGTTTGTTTCTTTGTTACAGGGAAACTATGATAAAGTATGCCAAAGCTATTAATGATCTTGCAAAGGATTTAGCTAGGAGATTAGCAGAGAGTTACAGTGTTAACACCGATAGTTTCAAAGGATGGCCAATGGTGTACCAAATTAACAAATATTACTTAAAACCAGAAACAGTTGGGAGATCTAATATGCGATTACACACAAATTCTGGGTTCTTGACAATTATTCAAGATGATGAAAATGTTGGTGGACTTGAAGCTATGGACAATTCTTCAGGAACCTTTTTCCCCATTAACCCATTGCCAAACACACTAGTTGTCAACCTTGGCGAAATGGCTACAGTGAGACTGAAACTAAAAATATGTTCCAAGTTTTTTATCAGCCAAACTATATAATAAAAAATGTGTTTAAACTCGTTGATTTTTTTTTTTTTTCTTTGGACAGATATGGAGCAATGGAAGGCTATGTAGTGTGAAGCACAAAGTGCAATGCAAAGAAGCAAAATTTAGGATTTCAATCTCCTCTTTCCTCTTAGGGCCAGTGGATGCAAATCTTGAAGCTCCAGATGAGTTTGTTGACGCTGAGCATCCGCGTCTCTACAAGCCTATCAGCCAAGACGAATTACATCATCTTAGAAGGACAACCAAGCGTCGTGATGGCCAAGTTCTTCTCAAGCTTATAACAATGAAAGATTCGTCAAAATGATCCAAAGCTAAATTAAACTGAGGCACTATATATGAATCATAAATTGCATTTATATCATCCGTTGTTAACTTTGCTTAAAAATAATAAATAAACGAATAAAGCCAAGTGATTGGTTAATGATGTCTTGCGTTTTAGCGCACTCTAACCACTGTTTTCACGTGTTTTATCGAGTCTTCATAGTCTTTATCGAGTCTTTACAGGCTGAAAATCATTCAAAGGAGCATTTCGGTGACACGGAGTGGCAACATGCGTTATAGAGCAAAAGAGGGCCGAAGTAAGCAGAAAGTTGACAACCAAACTTGACGCCCAAACCCGTCGATCGACTGGCGGTTTGATCGAATGCCTACAAGATAGGAAATTGAGTCAGCTTTCATTTGGCGCCGGTTTCAGGTCATTCCGATAAACGGTTGACGAGTTATGATGGTTTTTGTGAAGGCATGTCAGACCAGACGATCCGACCCCGGCGACCAATCCGGCGACCCACCCGGCGATCGACCCCCGTCGACCGACCCGTCGACCGACCCGTCGACCGACCCCCGTCGACCGACCCGTCGACCGACCCCCGTCGACCGACCCAGCCGGCGACCTAGCCGGCGACCGAAGCCGTCGACCGACGCCGCAACCCAGCCGGCGACCGAAGCCGGCGACCGAAGCCGTCGACCGACGCCGGCGACCCAGCCGGCGACCGAAGCCGTCGACCGACGCCGGCGACCAGCCCGGCGACCCAGCCGGCGACCACGCCATCGTGACCGGCCCAGCGATCCAGCCCCGGCGATCCATCCCGTCGATCATCTCCCGTTGATCAGTGCGTTCGATCTACACCGTCCATCTGCCGATCGATCTCGACCGTTCGATCATCGGTTTTCGACACCTAACCTATTTACACTCGTTTTTCAGCCGTTGTTTAGGCTAGGTTTTCTTTTACGTTTTCTTTTACACTTTGTTCGGAGTTCTTTCGAGGATAGCCGCCTTTTCATTGTTTGAGGGAGAAGATCTCTGAATCCTTTGTGACAGTTTGGAGAAGATTTCTGAACCCTCTTGTTTACTATTCGTTATTTCAATGAAAACTGTTTCATCTTTTGCTGTTTTTTGCATCATGTCTGAGTAGTCGATTAGCTAGATCTAGGTTTTTCAAAGGAGATCATGAGTTAGATAACTGAATGCAGATAGGACGTTTAATCTTTGAATCGAAAGATCAACTAGAGTGCGTCCATTAAGTTGGATACATACCTCAACAGGAACCCCAATCTTCGGATTGTGGCAACTTCGACCATCAGCTAAGGTTGTCGTATCTTGGGATCTTAGATGAAAAGAATCGTTTGTTTTCACCTCTGATAGTCTTAAAGCTAAAGTCGATTTGATCACTCGGTTTTAGATCCTTAGTTAATCTGTGCATCAAAAGTGTTATAGGTTGATAGAACATTCATTGGTGAGCGATTCGTCCTTAGCCTGCGAGAGTTGATGCTAAGGCGAATCGTGAACATATCGAACCTGTCTATATTGCTTGCTTTTAACTTCTAGATTCAAACGAGAGTTTAGACATCTAGGTTGATTAGCAAAGTTGTTAAGATCACGAGAGTGGATTAGCATACTTTCGTGTTCGAGTTCGAAACCTGTCCTAAATCATTGTCCTGAATAGTCGTTCGGTTACTTTTCATGAACTCCTGCGATTTGCCTTGGTCTAGTGCTTGTTCCATATTGAATTTATATTATTATTTGCTTCCGTTACTTGTCACTTAATCACACCCCAACCAATATCTTGTCTTAGCTCTATTTCTTGTCTCATAAGTTCACTGTGCAACGCTGGTCCTCTGGATCAAATTGTTTACTACACTGCAAAGATCTTTTATCAGTTAATTAGCTTTTGCAAATATATATGAGTAAACTTTACCTTGAAATATCTCTGTGGGTTTTCTATGTTCTTTTGATAGCTTATTATACAATGAAATTTGTTACAGCGTCTTAACGTAAGTAATGATAATTTTTGTCTGTTGAAACGGTCAATACTTTTATTAGCAAAACGACGTCACTTCTTAGGAAATGTATAACTAACTGAACGAGTCTTGGATTGTTAATGCTTAATGCTCACCGAGTTTCGTGACCATCGAATCCCGGCGAAAATGGAGCGGAGCCGAGTGACCGGAGAAGCACCGACTCAAACCAGGATTTTGCTTGCGTCACTATCTGCGATGGTCGCAGAGACAGTTACGTTTCCGATTGATCTGACAAAGACCAGAATGCAGCTCCACGGTTCGGGATCCGCTTCCGCCGCTCACCGAATCGGCGCCATCGGAGTCGTGACGGAGATTGCGAGGCAGGAAGGAGTGGTTGGTCTCTATAAAGGTCTATCTCCGGCGATTATCAGACACCTGTTCTACACGCCTATCAGAATCATCGGGTACGAGAATTTGAAAGGAATCATCGTCAGATCCGATGCTAACAACGGCGAGTCTCCTCCTCTCGCCACTAAGGCTCTCCTCGGCGGGATTTCTGGTGTTATAGCTCAGGTAATGATGCTTCTTCATCTATTGAATCTTTCAGATTCTGTAAACCGATTCGTTGATCAGGCTAAATAGATTTACAAATCCACATTGAACAATCGATCACTATGTTTAGTTTCCATTGAAAATGCTTCGTAGAAGAAGGAATTAAGGAGATTTCCCAAGTTTTTTATTTTTATTTTTAGGCAAAATCCTATTTTGTTTATGTGGTTAGAATTGGCGATTGAGTGTTATTATCTATTCCACGCCAAACTCAAACTAAAAGGCTTCCTATTGTGTGTGATACTAGAAATGCAGGTAGTGGCAAGTCCAGCTGATTTGGTGAAAGTGAGAATGCAGGCAGATGGTAGATTGGTGAGCCAAGGCCTGAAACCGAGATACTCAGGACCAATCCAAGCATTCACCAAAATCCTACAAACAGAAGGAGTAAAAGGGCTATGGAAAGGTGTGCTTCCAAACATACAGAGAGCGTTTCTGGTGAACATGGGAGAGCTAGCTTGCTACGATCACGCCAAACACTTTGTCATCGAGAGAAACATCTCCGGGGACGACATATACGCGCACACCCTCGCGTCCATAATGTCGGGTCTTGCCTCGACGGCTCTGAGCTGTCCGGCTGATGTGGTGAAGACGAGGATGATGAGTCAGAATCAGAATCAGAATCAGAATCAGGGTGAGAAAGCTGTGTACAGAAACTCTTACGAGTGTTTGGTGAAGACGGTTAGGTTTGAAGGAGTGAGAGCTTTGTGGAAAGGTTTCTTCCCGACTTGGGCTAGGCTTGGTCCATGGCAGTTTGTGTTTTGGGTCTCTTACGAGAAGTTTAGACACCTTGCTGGTCTCTCTTCCTTCTAGTCCCCACTCTCTCTCAAGTAGTAGCATCTTACTATTTGTAATTGATGTGCACCCAGAACAAGTAAAAGTGATTGATAAATTATCTTGTTAATTTAGCCTAATCCCATTACTGCATTTCTTTTCGATGATGACTGTCTTAGCTGTTGGAATCGTCACGTTTTAGATCATTCGTTAATTTAAGATAAAGTTTTTTCTTTTGATCCTATCCGATCGCACGGATTTAGTGTCTAAATATGCGGAACTATTATCGAAACTGTTGGATCTGAAACGTGAAAAGGACAGATCTCTCTCCTCCTTGTCTTCTCCTAAACTCAGCTCTTATCCAAATACCTGTGAAAGTTTGATCAACTATGGCGGATCTGTCTCTTCCTCCCGATTCTCTGTTCCTCGGATTCGACAGCTCTACCCAGTATGTTCCCTTCCTTATTACAATCTCTTTTTCTATGTCTTGTCCGATTTCGTTTCTGTTTTTTTTTCAGAGAAATAGGATTTTATATACTATCTTTGATCACAATCTGATTTTTGGAATCCGTTAGTTTTGTTATCAACTGATAAAATTTTCGATCTGAATCGTGATTTCTTCAGGTCCTTGAAAGCAACTGTGTTGGACTCAGAGCTGAACATAGTGACGACCGAGCACGTCCATTTCGATTCCGACCTTCCTCACTACAAAACCAAAGACGGTGTTTACAGAGACGCCAACGTCAACGGCAGAATTGTGTCCCCTACTCTCATGTGGGTGGAGGCATTGGATCTCATCCTCCAGAAGCTCTCCAAGGCGAATTTCGATTTCGGCAAAGTCATTGCGGTTTCAGGAAGCGGGCAGCAACACGGCAGCGTCTACTGGCAAAACGGTAGCTCCCAGATACTGAGATCGTTGGATTCAAAGAGATCTCTGAAGGAACAGCTTGAAAACGCTTTCTCTGTTAAGGAGTCTCCTATCTGGATGGATAGCAGCACCACAAGGGAGTGTAAAGAGATTGAGAATGCTGTGGGAGGAGCTATGGAGTTATCACAGATTACTGGCTCGCGTGCTTACGAACGGTTTACTGGCCCGCAGATACGGAAGCTTTTTACTGAACAGGGAGATACGTATGAGAGGACGGAGAGGATATCTCTTGTTAGCTCCTTCATGGCGTCTTTGTTGATAGGAGGTTATGCTTCGATTGATGAGACTGATGGAGCTGGGATGAATTTGATGGATATCAAGAAACGTTGTTGGTCTAAAGCTGCTTTAGAGGTTTGTTTGTGGAGTTTTTGTTGTGGTTGGTTTTTTTGAGTGTATAAGTTTAGAGACTGTAATGAGAGGCTTTTTTTCATTTTGCAGGCTACAGGTACAGGTTTGGAGGAGAAACTTGGAAAGTTGGCTCCAGCTTATGCTACTGCTGGTTCTATTTCTCAGTATTTTGTTCAGAGGTTAGTATCAGGTTGTGATCACGCTTGTGTCTTGTAAAACTGAATTATAAGATGATGAAGAGAAGATGATGGAATTGGGTAGTGTGCATGATAAAACTCACAAGTTTCCATATGCTATAAAACTTAGCTTTAAGATTCTTATATGTGAGTTTAGAAATTCTTGTGGTTTCATTGCAGATTCGGTTTTGAGAAGAAGTGTGTGGTGGTGCAGTGGTCAGGAGATAATCCTAATAGCTTGGCAGGTACAGATTCAACAACACAAGCTTTGGAAAATTTTCCGCCATATTTTTGCATTTCCATTATGTATTCTGGATTCTGTCTGAAATACAAGGTGTCAAAGAAGTTATACCATGTTCTGTAATGATCTGTAGGTCTAACTCTTAGTACTCCTGGAGATTTAGCGATCAGTCTTGGGACGAGTGATACGGCAAGGCTCTTGATTCTTGTCCAGCTTTCTAGTTAAAATCCAGAAACAGACTTTTGTGTTCTTTCCATTTCTCATGTGGAACATTGTAAACTCTGACAGGTATTTGGGATTACGAAAGAACATGAGCCCAGTCTTGAAGGACATGTGTTTCCTAATCCCGTGGACCCCGAGAGTTACATGGTAATGTTGGTTTACAAGAATGCTTCTCTCACCCGTGAAGGTAACTCCCACTCCCACTCTTGCCTGTTATTAGGTTTGTCCTCAGAAACAGAATAATACGTTTCAGAAATCCGTGACCGTTGCGCTGAGGGATCTTGGGATGTTTTTAACAAGTATTTGCAACAAACACAGCCACTAAATGGTAAGTTGTTGCTAGATCCCATAATCCTTCAGGTGTGTTCATCTAGAATAATATATTCAGATTCTTTCTTTTCTTCTGGATCCATTAGATGGGAAACTCGGCTTTTACTACACTGAAAATGAAATTCTCCCTCCTCTTCCCGGTATGTTCTTAACTTATTCTCCTTTCCATCCCATTGTTCTCAGCCACAAGCTATAAGATTCTCCTTTACTAATGTTTTTTCCCCTAATGCTTAGTTGGCTCTCATCGTTACATTCTTGACAACTTCTCTGGTGTGTCTCTTGAGGGTGTAAAGGAACGAGAGGTCGATGAGTTCGACCCTCCCTCAGAGGTTAGAGCAGTGATTGAAGGTCAGATTCTTTCAAAGCGGGCTCACGCCGAGAGATTCGGTATGCCTTCCCCTCCATGCCGAATAGTAGCCACAGGAGGTGCATCTGCCAACGAGAATATCCTGAGCCTGATCTCGGCGATCTTTGGGTGTGATGTATATACTGTCCAAAGGCCTGGTAACAACACTTTTAACATACAAACAAGTTGCTTTACTTTCTGGTCTCCTCTTAATGAAAAAAACTTATGTATGTTTTGTGTGGACAGATTCAGCATCACTTGGAGCTGCACTGAGAGCTGCTCATGGCTGGCTCTGCAACAAAAAAGGGAGCTTTGTGCCCATCTCAAGTCTATACGAAGGGAAATTGGAGAAGACATCTTTAAACTGCAAGCTCAAGGTAAAAGCAGGAGACGAAAACGTGGCTTCTAGCTACGGTTTGTTGATGAAGAAGAGGATGGAAATAGAGAAGCAGCTTGTGGACAAGTTAGGACACTTCTGATTAGTAAGAATAAATAGTTCACAACCGGTTTAGTCTTACTTTTTCCGCACTCAAAATTAACTTTGACCAGCTTGGTTTCAAGTCCAAAATTAAATAAATTGGTTTTTCCTCTAAACTTCACAACGAACTAAATTTGTGAAGTAAAAACTGTAATAACGTACTTGATTAAATATAAGAAAATAAATAAACTCTGTATTGTAAATAGGAGTGTACGTGTAGAATTTTATGTATGTTTACGATCTAGGTACGTACAGTAAAGTGGTTGTATCACTGAGTTTTGTTAATGTATTATACAGAATAGGAAATGAATCCATACAGATTCTCTTGTATTTCTCAATTTCTTTCCTTTGTGAAGAGAAGAAATCAAGAAACTTGGCGCGTGGAAAACGTTATTTGTTTTCTTGTGCGCGTGAAAAACGTTAAAGTGTAAAGGCAATGACGTCATATAAAAGCAGAAACCACACGACTCTGTCGGAAGAAGAAAAAGTATCTGCAGATCCAACTTACTTGAAGCTCGATTTCGGTCTTCTACTTTCTCGCTTTCAGTAAGTCATCTTATCTAATATCTACCTACTCCTTCGTTTTCCCTCGAGAAAATTCTAGAGAAATTCAGGTTCCTTTTATTTCTGAAATCTTTTTTGAGTAGAATAAAAAGAGTTCCAAATTTAGACGTAACTGATATTTTCAGCTTAATTCATTACTGGGTTTTCTTCAATTTAGATGTAATTGATGCCTAAGCAGAAGGAGTAGTAAAAGCGATAAAATCATCTTGTTAGGTTAGCCTTATTCATTACTGGTTTTCTTTGATTTAGACGTAAATTTCTTTTTCACTGATGACTATTTTAGTTGTTGGAGTCGTCACGTTTTAGATCTTTAGTCGATTTAAGATTTTAATTTTTTTTTTTTTTTTGATTCGTTGAAAGTCTTTGTCGAATTCAGACATACTTTAGTGATTTGATAAGAGAGATTTGTCTTTATTGAAACTAATAGTTTGTTCTTTATAACATTGGACTTAGGTTGTTGTGTTAGAGTAGAGAAAGAAAGACCTCTCTCTTTTTAAAACTCTCCATTGAAGATAATGGCTGAGCTCAACGGAGTGATTCCGACGATAGACTTGGGAGAGGTTTCTGATAAGATCTTGAATCAGAGAATCCGTGAAGCGAGCGAGAGATGGGGATGTTTCAGGGTGATTAACCATGGAGTTTCACTGTCTTTGATGTCTGAGATGAAGAAAACCGTTATGGATCTCTTCGAACGTCCATACGAGGTGAAAAGACGTAACACCGATGTGCTACTAGGGAGTGGTTACAGAGCTCCAAACGAAACCAATCCTTATTACGAAGCGTTGGGTCTCTACGACATGGCCTCTCCTCAAGCTGTCAATACCTTTTGTGACCAGCTCGACGCTTCTTCGATTCAAAGGTTTCTCTCTTTTTCTTTTGGTTGGTCTCAAAAGGGTTCTTGAGTCTTGACAAGAACATTAGTTTGTTTTCTTGATGGATTTTGGGGTTTGCAGGGAGATAATGGTTAAGTATGCGAAAGCTGTCGATGGACTTGCAAAGGATTTAGCGAGGAGACTAGCAGAGAGTTACGGTTTAGTTGAGACCGATTTTTACAGAGGATGGCCGAGTCAGTTTCGGATTAACAAGTATCATTTTCAGCCCGAAGCCGTTGGGAAACTCGGTGTGCAGTTACACACTGACTCTGGTTTCTTGACGATTCTTCAAGATGATGAAAATGTTGGTGGACTTGAAGCCATGGACGCTACTTCAGGAAAGTTTTTCCCCATAAACCCGGTGCCGAGCACGCTTGCTATCAACCTTGGAGACATGGCTGCGATATGGAGCAACGGAAGATTGTGCAACGTGAAGCATAGAGTGCAATGCAATGAAGCAACAAAGAGGTTTTCTATCGCCTCGTTCCTGTTGGGACCGATGGATACGGATTTGGAACCACCGAGCGAGTTTGTGGGTGATGAACATCCTCGACTGTACAAGCCTATTAGTCATGAAGGGGTACGAAATATTAGGATGACTATGAAGTTGCATGACGGAGAAGCTCTCAAGCATATAACCTATGAATGATTTGATTACTTAAATGACATAAAAGATATATACAAGGTTAAGGCGGTTGATATATGAAACCAAAAGACTTATGTTTTTGTTAGATTTTTCCCCAAGAATAAGAAATAACTTCGCGTGAAGGATAAGTTATCGTCAAAATTCACTACTAAACTCGCAATATTTATAACCATCATGATGTAGAAATCTCAACCAAAACCAAGTTTAAATTAATTACTTATGCTGTAACATTTTCTTGGGATTGTTTTGTAGACTACATCATATTCATTTCTTTCTGATTAGATAAGTGAACTTTAGAATGTGACATACCAACCCATTGCATGCATTATGATAATTCATATGACTCAAATGAACTAAAGATAAAGATGAACAAAATTTGGTGATTATTTATATTGCTTTAGGCAACAATGCTGGTCGTGGAAGAAGATACATTTGGGGCATCAACTAGCTTAAGCCCTGGTATCCAATCCTCACAATGCATTACAAAAGGGGAGATTTTGACTGTCTTGGCTTGACAACCATGGAGCGGAGCTCTAATAAAACAAGGCTCCATCGACATGGCTCGAACACATGGTGGGTCAGGAGCTGTGTTGTTCTCTGGCTTGAAGAGTATCCATGGCTTTAATCCTCCAAGACTATGAGCAATATATCCAAAGGTAGACCTCGCGGTTGTGACAATGTTATCAGTTAAGCTTAGGAGGTAGATCTCGGCCAACGCCTTTTGGTCGTGAAGCTTCTTGTCTGTTTGTTGAATCCTTTCTCCACTTGGCTGATAAACTTTAATGATCTCTCCTGTCGTACTTGGTCGTCCCCAAAACATGTTCTTTAAGTAGTCAGAGTACTCTGGATGCAGAGATGTGACAAGAACAGCTTTAAGTTTCTGGCTTCTTGAAGTAATATTAGTGACTTGTGATTCTTCTTGTGCAGCCACTTCAGGCAAGAGCTTCTCACTTTGTGTACATGCTAGGATCTGGTCCATGACGTGCTGGAAATATCCAGCGGGCGTGCTAAAAACTCGTACTTGAATCCCGAGTGTCTCATCTGCTCTGGCTAAGTAAGCGTTGTAAGACCTAGTGACCATACCCCAAACTTGGTTTGTAGGGTGAAGAAGATACCGACTCAAATGGTGGAAGACGGTATCTTTCTGTGGGAATAGCTTGATGAGTTCGGATTGAAAACTAGGGATCAACCATAGAGATGGAATAAAGTAGAGATTAGATTTGACGACCAGCCAAGGGACTTTCCCGATGAGATTTTGATCTTTTTCACAGAAGAACATCTTATCACGATTCCTGTAATCATGCATCAGATAAAGAAAGAGGTAAGACGGTAGTGCAGTCGACTTAATGGCATGGTTTCTCAACATTGTTCCGTAACAATGAGAGTGTCCCCACTGGAAGTGATCTATCTGATTCATCAATGGAAAATCAAGAGGCAGCAACCAGGAAGGTCCCGGAAAAGGTTCACAGAAGAGATCAGTTAAACCCTTGCGTTGGTCAACAAGAATGACTCTCTGTGTCAAAAGAGCATAGAGGAACACAGAAACCAGAGAAATGATTCTGTTTCCAAGACCAGCCATTGGAAGCCACACAATGTATCTGCATTCACCAACAGATCTACTTCCATTCTCATGCTTATGACCAAGATTCTTTGCTGCTTCCTTGTAAGCATCTGTGCCTGGACCGCAACGCTTGTGAAGCATCTCGTAGCTTCTAAGCTTAGAGATCAGAGATCCAGATGGTTTGTATGGTGAAGGCTTGCGCAAAGACGACTGATGATACCTACTCAAGCAAGATTCCTCATCAAACTCTGTAGCTAGGAGCCCTCCTGGAAGTTTCTCCCTCAGCTTCTTGGAATCATTTGAACCTTTTTAATGAACATGAAAGAAAGAGAAGTCAAATGAGTTATTATTTTTAATGAACTTTGAAAATAAATTAACCCAAAAAGATGAAGGTTCTTGTTACCGGACGTTGGAAGATCAGACTTGTGGCTGTTGAAAATGTAAGAGGATTGTAGTAGTAGCACCGAGCAAAGCACAAAGCAAGTGGCGATTGTTATCGTGAGCTTCTTCATACCGGAGATCCTAGACCACATGTTTTCTACCTGTTGTTGCTTGCCTGATATTTATATTGATTCTGGTTTCAGGATGAAAGAGATGGAAATGAATGTCATGTTATGACCATCACAAGAGGTAAAGGAAACAAGGTATGATTGACTCATTATCTTCAAATTCACTGCCTAGATAAGTAAGCTTTAGTATGTGACATATTAACCCCTAGATACTTAAAGGTAACTTGATTAGGATGACGTTGTTTCAAAAATGAAGCATCTGTGTCACATTAAGATAGTTCTATTATTCTGTCTGGACCACAACGCTTGGAGATGAGATATTGAGAAGGCTTGTAAGGGGAAAGCTTGTGATACAAGGAAGATTGGTACCTACTCAAGCAAGAACTTTCGTCAAACTATGTAGCAAGAAGTCCTCCGGGCAGTTTATCTCTTGGTTTTTGACAATCATTGGAGCCTATTACAAGAAAATGAAGGAGAGAGACCGAAGCAAATGAGAAATTTTTGTCTTAAAGGAACAGAACAAGAGATGGATGAATGATCATACCGGTGGTAGTAACAATAAGTGGATCAAGATCCGACAGCTGGCGATTAAAGATGTTAGAGAATGCAAGTAGAAATATATAGCAGAGTACAAAGCAAGTGATGAATGTTCTGGTGGACTTCATCGTACCAGATCTCATTAAAGATTTGCTGGAGATCTTGTAAGGAGCTGATGATGTCTTTCTTCTCTGTTTCTACTCATTCTTACCGTTGGTTGTAAAAATTGGTCTGGTTGAGACCAATTTTTTACAGAGAATGGCCGAGTCAGTTTCCCTAAGAATATGAAATAAGAGGTGAGATATGAAACCAAAAGACTTATATTTTTGTTAGATTTTCCCTAAGAATGAGAAATAAGAGGTGAAGGAAAACTTATGTAAAAGGTATGCTTGAAACATTATCTTCAAATTCAATAATAAACTCGCAACAAGGTCTATTTATAACCATTATGATGTCGACATCTCAACCAAAACCAAGTTTAAATTACTTACTTGTCTTGTAACGTGTTTTGGGATTGTTTTATGAACTAAATAGTAGTCAACTCTTTCTGATTAGATAAGTAAGCTTTAGAATGTGACATACCAACCCATTGCATGATGTATTATGATAACCTGATTCATATGACTTAAATAAACTAAAGTCAGAATAATACTGCTGTAATATTAACCCCAAAATCTTGCATATATGTCCTCAAATATTGTTTCGTTTTTCCTTAAGAATGACTAATAAAGATGCATCTTCTCATTATATTATTGTATAATGATCATTACATGAAGATATCTGATGAAAGAAAACTGGAAGAAAGTTCTGACTTCTGAGTCTGCCGAATTTCAAAAACTCTTGAACTTTGAAGAATTTTGTGGAAAAGAAAAACATTTTTGTTTATTTGGGGGCATCAACTATCTTAAGCCCTGGAATCCAATCCTCACAATGCATTACAAAAGGGGAGATTTTGATTGTCTTGGCTTGACAACCATAGAGCGGAGGTCTAATAAAACAAGGCTCCATCGACATGGCTCGGACACATGGTGGGTCAGGAGCTGTGTCGTTCTCTGGCTTGTAGAGTATCCATGGCTTTAATCCTCCAAGACTATGAGCAATATAACCAAAGGTGGACCTCGCGGTTGTGACAATGTTATCAGTTAAGCTTAGGAGGTAGATCTCGGCCAACGCCTTTTGGTCGTGAAGCTTCTTTTCTGTTTGTTGAACCCTTTCTCCACTTGGCTGATAAACTTTAATGATCTCTCCTGTCGTACTTGGTCGTCCCCAAAACATGTTCTTTAAGTAGTCAGAGTACTCTGGAAACAGAGATGTGACAAGAACAGCTTTAAGTTTCTGGCTTCTTGATGTAAGATTAGTGACTTGTGATTCTTCTTGTGTAGCCAATTCAGGCAAGAGCTTCTCTCTTTGTGTACAGGCTACGATCTGGTCCATCACGTGCTGGAAATATCCAGCCGGCCTGCTAAATACTCGTACTTGAATCCCAAGTCTCTCGTCTGCTCTTGATAAGTAAGCATTGTAGGATCTTGTGATCAAGCCCCAAACTTGATTTGTAGGGTAAAGAAGATACTGACTCAAAAGGTGGAAGACAGTATCTTTCTGTGGGAATAGCTTGATGAGTTTGGTCTGAAAGCTAGGGATTAACCATAGAGATGGAATAAAGTAAAGGTTGGATTTGACAACCAGCCAAGGGACTTGCCTGATGACAGTTTGATCTTGTTCACAGAATAACATCTTATCATGATCCCTGTAATCATGCATAAGATAAAGAAAGAGGTAAGACGGTACTGTAGTCAAGTTAATGGCACGGTTTCTCAACATTGTTCCGTAACGATGCGAGTGTCCCCACTTGAAGCGATCTATCTGATTCATCAACGGGAAATCAAGAGGCAGTAACCAGGAATGTCCCGGAAAAGGCTCACAGAAGAGATCACTTATCCCCTTGCGTTGGTCGACAAGAATGACTCTCTCTGTCAAGAGAGCATAGAGGAACGAAGAAACAAGAGATATGATTCTGTTTCCAAGCCCATCCATTGGAACCCACACAATGTATCTGCATTCACCAACAGATCTACTTCCATCTTCATGCTTATGACCAAGCTTCTCTGTTTCTCTCTTGTAAGCATCTGTGCCTGGACCGCAACGCTTGTGAAGCATCTCGTAGCTCCTAAGCTTAGAGATGAGATATCTAGAAGCCTTGTATGGTGAAGGCTTGCGCAAAGACGACTGATGATACCTACTCAAGCAAGATTTCTCATCAAACTCTGTAACAAGAAGCCCTCCTGGAAGTTTCTCCCTCAGCTTCTTAGAATCATTTGAACCTTTTAATGAACATGAAAGAAAGAGAAGTCAAATGAGCATTTCTGTTTCTTTTGAAATAAAAACAAAAAAAGATGAAGGGTCTTGTTACTGGTCGTTGGAAGATCAGGCTTGTGGCTGTTGAAAATTTTGGAGGATTGTAGTAGTAGCACCGAGCAAAGCACAAAGCAAGTGGCGATTGCCATCATGAGCTTCATACTAGAGATCATAGACCACATGCTTTCTACTTTACTTTGTTGAATATATGATATTAATATTGATTCTGGTTTCAGGATGAAATAGATATAAGTGGACTCATGTTGTGACCATTACAAGAGGTAAAGGAAAAAAAGGATCTCAAAGTCTGTTTATAACCATCAAAGTCAAAATCTCAACGGAAACAAGTTTAATGCATCATTTGTCCTGTAATATATTTTTGGATTGCTTATTTCATCTGGTAAGTAAGCTTTAGAATGTGACAATATTAACCCCACAGATACATAAAGGTAACTTGGTTCATACGCATGTACGACTTGCAATCGGACTGAAGCTTACGTTACAATGATGGTTAACAAACTTTGGAGATTATTCAAGTTTATAGGCAACAAAGATGGAGATGTACAACCAAAATTCACCAAAGATCCTCTATAAGCCTACAACTAATCTACTTGATCAAATAGCTTTAGACCAGAAACCCTATCTTCACAAGGCCTAACAAAGGGCACGATTTTCCAGGCATCAGTTCCCTGAACAGCAGCTTCACAACCACTGTACGGAGGAGTGTGAAAACAGGGCTCCATTGACATGGCACGAACACATGGTGGATCAGGAGCTGTGTAGTTCTCTGGCTTGTACAGTATCCATGGCTTTAATCCCCCAAGACCTTGAGCAACATATCCAAATGTAGACCAAGCGCTTGTGACAATACTATCAGTCAAACTTAGTAGATACATCTCAGCGAGTGCCTTCTGGTTGTGAAGCTTCTTGTTTCTCTGTTGGTGCATTTCTTGACTTGGCTGATAAACTCCGATTACGTTTCCCGTGGAACTAAACCGTTCCCAATACAGACTCTTTAGGTTGTTAGAGTAGTCTGGATTCAGAGATGTGACAAGAACAGCTTTAAGCTTAGGAGTTTTCGATATATTATTGACTTGTGATTCTTCTTCTTGTGCCTCTTCTGTTTCAGGTAACAGTTTCTCTCTTTGTGTACAAGACACAATCTGATCCATTACATGCTTGAGAAACCCCGCGCGATGAAAAACTCTTACTTGGATCCCAAGTCTCTCGTCTGCTTTGGCTAAGTAAGCATTGTAATATCTATTGACCAAACCCCAAACTTTGTTTGTCGGGTGAATAAGATACCGACCTAAATGGTGAAAGACTGTATCTTTCTGCGGGAAGAGCTTGATTATTTCGGTTTGGAATCTAGGGATCAACCACAAAGATGGTACAATGTAATTGTCTGATTTGACAATCAGCCAAGGGACTTTCTTGACCAGCGATTGATCTCTTTCGCAGAAGAACATCTGGTCGTAATCTCCATAGTTGTGAACAAGATGGATGTATAGGTATGATGGGAATGTTTCTGTGGAGGAGTTGATCACATGACGCTTCAACATGTTACCGTAAGATTGCGGTGAGCGCCAGTGAAACCTATCTAACTGATCCGTCAATGGGAAGTCAAGAGGAAGTAACCATGAAGTACCTGGAAATGGCTCACAGAAGAGATCGCTTATATCGTTCCGTTGGTCAACAAGAATGACCCTGTGTGTTAAGAGAGCATAGAGAAACACAGAGGCCAGAGAGAGTATTCTGTTTCCAAGGCCTGACAATGGAACCCACACAATGTATTGGCATGATTCACTAGAGCTGTCTGGAAGTTTGTCGTGTAGATCAAGCTGTTTAATTGCTTTCTTGTAAGCTTCTGTGTCTGGACCACAACGCCTGTGAAGCATCTCGTAGCTTCTTAGCTTGGAGATGAGATATTGAGAAGGCTTGTATGGTGAAGGCTTGCGATACAAGGAAGATTGGTACCTACTCAAGCAAGAATCTTCATCAAACTCTGTAGCAAGAAGCCCTCCGAGCAGTCTATCTCTTGGTTTTTGAGAATCATTTGAGCCTATTACAAGAAAATGAAGGAGAGAGACCGAAGCAAATGAGAAATTTTTGTCTTAAAGGAACAGAACAAGAGATGGATGAATGATCATACCGGTGGTAGTAACAATAGGTGGGTCAAGATCCGACAGCTGGCGATTGAAGATGTTAGAGAATGCAAGTAGAAGTATGGAGCAGACTACAAAGCTAGTGATGAATGTTCTGGTGGACTTCATCGTACCAGATCTCATTATGGATTCGCTGGAGATCTTGTAAGGAGCTAATGTCTTCTCTGTTTCTACTTAACTCTTGATTTGTCTGTATGTATTATGGTTTCAGTTATGTTTGTTGAAAGCGAGGGAAATGGACTCACGCTCTGATCTGGAAAAAGAGTTTTTTGTTTTTCCTTTCCTTTTTTCAACCCATCATTTAAGTGTAAACACATGAAAAGAACAGATGGCTTAAAACAATAATATTTTTTTGTCGTAAACAATAAATCATTTAATCTTACAAAGCTGCACGTCAAGTGTAAGACATAAATTTTACTTTCTACAAAAAGACATAAAATTTTATTAAATTAAATATTAGTCGACTCCTAATAAAATTTAATTTTCACTGTGTAATTTGTAGCCTAAATGAGATTTTAATTAAGGTCAGATGAAGGTTTTACAGTTTTAGTTAATGGAACAAACAAAAATTATATATATATATATATACGGAATCGTCCCTGCATTTCACCATTATTGGAAAACTGAATCACTCAGTAAAGAAAAGGGTTTATAGTAATAAAACCCCTCAAGTAAAGATGAATCGAACTAAAACCCCTCAACTAAAACTCTAACATAAAAACCCCTCTACTGATAAATAGTTAATGTATTCAACCCTCCGTTAACAATTTCGTTAAAATTGAAAAGTATCGGTAAAAACAAAATGATGTGTTTTGATTCTGTCAAAAAACGACACAAATAAAATTTAAAACAACACGATTTGTTAATGAACAACACCATGTTCTAAACCTGAGCAAAATTCCCAAATTCATACTACAAACCCTAATTTTAGAAATTGGATTATCATGTTGATGATGTAAACCTTGTTAGGATTCAACGAATGTTTGATTTCGAAAACCAACTTCCATATTAGGATTCAATGTGTCTTTGATTTGGAAGACCAATTTGGTATATGTTTAAATTATTCGTCTATATCACTGAAATTATGACTGCTTTAAAACTGAAACTGAAACTGAAATTGAAATAAGACCAAAAAGAAATCTAAAATTCTTGTTTCTTTTCAACTCTTTATCAAATTGTATGTTTTTTTATCCTTTCTAAGAGCTTTGTTTTGAGATAGTGTTAATCTCTGTATATTGTCTTTGATGGATCTTGTATATGTAAACGTTCACTCTTTATGTATCATTCACCTTTAGCTCTCATATAGCTTTTTTTTTGTTATGTAAATTATCTTCGGTTTGGTGATGTTTATATCTAGGTAACTCAAATTCATAATTTTTGTTTGTTCTGCATGGTGTTGATACCGGAATTAGCACAATTCCTTGAGCCCGTCATAATTAATAACATCATGCAAGCCTGGCCCGTTTTCCACCACCACCTCCTCAAAGAAAAGGAAAGACTTGGAGAAAAAGACTAAATCCTTGAAGAAAGGAAAGAGATCAACACCAAAGAAGAATATTTTCAAAAGAGAAAAGGAAGAATATCTTGAAGAAGCCGACCTCCTCTCACTATATAAAGAAGACCCCTCATTCATTGAAGAATATTCAGAAATCCCCTGCAATCACTGAGAGCAGAGAGGCAAAAACCCTAGCTATAATTCGTTCTTTACTTTCAGTTTACCTTATTCTCTTCGTATTCATCTCGGCAAGCCTTGTCGCCGAGACGAATCACCCTTTGTAATTTTTGAACTTTGGTTGATCTTAATAAAGAGTCTCTCCTAAACTCCACATCTCTTCTATAACACTATTGTGCTATTTTGAGATTTTACAATTGGCGCCGACTGTGGGGATAGAAGAATCAACTCTGAAAAAAGACAATCAAGGTTCAAAGATGAGATCTCTGAACAATGATCTCGGCGCCGGAACAGGCGGACTGCAAAGTCAACCTGAACTGGGCGCAGATGGAAACCCCATCATTCGTCCCGTCGGAAGCAACGACGGTCACGTCAATCCTCCGCCGCCACCGGCTCCAGACGCAGAAGCTCCAGTCACCAACGCTGCGTTTACCGCGGCCATGCAAGGTTTTGCGGCTCAATTTGCCGAGATGCAAGCTCAGCAACAAAAGTACCATGACAGGATCGATTCGCTCCAAATCACTGATGACGGACGAATTATCCCTACTGGGCGGGCTCTCTTCCAGACCCCGACGAGAAGCACCGCGGCAACTAACGACGTGACGAACAGCGAAAAAGAAGTCGATCCGGAAGTGGCCAAGCTGCGCCACGACCTCGACGCAATCACCTCCAAGGTACACGGCGCTACCGGCTCGGCACCTGAGATCGCGAAAGTCCTTGCCGAGACGAAAAAGAGTCCCTTCACTCGTCGGATAGCCACGATACCTTTAAAGGATCAAACGGCCCTCCGACTTCAGTTCTACAACAAGGGTGACGATCCTAGAGGTTGGCTGAGAACCTTTGAGATCGCCATGAAAAGGCAAAGATATGCCTCCCCCGAAGAACAAGATGCAAATTACTGTCAACTGTTCATTGAGCATATGAACAGAGACGCGACGAGCTGGTTTTCAAATCTTCCTGGCGAATCAATCGACAACTTCGATGATCTCAGCACGGCATTCCTGAAACATTTTTCAATGTTTATGTCAAAAAGCAACACCAATCTTTTCACTATGACACAGGGAAAAGATGAGCCTCTCCGCGAGTTCATTGAGAGATTTAGCACGGCAGCAGCAGAGCACTCAGACCTCCCTGACGGGATGGGAATCAAAGCTCTTGAAAACGGGCTCTGGTTCGAGTCAAAGTTCAAAGAGAACTTAATGCTCGACGAGCCGGCCACTCTCCAGGACGCTTTGCATAAGTCCCAAAAATATGTTCTCGTCGAAGAGTGCAAGGCACACCACTCGAAGATTCACGAAACGACAAAAGAGTCATCTCGTCAAGAGAACAAAAGAAAATCTTCCTTCCCTGTTGCAGGTAAAACTCCACGACGCGACGAAGATGACAACGATCATACTAAATGGTGCAGCTTCCATGGGCGTACGGGTCATGCTACAGAAACTTGTAGGCATCTCGCAAATCAGCGCCGACGCAAAAATATGCTGGGCCGAGGTCAAAACGCCGATGATGCTCCCAAGCAGAACGACGACGACGCCGAGGAGAACGCACCTCCACCACTCCGTCATCCAGACGACCTGCCTCCGCCACCGAAACGGCAAGTCCATTAATGGACTAGGCACACAAAACCGAGCTCGTCGAAGAGCGAGCTCGTCAAAAACCGATCTCGTCAAAGAACGAGGTCGAAATAAAAAGGGTTACCCCACTCGTTGTAACGAACTACGAATGGCTTGATCCCGGCACGGGTACGTAGGCAGCCTTGCAAAAGGTACAGCTATAACTCCAATAAAATTTTATAATCCATCTGACGAGATGAGCATTGTAAGATTTTATTATTTACCTTCAAAAGGTACCCATTCTATAAAAGAATCTTAGAATGGTGCGTTGACGTTCTGGCCAAACGTTTGACGAAAACGACCTCGTAATGAACGAGCTCGTCCGCGATATCGTAATGAACGATTTCGAGAAAAACCGACCTCGTAATAAACGAGCTCGTCCGCGATATCGTAATGAACGATTTCGAGAAAAACCGACCTCGTAATGAACGAGCTCGTCCGCGATATCGTAATAAACGATTTCGAGAAAAACCGACCTCGTAATAAACGAGCTCGTCCGCGATATCGTAATGAACGATTTCGAGAAAAACCGACCTCGTAATAAACGAGCTCGTCCGCGATATCGTAATAAACGATTTCGAGAAAAACCGACCTCGTAATGAACGAGCTCGTCCGCGATATCGTAATAAACGATTTCGAGAAAAACCGACCTCGTAATAAACGAGCTCGTCCGCGATATCGTAATGAACGATTTCGAGAAAAACCGACCTCGTAATAAACGAGCTCGTCCGCGATATCGTAATGAACGATTTCGAGAAAAACCGACCTCGTAATGAACGAGCTCGTCCGCGATATCGTAATGAACGATTTCGAGAAAAACCGACCTCGTAATAAACGAGCTCGTCCGCGATATCGTAATGAACGATTTCGAGAAAAATCGACCTCGTAATAAACGAGCTCGTCCGCGATATCGTAATGAACGATTTCGTGAAAGCCGATCTCGTAATGAACGAACCGCAACCGATCTCGTAATGAACGAGTTCGACGAAAACGGTCTCGTGATGAACGAGCCCGAAAACCGATCTCGTAACGAACGAGTTCGAGAAAATACGATCTCTTAGAAAAAGAGTTCGACCCCGATCTCGTAATGAACGAGTTCGAGAAAAAGCGTTCGAAGAAACCGATGCCTCCTTGACGAGCCGCTGTCAAGTCCGAGATAAATTCTCCTTGACGAGCCGCTGTCAAGTCCGAGATGAATTCTCTTTGACGAGCCGCTGTCAAGTCCGAGACGAATTCTCCTTGACGAGCCGCTGCCAAGTCCGAGATGAATTCTCCTAAACGCGACGATGCCAAGTCCGATAAAAATCATAACAGCAATGTATTCTCCTTGACGAGCTAACGTCAAGTCCGAGAGAAATTGTCAAAAGCACATTCTACTTGCGGACAAGATGACGTCAACGTACTCTTTTCCCTTTTTATGGTTTTTATCCCATAGGGTTTTTCCATATCAAGGTTTTAACGAGGCGGTACGAATCTAAAGTCAATAACGCAGCATCGCATCGGAAACGAGCTAGAATTGGCACGGCATAATTGTTATTAATAGCTCACGAGCTCCTCTCTTATACATGAAGTTCGTCGAGATCAAACTGCATTTGACTCGACGAACTGGGGGGGGACTTATTGTTGATACCGGAATTAGCACAATTCCTTGAGCCCGTCATAATTAATAACATCATGCAAGCCTGGCCCATTTTCCACCACCACCTCCTCAAAGAAAAGGAAAGACTTGGAGAAAAAGACTAAATCCTTGAAGAAAGGAAAGAGATCAACACCAAAGAAGAATATTTCCAAAAGAGAAAAGGAAGAATATCTTGAAGAAGCCGACCTCCTCTCACTATATAAAGAAGACCCCTCATTCATTGAAGAATATTCAGAAATCCCCTGCAATCACTGAGAGCAGAGAGGCAAAAACCCTAGCTATAATTCGTTCTTTACTTTCAGTTTACCTTATTCTCTTCGTATTCATCTCGGCAAGCCTTGTCGCCGAGACGAATCACCCTTTGTAATTTTTGAACTTTGGTTGATCTTAATAAAGAGTCTCTCCTAAACTCCACATCTCTTCTATAACACTATTGTGCTATTTTGAGATTTTACACATGGTCCTCCAATTTTAGTGGTAGATGATTCTCTAGAAATAATGTGGTTGTGTATTGATGAGTACCTTAACGGTACTTTAATCTATAATAGATTCATAGTCACAAGAAACAATCGCAATTTTTAATCATCATACAAATCCAGATTAATCAAAGAACAATTATGAATAAGAGAACCCAAATAGAGATTTAAAGAGATGAAACAGACAATTGCAGATTGATTATCTCACTTATGTCTTTCTGAGCTTTTTGTGAAACCCAATTTCCAATTTTGGGATTTTTGATTTCTGTAGAATTATGTCGTTTCTAAAAAAATCAAAATGCATAATTTTGTTTTTAACAGATGTTTTCGAGTTTTAACGACACTGTAACGGAGTGAATACATTAAGGGGGGCTTATTGTATCAATGATTTGGAGTTATTTGGATAAATCCAAATCTATGAAGTTTTAAGAGGATTTGGAAAATCTCACTTCATAAGGTGGTATTTAGATTCTTTTGTTTTTAACTAGAAAATCTCTCACAAATCCCTCAAAACAGTTTTTATTAGTGAAATCCTAATTTTCCAATAAGGGGAGATTTTAAGGAATTTGTACAAATGATTAGTTTAATAACCTTGGATTGTTAGTGATTTTTATAAATACTAGATCCAATAAAAGGTGATTTGGAAAAAAAAACAAATTCAATACACAAAACCCCCCGTGTCAATCCAGGTGATGACACATCAGCTTTTTGAAGCAGGGAACAGCTGACAACTCAGCAAAAACAATGAGCCAATCAGAACATTTCGATTAATCACAGTCAGCTTTTATATTGGTTAATTTGCCATGTGTTTGGTCCGGTTTAAATGATTTTTTATTTTCCAGCGCCCGGTTTAGATCACTCTTCTTCTCCCACGAGAGTTGAGTTTTTCTTCTGACATAGAAATCAAAGCAACTACCTGAAAAAATCTCCCTTTCACTTTTCTTCTTCCACGAAATCAAACCCATTAGCTTGAAAAAATCTCTCCGTCTCCGCTCGTCGGCAATTAGACATCTCCTCATCCCCCTCTTTCCATCCCCGTCGAATAATTCCGACATTTCCTCATCCCCCTCTCTTCCTCTTAGTTCCGACGAAAATTACCTATGATGGATTGCTATTTGTCTTCTTCTATATCAGTTTTTCGGTCTCTTTATTCTTCTATATCAGCTTATTGGTCTCTTAAATCAAATGAAGAAGATTTTTAGGTTACTTTTTTCACTTTGTCAATTTGATTTTCGTGGATTTTTTTGGCATCCAAATCAGCCCCTGAAATCCATCGATCGCTCTTTAGATACTAACAATTTGTGTACTAATCAAACGTTTCCAGTGTTATTCTGCATCAATTCTATGGTGGTGAGTTTCTGATTTAGCTTGGTTCTCGTGTAGCTTTAGTTATGTCGATGTGTGCTAATTGTGAATTGTTCTTCTTTAAAATTTTGTTTCCTTCATAAAAAACTTAGATTTGTATTGTACGTCTCAACATGAGAAACATATGTTGAGCAATTCTTAATCTTGAATCACTGCGATTGTGTTTGGAATGATTAATTTAATTGCCAAGGACTCGGATTCGATGACCTAGCCGGAGTGTTCTTAGCTCGTCCGTAAGCAGGAGGAGTAAGAGGCTGAATCTGATTCCCATCGCCGGTAACCACATAAGTAGTCGTGTTAGCTTCATCTCCAACATTTTGCTTGCTCTGATTAACCTTCCCGTAACATTTCCCCATCTTCGCTACCACTCCACACAAATATTTCGAAGGAGATGGGAAGAAATCAAATTGCAGGCATCGGAGGGAGGAGGAGCGAGTTTAAACGGATCCGATCAAACGGACGAAGAGATATCTAATGGGAGGAAAATGATACACGAAAGGAATGAGAAAGAGAGAGAGAGAGAGAGAGAGGAAGGAGCAGAAGACAAGGCAGTGTGTTGAAAGAGACAAAAGAGAAACCAAGTGACAGGCAGAAGAAGAACGGAACGGGACGGTGGTGTGTGTGAGTGTGTTTCTTTTTCAGTAGTAGAGAGGATCAAGAGCCGTTGGATTACAATCTGAGATGTTAAAATGGATGGTGGAGATCTCCATGATCTTTTATTATGTGAACCATTTAACTCGTTCCAGCATTCATTAACTAACCTTCCGCTATTCCGGTTCTTTTTTTTTATTATTTCAATTTTGTTTGTTTGTTTATGCTTCCTCCTACTATCTGATAAATAAATTTGTTTAGATGTTGTGAAGCAAAAATTACCAAGTACATAAAACCCCTATTGTGTTGCTCCAGGGGCTGACACCTGAAGTTCACACGTCATTTAAAACATTTGACCAATCAAAACATTTTAAATAATACAGCTGTGTCTTTTTCAATCCACGTCACAGCTGTGTCTTTTTGAATAAAATGATAGGGATCATAAACTTTTCGAAATATAATCTTTACTGAGTTGAGAAAAACAAAAGATGAAGAAATATGATAATAAAAGAGAAAAAAAAATACTTGAGAGAAAGATTTAAAGAAACAGTCGAATTCTCCATATGAGTAAAAAGGATCACATATTGAAGGCAAATAGTAAGAAAGGGAAAATTGTAAAGCATGAACTTATTATAGTTTTGCAAGATTTCCCATTGGAATAGAGCTTTGTGAGGTATGGTGGAGTTGAATTTTGAAAAGTTAAGAAAGATATATCATTTGACAAAAAAGAAAAAAGGTTAAGAAAAAGCTATTTATTTATGGTTTATTACTACTTTCATATATTTTGAAGATATATAAAATTATAAATAGTAGAACTAGAGAAAGGAGACACAATATTTTGTTTTAAGAAAAAGCTTAATTTTGTTTTCAAAAATATTAAAAGAAAAAATATTTTAAAATATAAATGGTATGTTTATAATTCTTAGTTTCACGCATATTAAATAATAAAATAAAATATAAATAACATAAGTATCATAATATAGTAGAATTTTAGTAGAAAAAAGTAAAAAAAAAAAAGTTTGCTTTATAAAAAAAATATATATATATGACACGAAAATAAAAAATAAAATAAAATATAACCCTGCGATATAGCGGCTATTTAATATTTTATTTTCAAATAAAAATCAATAACAATGATTTATAAATATAAAATAACTGGTTTTAAAATGACATTACGATAAAAGAGATATATGTAATTTCACTTTTCATATAAAAGAAATATATGTAATTTCACTCTTCATATATTCTTCACGAGTCTCAGCTTTAATGATGATTATTATAAATAATGTCAATAAAATTAAAATTACGTAAAGAGAAAGAAAATCGCCGCGGCGTAGCGCGGGTCTAATTCTAGTCCTCTTAAATCATCAATCCAATAACCCACTAAGTATTTATTTATTGATTGATTGAGGGGGTTTTATGTTAGAGGTTTAGTTGAGGGGTTTTAATTCGATTCATCTTAACTCGAGGGGTTTTATTACTATAAACCCTAAAGAAAACGATTAAACAAACTTTGGTGATTAGTTCGAGATTTTAGGAATTTGTTAGGCAACAATGATGAACACAGAAGAAGATGATTAAAGAATCAATCATCATCTACTAGCTTAATCCCTGTGATTCGATCCTCACAATACCTAACAAAAGGTGAGATTTTGATTGTCTGGGCTTGACAAGCAGAGAGTGGAGCTTTAAGAGAACAAGGCTCCATCGACATGGCCCTAACACACGGTGGGTCTGGAGTTGTGCTGTTCCTTGGCTCGTAAAGTATCCATGGCTTTAATCCTCCTAAACCTTGAGCTACATATCCAAAGGTAGACCTCGCGCTTGTCACAAGCTTATCAGTTAAACTCAGTAGATAAATCTCGGCTAAAGCCTTTTGGTCGTGAAGCTTCTTATCTGATTGTTGAACCTTCTCTCCACTTGGCTGATAAACTTGAACGATCTCTCCTGTTGAGCTCGCTCGTTCCCAGAACATGTTGCTTAGTTCATTAGCGTATTCTGGAAACAGAGACGTGACCAGAACAGCTTTAAGTTTCTGGATTTTCGATGTGTTAACCAATTGTGATTCCGTTGTAGCTAACTCAGGCAAAAGTTTCTCTCTTTGTGTGCAGGATACGATCTGGTCCATCACGTGCTGGAAATATCCAGCGGGCGTGCTAAAGACTCGAACTTGAATGCCGAGTCTCTCGTCTGCTCTGGCTAAGTAAGCGTTGTAGGATCTTGTGACCATTCCCCAAACTTGGTTTGTTGGGTGAAGAAGATACTGACTCAAATGGTGGAAGACGGTATCTTTCTGTGGGAAAAGCTTGATGAGTTTGGTTTGGAAACTAGGGATTAGCCATAGAGATGGAAGATAGTAAAGGTTGGATTTTACTACTAGCCAAGGGACGTTCTTGAGGAAAGCTTGGTTTTTTTCACAGAAGAACAACTTATCATGGTCTCTGGAATCATGGAAGATGTCAAGATAAAGATGAGACGGTGTTGTAGTTGAGTTAATGGCATGATTCTTCAGCATTGTCCCGTAACAATGCGAGTGTTCTCTGTTGAAGCTATCTATCTGATCCGTTAATGGAGAATCCAGAGGAAGTAACCAGGAAGTATTAGTACCGGGAAAAGGCTCACAGAATAGGTCGGCTATGTCGTTTCTTTGGTCAAGAAGCATGACTCTCTCTGTCAAGAGAGCATAGAAGAAGACAGAGACCATAGAGAGAATTCTGTTTCCCAGACCAAACATAGGCGTCCAGACTACATATCGGCATTCACCAACAGAGCTTCTTACATGATCGCTGTGACCAAGCTGCTCTGTAGCTCTCTTGTAAGCATCTGTGCCTGGACCGCAACGCTTGTGAAGCATCTCGTAGCTTCTAAGCTTAGAGACAAGAGATCCAGATGGTTTGTGTGGTGAAGGCTTGCGCAAAGACGACTGGTGGTACCTACTTAAGCAAGATTCCTCATCAAACTCTGTTGCAAGAAGCCCTCCTACCTTGTTCTCCCTCAGCTTCTTAGAATCATTTGAACCTTTTTATGAACATGAAAGAAAGAGAAGTCAAGTGAGCATTTTCTGTTTCTTTCGCCAACTTTGGAATTAAAGTAACACAAAAAGATCTGTTGTTACCGGTGGTTGTAAGATGAGACTTGTGGCGGTTGAAGATGTTGGAGGGTGATAGTAGTAGCACCGAGCAGATTACTAAGGAAGTGGCGATTGTTATCGTGAGCTTTATCATACCGGAGATCCTAAACGAGATATTTTCTTTCTGTTTTATCATGTTGATTCTGGTTTCAGGATGAAAGCGATGGAAATGGACTGTCATATTGTGAGAGGTCAAGGAGACGAGCTCTACGAGGTATGCTTGAATCATTTTGTTCAGAGCATTAAGGCACTACTAAAAACACATGTTATTAGGATAGACAATTAGAAATCTTCTTATCCAATAACATTACTACTGGTCATATTATTATCTATCATGTTTAATTATCTTTTATTATTTTTCCATATTCTGTCAAAAAGTAATAAGATGTTGCCATTTCATTTCTTGTAATTATTTGTTTTTAAAATTTAATACATTTCTTATTACTTACGTTACATAAATGATGAACAAAAATTCAACTATATGGGGATGTATTGAACTTGAGATTTATAGTGATTTGATTTTTGGATGATTTATGATGATTTTAGAGAAGTTGTTATGATTTTAATGAAATCACTCTAGAATCCCACCAAAAACTATGAGATTTTAGGTGATTTGTTTTTAACAAAGAAATCCCACCAAATAAATATAAAATCACTTGAAATCACTTAGGGGGTGTATCCAATTTGGTATTTTGAGTGAGTTTAGGTAATTTGTGTTAAAATGACAAATCTCCTGTTATTCAAACTTAAATTCTAAAACCTCTTTTAAAATCCAGTGTTATTGAACTTGTGATTTTAAAATACACTTTCAAATCCAGTGTTATTGAAAATATTTTTAGAACTGGATTTTAAGTGATTTCAAGTGATTTTATAGTTATTTGGTGGGATTTATTTGTTAAAACCAAATCACCTGTGATTTCATTAAAATCATAACAACTTCTCTAAAATCATCCTAAATCATATAAAAATGAAATCACCTAAAATCACTATATATCTCAAGTTCAATACATCCCCTTAAAATCCACTTCTAAAAATATTTCCAATAACACTGGATTTGAAAGTGTATTTTAAAATGGGGTGATTTCAAAACTACACTTAAACATTTCCCGAATTGCAGATCTACACCCCTCTCATTTTTTAAAATACTTACACCCCATTTTTCCTATATCATCCTTACCCTTCTAACATAATCACAAAAATGCCATTAAGTAGACTTCTTTATGAAGTCTACTTTAAATGATAATGTCCAAACCAACCTCATCTCCTACACTTATTCACGAAAATGCCATCCACTTCAATTCATCCAACAACCATTTTCAACCATAATCAAGCTTTTAATGCTTCTTCTTCCCATTTACACCACTTAAATCTCATTCTATTCACTTCTCACCTTCTTATCTACCTTATTCTCTCCAATTTCATCACAAAAAACTCTATAATCCATCTCTCAAAATTTCAAGTTATTGTATGATACCATTTCCGGTCACCAAGCTCACGGCGACGGCTGGGCTTCTCTATTGAAGCTTCAGATAGAAGCAATCCGCCGTAGACGACACCGAAGAGCTCTCTAAGGTGACTTTTCGTTCGTTTTTCGCGAATTTCAAAGCTCCGGCGAGAAGTAGACTTCTTGAAGAAGTCTACTTGTCAACGCAGGGTATAGTTTTGCAATTGACTTTTTGACATTTCGGGCTTGTAGACTTCTTTAAGAAGTCTACATTTTTCCTTTGACAACAAAAAAGTGTGGGTCCCGTTTGTAGACTTCCCTAAGAAGTCTACTCTTCGGAAAAGGTCTAGATTTGCAATTGACCACACGAAGACTTTTGTCTGTGAAGTCTACAGATGAAGTCTACTCATCAGGGGTATAGATTTGCAATTGACCAAAGTTAACTTTTTCGAAGTAGACTTCTTTTGTGTATGTAGACTTCTTCATGAAGTCTACTTTCTCGAGTAGACTTCACGATGAAGTCTACTTTCTCGAGTAGACTTCACGATGAAGTCTACATACAGAAAAGAAGTCTACTTCGAAAAAGTTGACTTTAGTCAATTGCAAATCTATACCCCTGATGAGTAGACTTCATCTGTAGACTTCATATTGAAGTCTACTCCATAAAGTAGACTTCATATTGAAGTCTACTTTGGTAAAAGAAGTCTACTTCTAAAAAGTCAAATTTGGTCAATTGCAAATCTATACCCCTTGACCAGTAGACTTCAGTTGTAGACTTCTCCAAAAAGTCGTGATTTGGTCAATTGCAAATCTATACCCTACAGTAGACTTCCTTATGATGTCTACATTTAAACTTTACAGAGGAAGTTTACTTTGATGCTGTTTCTTAAATTCGATATTTGTGCCTAATGACTAACTACTTTTTAAAAAAATTCTTAGACAATAAGTTGTGTTAACCTGTTTACTTGCATGTGTTTCATCTTGACATGCTTAATCATTATATTTAGAAGGAAATCAATTTTCTTGTTTTTGTTCGAAAGTAGGTGATTATGTAGTAGACTTCTTACTGATGTCTACTTAGTCAATATCTCAACTAATAACGTGTTATGTCTTCTTTTTCGAAAAAGGTGTACGTAGCTGCCTTTTATGGAAAATGGGTCAAAAAGATGGTTGTACCAATGTCGAGCTTGTTGAAATGGCAAAAGATGATTATGGGGTTGACTAGAATTTTTTTTCTTATACTTGTAGCTTGATTCCTAATATCAGGTCTTAGACAAATTTTCTTCTTTTAATACGTAAGTTTTTAAAGATAAAGATGGCTAAATCTCCATAGGAAGTTTGTAACTTGTTTAAGATATAAACAAGATTAGTCTATCCTTTGAGAAATGGTTGTACACATGATGAGCTTGAATTTGTATTTTTTTAGTCCACTTAAATTTGAGTTTTTTTATTAAAAAAATGTGAAGTCTACACGAAAAGTCTATTAATGAAATCTACAATATGTATATCATTAAATTTTAATTGGTTTTACAACACTTAGCATCTACTTCTACAATGCCGCTCATTCTCCTCATCCTCATCACATCAGAGACAAGCCGTGGAGAAACTATGGGCTTCTCCTCATCAAATCTCTTCAAGATAACCACCATTAACGGCTTCGACGAATATAGCTCTTACACTAATCCTCATCTGTTTTGCTATGAAGTACATTGACAATAGCTGCAATCTAAAACAAAAAAAACCAATATCAACCCAATATAGACTTTCTTCTTTGTCCAGAGAATCACTAGTGGACCAAAAAAGACAGAGGGAGAAGATTCATCAGTGAACATTGCAAAACATCAGTTTCTAGCTTTAACACTAAAGAAACACGAGAAAACCTTTAACTTTAACAACCCATACATGCTCAAGATTCATCAGTGAACATTGAATTTGTAATTTTTTAAAAATAATGTGAAGTCTACACGAGAAGTCTACTCGTGAAGTCTACACGAGAAGTCTACTCGTGAAGTTTACACGAGAAGTCTACTCGCGATGGAAGGAGGAGGCCGGATATGATCAGAGGAGACACCAAACCCCTGTGAGGCAGATCAAGCGCCTACAAGAAACAGATTGAAAGAATCAAGCTTAACATCCATCTCACAGACAAACAAACTCATTTACTCTCAAAATACTTACATGGCTTTGAGATATATGCTTTCCACCGTAGATATATGTCTACAAGAAACTCATTTTTTCTCAAGCTTAAGCCATTATCTGTACGGATTTCACGATGGCACATGACGATGAGATAGACGGAGGACTATAGCGAGAGTCCGGCAGATCTGGTTGATCTATAGTCCAGTAACCGCCACGCCACCGTCTCACAAGTTCTTCACTCTGCGCTGGAGTTCCATGTTCTATGAACTGATACAAAAATCACCATCTATCAACAAGCTTATAAAAAAAGAAAAGGAAAAACTTTTGTAACAACATGAGGTAAAGATATCCAGAATTTGAATCATCATACCATTAGGCTATGTTCTTGAAGTAGTCATATGCACAGGTGGAGGCAAAATCTCTTCTTGAATGGCCTGAGACAGCAAACCAAACACCAAAACCCTAAATGACAGCCTAAATTCATGCAGAAAATTTCTTAGAAAAACGGATCTTTATGTAGTCCTCGTTTTTATCGCATATCTTGTGCCAAGTGAGGACCATATTTACCCTTTTCATTTTAGCAAGAGAAAAATAAACACCCGACAACACTTAAAGTTTCACTATTAAATGCTTACTACAAAGGAAAAGAAGAGCATACCATTGTTTCACATCCAATCAATAAATCTAGTTAAGGAGGACCATCATGTTTCGTAAGCTGACGGATTCACAAAGAAAAGCTGCAGAAACAGCAAAATAATTTTGATAAACCATCAAAACATATGCAAATGGCAACAGTTCTCTTAATGAAATCATTAACTCAAACAACATAAGAAACAGGGCATTTGGTCTAGTGGTACATAAGACAAAAACCAAATTGAAAACCACCAATGCATCAGTAAAACATGTTTAAAGCTTGAAAGCTGTGGCACTCATGGTATCCGAAAATCTAATGATCCATGTTCGACAAATTTTATCCAATCACAAAGAACAATTGAAACCCCCACAAACCTGGAAATCTTTTAGATCCTACTAAACAATCTGAGAAATTTAACTTCAATCCCAAAACAAAAACTGTAAAATCGATTTAGGCAAGAATCATAAAGATAGGGTTTTCATGAGTTTCAGCTAGAGTTGTCTCAGATCTAGTTCATTCGAATTGAACAGATCTACCTCAGATCTAACATGAGGAGAAGAAGGAGAGCTTACCAGTGACGATGGCAGTATCGGTGAGAACGCGACGACGGTAGCATCAGCGAGGAGCACGACGGAACGACGACAACGAGACGACGGCCACGGCCACGACTTCGAAGCTAGACGGAGGTGGCATAACTGGATGGCACATAGCATTAGGTCGCCGCATCTAAGAGAGAGATAGTGAGGTGGGCTAGGGTTTTTCCGAAACCTCAGACACGATGATGATGCAAGACAAGGCCGTTTCTTGTAACGCCCATAGCAATCAGAACTAAAAAAATCGAAGAATCAGAGACGAAATCAATGTTGAAATTTTAATAGAGATGAAAAATGGAAAGGCGGGGAGGTTGAAGAAGAGAGAGGAGAGGGAGGCGCAGGATTAGAGAGAGAGAAATGTTTTCTTTCTAATACAATTAGGTTAAATTTTATTTATATATGAAGACAATTTTTTCGGTTTAGTTAAAATTCCGGTTATGCAGACTTCTTCACGACATCTACAATGGAAGTCTACAAGAGAAGTCTTCCATACCCTAAACACTAAATCGAATGTTTTACATAAAAACTTATAGCATATATTAGTTTTCTTTGCATATACACAATTTACACTATAAACAACAAAGATATATGAACCTTAAATCATTATACAATATGTAAACTATGTTTTCAAAAAATATTTGTCTAAACCCTAACAAGTCATACTATCAAACCCTAAACTTTAAACCTAAACTCTAACCTTATTGAACCAAATACTCATGAAACTTATAAACTTATACATTTTAATGAGTTTGTATTTTATATAGATGACCTTTGTATTTACTTAAATTACTAGCAAAAAATACTTGGTAAAATATTTTTTATAAATTTTAAAATTAAAATTTAAGATTTTGCAAGTTTGTAGACTTCATGTGTAGACTTCTATCCAGATTTTTAGGTTTGTGCCTTACTTTGTCTTTGTTGTACTTAGGCTAATTAGTTTCTAAGCAAAATTATTTTTAAAAGATGCCAAACTTCAATTTCTTATTTATGTATAATTTTTTTGGGTTAATTATTTTTATTTTATTTTATAATTTAAATTTAAGATTTTAATCTGTTGTAGACTTCGTTTAGAAGTCTACTTTTCGTAAACTTCTGTTGTAGACTTCACCTACGTGGGTAAAATGGTAATTGCAACACGCGTTTATTGTTTGTTCATGAAAGACTAAATGGTCTTTTTACACCCCTTGGGGTATACTTTTGGTTAAAGAGTCATATTGGGTATACTTTTTTTGAAAAAACAATGTTTGGGTACATAAAATGAAATTCCCCCTTTTAAAATCACAAATATTTCCAATGACACTGGATTTGAAAGTGTATTTTAAAATCACAAGTTCAATAACACTGGATTTTTAAAGAGGTTTTAGAATTTAAGTTTGAATAACAGGGGATTTGTCATTTTAAAACAAATCACCTAAACTAAATCAAAATACCAAATTGAATACACCCCATATTTATGGGAATGGGATATAAAATACAGATTTGTTTTCTTTTGAATCAAAACTGTATATATTCTGGGCAGAAAAGATGAACATACATTAGGAGAAGATGAAGGCTTACAGTAAAAATTCATCTGCGGACCCAACTAGCTTAAGCCCCGTGAGACGATCCTCACAACGCCTAACAAAAGGAGTGATATTCACTGTCTTGGCTTGACAACCATAGAGTGGAGCTCTGAGGAAACATGGCTCCATCGACATGGCACGAACACATGGTGGGTTAGGAGCTGTGTGGTTCTTTGGCTTGTAGAGTATCCATGGCTTCAACCCTCTAAGACCTTGAGCAACGTATCCGAACGTAGATGAGTCGCTAGTGACAAGTTTATCGGTTAGGCTTAAGAGGTACATCTCAGCGAGTGCCTTTTGGTCGTGAAGCTTCTTGTCTGTTTGCTGATACATTTCTTGGCTTGGCTGGTAAACTAGTAACATCTCTCCTGTCGAACTCGGGCTTTCCCAGTATATGGTCCTGAGTTTCTCCGAGTACTCTGGGTAAAGAGATGCGACAAGAACAGCTTTGAGTTTGGGGCTTCTTGATGTATTAGTAGTGACTTGTGGGGATTGTGGTGCAGCCACTTCAGGCAAGAGCTTCTCTGTTTGTGTACAGGCTAGGATCTGGTCCATGAAGTGCTGGAAATATCCAGCCGGTTTGCTTTTAATTCGTACTTGAATCCCGAGTGTCTCGTCCGCTCTTGATAAGTAAGCGTTGTAGGATCTTGTGACCATGCCCCAAACTTGGTTTGTTGGGTGAAAAAGATACCGACTCAAATGGTGGAAGACGGTTTCTTTCTGTGGGAATAGCTTGATGAGTTCGGTTTGGAAACTAGGGATCAACCATAGAGATGGAATGAAGTAAAGGTTGGCGTTGAAGACCAGCCAAGGGACTTGCCTGATGAGGTTTTGATCTTCTTCACAGAAGAACATCTTGTCATGATCCTCATAATCGTGAATGAGATAAAGACAGAGGTATGACATGATGTTTTGTGTCGTAGTTGAATTAATGGAATGTTTCTTCAACATTGTTCCGTAACAACGCTCATGTTCCTTGTTGAAGCTATCTAACTGATCTGTCAATGGAAAATCCAGTGGGAGTAACCAGGAAGTAGCTGGAAAAGGCTCACAGAAGAGATCACTAAGATCCTTGCGTTGGTCAACAAGAACGATTCTCTCAGTCAAGAGAGCATACAGAAACAGAGAAGCCAGAGTAAGTATTTTGTTACCAAGTCCATAAACAGCGACCCATACGATGTATCTGCATTCACCAACAGATCTGCTTGCGTAATTCTCATCATCATCATGACCAAGCTTCTCTGTTTCTTTCTTGTACGCATCTGTGCCTGGACCGCAACGCTTGTGAAGCATCTCATACCTTCTAAGCTTAGAGATGAGATATCCAGAAGGCTTGTAAGGTGAAGGTTTGCGATACAATGAAGACTGGTACCTACTCAGACAAGAATCTTCATCAAACTCTGCAGTAAGAAGCCCTCCTAGCAGTTTGTCCACGGTTTCTCCGGATCCCTGTGAACCTATTACAAGAAAATGAAATTAACATTCTTGTGTAAGTAGACCAAAAGATGAATGAATGATTTTTACCGGTGGTTGTACCATCAAGAAGCTGGTGGTTGAAGATGTTGAAGAATGATAGTAAAATCACTAACAAAAGTAGTAAGCAAGTGACTATTGTTATCATGAGCTTCATCTTCAAACACAGAGCTCAGAAATCTTGGCCAGAGATCTGAAATAGGTGCTACATACTGATATTGATACTTTATAAATATGATAAGGAAACTACATTTTTTTTAGTAAAAGAACTCTTAACCATAAAATATAAATCCTAAACTCTAAACTCTAAAATATGACTTTGAACCATTAAATCTAAACCTTAAATCTCAAAATCTAAACCCTAGTTAAAGATTAGTGAACCCAAATTTATATATTAAAATTTGGAAAAAGTGTATTTTTGAAAATTAACATAGTAGTTTTGAAAATTTATGGTGTATTTCTGTATATATGATAAACGTGTTATCATGTGATAGTGAAAAGCTTCTTGTCTCTTTCTTTGTAAAATCTGATCCTTGACTCTTCCTCCAAAGCTGGTACCTGAACCACGAGTCTCTTATCTTATCTCTCATTGATAATTACAAGAAGCATTCTAGAATTTATCATGACCAAACCTTAAACAAGATTAATTCCTCGTACACATTTTTAAAAATAAAACGAATAGAGGGTATTGATTTTAATTTTTTTATTTTTCGCGGAATTTCAAAGGAGCAAACAAACATGTAGCAAATAGTAGGGCTGGGGTTGGATTTGGATGCACATACTTGTGCGACTGTGGTCCAGGCATTGTGTAGGAACAAGGATGAAGAAGCTTCTTAACAAATTGCTAAGAATGATGAGGAAGTAAAAGCTCCGAAACAGAGGATTTTCAAAGCTCCTTGTAAAGGTTTCTAACAAGTAATTGTTTATATGCATTAACATATTAACTGCATGTAAAAGTGTAAGATCTTTTCCACGAAGCATACAAACATGATTATATTCTGTATTAAATTATTAAAATCTAAACCTCAACTAATAATGATAATTATTATAGACGAAAATCAAAAAATAAGAGATAACATTGATCTTCTGTTTCCAATAACTCAATAATCCAAATGAAACCAGCTATGATTAACATGATTCTATAACTCATCAAACAGCTTAAGCCCATCCTTGTCACGATCCTCACAATTCCATTAAGCATACAAATATGATTCTTTCTTTGTATTTAATTATTAAAAACTAATAATAATGATTATTATAGACGAAAAATTAGAGAAAAAACAGAGAGATTAACATTGATCCTCTGTTTTCAATAAATCAATAATCCAAATGAAACCAGCTATGATTTAACTAGATTCTATAACTCATCAAACAGCTTAAGCCCATCGTTGTCACGATCCTCACAATGCTTAACAAAAGGAAGAACCTTCCCTGAGTTAGTTCCCCAATCGTCATCACATCCATGAGACGGAGGAGTAAGGTGACAAGGATCCATCGACGTGGATCGAACACACGGCGGATCAGGAGCTGTGTGATCATTTGGCTGATAGAGCAACCATGGCTTTAACCCTCCAAGACTATGAGCAACATACCCAAACGTAGACCTCGCGCTTGTCACAATCTTATCTGTATAGCTCAGAAGATACATCTCCGCAAGCGCCTTCTGGTCGTGAAGCTTCTTGTCTGTCTGTTGAAACCTCTCTCCACTCGGCTGATAGACTTCGATTATCTCACCAGTCGAACTCGGTCGCTCCCAAAACATGTTCTTTAAGTTGTCAGAGTACTCTGGAAACAGAGACGTGACGAGAACAGCTTTGAGTCTCTGGTTTGTCGACGTATTGACTTTTGCATCTTCTTGTGTGGACAATTCAGGCAAAAGCTTCTCTCTTTGCGCGCAGGACACGACCTGGTCCATGACGTGTTGAAAATACACGTTTTGATGGCTGAAAACACGTATTTGAAGCCCAAGTCTCTCGTCTGCTCTGGCTAAGTGAGCATTGTAGTACCTTGTGACCATACCCCAAACTTGATTCGTCGGATGGAAAAGATACCGAGCCAGATGGTGAAAGACGGTTTCTTTCTGCGGGAACATCTTCGTTAGCTCGTCACGGAACGTTGGATTAAACCAGAGAGATGGAACGAAGTAGACATTGGCTTTCACAATGAGCCAAGGGACTTTGTCGATCAAAGTTCGATCCTTTGGGCAGAAGAACATCTTATCTTCATCTCTTGAATCATGTACGATGTCAAGATACAGATTCGGCGGGATTAAAGTGGAGTTGATTGCATGGTTGATCAACATTGTCCCGTAACAACGTGCGTACCCTCTGTGGTAGCCATCGATCTGTTGTTTCGTCAAGGGGAAGTCATGAGGAAGTAACCATGAAGTATCTGGAAACGGCTCGCAGAAGAGGTCGCTTATGTCTTTGCTTTGATCAACAAGAACGACTCTGTCCGTCAAGAGAGCGTAGAGGAAGACAGAAGCAAGGGTGAGTATTCTGTTTCCAAGACCGTAAACAGCGACCCACACAATGTATTTGCATTCACCAACGGATTTGTTTGCGTAATTCTCATGATCATCGTGACCAAGATTCTTTGTTGCTTCCTTGTAAGCATCTGTGCCTGGACCGCAACGCTTGTGAAGCTTCTCGTAGCTTCTTAGCTTAGAGACGAGATATTCAGAAGGCTTGTATGGTGAAGGGTTGCGATAGAGCAATGATTGATGATACCTACTCACGCAAGAACGTTCATCGAAATCCGCGGTTAAAAGCCCTCCTATCAGTTTATCTCGCGGTGTTTCGGATCTCTTTGAATCTGTTACAAGAAAATGAAAATATAAAGTCAAAAGGAGTTAACAATAAGCAGACAAAAGATGGATGGTTTTGTTTTTTCTTACCGTAGTTTGTAGCATCAAGAAGTTGGTCGTTGAAGTTCTTTGGGAATGATAGTAATATTATGGACCAAATTAGTAAGCCGCTAAAGATGACTGTTATCAGAATCTTCATCTTCAAACCCAAAGACCTGATAGCTTCGCCGGAGATCTGAAATATGTGATACATGTTGACTTTAGTTTGATCGGTTTATAACAGGAAGATGATTCAAAAAGTGTTATATATGTAGCGTGATTACAACTCTTTATTGTGATCTCAAGTTGAAGAAACGTGGAATTTATAAACAAGTGTTTGAATATTCTAATATGTTACTGTTAAGGTTGTGCCTATCAACGAACTCCGAACGTGACCCCATTTTTGTTTAATGTATAAAAAGTCTTGATCTTCGGTTTATGTGAATCATGTCAAGTTGTAATTTGTATTTTTAATTAACGTAGAAATGGCCAATGATGGACTTGTTTTGAATAATCAACAAGCGGCTGCTTTATCATGCATGTTAAAGAAAAACTTGAAATCCAAACAATATAACATCACACGTCAAGTATTATTTTTGAATTGACCAATAATCATATTCAGTTTCTTAATTTTGTCAAAAACTTGCTCAGATCCGAAAGTTCGCGTTGTTGACTACAAAGCAATAAAAAGTAAACCGTTCAAGGCCTATTTGGTTTTTGTATCTAATTGATAGCTCTTTTTTCTAGTTTACTTCCATTTTCTAAATTTTATTTATTGCTTTAGTGGAAAAATTATTGCAATCACCATCTCATATACGATCCAACTAGTAGCTGACCCGAGCAGTAATAGCGGAGTTATATTTTTATATATTTTATGATCTAATTTTGTTTGAATACTCAACCTGATCAATTAACAGAATGGATATTGTAGATTATTCAGTTTTCGTTTTCGGATTAGACCCGAACATAGCCAAACCTCAATGGACCCGACCCGACCCGATACCAAACCGAAATTCATTCGGTACTATATGGGTACAAAAACCAACTACCCAATAGACCCGGGTCACCTATTCAAGCCCGACCCAAATAATTCGGGTCAGATTTTTTGTTTTTTGAACTATCATCGGTTTGTTTTAAATTATTATTTTTGTATCCAAACAAATTTTTTCGTTTATTCTTGTATCCAAAGAACTTTTACTCTTATTCTTATATCCAAACATTGCAATGTATTTCTCGATTATTAATAATATATAAATATATATAAATAATAAAAATTGTAGTTTTGTACTTTTATTTATTAAAAAAGGTTTATAATATAATAAAAAGTCGTTACTCTGATTCCAACGGGTTGAAACAGAATATTTATACTCATCAAATAATTGCAATTGATGCCATTCGGGATTAAACAATCTAGGCCCACAATTAAGAGATAAAAAAAGCCTAGCCTGCGCCAATCGTTATACAAACCGAAATCGAATGATCTTCTGTTTTTGTATTGAATATACGTTTGTTCAATTATGTATTGAATGTCAACTTAAATATGAACAGAAGACGATGAAAACAAACAATGAACAGACAAAATATAAAGTAAAAATACATAACGTACGTACCTTTGGCCATGGATTTGTTGTTGGTTGAATTGATCGTTGGTAATATGTTTGTTCTCCAACATATGAATCAAATAGTTTCTTGGTATCCATAGTCTTCATCAAACAACAAACAACAGACAATGTTTTTTTATTGAAAACAAACAAAACTTAACAAACATTCATGAACACAGCAAACCATGTTTTTTATCAAAAAACAACTAGAACAAATTCATGAAAAACAAAGACAAAGAAAAAGAACAGAAGTTTTAGACAAGGAAGAATAAAGAGGTGAGTGAAAAATCATAACAGAAAAACAGAGAAAAATTTTCCAACAAAGAGAGCTCGATCAGAAACCTTCTTATGTATAAGTTAGTATACAGACGCATCTATATTTATGTTAATTAGATCTCAATCTGCCAGAAAATTTGTTTTACTAAATGTATAAGGCAGGTAAGGTGGTAATACTGACTATAATCTCGGAAAAAGGTAAAATGTGTATTTCCATATATTTGTTAGTATATATATATACACAATATATATGTCAATAGGCTGTCAAAAAACAAAATATGCAGGTCAATAGTATTAACTAAATACGAATATGTTTCCATAAAAATCTTAGTGGTTTAAATGAAAATTTGAAAATAAAATAACATTTAATGTTGTGATATGTATTGACTATTTAAATAGGTAAGTTCATATTTGATTATTTCTATAGAAAAAAATGTAATATGATTGTTTCCCATTTTTTTACTGTATACACAATATATATAGGCCTAATTAAATACTAATCAGTAAATATTAAGCTTGATGGTTTAAATTTGGAAAAAAACAGAATTTGAAATTTAATCTGGTGACAAAAGTTATAAACTTACAGTCACCTTATACTTACAGTTTTGTAAGTCTTGTTTATGCCTCGGTCTTTTTCAGAATCCTTTGAACCTATTACAAGAAAAAAGAATATTCAAAGAACATTTCTTCGGTTAACAAACAATCCAAATGATGAGTATTTTTACCATGAGTTTCAGCATCAAGAAGCTGGAGAACGATAATACATCACCGACCAAATTACTAAGTAAGTGACCACTGTTGTCATGAAGTTCATCTACATACCCCAAAGCCTATAAAACTTCACAGAAACTTTGACTAAAATATGTATGCGTGCTTAAAATCTTAATTGCAATTAAGTTAACAAAACTTGTATTACAGTCTGTGACCATCAACCAACTCCGAAACATTTTTAAATGAATTATTAATCCATTAAATTTGTTGGTTTACATTATTTTGGTTGATTCATTAATTTATTATTATAACAAAATATAAAGAAAATTAAGTCTTCTTGATATTGTTCGATTTCAAATATCTTGTTTATCTGCTGATAATAAGGTCCAGTCTGTATGTCATACAAAAGAAATTGCTGTCGTCTTGATATTATTCGACTGATCTTGTTTTTTCTGCTGATATAATTGGTCCAGTCTGTATGTCATAAAAAATGCTTAAAAATGAGCAAACAGAGACGACTGTTGTCCAGTGTAAGTGTGTAACCATTGAAGCAACTTCATTGTAGTTGACACCATATACTATTTAGAGTAAACGTAGACAAATCGTTAAGTACAATTAGTGATTTGAGATTTAAAATTTCATTATAAAGTTTTAATCATGGGAATCAACAAGTTTAACCCCCCAAGTTCGATCTTGACAATGCCTTACAAAAGGGGCATTTATCTCTGTCTTTGGTTCACAACCATATAGCGCTGGTTTGAGGAAACAAGGCTCCATGGAAAAGTCCCTAACGCATGGTGGATCAGGAGCTGTGTTGTTCTCTGGCTTGTAGAGTATCCATGGCTTTAATCCTCCAAGACCTTGTGCTACGTATCCAAATGTAGACCATGCGCTTGTCACAAGTTTATCAGTTAGGCTTAATAGGAATATCTCGGCGAGCGCCTTTTGCTCGTGAACCTTCTCGTCTACCTTCTGAAACCTTTCTCCACTTGGCTGATAAACTTCTATAATGTCTCGTGTACTAGTCGTACGTTGCATGTACATGTTCCTTAGTTTATCAGAGTACTCTGGATGCAGAGATGTGACCAGAACAGCTTTAAGTTTGGATGTCCTTGATATATTAGTTCCTTGTGATTCTTCTTGTGCAGCTGGTCCAGGCAAAGTTTCTCTCTTTGGGTACACGTTACGATCTGGTCCATTACGTGTTGGAGATATCCAGAGGGTGTGCTATAAACCCTTACTTGAATGCCAAGTCTCTCGTCTGCTCTGGCTAAGTAAGTGTTGTAGGACCTAGTGACCATTCCCCAAACTTGGTTTGTTGGGTGAAAAAGATACCGACTCAAATGGTGGAAGACGGTTTCTTTCTGTGTGAATAGCTTGATGAGCTCGGTTTGGAAACTAGGGATTAACCATAGAGATGGAACAAAGTAGAGGTTAGATTTGACGACCAGCCAAGGGACTTTCCTGATGACAGATTGATCTTTCTCGCAGAACAACATCTTAGTATAATCCCCATGATCATGGAGAAGATGAAGATAAAGATGCGACGGGATTGTACTGGAGGTAATATCATGATTCTTCAACATTGTTCCGTAACAACGTGAGTGTTCAAGGTTGAAACTATCTATCTGATCCGTCAATGGAAATCCAGTGGAAGCAACCAAGAAGAACCTGGAAAAGGCTCACAAAAGAGATCACTAATATCCTTGCGTTGGTCAACAAGCATGACTCTCTCTGTCAAGAGAGCATAAAGAAACAGAGAAGTCAGGCCAAGTACTCTGTTTCCAATCCCACGCAGTGGCACACACACAATGTATTGGCATAGTTCACCATTAGATCTGCTTGCATGATCCTCATCGCCGTGAGCAAGCTGTTCTTGTGCTCTTTTGTAAGCATATGTGCCTGGACCGCAACGCTTGTGAAGCATCTCATAGCTTCTAAGCTTAGAGATGAGATATTGAGAAGGCTTGTATGGTGAAGGCTTGCGATACAAGGAAGACTGATACCTACTCAAGCAAGAATCTTCATCAAACCCTATAGCAAGAAGCCCTCCTACCAGTTTGTCAACCGCTTTTCCAGATTCCTTTGAAACTATTACAAGAAAATGAAATATGAAGTCAAAGGAGCATTCATGAGCTAACAAAACCCAAAAGATGAATGTTTTTTTTACCGCTGGTAGTAGCATCAAGAAGCTGGTTACTGAAGTTGTTGGAGAACGAGAGTAACAGCATCGACCAAACTAGTAAGCAAGTGACGACTGTTATCAAAAGCTTCATTTCATACTCAAATCCCTGAAACTCTTTGCTGAAGATCTGGTATGTTTTAATATAAACTCAATTCTGAATAAGTTAAAACTTAAAAGAAACTTGTACTTTGTTTATAGAAGTATAATTTTATATATAACGCATCCACATTTTTCTAGTGAATACTATCAGACAGTATATTTAATTTTCTTATTGACAATAAAGAAAGTGATGCAAATCTTGATATGTTGATGGACACATGCATCATACATCCCTTGCACACAATATTATTTTAATACTAATCAACAAGTAGTCCTCTTCCCCTTTATTTATTTGATTGCTATGAAGCCATCTTTTGATCAGATGGCCTGAAAACATATTTCTTATCACATTGATCCATTACTGCGTCCATAAAACAAAATCATTAATTGATTACATTAACGAATCCGAGGATGAAGATGTATAGAATTGAAATTCATCAAAGGTTCTCTACGTATAACTTATCTGGAGCATCAACTAGCTTAAGCCCCGGGATCCAATCCTCACAGTGCCTTACAAAGGGGACGATTTTCCCTGTGTCAGTAGCAGTCTTGGCTTCACAACCATAGAGTGGAGCTCTAAGGAAACAAGGCTCCATCGACATGGCCCTAACACATGGCGGATCAGGAGCTGTGTAGTTTTCAGGCTTGTAGAGTATCCATGGCTTTATTCCTCCCAGACCTTGAGCAATGTATCCAAATGTAGACCATGCACTTGTGACAAGTTTATCAGTCAGACTTAGGAGGTACATCTCGGCGAGGGCCTTTTGGTCGTGAAGCTTTGTATCTGTTTGCTGAAACCTTTCTCCACTTGGCTGATATACTTCGATTATCTCTCCGGTCGAACTCGGTCGCTCCCAAAACATGTTCTTTAAGTTGTCAGACTACTCTGGAAACAGAGACGTGACAAGAACAGCTTTAAGTTTCTTGATTCTTGATGTATTGGTTACTTTTGATTCTTTTTGTGTAGAAAATTCAGGCAACAGTTTCTCTCTTTGTGTACAGGCTAGGATCTGGTCCATGACGTGCTGGAAATATCCGGGGCGTCTGCTAAAAACCCTTACTTGGATTCCAAGTCTCTCGTCTGCTCTGGCTAAGTAAGCGTTGTAGGATATAGTGACCATACCCCAAAATTGGTTTGTCGGGTGAAGAAGATACCGAGCCAGGTTGTGGAAGACGGTGTCTTTCTGCGGGAATAACTTGATGAGCTTGGTTTGAAAACTAGAGATCAACCATAGAGAGGGAACAAAGTAAAGGTTGGATTTAACGACCAACCAAGGGACTTTCCCAATGAGAGTTTGATCTGCTTCGCAGAAGAACATCTTATCATGATCTCTGTAACCACTAAAAATATGTATGTAAAGGTGTGAAGGGATCTTAGTGGAGTTAACGGCATGATTCTTCAACATTGTTCCGTAACAACGCTCATGTTCCTTGTTGTAGCTATCTAACGGACCCATCAATGGAAAATCCAGAGGAAGTAACCAAGAAGTGCCTGGAAAAGGCTCGCAGAAGAGATCGGTTATATCGCTCCATTGGTCAACAATAATGACTCTCGTCGTGACCTAGCTTCTCAGTTGCTCTCTTGTAAGCATCTGTGCCTGGACCGCAACGCTTGTGAAGCATCTCGTAGCTCCTAAGCTTAGAAACAAGATATCCAGATGGTTTGTATGGTGATGGCTTGCAATACAAGAAAGACTGATACCTACTCAGATAAGACTCTTCATCAAAGTCTGCAAGACCTCCTCGCAGTTTATCCCTCGGTTTTTCAGAGTTCTTTGAACCTATTACAAGAAACAAAAACTGATGGTCAAAGAAGCATTTCTTGCGATAAAAATAAAGAAAAACCAAATTATTTGTAGTTTTTACCGTTGGTTTCAGCATCAAGAAGCTGGTGGTTGAAGATGTTGGAGAATGATAGTAACATCACCGACCAAAGTACTAGGTAAGTGAATGTTGTCATGAGCTTCATCTTCATACCCAATGCCTAGAATCTTAAAGATTTGACTGAAATATGTATGTATGCTTAGAACTCTTAAAACAAAAGATTTTGTTAACGACACTTGTACTATTGTGAGTTGTGACCATCATCGAACTCTGAAACATGTTTAATGAATTGTTCATTAACTTTTGTGGGTTACATTATTTTTCGTTGTTTCATTAATTTAATTCTTATTAGAAATATAAAACTAAATTGCTATAAGTCTAGATATTATTCGATTTCGAAGTTCTTGTTTTATCTGCTTATATAAGAAGTCCAGTCTGTATGTCATAAACAAAAAATGCTAAAAAATGACCAAAAGAAACAACTGTGACATCTTGTCGAGAAGCAACTTCATTGTAGTTGACTCCATAAACAATTAAGAGTAAACATAGACAAATTGTTAAGTACAATTTAACAATCTGTGATTTAAGATTTAAATTTTCTAGTATCCATACACAAATTGTTCACAAACTTTCCTCTGTTCTGTTTTGTTTACCTCAATATTGAAAGTGTCATAAGTAATTCAAACAATGAAATCACCAATTTTCTGTTCTCTTATATCCTGAATTTCACCATAATAAAAATGAAATCATAACAGTACACTGATGGTTGATTGTTTTTTTCAACTTTTAATTTGTATACAAAGACAGATCCATTTCCTTTACATTGAGACAATCAATATTCAGTCACTAAAAAGAAAAAAACCTCTGTTTCAATGGATAAGATCTATAATTCATCTTTGGTATCATCAAACAGCTTAAGCCCATCATGCCGAAGATCCTCACAATGTCTCACAAAAGGAACGACTTTCGCGGAGCCTATTCTCTTTTTAGCTCCACATCCATGAGTCGGAGGAGTAAGGAAACAAGGCTCCATGGATGTAGCACGAACACATGGCGGATCAGGAGTTTTGCCTCTCGGCTGATAGAGTAACCATGGCTTTAACCCTCCAAGACTATGAGCAACATATCCAAATGTAGACCTTGCGCTTGTCACAATCTTATCAGTTAAACTCAGAAGATACATCTCGGCCAACGCCTTTTGGTCGTGAATCTTCTTGTCTGTTTGCTGAAACCTTTCTCCACTTGGTTGATAAACTTCTACAATGTCTCGTGTCGAAGTCGGTCGTTCCCAATACATATTCTTTAGGTTATCAGAGTACTCTGGATACAGAGATGTGACCAAAACAGCTTTAAGTTTCGGGATTTTCGTTGTGTTACTAGTGACTTGTGATTCTTCTTGTGTAGCTAATCCAGGCAAAAGCTTCTCTCTTTGTGTACAAGCTACGATCTGGTCCATGACGTGCTGGAGATATCCAGCGCGTCTGCTGAAAACCCTAACTTGGATCCCAAGTGTCTCGTCTGCTCTTGATAAGTAAGCATCGTAAGATCTAGTGACCATGCCCCAAACTTGGTTTGTCGGGTGAAAAAGATACCTAGCAAGGAGGTAGAAGACGGTTTCTTTCTGCGGGAACAGCTTGATTAGCTCGGTTTGGAAAGTTGGATTCAACCATAGAGCTGGAACAAAGTAGACATTAGCTTTGACAATCAACCAAGGGACTTTATTGATTAGAGTTTGATCCTTTTTGCAGAAGAACATCTTATCCTCATCCCTTGAATCATGTATGATGTGAAGATATAGATGCCGTGGAATCGAAGTCGAATTAATGGCTTGATTCTTCAACATTGTTCCATAACAACGAGCATATCCTTTGTTGTAGCTATCTATCTGACCCATCAATGGAAACTCCAGAGGAAGTAACCAAGAAGTAGCCGGAAATGGCTCACAGAAGAGATCATTAATATCCTTGCGTTGGTCAACAAGAACGACTCTGTCTGTCAAGAGAGCGTAGAGGAAGACAGAAGCAAGAGTAAGTATTCTGTTTCCAAGACCGTAAACAGCGACCCACACAATGTATTTGCATTCACCAACGGATTTGTTTGCGTAATTCTCATGATCATCATGACCAAGATTCTTCGTTGCTTCCTTGTAAGCATCTGTGCCTGGACCGCAACGCTTGTGAAGCTTCTCGTAGCTTCTTAGCTTAGAGATGAGATACTGAGAAGGCTTGTACGGTGAAGACTTGCGATACAAGGAAGACTGATACCTACTCAAGCAAGAATCTTCATCGAAATCAGCGGTTAAAAGCCCCGCTAACAGTTTATCCTTCGGTTTCTCTGAAACCTTTGAACCTATATTACAAGAAAATGTAAGTCAACGGATTATTTCTATATAAGAAACCCAAAAGATGAATGATTTTACCGTTTATTGTAACACCAAGAAGCTGGTGTTTGAAGATGTTGGAGAATGATAGTAGCATCAACAACCAGAGTACTAAGAAAGTGCCGGTTGTGATCATAAGCTTCATCTTCGTACTCAAATCCCAGAAAGATTTCACTGGAGATCTGAAATCGTTGATGATACATACTGACATTTCTATGGATTTTAGTATCAATTATTATTAGGAGGTTATCACAGAGTTTAGAACTCTTATTGTGACTAAGTCAAAGAAACTTGTACATTTATAAATATTCTTAATGTGTTTGGCTGAGAAAATTGACGAGCTCTGAAAGTGACTACAATATTTTTGTAATGGATTGCTTCACAAACTTATTTTCCTTTCTTACAATAAATAAATTGATGTAGGTATTAATATTCAGTTTATGTGAACAATCAAGTTATTATTTAACGTAGAATGGGAAATGTTTAATTATCACCAAGCATTGCGATGTTGAAATCTTAACAATACATGATTTGTCATGTACTTTTTTTCATTTTGTTTTGTGGACAGATCACATTCAATTTTTGTTTATCTAATTTGTAGTTCTCAAGGTTTAATTCGATTTGTTCTTTAAATCCGAGTTTTGAGATGTTTGTCAAATGGCTCTACGCAATGATTAACAAAAGTTTATTGGATTTTAAGTAACTTGGTAACTTGGTTTTCCTGCTAAGGGCTAACTAAGTCAGATTACTAAAACCGTAAAATTGAGAAAACATATGGACAATACAATTATACCAAAATTGCAACTACCATCCAATTAAAAATATTAAAGATAAAAGTTTCTAATTTCTTTTTGTTACTTGCAAAGTTGTACTATACGATAATTTATTTTTGTTACTTGTAAAGTTGTAATCTACAATAATAAAAGGGCCTATTTGGGGCTCCTCGGAGTGTCCACATCAGCAACTTCCCTTCTCTTTCTAACTGCCATGTGGCTTACCAAGATAAAAAAATCAAACACAATTTGAGATAAGAAAACCTAATTTTCTCGAAGGCCCACTGTTGTTGCTTCATCTTCTTCGGCCCACACAAAATCTTCAGTTCTTCACCTCAGGCCCAACTTCTCCCTCTCGACATCACCGTCGCCAGGGCTCTTCACATCCAAGTCGACGAATCGATTTCCCACTGTCACCATTTCAGACTTCAAGAGGCAATTCTCATCTCTTCGCATTATCGATTCACCTTAATTTCGGGCGGTTATCCCTCCTCTCTTAGACCAATCTCTTCGCATTCCCGTCATTGATGGCCACTGCTTCTTCAATCGACCGACCTCCGAAATCTACTATAAAAACTCCCTCCCTGCATCTCTCACACCACATCACCTCCTTCATAAAAATCGATAGATCCGCAAAACATGGCTCCACTGGCTACGAAAACCGCTTCTCATTCTGTATTGGTAGAAACGGTTCTCCATCTCCATCTATTTATTTTGCTCAAATTCTCCATCTATTTACCCTTCAATCAGATCCACTCACAAGCATCACTTTCTCCCCTTCGCAATCTAACTCTCTAATTCTAGATTACATCTCCCTTCGCAAGTTCAATTGATGAACCCCAAGCCGCTAGAGGTTAATCTTCACGAAACAAACTTGGTCTTACTTTTACCTGGAGCTAAACAAATTATTTTCAGTTTTCTACGAAAGATACGCATCAAAGGGAACGAAAGAGAAGCAGCCAAAGGAGAAGAAGAAGATTAGGAAGGAACGCAGAAGCGAGAATAGCAAAACGACGAGGCAGAGCAGGATCATCTTCCTCACATAGCAGAAGGTAGCCCCAAATAAATTAAATCCAATTAGTCGTTTACTTAATCTCTGATAAAACGGCAAAATTTGATAAAAATCACAAAATTGATAATATTTGGATCAAATCTCTTCCAAATTGGCGCTATTTCTGAGTAAATGAAAATGCAGATGAGTTGGTGGGAGAAAGTGAACTGAATAAAGAATATTATTGGCACTTGCATGTTTGATTGATATATTTGATATTTCGTATATGTTAGTCACGCATGAGACGACAAGAATTGCATATGATGATTATTGAAAAGGATTTAGGCTGTGAAGAGAAAAGATGTTTAGTGATTTTTCTTACATGCAGAATGTTAGAAACAAACTGTAAATTTAGGTTCGGAGTTGCAAACTGGTTTCATCGTTCACCAGCAGATTTCCTGTTCCTTAACTTCTACATTAGTCAAACACATTTAATAAATCAGATCATCATTCCTCTTTTGGATGGTAAAGAAGTGCGTATGATTTCTTGAGAGTCTCTCTCTTGCTAGGCTTTAACTTCTGAAATCTAAGTTGCAAAAATTGAATTATGTTGTTGTCAAAGCATAATGATTTTTAAGAGATTTAATTCAAAGCATGGTATCCAATTTGGTACAAATTTAGTCAAAGGCATGTCAGACTTCATAGTTTGTGGTCAAGCATGTGATTTCATACTAGAGATAGTTGTTGGAGAAGAACAGGCAATGCATTCAAGAGTAGCGATATCCAGCAAGTTGTGTAAGCAATTGCTTTTCTTTCTTCTCTCTCTATCTGTGGATATGTTTTCAAGGGCCAGGGGGTCACACAACCATGCTCTAGATTCAGGTTTACTGAGACATTTTTTCAAAGTATATTTTTTTGTTTGCTTTTTGAAACATTTTATATGAAGGAAATCCTGACGAAATGTGCAAGTTATTTTTGCATTACTCGCGAGTAGTGAGCCTTTTAGACTCTGATAGAACTGAAAAAGACACACTTGACCATGTCGGTGGTGTTATCCTTGAATAGATTTGGTCCTCGATCGAAATTGATATCTTTGAGCAAATAATTTGGATAGTCTCTGCTGCATGTCATGTTCTTTCACTCCTGGTAACACAATCTAAATACCACATTATGTTCAAGAGTTTGTCTGAAAGTTAGCTCATTGTTTGTTCATTTTGTGCATTTTACAGAGGAACATAAAGATTTCAAGGGAAGTGATCACTGGTCTTCAGTTCCTCCATCAACATGAACATAGTTACTTCTAATGAGTAAGATAATATGTACATCAGTACATATGAAACTTATTTACAGACGATTTGGTCACCATTGTATTATGCTCTGCTACATGTACAATATGTGTCTCAATTCCCAGATGAAAACAATTGCTTTCTTTAAGAATTATAAATATGACAAATGTGCCTATGCGGGTTAAACAGTCTCCATATTTTATCACATATTTTTGACAGTAAACTGCATCATTTCTCGCATGTGTACGTTGTCTCCCTCGAACGAGCCAATCAATGAAGTGTCTCAAAGAAAAAGGTTTATTGAAGCTGCAGGTCTTATACAAAGTATTAGTAATTGAGTGGGGATTAAGCTTTTATGGAACACATGGGAGAACATATGTCAAACATATATGCGTACAAGTGAATGTTTGTGCAGATAAGTATCATGTGCCTCTTTGTCCAAAAAAAAAAAAAACACTTGTGCACCGTTTTCTTCTGATTATGTAGTTGTGTTCACATATATCTTTCACAAACCATATTTCAGATTTTTTGGTCATTTTTAAATAAGGAATCGTCTAATCCAATTTTTGTTTAGAAAAGCTTTGTCGTTAATCATAGAAATTTGGCCGAGACTTTGCACATCTCTCTGTTGTAACCGAAACAAAATATGTCAACAGTTTTATAAACCTTTTCTTTAGTTCGTGCAAGTTCAAAACTTTAAGCATTATATTAAATATTATTTCCTCTGTTTCAATATATAAACTGTTTAAGGTATTGCACAAATATTAAGAAAATTAGCTTTTCAAAAAAGTATTATTTAATATATTAGTTAAATACAATTAAAAAATAATAAAAATTATAATTGGTCACACAATATCCAATAAATACAAAACTGCATAAAAATATGTAAAACAGCTTATACTTTGAAACAAAAATACACTTTTAAAACAACTTATATTATGAAACAGAAGAAATATGTGTTTATGAAAGTAGACTCGGCGCCATAAAATCTTCCAACAGTTTATGCAAACAATTTAGGAATCCATGAAAAACATATATTAGTCCATCTATTAGCTACCAACTCTCTTCAAGAAACTACAAACTAAAAAAATTATAATATTTTCCTTACAAATATTTTAACGTTTTGAAGTCTTTACATATTTTCTAAAAATCCTCTACCTATAAATAAAAAATGGCCTTCCATATTTTATTCATAAATTTTAATTTTTAAGTTATAAAATCAAATAAATTTAGACTATAAACTACTTTCATATTACATTTTTACACATCTAAATTATATTTTTATGTTAGATAACCCGCGCGTAGCGCGGGATAGCCCCTAGTATACGTTCAAAATTTTTATTTGAGCTCGTTTGTTTAAGCTCAGATATCTCTATTTGTTACTCGTTTCATAACAGCAATTTACAATACCTTGTATATTGATAGCGAAGCAAATTAATAACTAAAATCTAATAAATTAAATTCATCAAAAATTGTAAACCCACAAAGGGTTTTTGAGGGGGTTTTCGGTTTTAAAAGTTGACACATCTCAAGCGGCGGCACCGAGAAAAGTCCTAAAACCCTTAAGCGAACTTTCCCCAAATCGATTTTCTCCATCTGAATCACCGATTTCCGTAAGATCTCCGATCTCTTTCGCGGCTGAGCAAAATGGGGATCATGTCATCCGCGGATCCGAAAACGGAATCTTCCGATTCTCAATCTCGAAACAACGAAGTCCCATCAGAGAAACTTAGAGATTCGTCCCCGTCGGAGGAACTTGGAGATTCTGACCCTTCGGAGAAACTTGGAGATTCGTCAACTGTGTGGCGAGATCCAGTGGAATCCAATTCCCCGAACGAAGAAGAAGATTCGGATCAACCGAAGGAAGGAGACGCGGAGGGAGAGGAGGAAGGAGAGTGCGGGTTTTGCTTGTTCATGAAAGGAGGCGGTTGCAAGGAATCATTCACGGCTTGGGAAATTTGCGTGGAGGAAGCTGAGAAGAACAAGGAAGATATCGTCACTAAGTGTATGGAAGTCACTTCGACGCTGAAGAAGTGTATGGATGAACACTCTGATTACTACCAGCCGATTCTCGCGGCGGAGAAAGCTGCTGAAGAACAGGTGAGGAAGGAGCTCGAAGCCGAGAAGAAGATCGCTGAAGAAGAGGAGATCTCGGAAGAGGAAGTAGCTGCCAGGAAACAAGCTCAGGGATGATTGAGAAGGATTTAGGTACAATTTATATGGTTTCTGGATTATCAACATTGGATTTAGGAACTGATACAAATGTTCGTTAAGACCATTGATGGTCGAGTTTCTTCCCTAATTAATCTATCACTTTGTGTGAGAATAAGTCCGATTGATTGAGATCAATTCTTTCTCTGTGAACGTTTCCATCTGAATGAATACGATTTTTGTTCTTAAAGGTCACTACTTTGTTGATGCCCCCGAATGTTTCCATATGATTCGTATAGATCATTTGCTTTAAAGGTCACTTTGTTGATCCCCACAGTCTAAAAACCATGTCTTCTTTTGTGGTTCATTTGAATGTGATGTACTGCTTCTGAATCAGAAAAAAGGTCAGATCTTTTTTGAGTGATTGCTTCTGCTTCCATTTTGTTTGAAAATCAAGCTGAAAAAAGTTTGCTTTCTTTGTTGTTTCACTTTCTTTTGCACTTAAGATCAAGTTGAATTTGTTTTCACACTAAAATTCCATATGAAAGACGAAATCCTTACGAGGAAACATTACACAACTTCATGTTTGTTATTAGCCCCCATATGATATTCTTTGGTCACCTTGTTAATCATGCTGTCACTTATTTAGTTTGATCCGAAGTTTCTTTTGAATGACAATTCTAAGTCCAGCATTATCTCTGCATAATTTTACGGTTAGACGAATCTCAAAAAACAAAAGTTGATCTTCTATGTTGACAAATTTTGTTTCAACTACTCTTGTTCATCATGTGTTGGTTGTAAACTAGGATCAGAGTCGATTCAAATTTTGTTTTATGTATAAAGAATTAGAGAGCGAAGTTGAATAGAAAGAATCATATAAAACTGAAGAACACTGTATTTTATTTACACGATTTACCACTAGAGATCGAACCCTAAATATGCGTGTGATGCTTCCCTACATTTCTCATCTGACAACGACCAAAAAAGATACATTGTAAACAGTTTAGGGGACCTTGGTAGCTACTAATCGTCTTTGTCGTCATCTTCATCGTAGTTGAACGGTAATGGAACGGACTTGAAGGCTCTGTATTTCCCGACATTGTTCAAATGCTCGTTCTCTAATCTGCATTCCATCAACCAAACAAAAACAGAGAGTTATCAACTGAATATTTATCGCAACACAGCTTGTGGAATTCATAAGTTTTGAAGTTGTTTTCACCTGAAGAAATTCCAGATACCACGACGGATGATCTCAAGACTAGCGACAAGGGTAACCATCGTCTGCTTATGCATGAAGGAGAAATTGAAATCCAGAACCGTCTGGAGCCACGCAAATCTCAGCAGGACATTCAAAATCTGATACATGTTGTTCTAAAGATCAGTTGCTGTCAAACATATTTGATGAAATCACAACTGTTCTTTTTTTTGTTTTTTGAGACTCACCATAGCGATGAAGTATACTTTCTTTTGAGGAACAAGGAGTTTATCCCGAAGCCAGCGGTTTTTGGATGTTCGGTTAAGAAGACCCCAATCATGGACAAAGTCCCAGTAAGTACAGAAGATTGCAGCTATAGCTGAGAAGACAGCAGCTAAAACCCTCCAAGCGATTTGACCTTTCTGGATGCTGTAAGCCGTTCTCAAGCAAACCGCCACTATAGTCAATAAGTACTTGAGTCCGTTGTACCCTTGTTCCGGGTTTTTCTCTTCAAACAGCCGTCGCAGGCACTGTATGAGAGTAACAAGTTTCTGTTATTGAATGAGAGCTAGATGTTGCGTTTTTCTTTTGGAAGGGGAGAAACTATGTACCTGAAGGAGGCGAGAGACGTAAGGAATGACAGCAACAATGAAGAAGAGAGTGTTGTGGACAGCAGATTGATTACAAGTGTTCTTTCTGCGTTTGAAGTCTCCCGAACCATAGTAACAGATGTAGAACTCGATGCTTCTAAGTGCTTGAACCTGGCTAGTTAACTGATCTCCCAAGAAGAAATCAGGTAATGTTACCTGCAAGAGAAAGGCCAAAAAGTGACCTACTGGAATAGGAAATACAACATTCTCTTTGGTATATGAGCTTGTTCGAACTCTGGTTTTTACCTTGTAAAGAGGAGCAGCGAGGCAGTGAAACAGACAAGTGAGGAAGAAAAAGCGACTCGAGCGGTAAAAGAAGTTAAATGGCAAGACTAGAACCACGAACAAACCCTGCAAAAGTGGCATAACAGAGTTATTATGCCATCGTTTTAACGGCTAGTTTTGTGTACAACACTCCAATCTCCGGGTCTTGGAACTTACAATAAGTAGGATAAGAGGAAGAAGCTCGGTGAAGGCTTGAAAGTCTTTCGTTTTGGGATCTGCCTCCATGTCAAGATTGGCAAGAACACAAAGCAATGCAAACACTCCGATGCTGAAACCCACAAGCAGGACTTGTCTGTATCCAAGTTCAGTTCCTTGCTTGAACCCAAATATAAAGGAATAATTGACTCCGTATCGCCTCCAGTAGTATATATCAGCAGCATACATTATTATGTGCAGCACGATAAACCCGAACAAGCTGCAAGAAAAGAACGAAGAAGACAACATCTAAACAACATTGTTCCAACTCAAGAAGAAAGGCCAAGTTTACTAACTTCTTACCTATAAAGCGGGAACATAGTATTCATGTATTGCTTCTGGCCTTCCTCCTGCAAGAGATTTCTGGTGCGTACGATTGCCACAAGAGCCACTATAAGAGAGAAAACGCATCCAGCCGAGAAACCTGAAACCAATTTCCTCATAAGCACCACAAATTCTTAAGGAGAAAAACCAGTTTTATGAGTTTAGGAAAAAAAATTACCTGTGGAGAATGTAGTTCTATGTCTCTCTCGTTTGGCTTTAGGCCGTAAAATGTTCATTCCTTTTGCTCGATTGGCATTTGTAAAATGCTTTATGAATGTAGCTTCAACGCGCTCCATTAGTCTTATAACCTGTCAAAACAGAGGATCGAGAGAGAAGATCAATACGAGAGTATAAAAAAACAGAGTAATCGACGAGTTTACTTTTCTAATTTCCATAGACTTCTTACCTCATCAGAGCTTCCTAGAAAAGAACTATCAACCACTTTCATGTAAGGCTTCGTTGCATCCCTCGAAGTTATCTATAAGTGACATTTTGTCGAACACATTTCAGTCACTTGAAACATATCAATCCTCCAAAAAAACCCCAAATCGAAAATCTCAAATCTTACCTTATCATACTTCTTCAATATCTTCGAGAACGCCAGTACATTCAAAAAACTGCATACACATATACATAATCAATAATCCAAAATAAAAATTATCACTTTAATCATCCAAAATCTAAACCCATACGCACCTGTAGCTCTTGAGAAGCCGAAGCTTCTGATAAAACTCGATGAAAGCGCGCCTGAGCCTCTCCTCGACTTTCATCAGGTTATCTCTGCTGAATTTTAACTCATTCTGCTTCGACACCTTGAGAACTCCTTTAATGGTGGAACGAGGCGTCTCTTTGGTGTTGTTGATCCTCACTCGATCCAGAACATCGACCGGAGCTGGTCTCGCTTCTCTCATCCTGCTCGTATACACGTCATCGACCGCTCCCTCAGCTCCCTTATCTTCTTCTTCTTCTTCATCATCATCATCTTCTATTTGCCCAACTCTGCTCGAGCCTCCTTCCTGTATTGCCTCCATATGAGGCTGACTTCGAACCTTCACTACAAATTTCAAAATGTCGGTTTGGTAAGTTACGCCACAATTCGATTCAAACAAACCGGATGCAAAATGAACCAATTCTGGTCCGGTTTTGTAACTGCGAGATTTTATTAAACCAGATTTGTAACTTAAACCAACTTTTTAATTTTTGTGGTTTTATGTCAGAAAGTCAGTGAGTTATATTTTGTTTTTTAATATTTTTTTAAAGTCAGTGAGTTAGGTGATTGATAGGTGTGACTTCTGATTGCTTACTGGATTTAGCTCCGGCGGGAGTAGAAGCGGAAAGAGCGGCAGCGGAGGTAGCTATATCGGAAGCTAATCGAGTGATCTCCACCGTCCGTTCCTCCCAACCCCACCCATCTGGATTCTCAACTTTGACACGAAACGCAATCAAAGCGTCCATCTGTTTGTTAAGCACCGCCGCTTCTTTCATCACTTCTTCGACTTTCTCTTTGTAAAACTTTCCGACCTTGTTAAATTCGTCGTCCAGTCGCCGGAAAAACACCAGCTCGTACTCTCCTCCTTCCTCCGCCGCCATCATAAACGTTGTATCAATATCGCCATCCGCATTGGTGTTCACCAGAATCGGCCCCGGCGACGCCGTCGTCGCAGTCAATTGTACCCCTTCTTCGACGTCGTGAGGACTACTGCGTTTCTGTCTTCCCGGCGTTGAGACTAAACCGCTAAACGCACGGTACAGAGTCATTTTCCGGTTTAATCCTCCGTCGTGATGATTCTTGGCGCCGCCACGAGTAGGTGCATTGTTGGTTCTGAGGTTGAATCGGATGATTTCTTTGAGACGGCTTTTGAGAAAATCGTAATCCATGTAAGCTTGTTGCCACTCTGGCACCATCTGAGACGAAAACTCTTTCCCGAACTTCATCTTAGTTTTGTCTCGAGACTATCTTAGTTTTTTTTGTTTAAGTCTGTGTTTTTTATGTTTGTGTCGGAAGAAGAAGAGATGATTCGTATATATATATACCTAAACAGGAGAGAGACAGAGGGGGAAGGGAGATTTGATATGATTTTTATTAACATTTGTATAAAGATTATGATTATAAAAAATGGATTCTAATTATAGTAGCTAGGCAGCTTTATACCTCTTTTATCTTTATTGAATTCTTTTGAACAGGTCGTATTCAATGCAGGCAACTAGAGCGCGTACTGATGTGTTCAATTATAGAAACTATAAAATGAACCCGCGCGTTGCGCGGGATCAAAACAATAACAATTTCTAAATTAGAATTAATTTTTAGTATTTCTACTTAAAATATTATTTTATTCATTTAACACTAAATAAGTAAATTTAAAATTCACTTGTAACAATTTGATCTCTAGTTATTGTACAAGAGATCAAAAATAAAGATATAAATTTCATACTATTTGTAACAAATTTGTAAAGAAATTTCATAACTTAGTTATTATTGTTCTTATTTCAAATTTTCAGTCTCCTAACACTTTTTTTCTTCACTTAGTTTTTGCTATTTACAATAATTTGGTCTCTATATCTTATTTTATTTTATTTTCATTAACCGTTATTTATCTATGTTATTTATCTTTGTACTCATTTTACATATTCTCAACTTTTAAATTTATCTTACAAAAATTATATATACTTTAACTATCAAATGATGTAAATCACTTATAAATTATTTATTATTTTTTATATAATACATCAATGCAAATACATTAAACATTTTATATATGACAAATATAAATACATTTTTTTTGTTACAAAATAATTATATTATCCTTTCATAAAATATACTTTTCATCTAATTTATATTAAAATTTGAACAAATACTTTTTCCTATGTATTTTGTTAGATTTTTTGTATTTCATTACAAAATCAATTTATATGTTAAATAAAAGTAACAATTAATATAATTTGATATATATTCTTCTATTAAATGCTTATTTTAATTACAATTTAATGTTAAAATTGCTGATGTGGACACCTTAGATGGAGAGAAAACTCTCCAATTATATATAAGATTCGAACTAATTTTGTAATCGGTCATTCAATATTGATTAAAAAATAGTGAATTATTGGTAATTTGCGTTTTAAAAAAAACAATTGTCAACAGTTGACCACTGTAAAATCATTTTCAGTATCTATTTTTACCATCAATATAATTATACATTTAAGTTTTCAGGAAGAGAAACCGATCATTTCGTTTAAAAACCGCGCTGATCCAAATTTTGAAAAAAAAAGGAGTAGTTAATCCATGAATTTAGGGTGGTGTCGTCTCGAGAAAATTATACATTCATAGTGGACGACCGTAGTTGATGAAAAGATTTACATACAAAATATAACATATTATTATATATGTAATGTTGAATACTGACTCATAAAGTCATAGTAAATTACACGAATCTGTTCAACGTCAATTACTTAAAAAAATGGATGATATCATTTGGTTCAGATGGTCAAATAGTCCGGTTTTTCACCAAAAAAGTGTGCTTATCAAGCTTGTAATAAACTATCATGATAAACATCTGACAATCTTAAGATATTTGACAGTGCGACGTAAATAGATATTTGAATATAAAAACTAGTATAGTAGCCTCTTCGAATTATTTTGTATCTATCGACATGTGAAGTCAATTCAGTATGGCTTTATTTGTTTATCATATGAGTCTTATATATGATTAATTTCAGTTGTACTATCACTAGAGTTTGTGTGATATTTGTTTATCCTAAGACGCTGGGCTATGTAGCAACACTAAGCAAAGAACGAGAACTCTCATTTGTGTGAAATATGTATAAATATGGGTAATACTTCAGCGTTAGTCTTGCTAAATCGCGAGATAGATTTTTAGATGTTAATAGTATTTTTTTTTTTTTTTTTGGGGTGGTTACTAAGTATTGGAAATTTGGAATGATCGAAAGCACGCCTAGATGCAAATTACTATAGCAGAATCCGAATTGTTATGTGCTAGACGACACTAACATGCATGGTAGATCAAACACATTCTAAAGAATGATGTTCAGTGATAAAAATTTCTTAAACAAAGAAAGAAATCCTTCAATGTTTTTGCAGAGACTGGTTGAGGATATCCTGTCATCTTTTTATTTAAGACGAATGGTTTTGTTTGTTCATACTTGTATTAAAGACAACGATTAAAATAATAATGTAGACAATAATTAGTAGTTAATGCTATGCAGACTCGCTTTCCGTGATAAATTAGCCATCCACTTTGACTGACGTTCTCGATCACTTAATTAAGTTTATCGCTGTACTAAATAAAGGGTCTGGTGCGTGAAAATAAAACTAAGGAAATAAAAGTAAAAACAGGTGAATAATGTTTTGACCAACACCTAAACTTTGTAGATCCGACCACCACGTCACAGTAGAGTATTGGTTTGGATTTTTGTAGTTTTTGTGAGAGAAATATATTATCATCTCTCACTCAATCTTTGTTTTTAAATTTGAGAGTGATTACTAACTATCTGTGTATTATCAAGTACGCGTGTGTCGGCGCGACAACCAGGTATTTTTTTAGTTTTATAGAATCTGTGTTCTTGACTTTTGACAAATTCAAAGGCGATTATATTTTTGAAAATTAAGTCCAAATAAAGACATATGCGATATTATTATTTTCGTTGTTAAAGTGTTTTCTATACCAAATTGCAATTTAAGAATCTGAAACAGTGACACTGCCAACCTTCAAAATATTAAATCAAGAAAACAGTTACCCTTTCCTCTTTTCAAACAGTTGATCATCAAACTTAACCAAACTTTTGAGTTTTTTTGTTGCTGTTAACAAGGATTTTTTTATTTAATGTAAAGTTTGAGTTCTGATTAAGTTTGAAGTGAATAGCTTTTCATCGATGATCATAGCAAGACACACATATAAATACACAATAAACAATGGATATAGATGTTAATAGACCGAATTTGATTTGAGACCAGAAAACTATTCATCGAGCCAATAGTTATTTTTGCGATAAAATCAGCCATGTGATGCTAATAATATATTTGTCTGATAAACTAAATTTAGGCCTCGGCCTTTTACATTAATGGGCCTTTAAAATTGTTTAACGAAAAAAACAAAGTTTGTTTTTCCACAAGTGGAAAAAAAATCAAATGTAATTCGAGTTATCCACTCACTGATACTGTACTACCCGCCAACGGAAAACCACCATGACAGCGTCTGTCGCCGTCGCGACGGTTTTTCTCCGACTTCCGTCAATACAAAAGTCTCAAAGCTCTTCCTTTCTATTCAATCGGCAGAGAAATCTACCCAAGGTATCTTCGGTGAGACCCATCTCCGCTTCAAGCTCGGAATTGCCGGAAAATGTTCGGAATTTCTGGAAATGGCTCGGAGATCAAGGAGTCGTCTCAGGGAAGTCTGTGGCAGAGCCCGCGGTGGTACCGGAAGGTCTGGGACTAGTAGCCCGTCGTGATATTGGAAGAAACGAGGTCGTATTGGAGATTCCCAAGCGATTGTGGATAAACCCAGAGACTGTGACGGCTTCCAAAATCGGACCTTTATGCGGCGGATTAAAGCCGTGGATTTCAGTGGCTCTGTTCTTAATCAAAGAGAAGTATGAAGAAGATTCTTCATGGAGAGTCTATCTCGATATTCTTCCTGAATCTACTGATTCTACCATCTTCTGGTGGGTTTTCTGTTTCTCCTTCCTCTGATCATCAATCACTATCAGTTAATTACAAAATTGTAGCTTCTCTGATGAACGCTTAGCTAATGATTTGTCTTTCTTCATGGAACGTCTCCAGTACAGGTCAGAAGAGGAGCTTGCTGAGCTCAAAGGTTCAATTCTTTTACCCTTTTCTAATTCTTATTTCGTTAGTAAAGATCATTGTGTAGATTCATACCAATTAGTTGATTGGCTCAGGGACTCAACTGTTGAGCAATACATTGGGTGTGAAGGAGTATGTGGAGAATGAATTCTCGAAGCTGGAACAAGAGATATTACTGCCAAACAAAGATCTCTTCTCATCCCGCATAACAGTCGATGACTTCATCTGGGCATTTGGGATCCTCAAGTCGAGGGCTTTTTCTCGCCTCCGTGGCCAAAACCTTGTCTTGATCCCTCTTGCAGATTTGGTAAAGAACTATCCAAAGAGAAGAGACACTTCTCTTCTAGTTTCATATTCACTTAAAAATCCAACAACGAATCTTCATCCATATCCATGACTACAATGTTTGGTTTTGAGCAGATAAACCATAACCCCGCGATAACTAAAGAAGATTATGCATACGAGATCAAAGGAGCTGGCCTTTTCTCTAGAGATGTCTTGTTTTCCTTGAAATCACCTGTTTACGTTAAAGCAGGTGAGCAGGTGAGTAAGCTTCAAACATTGATACTTATTTTTACCCCTCAAAGAGTGTATGATAAGAACAAGCCCTTTGATCAATGCTTGTGTTGATGATCTCTCTTCCACAGGTGTACATTCAGTACGATCTGAACAAGAGCAATGCAGAACTTGCTTTGGACTATGGTTTTGTGGAATCAAACCCTAACCGGAACACATATACTTTAACAATAGGGATACCAGAGTCAGACCCGTTCTTTGAGGATAAGTTGGATATCGCTGAGAGTAACGGGATGGGTGAGACCGGATACTTTGACATAGTAGAGGGACAGACTCTTCCCGCAGGCATGCTTCAGTACATTCGGCTTGTGGCTCTTAGCGGTTCGGATGCGTTCTTGCTAGAATCTATCTTCAGAAACACCATTTGGGGCCATCTTGAATTGCCTGTTAGTCGTTCAAACGAGGAACTTATTTGCCGTGTTGTCAGAGATGCCTGCAAATCTGCTTTGTCTGGCTTTAGTACCACCATCGAAGAGGTATGTATGTATGTTCCAGCTCTTTATACTTGTACTGCAGCTACTTAGCACTCAATTCTTGCTCTGTCGTTGGCAGGATGAGAAGTTTCTAGAAGAAGGAAAGATTGATCTTAGGATGGAAATGGCTCTCAAGATCAGGATAGGTGAGAAGAAGGTTCTTCAGCAAATCGACCAAATCTTCAAGGATAGAGAGCTTGAGCTTGATGTGCTTGAGTATTACCAAGAGAGACGGCTCAAAGATCTTGGTTTGGTTGGCGAGCAAGGCGAAATCATCTTCTGGGAATGAGAATTAGGTTATAGCTTATCTTCTTGCATTGGCCTGTAGAGTTGAATCGACCTCAGAGATAGAAGAATTGAGAGAACAACAATCTGTATGTGTTAAGCTATTGCCAAAACCGGCCTTTTGAAGTTCTATAAGATTGATACATCATCTTCTTTTAGTTACATCTTAACTTACGTAAAAACAAATAAATCAAGATCAGCAACTTTGCAGGAAAACTGAAAAAAGGTTACAAACAAAAATGGAGAAACTCTTAGGGAAGGAAATATGCAGCTTCCTTTCCAATTGTTTTGCATGCCGTCCTCTTGCAGACGCAATGCTAAAACATGACTTCTCAATGTGTTAAATTCGAATTCCTATGGGTAAACAGGTCTTGGCAATTTGTACCTTCACAAAGACATTCTTGAGGGTTTGCGTAGAAGTAATCTTCCTCCTTAGGTTTGTCAGAGATTACTCTTCGTTGTGTCGGTGCACCTGTTCGTTTCTCATGGGCTGCCTTAACGGCTACTGCAAACTGATCCCACGTGAGGGTCTTGTTGAGATGCAAGTCCAGTAGCTCCACGAGTCTCTTGCGGTCAAGCAGGATTGTCTTCTTAAACCCGAGGTATCTGCAAACTCAACACAACATAGTAAGTTAAGAATCACTGTTACGGTTATCTTAACACTACCTTGTTCAGTTGTCATGAAAATGAAAGGATTCAATCTTATTATTACCTCCGATGACCTTCCACGACTTTTGCCATGTTTCCATCATACGTGGGAATAAAAGTGTTGCTGGCCACAGATACCATGAAATCTAGAGCAGCCATTTGAGACGAATGGTTCTGAAACTGTTGCAACTCTGCCGACTCCAATAGCATTTCCTTCTTTACCTATAACCACATGTGAGAGCAAAACTGATAAGAAAAAGTGCACATATAATAAAAATACAGTTGACGTAAGGGAAACCAGGACTAGTAGACTCACAATTCTCGGGAATGCTTCCCTTAGAACGGACAGTCTATGCTCGCTACCATAAATCTCACCAGCTGCAATGTATATCTGTGTATTTTTCTCGAATCCCAATGCTTTTAGAACCAATGCCACCTCCTCTGGCGTCAGAGGACACAGCCCTTGCGCTCTCCTCTCTTCTGAAACTATCTCCTTCTCTCTCCACCAAGGATATGTGTACCTGATGAACACAAAATGGACCCATGCGTTAACAACACAAAAAGACATATATACTCAAAGCACCAATTCATGACAGACTTATCGAAGGCAAACCTCATCTTTTTTAGCTCTTCCGCTTCTTCCTCACTGCATCCATGCGTGCAACCAGAGAAAGCTAACATGTCCATCTCATATCTCAGATGCAAAGCCACAAATGGCCCTCTTTGTTGTAGAATGCGGACTAGCTTAGATCCCAAAGCCTCAAGCTGCGGAGTGAACTTTAGTCCCTGGAAGTTCACCCGGCACCTGAGCCACTGGAGTGCGAGGGGAAGACCATTGTTTGCCAGGCGAGTGTCGGTTCTATTGAAATGTACAATTTTATGACTGCTGAAAAGGGGCAATATCTGAAAAAGGAAATTTGACAATCAGATATGCAGATCACAGGCGTGTGTATACTCGACAGCCAAAAAAAACTCATCAGCAAGAACAAACACCAACACACAGCAATAATTGAAGAAACTGCAAATGAACTTTGTGAGCAGAACAGACCTGCTTTAAGTAATAGTTTTCATCAGACCAGCTCACAGGAGGCATTTCGAACATTTGATATCCATGCTTCCTGCTATACCGTTTTGGAAGCCTTCTTAAGATCCTAACTTCATCTCTTAATGAATCAATGAAATGTCTAACATCAAAAATATCCTCAAAACCACTGCAAACGAAACCAAGGATGCTTTAGATTGCTAAAAAGCTAAAAAGTGTTAGGCACATCAGACATGAGAGATCCTATATACACACCGAAGATACAGTACCTTGGATCAGCCCAGAAAGATGTTTTGTCAAGCTCTGGAACAACGAGAGTGAGGTTTAATAGCCGAGCAACAGTCACCATGTCACAAATCTGAAAGAACAAACGTAATGATTTAAAAACATCAAATTTGTAAAAGATCGAAAGAGCAATTAAAGCCAGCGACCAACCGCAGATCGCATTTGATTCAATCCACCATTGCATGATACAAGTAGAATACCATTGCTTGTATAATTTCCTGGAAAAAAAAAATCAATAATTTCGTTAAACTCTCAAGCAACAACGAAGACAGAGACAAATAGAACCCTAATGCCCCAAATTGAGAAACCGGGAAGAAAGAAAAAGACTTACTCGGAGGAGGAAGAGGAGGCGGCAATGGAACTGGCTCGACAGGGGCTGAAAATCTGGAAATCTGATTGGATAGACCAGTGAAGATCCGGGTATGCCAAAGCTCGCCGGCGGCGAAAAGCTGAACCAAACACGTCCAAACCAAAATGCTGGAGCATACTCTTACGAACCAAACTTGTACGCGAGGCTTCGGAACTGCCGGAGGCGGAAGCTTATCGCTTCGCGCCTGAGTAGTCTCCGATCTAACTTCCATCTACCTCCGACGATCTCGTCGTCGCCGCTTCATGAGATAAATTTCTCAAAACCTAAAATTTTGCGATCTCGTGATGTCAAAATTTCCGATGAATTTCTTCGAGTGCAGAGAAACAAAATTAGATGACAAACGCGAAATGAAATGCTCAGAAACAGCTTCTCTCCTTGTCAAAAAAAGTTTGAATCTCGAGGATTTTGTTTTGTTTTTTTTATCCGAGTTAAGTCGAAATTAAAAAAAAAATAGAGGTGTGGTGTGGTAACTGGTAACGGTGAGAGAAAGGAATGAGTGAATGACGACCAAATATTAATTAATAATTGATAAATAAATAACCGCCAAGGTCTTCTATTTATTTATTTCCCAATAAATTCTTTCTATTTTCTTTTCTTACTTCTTGCCAAGAAAAAATTATTTTATAATTTTAAAGCTTGAGATTTTACAGACCATTTGAACAACTTTCTCTCAAATTCATTCAATACGAAAACGACATTCAAGGAAATCTGTTTTATTAGACAAAAATATAAGATACTATACTAATTAAAGACTTCAAGAATATTCATTCATTCAACTCTGGAAAACAAAAACATACAAGAATAGAGAAAGAAAGATGACACATTTCACCTTTTTGGTAGTCGTTGTCATTCGTCAACGGATTCGCCTAATTGCTCTCTCGTACTTTATTTAATTTTCATCTATTTATTGCACTAATCACGATCCAAACATAAAAGTTTTAACCTCGTTTATCCAGAGTTTTCTGTAATTAAGATTTGCGTATTTAAATCTATATTATACTGATAAATCATACTTATAAGAATTTGTAGGTTTTTATGTGAAGAATTGAAACAGAAGCATGACACACTCTCTCAGATTTTGCATTTGCTTTGCATTAACATCCCTTCCAAGGAAAGTTACTCTCTTTTTCTTCATTACAAAAACACTTTAGTACAATTGTTTTCCAACATATTTTCCCAATTGACATCAGTAACATTAAAACAATAAGATCTGGATGAGTTTTTTTTTTTGTAACATCTATTTATTAATCAAAATGAACCAAAGTTTACAATGTTATGAATCAAAGAAACAAAAACAACAAATACAACCGATACATTGCTTAAGCAGAACTTTAAAATGGAATAAGAACAATTACACGGTGCTTTCTGTATCAGATAAGACTTCCACGTGAACAGATAACTGTATCTGTTATGTGCTTTATCCATCATCGTCCTCGGTCCCATATGATCATCTTGAGTGGCTATCATCATTGTGATAACAAGCCATTTGTTTCTTTGAAGATGAATGATTGCGATCCATCTGTTACATCGCAATCTAACCCAATATCTCTCGCTCCAAGAGATGACATGTATCTTGATTGTAGTCCTTGTCCATGACTTTGATTGTCTTCTTATTAGAGATAAATTATACCAGTATAAATTATACCAGTACATTATCTCTTTCTCCGATTCATGACTTCACGATAAATCTGTCTTTCCGGGATCCCAAATTCGCCGACCAAGGCGCCATAAGACTTTTCGAACCTTAAATTCAATCCCTGCACCAAATTGGTGGCGGAGAGATTGGGCATCGTGAAGAGTCACATGAACCTTCACGGAAATGACATGTTCGACTTGGGTAAGGAGAGAGAACCACCCCAATCTGACGAACAAGAGATACTTCATCTCCATTGACGGAGAGACTTGATGGAAACAAATTCGTTTCCAAGCACCAAAGACATCATCTCTAACCGAAACTTGTTGCGTTTGATCTGCCATCAACATTGTTGGACTCGAAATCTGGGCGGAAAGACTCAGAATTAGATCTGTCATCGCCGAAGATGTGAAGCCCACCGCAACCGTCACTATCAGAGAGAAGAGAAGAACGAGACATACAAACTGTCGTAGAATCGTCAAACCAATTGCCGAAACTGTCTTAGCCATTGCAACCTCCGGAGCAACCACTATCGGAGACCTGCAAATTGAACGTCAGAGACGGCGGGAGACATCCATGGAAGAGGACGACAATCGCCTTCACAATCGCCTTATTTCGCTCTCGACAGATCTGGATGAGTTATATCATTTCTTTATTTATTGTAATTTTGGGGTGATACTACGAGACTCTTGAGAAGATTAGTCCAAGTAATATTATTGGGCCTCATAATTTTGAAGCCCAATTAAGAACCACTACCGGAGTCCGAGTCCGAGTCGGAGCCGGGAGGTGTTAGTTAGAAAAACTCGACGTGTTATAACGAATGAAACGTTTACGCGTGGCATTGCACGTGTTGACTTTCTTTCTTCGTCTCCTTCATTAGCCATGAAAGAGCGAAACTTTGAAACTCGTCAGATCGATTTCTCTCTCTATATATATCGGAGCCACCATGGATCTTCATCGGAGCTCGATTGTACTGTTGATCCTTTGCATTTTATCCCCCGCGACGCTATCTATGCGTTACGAACTAAAGTCCGGTCACACGAAATGCATCTCCGAAGAGATTCACGCCAACGCCATGTCCGTCGGCAAATACAGCATCGTAAAGCCTCACGAAGATCAACCTCTCCCTGCTTCCCACAAAATCATCGTCAGGGTAACAATAAGACACCCAAAACCCACCGATCTCATCGCATTTCCGTGGTGAATTTCAGTAATATGCAATGTGTTGGTGTATAGGTGACATCGCCGCAAGGAACGCCTTACCACGAGGCGAACGGAGTGGATTCGGGTCATTTCTCGTTAACAGCGGCGGAAACAGGAGATTACATAGCTTGCTTCTCCGCCGAGTATCACGAACCGGAGGTTACGCTGACCATTGACTTTGATTGGAGGACGGGTATTCATACCAAGGACTGGTCTAATGTGGCCAAGAAGAGCCAAGTCGAAGTAAGTTTTCGGCTTCTTGGTTAGTCTTAACTTAGTCAAACTAAACTCATAGACGAAATCGATTTTGAGGATTCTGCGTATTGAGCATTGTGCTGCATGTGTGAGAAACTGATAGCTAAGTTGAGAAATGCTCTGTAGTCTTTAGATTATAGGCTATGTTACATTGGTTTGGTTCGAAGCAGGCCATGAACTTGTAAGGAATGTTTTGTTAACTTTGTCATGGTTGAACCTTTTGATGTTATTGGGCAGATGATGGAGTTTGAGGTTAAGAAGTTATTCGAAACCGTTACTTCCATCCATGATGAGATGTTTTATCTCCGGGACAGGTAATTTTACGAGAAAACCTTCTTCCCTTAAAAGTCACTTATCTTTTTAATAATGGTTCTGGTCTGTTGCAGGGAAGAAGAAATGCAGGAACTCAACAGATCGACAAATTCCAAGATGGCATGGTTGGGTCTTGTATCACTCGCGGTTTGTTTATCGGTGGCAGGGCTTCAGTTTTGGCACTTGAAGACTTTCTTCGAGAAAAAGAAACTCATCTAAAGAGACCGACCATTCCCATTTCTTGCGGACAGATATTGTATCGGAAACCCCAAGACTAAAGTTTTGTTATATACGACTGAATTCATTTTGGAACAAGACATTTAATCCACTCTGATATGATCTTTAACATCTTCAAACCCAATCCATGGAACAACAAAAGCTTTTTAAGTCGTTTACTGTGAAACAAATGAAAGGAGAAAGAAAGAAATAAACAATCTTTACAAAAAGACAAGAAACAGAGAATAATAAGCAAATGGAGAGTGTTACTGTCTTGTTTCTTGATTAATTTATGAAGTGAATAAGCCCCAGTGGTGATCTGATGGTAGAGTTTCCTTAATCTTTTCAAGTCTCTTGAGGATGTCCAGAAATGATGGTCTCTGGTTCATGTCCGCATCCCAGCATTTCACGATTAACCTGTAAAACATAAACCGGCTGGTTATATGTAGACTCAAACCAATAGACATGGTCTCTGGTTTCGGGTTTCGGGTTTCGCTTACTCTCTTAAATCCGGTGTGCATCCTTTGGAACGGAAAGTAGGTCTGTGTCCATCTGATACATGTTTGGCTGCTTCATATGGCTCGTGGTTCGCAAACGGTGGCTCTCCTTCAAGCATCTAGATACAGTGTGGTAATGAAATTAAGGTTAAGATTCTCTGAAACTCGTAGAGATATGAAGATTCTTTATAGCCAAAGGGTCTTAGTACCTCGTAAAGAATCATTGCAAAGGAGAAGACATCGACTTTCTTGTCGTATCTTCTATGCCTGAATACTTCAGGAGCCATATACCGGTCTGGTTTTGTTGCACGAGGAAGAGAAACAAAGGAAGTCAAGTTAGAGAAACCAAAGAATTAGACATAAAAGACAGACGACGGTATTAGTATAAAATACCACTTACAGCTTCCGGTTTCGCCAGTCATTTTGTAGACATCATGAGAGTTTTGAACCTTTATGAGCTTACTAAGCCCAAAATCTCCAACTTTCAAGTGGTCTGCACTTGAATTAACCAGAAGAACGTTCCTGAAAAACATAACATCCAAGAACCCGGTTTTACAAACAGCAGATTTTAAGTCAAACCAAGGAGCTAGCTATATATGAAGCAAATTTTGATTACCTTGGTTTAAGATCTCGGTGAATGATAACATTGGGTTCATTGTGAAGATATGTCATCCCTCTGATAGCAACAAATTCAAAAAAAACTCAGACCAAATATGACAAGAATAACTTTACACATATAATGTCTTAAATATTAAGCTTCAAGTACCTGGCGATATCCAACGCAAAGTTGACAGCAGTTGCTGGAGTAAGACCACCCTTTTCCTTGAGGTACTGATGAAGATCTCCCTGTGAAAGAAAATAGATGAATCATTTAGCTAGCCATGGAAATGAAAACATGCAGAGATAAAGAGAGCGGATAGTGAAGAAACTTACCCCGCGTAAGTATTCGGTGATTAACATAAGGGGCTTTCTTTCGGTTACCGCTCCTAAGAATTGCACTATGTTGGGATGCCGAAGCTTAACTAGCAAATCAACCTCATGCCTGAAGTCCTGACTGTATCACAGCAAATATGGAATGAACACACAAGAATCTTAGGAGAGACTCATCTGATAATAGCAAAAGAGAGAGAGAGAGATAAGAACTTACATAACAAGTCTATCATCTGATAGAGACGGAAGAATACGTTTCACAGCTACTGGTGTTCCTCTCCAGTAAGCTTTCACAATCTCACCAAAGGAACCCTGACAGAAAATGTGACCAACGTCCCCAATTTAGCCCAAAAAAACTCACTGCACAAACCCCATTGCATTGAACTAAACATGGAATGGATTATACTAACTTAAAACTATCGATATCAAGAACAAAACTTGGCTTCAAAAGAATACAAACCTTTCCAATCATAGCTGCATTTGAGAAATCCAGCTCAGCAGGTTCAATTTCCCAGTCACATTTCTTGGGAATTGGTGGTGGCACAGGCTTTGGCTCAAAGTGACTTCCATTTTGACCCTGTGTAGAGAATATAGAGACTTAAAGATCCACACACATAAAAACGACGAGTAACCCAAAAACTAAAGTGTCTCTCTAAATCTTGCAGAAATATTTTCATATTCAATAGAAATTAGTTCCCGGAAGAATGGCAAAATTCTAATCAGAAGCAGCTATACGAGATGAGAGAGAAATTCGAAAAACTCACATAAGATAAACCACCATGAGATTTCAGTAGTTCGATCATTTTCTGCTTCCTAGCTCCTTCTGCATCAGCCAGAGGCTTTAAAAACCCAAAACAGATCGCGGTAAGATAAGAATGGATGATGATAACAAAGTCGAGACATTTTCAAGGAAACCCGAAAATCGAATCAAAAAGGATAACGCTTTACCGTGTTCTTCCACCTATCTTGAGCGTTGACATCAGCGCCAAACTCGAGCAGACATTTAACGACATCGATCCATCCGAAAAGCGAGGCTACGTGGAGAGGCGTTCGCTTGTCATAGTCTCTGGCGTGAACGAGAGACGGATCTTCCTCCAACAGTTTCCGAACTGCAGTCGCGTCGTTTTGGTGCGCGTGCCAGAGTATCAGAGACGTTCTACTCACACGTGCCTTCTCCTTCTGTTTGTCGTAAGACGGTGATGGCACAGCGCTCGTTCCCGCAGCAGCAGAACCGGCTCGTTCGCCGCCGTCTCCAGCAGCCGGCGAATCGGAGCTCATCTCAACCGATTCAGATGATTGGGGAAATGAAGAGAGTTCCGGTGAAAAGGGTTTCGATTCGACCGATGGGAAGATGCGATTTCAGTGGTTTATTCCGGATGTTTTGGATTTTGCTTGTTTGTGTGATTATAGAATCAATTATTCTTTACTGTGAAGCCGGAGAGGGAGATGATTATGCTTGTTTTTTCTTTTGTATCCCTTGTGTGAACGTAGATCACCCGCCGTTACCTTAGCCGTCAAGTTGATGACTTTTTCCTCCGTCTATTTTAGTGAGTTTTACGCTGTCACCGTTATCTCACGACTTTTTCTTTTGGTCTTTATAATTTAGTGGCCGACTCTATGGTTTCTTAGTATATGAACTCATGTTAGATTTGTTACTAGAAAGTTTCAACTACAATTAGGTTTAGTTAATGAGTTAATTTATATTACTCAGTTAAGCATAGTTTTGCCAATTCATCAAAAATCTAAAATGATATATGTTATGGTCCTTGTTAGGTACTAAGTCAACGATCCGGATAACATGGCATCACATCTATCACATGACTGCTATAAATACGCACGCATATCCCTTTAGCATCTACATATTGATGTGAACAAAGAAAATCACTATTTTACATGTTAAAAAAATCATTTTATACATTAGTCTTTTTGTCAACTAATGAAATCATGTTTGGCCAACTATACATACGATCTCCTTATTATAGTAATAACCAAGAATTTCAAGTGTTTATAGTAACAAATTTATCCTCATGTTAAAAAATGATTGAACAAAAAGTCGTTTTTGTCAACAACTAATCAATCATGTTTGGCCAACTATAAATATTTCAAATTCTTTGGCTCATACACCTAACTACTATTAACTTGAAAAGCCTTGGAGTAAAGTAAGCAAATTCACGAGAACATAACAAGGAGCACGAGTGGAATAGCATCTGTATTTATATATATACATGATTAATTACAGTTTGATTTAGTTGATACAAGTTTTTCAGATAAATTGTAAGTACAATTAAGATGAATACCTAGTTTGTTTCACAAGCTACTTGTCGTCCCTCAAGTCTTCAAGAGAACGCTTACGGGATCCCAAATTACGCTCCAGCGTCTGTGGTGTGGGTGGTGTTCTTCCACGGCGGAAGAGCACCGCCAGAGACCTTGTTTTCCGACAAAGATCAAAAACCTGTTGAGACAAAAACAAAGCAGATCATTTCAAACGTTTTAATTAAGGGAACAATTGACTTGAATGAGATGATATCATTTGTGGCTTAATCTTACAGATGAGGCCTCAATTTCAGCGACGCCTTCACACCCTTTTCCTCCACCTTGTAATAGGTCACAGTACCGAACAGCCTCATTCACATCTTCGAAAACCTTGGACGTAGGAAACAGATGAATTTCTTTTCTGAGTTTCATAAGGTCTTGGGAAGTGTGATTCATTGAGAATACTTACCAGTACTCCATCTCGAATGTCTTCTACGAGCATATCGAACTTAGTTTCGGGTCTAGACTGCTTTTTCTGGTTGATCCTTTTAGAGAACAAGAGTCCAAGCTCTTTCTCTACTTCACTGTAATATAAGAATTGCTGATCCCAAGCAAGCGAGAGGAAAACTAAGCTATGAAATAAGTTTGAAGTGGAATGAGTTGGTGAAACCTGTGATTTGTTCTTGTTTTCATGGTGCAGATCTGGTTTTCTCTATGTGTTAGTACATATACAGGCTTCGAGTCTCCTCTCCATGGGTTAGACTCCAACACTGAGATTTGTTGAGAGGACACAGAGGGTAAGTCAATGAAAACACCCAAGCAAGACACAGAGCACTAGAGGAACAACATCAATTATTGAGCTTCGGTTTAACAAAATGATTAAAAATTCTGGCATTGTTCAACAAAATGATTCGATTCCAGCTAATGACAACAAAGCACCAAGGAATTCACAATTTTCAAACTACCAATAACCAGATGATTTCTTAGACAAAACCTCAGAAAACTCTGTGTTCTTCAACCTCAGTTCGACGAGCTACATAGATATGCAAATGATTTTTTTTCACAATGAGTAGAGATTGATTATACCGTCATAGCTGGTGGAATCAAACGTCTGCTCTAGTTTCCGACGCATGTCGTAAGCACGCGACGAGACTTGCCTTACAAACTCATCGGAAGTCCCAGGGATCGTACCGTCCAAGTGAAGCGCCTTTTCAACTTCCTCGCTTCCGTCTTCATCGCCGCCCACTTTATCTGATCCTCCCCCTCCGCCGCCGCTCGATTTACAGCTAACCAAGTGTCTTCTTCTCGGAATCGAAATCCGTCTCCCGGCGCTGTACAAGCCGGAAAAGGAACAAGGACGATGGGTACGACGACGAACCGATACTGATCGTGAAGTTGAAACGGAGATCGTAGCAGTGGTCGTTGGAAGGAGTATTATGGAAGGAGAAACAGATGCTAGCGACTCCATTGAACGAACTTAATTCCTCTTCCTCCTCTTCAGAAATCAATCAGAGAAATTAACCAAGTGTTTTATTTTCTCGGGAAAATCAATAAGAGGAGAATTCTCGACGTAAACGACTCAACCAGAAGAAGAAACAAAAATAAGGGAAGAAGGAGAAAAAAAAAAAAAAAAACTCGTGGAGGCGAAAGCAAACAACTCTCCAAAATTCGCTGATATTTTCGTTTGGTGGGTCCCACAGATGTTCATAACCATGGTTAACAAATTAAGACCAGTTTAAGAACCAAAAAATTTCAAACTGGGGGAGGCGGCTTAATGATTCGATTCGAATCTCTGAATTAGAAGCACGTAGTATATATTACAAGAAAACGCAAAGAGATTATACAAAAAGCCTTCACTTTCACAGTTACATGGATGTTCAAAAGAAAGATTTTACAAACTCGCCTAATGATCTCATATGTTTTTTAGTGTCACTAACCAGTCGTGTTTGCTCTAGTTTCAGGAGACGATAAGCCATTCGAAGGAGTTTCATCGTCACCAAGCTGTGTGTTATCTTGATCAGGGAATAGCTCGAGTCGCATAGAAGGAGCAATGTTATTCACATGAAGCCATGTTAATTCCCACAAGCTATCTCCACCAAGAGCACTTCTCTGCAAAAGCACGCCTTTCGTCTTCATCACAAGCAATATGTTCTTGAGAAGCTCTGGCACCGATTCTTGTAGCTTGTCGCTCTTTTTGCCTCTTACTTTCACTTTCATGTATTTCTCCATTCGTGTTAGAACACCAAGCCATAGCTTGCAGAAGGTTGATAACTGAGATAGCTCTTGGAGCAGCTGAAGAAACACTTTCGAGAGAAGTTTGATCGCGAGAAGCAATGTGCCTTCCATGTTTCTATAGTCTTTCTGTGACCCAGAAGCAATCTCGAGCAAGTCATCTAAAACCGTGAAGATTACTTTGTCAAAGCATTGAGACCACATGCTGTGAGCTAGATTGATCCCGTCTACTCCGCCCAAACACTTTTCTAGTGACTGCAACGCGTGGTTCCGGACATCCTCTCTCTGGTCTAAACACACTTTTCTTAGTCCTTGAACAAGCCTTAACCACATTTCTCCGATGTCTTGCGACTTCTTCCCAAATTCTTCTTCTCCCATGTTTTCCTTGGCTGAGCGAGCCCATTTAGCCAAATATTCTAATGAATCTCCCATTAGATCGACGGCACGGATAGACCGTTCGGATTGTCCCACCCGGGATTCAGCAAACTGTCTTGCAGCATCAACGCAGAGTACGTAATTGGCTGGAAACAGGTGACTTCCTTCAGACATCACAAAGGATATGGCGTTGAATCCTGCTTCAGAAGCTTCAGGGTGCCTCGCTGTAACCGAGAGTAACGATGTTATTGTTCTCCATCCGGCCTGAGACCTGATGTGATTAGCATTGGCTTTCACAAGACGGCTGACTTCGAGAGCAATGTTCTCACAGTAGGCATCGGCAACACGTGCATCCAGTTTCAGCACAAGCTGGAGAGATCTCAAAAGCTCATCAGCTAGGCTTTCTTTATAAGGAAGAAGTCTCTGGCAGATCCGAAGTAGACCAAAGATAGCTTTCTCCACTAAGTTGCAGGGCATCACCGTTGACTGAGCAATCGTAGCTATGTGTTCATAGACGCCTTGCCATAGGAGAACGATCCTGTCTCTGTTGTTAAGAGTGATTGCAATAAGCAATTCCAGGCAGAAAACTGCAGTATCCTCATCCTCTGGAGAACTGTTTCCTTTTTGAGGCCTACCTGCAGCCCAAATGAGAGCACGCGCAAGCTGGAGCAAAGATTCAGCTTGTAGAAACTTGCTTTCAGTAAATATGCTGTCAATGTGACATTTCTGAATTGTTTGAAGTGTTCGTTGATGAGCCGCAAGCTGTTGCTCAGTAGGCTGTGATCTTGGCTCTTCTGTATCAAGTGAAAGGAGCTGACTAAACCTTCCCATCAATCCGGAAGATCTCCTTGGAGTTCCAATTGATTGTAGATGAGCTGAAGATAGCGAATTCGCGAGAGGCTTCCCTTGTCCTTGCTCAGATGAAAGTTCAGATTCCTCGGCTGCATCACTGGCTACACGAGCTGGCAGAAGTCCAAGTTTATGCAGCCGTAGGATGCAGTCCAGTATGTTCCTCCAACCCGTACGGATATAATCTCCATATTTGTTTGCAATGGTAAAAATAGTGATAGTTGCCATCCTTGCTTTTGCATCATCACCAAATGCAAGAACTGGTTCATCAACAGATGATGGATTCAACAGAGTTGTGAATTTGCAGAGAGAGACAACCAGATCATCAAGCACATCTTCAAGATGATGACAAGCGGAAATTTTAGCAATAGCCAAGAATCCATCGATGCATGCCTGGTAAACATCTTCATGTTCTGCATGGTCAAAAACAACTGATATGGCAGCAATAGTTGGACCAGACATGATAGCAAACATATCGTGGTCAAGATAAGCCCTTGAATCAGCCATAATATACGGAGCGGTTTTCTTAGATTTATGCATCAAATCAATCCAACGGCTGGGAGTCATTTCAGGAAAGCCTGAACCTTGTTCTGGAGTAGTCCGGATCTCATTGTTGCAGATGGAGTGATAAAGTTCAGACAAAAATTCTCGAGGTAGATCATTTCCTCCATTGATATGCCTATTATTGCGAATAAAATCCTCTTCCGTCATCTTTTTCTTTACTTGAACGTTGTGTTGATCAGTGTTAAGCATGATAATAGAGTATGATAGCACAAGAGCGGCATCCTTGTTAGCGAGAATCTCAGGAGACTGCATATAGTATCTTTCAGAAAACGCCTCAAGCACTCTCTGTATTTTCTGAGATTCTCCAGGCAACCTGAAAGTTTCCAAGAAGAGTCGGAGTGCAGTATCCAGATTCATGTACTGGAAATCGAAAGTCCCAGCAAACTCATTGAGAACCTGAACACAGAATTCATCATGATTCCCAAGAAAGTCCCCAACAAGGTTTTTATCAAGCCCAGCAGTATATCTGAAAAAGCAAGCTACACTTTGGGGATCAAGTTTGTCTGGCAAAAGATGTGTCCCTTGCAGAAACTCTAACCCCTTCTTTGGATCCCTGTTAAAATGATCCGCACCAATCATTAACCTTCTCTTGATATATTTTCTCCTGCGGACAAATGAAACCCAGTGATTTGGATCACTGTAATTGTCACACTTAACCATCCAGAAAGGTGTGTACTCATCAAGATGGACAGGACCTAAGTCCAAACCAGTCAATCCATTACTTATCCTCTCAGCCATTCCTTGAATAACAGCAATTAGGCCATCCAGAGCAAGAATGTGCATTGCGGACAAAGGACAGTTCACAGGAAATGTGCTCTTCGATAGAAGATTGGATAGCTCCTCAAACACGTTGCTGCAAGTTATATCACAATCGAGATTGGCATACATCTCCACCATAAAATTCTTCTGCCTACAGAAGTTCACAAGAGCCTCCATAGCAACCTCTTGCTGCTGATACGAGGGCCCATATTTTCCTTGCGCAAGCCTCAGAATCACACAAGAGAAGAATGCCTCAAGCTGCAGTTTGAGTTCAGTACGTAGATGTTGATACAAATTGAGCACGATGCTGCAAACCATCGAAAGAATAAGGGGGCTCATCGACAAGCCGAACTGCATCAAATTACGAAATAACTCATCTTGAATCAGGCTTAACAATCTTGGATGATGGCGGATGGACGATCCACCCAGTTCAATGGCTGAGTTGATCAAGTTCAACGCAAACAGAGGCAAATCTTCGTCAAATGCTATGGTGTTTGATCGGGGGCCCATCCCAGCATGTTCAACCACATTTAACAAAGAGGATAAAAAGTGAAATATTTCCACCATACTTGGAACTCCGTATGGCTCTGTCATTATATGCAAATCATATGGAGAAGCCGGCTTTCTGCTTCCAGGCCCAACTGGTCCATCATCCATCAAACTCTGACCACCAGATGCATAAGTTGCCACATAATTCTCAGTATCATACACGGAATTAGCATTTCCATCCTCGACTGGTTTACTCACAATGGCATATTCACTGTCTTCTCCAGCTTTCTGCGACCATGTAAAAGATCATCACTAATGGGAAAAAAGACATAGAAATGATGCAAATTCTTCCGTATCAAATTAATTATTAGCTAATTGCAGAAATGATGGTCTTCTTTTCTTAGTATTGCTCTTTGGCTCGCACTAGAAAAAATATAAATTTCTATCTGAAAGATTCTACACAATTTCTATTAAAGCGGAGATAACTCTTCTCCTTTTTCATTCTAATCCTTTTTCGTTTTTTTATGAAGTTGCAAGTGAAGAAACAATCATGCTATTATTTCATCTCTTAGCATCCTACATCAAACTTGTAGCCCGAATTGACTTGTAATCAAACAGAACGGAAATAACAAAGACCCAATACGGAAATATCATACCTCTTGATCGATGTTTCCAGCTCGATTGACAAGTGTATTTTCTGTTCTGTCAACATCTGGGAGATGTGAGAAGATACACCTCACTAGTTCGTGCATCGTGTGGCGAGCTACACGCTGCAGTAACTCACCTTTCATTCCTGCTTGGTGGACAACACGAAAACAAGTGTTGACGACAGTGCATACATGCTGGTTGCTTAGCATAACTGATGCTTTATTTTTCATGCATGCCAGAAGGACCTGAAGTATCTTCATCAGCACAACCTCTTCTGATGCAGGATCTGTCACCTCAAATCGGCAGCTTGTCACAGAAACAACTACCAAGTGCATGGCGTCTTCAATATTTGCAGTATTTTGATCAATCACATTCAGGCTTAGGATCTTGTAAACCGATGACAACGCAATGCTGGTTATAGGTGCTCCAGTTTCATCCGACTGTATCACATCTAGAAAGGGCTGAAGATACAACATGGGACTTATCGTATGCCAAGGCTGGCTCCATGAGAACAACTGTTTTCTAAGAGCTTTAAGTGACTGAATCAACGAGTGTTCTAGTTGATCATCACCAGACATGTATCGACCTTCCCATCTTACATTTCTTCTCATAACCGCCAAAACAGCAGCAACTTCTGTATCAATCATGCATGCTAAAGTGGTTGTATTGCTCGAATCAGTACTCTCAAAGTCCTCAGGCTCTTCCTCAATGGCCTTGATTCCAGAATGCAACTTTAGGCGACCCATCAAATCTGCTCCAATCTTCAGGCTGAGCCCAAGACACTTCGATTCTCACGATCTTCCTGGCAGAATATAAGGCGGATACAGCCAGAGCATATACCCTTCACAGGTAGAGGCCAAACTCAATCATTACTGCCAACAAAATAAAAGAACGAGATTAAAACAGATTCTTTTTAGAGAGCTAATAGGAAAGACAGACGTGTAATCTCTCAAATCATACATTCCAAAAATCAACAAACTACAACGCTGTCTTTTAATGAATCCGCTATGATACAGACATATAAACCACAAGCAAAGAATCAACAAATGGTTTTGAACCATGGTGATAATTTTAGTCACTTTTTTCAGAATAACCTCTTCCATAGTTATGTTGCAGAATGCAGGCTACCCAAATCCCATTTAGTTTATCAGCAGCAAAGTACAATTCGAGCAAGATAAAAACTAGTTCCCACAAATCCCTACATAGCAAAGTTTGTAACCTCTTAGTTACATCAATAAACCTGATAACTCTATACCCATCTATAACATCACTAATTCAGATGGAATAAACTTAACTCTATAATTCAGCTAACCAGTGACAGTGTCATTAACCCAGAAAAAAATTCCGAAACTATTACCAGTTCTTCAGATGAGCAAAATCCCGTCAAGGCGAGAGAATTTGGTAAAAGGTGTAGCTAAATCACGAAGTTTTAGCAAAAAAAACAGCAATGCGAACCAACAACACGAAGAATTCGTTCGACACTTGGATGAAATCTACTTCAAAAACTGAATAACAAATAGGGGTAGTTTCTAGCTTAGATTCTACAAATCATCACCGACTTCAATGCAGGAAAGTGATACAAAAAATAGTATACGAAGAAGAAGAAGAAGAAGAAGTTCGAAAAAGCAAGATCTGTGGATTTACTTACTAACTCCCCAGCGATCCAGAGATCTGTCGACGGGCTCCGACGACGAGAAACAGAAATGCTATTGAGGAAAGCACGATCGGAAAATCTCTTGCAGAGCCGTGAAAGGAAAAAAAAATTAAAGTAAGGGATGAAATATTACGGAAACACCCCTGTTTCTCCAAATACTCGTATTATCAGGTAGAAGGGTCTGTAATTCAATATATTGATACTTCAGACCCTCGAATATCTGAAACTTTGACATCTTGACCCAACTATTTTATAAATGGGACTACAATTTAAATGGGCCTGTAACAGGCTCCTAATTGAATGAAAAAGATACGGGCCCGATTAACGGAGATGCAAAATGTCGTAATAACCGATTTTCTTCATATTGGTTCTTAATCAGTCTAATGCACGGCTTTTATTTTTCTTATGGAGTATTAAAAATCGTATGTTACAGACAACTGTAGTGCTAAATAGTTTTATATTCAAAATTCTGCAGAACAGTTGAATAATTCTTTTTCTTTGATGTTGTTGAGGTGGTTGTCTTTGCCCCTCCGGCTAGTGGGAGACAATACTTTTCCAGAATTTTATATCCGAAAAAAATAATTTTATCTTAACTAATATGAAGTTGTCCAACATAAACTATGTAGGGAACTAGTATACAATAAACTTTTTTATAACTCCACATTTATAACATAAGATATTATGACCTCTTGTTTGTCTGTTTAGTTATTCTTGCACCCGAAGGACATGTCTCTTTCATGTTTAATTAGTGTCAAAGAAAATTTAACAAGCAATTAATTAATAAATGATAAATATAATATGATTCACCATATGCATCGTACCAAAATATCTAAATAGATAGCAAGATTCATAAGTTGTGGACGAAAATCGTTAGGTATTTGTTGTTTATCATCGAAGTGATTATTATATATGTAAATATATAGCAAATGGCATAATTTTTGGTAAAAAACAAAAGTTCGATAGAACTTAGATTTTTCATGTAATTCAGATGTAAATAATATTCATACTAAGAGATTTTTGTTTTCAGTTGACATACATGAAAATAAGCAAATAACATTGAATATCAAGCTAATAATACTTCACTAGACATCGACGCCTAGAATTATAGATATATACGTGTAAAGGTTTTGGAATAATATAGAGCTTGCCAGTTGGAAATGTTTCCTAAGGTCTACACACGTTCAAGTATTTGTTTGGAACGTATCTGTTTCTTAAAAATAGATTAACTTGTATGATATATATGGTATCCACGTAAACGCACCAGTTTCTGTATTATAGATTATTCAAAATAATATCAAAATAATATATGTGAATCAAATATATAATCGAGATGAGTTATAGTTTGCTTTTCTTCTGCTTGAATATTATTGAGTGTTGTGTTAGGTGACTTAGGTCATAGTTAGGGATGTTAATACTGTATGAAGTCATAGAAGTTAACTCGAGTGTCATCAAACTAGTTTTAATTTTTTTTTTTTTTTCTTTTGACAACGGACACTAGTCTATGACTCCAACTCGATAAAAGAGAAAGCAATTAAAGAAATTTAATTACCTAGACATCATGTTTCGTAAACTGTAAATCTACAACCACACTTGCAGCTGCTCAAGCCTCTTAATTGGACTTCAAAGCTTCCAATTAATGTTTCATCTTCCTCTTCTGATCAGGCATTATTTTTTGGCAAAGAGCTCCCTCAGCAAAATTTAATTTTTAAATGCAATTAATTAATCTTGATCAAACCATAACAAAGCAAAACCATAACAAAGCAGATAGAAACTCTCGTATGAGATTCAAAACATGTTTCTGGAGGATGGCTTAATCAGTCATACAACCAATACGACCACCATTCATATATACAGTTGGTGTAGTCGATTATAAATATTGTGATACTTGTAGACTGTAGTCATGTCTCACTGTCTCATTAACCATGACAAAACATTTGTGGTTAAGAAAAAACAAAGACTCTTCTCAAGTCTTGCAATTATATGGTAAGTAAGGCCTATAAGCGGTTGTAGAATTTTTGCTATACTCAATTTCCCTGTTAGGCTCTTTTACCAACCCAAATTAGCCAAGTTTTACACGAAATAGTTTTTTTAGAATAAATAAATAAAATGTAATTAGCATTTCAGCAAACAGAGTTTTAATTTCCTTGTTGTTTTAAAATCGTCAGATATCTTATTTTTCTTGATTAAAAAATTCCTAACTCTAATAGAATAAATGAAATTAAAATGATCTTCAATAGATTGTTAGCTAGATTACAAAATCTAGAAATTTTTAGTTGAAGCAAAAAAAGAAACTCCAAAGTTTTGTGTGCAACAAAATAAACTAAATTTTCTGAAAAGGTTAATATTTAAATATTTTACATTCATATAAACTTTAACATTGATTGAATAAGCTAGACATGGTTTGCTAGGAAGAAGAACAAAAAATTGCTTGGAAAAAGTACACCCACAAGTTATCTTAATCTCATCTACCTAATTTTGTATATTTTGGGTGAGAAAATGGCGGCCTCACTTCCATCAAGTTTTCTTCATAATATTGTTTTTTTGTTTTGGGGTTAAAGTCTTCCTATTATTATACTCTACACTTTCTTATACTATAATCAGGGAAAAAATATATATATATATATAACCAAGTGTAGAAAAAGCATTGTCAAACATCCTGAACTTTTGTTATAATAAAATCAGTGATATAGAATACGAGCCGTCAATAATAGAGTTGAAACATCTATAAGAACCCATTGTTGAGTCTTTTTCCTTCTAATAATGTCATTATCAGCTTACAGAATTTATTCTACGTGTAAATTGGAGTGGATGCAAGAGAATATGTGCAAACGGACTAGCTTACTTTTTCGTACTATCGGAAAGTTACATGTAACTGATGTAACAATTAATAAATGAGAAAAAGAAAGAAAAAAAAAAACATAAATCAAACTGGAATTGGTCTGAGCTTTGGCAGTCCTAGCTAAACATAAAATGAGCAACCCGACTACTTTAAATAATTTTCGTTTAAAATTCAAATTGATAAACAAAATTTGTTCCACAAACATACAGAATCAGCTAAGGTCTCTTTCGTACAACAGCTTCAACCAGAAGAGCATAAGATTAAAATAAAACAATGAAAACTAATTAACAAAACTATAAAAAATGAGGAGACTAATGTTTTCTCCTAAGAAAAAGGACTTTAAACTAACTCCAATAGCCTTTTGTTTACTTTTTAGCTCATTTGTTTTATAAGACAGCTTAATGATTGATATATAAAGCAAAATGCATATTAGTCAGCTAATTTTGGCGCGATTAAGTTTTGTGTACTAGGTCGACTGACTATTACCATATAGATTCACAACAAATGCAGGTTATACATTAAGCATATGATCCTCGAGAAATTCTCACATGTTGATTCGGTTTAAAAAAGAAACTAAGATTTTAATTCAATATCTTGACGATCTTAATTATACAATTTCTATCATCAATTTATATATGAACCTAATATTTTTTTGTTATCATTCACATCTAACTCTTTGTAAAATTTTACTAAATGTGATGAACTTGAAAACATTTGATTTCCTTTACCATTTAAATAATGTTCTTCCATCAAAGTAATCAGATTTTTAAAAACTAAAAGAAACAAGTATTTATGGAAGATCGGGAAAAAATATTTATAAATGGATGTGGGAGTATTAAAGAGGTTAAGAAGTTTTTCCACAAATGGCGATACGTGCTGTAAATTAACTCATATCTTCTGTAATTAAAACGTTGCTTCTTACCTGCGAAGATCATGGGTCAATCCCCAATACAAGATTACTTTCTCTTCTGTAATAATAATACTAAATCATTAAAATGAAGGAAAACTAAAAGCAGAGAGAGAGAGAAGGAGATTTAAACGGGGAAGAAGACTTGGGAGGGATCCGAAGAAAACGGGTTACTTAAGAAACAGTGTTGCGGTTCTCATTTTTCTCTTAATGTCTTAAGATCTCTCATTTTCTTTTCTTTTAGTTTTACTTTTTATTGACAAGAAAAGACAGAGAGAAACAAGAGTCGAGAGAGGCAGAGAAGAGAAAAGACGAACAGAGGATTTTCAAAGATCCTCTTCTTCCTCTGTTCTTCGCCGCCTTCCTCTTCCTCTGTTCTTCTCCTGGTTAGTTTCCTTGATATTTCATACAAGAATATGTTTGTGTGTCTTATTTCAAGAAATTATTTGAGTTTTGATTGATCTCCGAAAACAATATTTTCTTATCTTTCACGTCTCAAAATTCAAATGCTGCATTTTTGGGGTTTGGTGTTAAAAGTATAGTTTAAGTTATCGATATTATCGATGTCTGCTAATTAAAAATTTCAAAAAAAAAAAAATTAAGACTAACTAAGTTACAAATTTCAGAAAGAACAAAAAAAACCTCATCGATTGTTTTTTTTTTTTTTTAAACAATTTATGAAGGTCTTGAAGATACATGAATCAACATCTCATTGTAATGAATGTTGATGCATTCTCTGACGTAAACATAAACTCTTACAGGTGACCTCTCTGAAAGATTAAAAAAGGTAAAAGATCCACTCTTTTGCATATGATTTTAATTAAATTTATACAAGATCATATATTTAGTGCGGTGGTCTTATTTATTCTCTATTATGTGTGGTGAATGTAGTAGAAAAATGGGTGGCTGTGTTTCTTCTCAGAGAAAAATCAGCAACAAGCTTCATCAGAAGAAGCATAAAAGTGGCAAATGTAGGTCCAAAATCTCGGCTTCGATGCCTGATGTTCCTATGAAACGCATGAGCAATGCGAGTGTTAGGGATTTTGCAATGAGCGAATATGTTCATCTTGATTTCGAAAAAGGTGCAGCCAAGATGATGTGTAAGAGAGCTGAGATGTCTAATTCTAACTTCCATGTAACTCAGCTTCAATGGAACTGCAGCCAAATCGATGGAAACCGTAAGAAAACATTCTCAAGATCTTGAATTCTGAAAATATGTGTTTTCTTGAATCAGATTAGTAATCTTTTTTTATTTTACAGGAATATCACATGAGGAAGCTTGGTATGATTCCTTTAGTTACATTGATTCTGACTCTGATGATGGATCAAACAGTAGTGTTTTCGAAGGTAAACATTTTTCACCTGATACAAAAAACTCTCAAGACATTTCTTTGTGAATTATGTATGATGACTTGTTATCTGAAATCTTTCTTGCAGATGCAAATCCTTCTGGAATGGGACAGGTGATTCAGTACGAAGAATTCTACGAGAGTTACTTGAAAATAGATGGAAACAAAGCAGAGACATACTCAAGCAAGAATGAAGTTAGCATAAAGAGAAACCAAGTCGCTGATGAATCTCACCATGAAACTTTCAAGACTACTACTTGTGAAGAGCATCAAGATCACATGAAGAAATCATCAAAAGTTGTTATGGTTTCTATGCGAAGAACATCTATTGATAGAAAATCAACAGCATCTGAATTCCGTAAGCAGAAAAAAGAAAGAATCAAAGTCTTTAAATTATTTTTTGAAAGTTCTTGAACTTTTCTTCTGATGATTACTGTCTTGTAAATGTGTAACAGCTTCAGGTGAGAAGCTCTTGTACCGACCAAAAGCCGGTTCTGTGATTCAACGTTCTTTAGGAGAGAAGCTGACCAATCAAGGAAGCTGGTCAGAACTTTGTCCATCTAGTTTCAAGCTCCGTGGATTGAATTTCTTCAGGTTAGGATTCAAATATTTAGATCAATTAAGAACGTAGTTGTAAAATCAATCTAATTGTGTTGTCTATATCAATTGCAGAGACAAACAAAAGAGTCCTGCATCAAGCTGTAGTCCTTACATACCGATTGGAATCGATCTTTTCGCGTGTCCTAAGAAGATAAACCACATTGCTCAGCACATTGAGCTTCCTAACTTGAAACCAGCATCACAACAAGTCTGTGATATCCCAAATCTCTTGATTGTGAACATCCAGCTTCCAATGTATCCAACCTGTATGTTTGGTGACTATGATGGTGAAGGACTTAGCTTAGTCTTATACTTCAAACTCAATGAGAATTATCACAAAGAAACCTCATCTCACTTTCAAGAAACCATCAAGGTATGATGATGATGATGATTTGTCCACTCTCTTTTTGTATATGTTTATGTTTCTGTAAAGAAAGATTTTTGAAGGTTTGGTTTGTTTTGCAGAGATTTATAGATGATGAAATGGAGAAAGTGAAAGGATTCACAAGAGAGTCAACAGTTCCATTCAGAGAGAGGTTGAAGATCATGGCAGGTTTGGTGAATCCTGAGGATCTTCAGCTAAGCTCTACTGAGAGAAAACTTATCTCAGCTTACAACGATAAACCTGTTCTTTCTCGTCCGCAACACGATTTCTTTCGGGTCAGAAGATTACAGATCTTTCTTCTATATCTTTCATTTCATTTCCAGAGTTTTTGTTGTGGTGATGTTGTTATTAATGTGTGTTTTTGATCATTTGGACAGGGACCAAACTACTTTGAGATCGATTTGGATATACATAGGTTCAGTTACATATCGAGGAAAGGACTCGAATCTTTCAGGGATAGGATCAAGAATGGGGTTCTTGATCTCGGTTTAACTATTCAGGTACTTTAAAGTTGAAAAATCTCCCCGGACATTTTGGTTTTTAGGGTTCTTTGTTTTGTTGGAGTGTTGCTCAAGAAACCTTTTTTTTGTTCTTTCTTCTGACACAGGCTCAGTCACCAGAGGAACTTCCAGAGCAAGTACTGTGTTGTGTCAGGCTGAACAAGATTGATTTCGTGAATCACGGACAGATTCCAACGCTTTTAACTAACAAACAATGATGAGTTTCCAGATTCTGATTCACTACTAAAGATCACAGAGAGAAAGAAGATCAATCAATGTGGGAGCAAAGAGACAAAAAAGCAAAACAGAGAACCTTTTCACATAATTGTATTGAAGAGACAATAAAAAGAGCAAAATAATTCAATGTCTTTTTTTGGAAACCATACAAACAAGATTTGCCCCGGAATTTATAAATCTCATGATACAAAAAAATTCATTTGTACATACGTCATAAATTCTTACTCCATTATTCAAAACCCCTACAAACAACAGTTGCTCTGTAAAGTTTACCAAGCAATAACAGAGAAACGAACAAAAGCTAGCAGATTTGAGTCAAAAATAACAAACATACAAAAAGGAAAAAACAAAGTGATTTTACAACAGATAATTTCATCCACAATATGTAAAATCTATTTCTCAGAAACAATAACACAAAGATACAACACAAAACACCCACCCCCCCTGTTATTTTCTTCCTCATGTACAAAAGAATTCACATAAATAACAGAATTATGAAAAAAACCTAAACATCTTCAAGTTTTGCACCAGAACAACCCCTTCCTGTAAACAGCTAGATTTCTCTAACAAGTGTATAAATTGTATATTAGAAACCAGTTCATCAACTTCAACCAAAAGATTCCATCAAAGCTGAAACCTTTATCATGTACTCTCAAATTGTTTGCTCTTCTTTCAGCCTTAGACGCGCAACGGGCTGCTGCTGCTGCTGATTTAAGTTAGCCAAACCGCCATGTCGATTCTCTGGCCTTAACTGAGCCGCTGCAACGGCATGGCTGCTTGACTTAGCTGCTGGAAGGTCATGGTTATGTTTTCCTTCATATGTTGTTACTACAGCTTTTGGATCTGTTGCTGCTCTCTCTACATGTTTCCTCACTCCACACCCCTGTGTTGTGCACTTGTAGTAACTCCTGTGAGTCAAAAACAGAACATCAAACAAGAATGTTTTAAGAAAACTGTGTAATAGCTTGAATAATTCTCGTGTATTACCTCGGATAAGGATTTCCTTTGACAACTTTCTGTCCATATTTGCGCCACCTATATCCATCATCTAAAAGATCAACTTCACTTGTCGTTTGGACAATGATTCTAGGCTCTGTCACAGTTCTATGTGAAGCAGAAGCAGTAGCAGCTGGTTCCGAAATACGAACTTCTGTACTTCTGCACATTTCAAATATCTCTATCGTCAAGAACCGCAAAAAGAAAAGGATTATCAGTCAACAGTCATCTTCAAAGCTTATAACTTTACCTTCTCTTGGGATCACGCTCGTCTTCAACTTTCTCTCTCACACCAGCTTCTCCATTACCGACTTCTTCGCTGTCACTTGCCTCAGACATTTGCTCTGTTGTAGCTTGACTTGCTGCTTCATGTTGTTCCCTCTTAGTCTTGTTGAAGCTACTGTTCTGAAACTGTTGTGATGCCGCCGCCGCCATTTCAGAGCTCACGCGGTTGTTGTTATTAATCGAACTTCCGTTTAGATTCGCGGCGCTATCTTTGTTTCCACGCTTAGTGCTCTGTGGAGGTTCGTGATTGTGCTGACCTTTGTAGATGATCTCCGTTACTTGTCCATCAAGAGATCTCTCAACTTTCTTCTTGACAGGACATCCAGGATTCGTGCACTTGTAATAGCTTCGTGGATACTCGCTGCCTTTAACTTGCTTCTGCCCATACTTTCGCCAGTTATAACCATCATCAGCTGGTTTGTCAACGTTTAGAGGCTGTTGTTGTGACCTGTGCTCAATGATGGTTATATCTGAGGTTTCTCTTTGAGATAGATCCGGAGCAGCTGAGGTCGGGATCTGAGGTTGTCCCGACGAAAATGATTGAACACCAGAGGAAGGAGGGTACTCGGTTTGTGGTTGGATAACGGCATTGGCTTGGACTGCTTGTGCTGTGACTTGTGCTAGAGCTTGCTGATGTGTCATTCCGTATTGTCCCTGCAACATTGTTAAGATTTCAGGTTAGAACACGAACCTGGAAAACTAATTCTAACACACATTGATATATATATATGTTGACAAATTCAAGGTCAGAGACAAAACAGAATAATCATTTTTCCAGAATCAAACACATCAGCTCATACGAAGAGGAATTTCAGATATGCTGCCAAGAAATCTCCTCCCTGAGGATTTATATATAAACCTCGAGCAAGCCCAAATCTTGATGAGTTTTTGATCCAACAACCACAAGCACCTTTCTTTCTCTCAAATTTCGTATCTTTACAATACAGTTTGAGTTCCAAAGTTTCTTCCTTTAGGATTTCTCCCCAAATGTCTAATAAGCCCTAATTCAATTCTAATATGATTTGTCCAATTTTGACCTAAAAATGAAGAAGACTTCAATGTTTTCTTCCAGCCAAATGGTTACAATTCTATGGTTTGTTTGGGTTTTTTGCTAACAAAAACGTTTTTTTTTTCCTGAGCAGCCAACCAAGCAAAAACAAGAAACAGCTCAACAAAAAAGCTCAGTTTCCAAAAATAGAATTTTAAACTTTTTTACAGAAAGAAAAAAACATTTTGATGAATCTTAAACCTGGACGGGAGAGAAAAGACCCAAGAAGCTCGGTGAATCCAACCGCATCGCCGGACTGAGACCCGGCGGTACGGTGAACATCGACGGTGACTGTGAAATCATCAAACCGGTGGGTCTATTCTGCTTGAATCTCGGGTCAACATCACCACTTGAGCTATTATTATTCCCTTCACTAGCCGACGCTGCTGCAGCGGCAGATGCAGCTGCAGACGCCGGAGAAGCCATGGCTCCGGCAAGGAGCTGAGAGAAAGACCTAAACTCATCGGAATCGGAGAACATATTTGAGACCAGAGTCATCGGACCGGGGCTGAATCCTACGCCACCGTTAAAGAACATCTCACTAAACGGCCGTGGCGGAAGAGATAAAGTTGGTCGTGTCGGAGCTCCGGTGGACTTCGATGTCGACGGAAGCTCTTCCTTTTCCGACATCGATCCCCAAAAATTTACAAACAAAAAAGGGAAGGAAATGGACCAAAACAAATAAAGAAACTTTTTTTTTTCTTCTCTATCTAAAAATCTTTTTGTATCTGTCTGTGTGAATCGTGTCGTGTTTCGCCTCACTTTTTGCTGTTTTTTTTAATCAGTCTTTTAACGCAGATTTCGAGTTTTTTATTTTCTCTTGTAAAAACGGATCTGAAAACATAAACAGATGAAAACTTTCGGGTTCTTGGCAGTATAAAAGTCCACGCTGCAGATATGTAAAAGAAGCTCTCTCTCTCTCTCTTCCATTTTCTTTTCTTTTTTTTACATAATTTTAAAAAACTTGTAGTAATATTTTAAAATCTTAAAGTATTTTTTTTACGGCTTAACACTTCTAACGAATGCAATGATAAATGAGTTACGGCTTAACAATTCCTTTTTTTTTTTGTAAGTTTACTTCTACACATTTTAAATGATTAAATCAATTAAAAGAATTCTATGGCGACACGCCGACATCATTAAATATAAAATTTCAGTAAAAGTATATTACGGAAATAGTATAAAGAAAATGAAGTCTTAGCCAAAATCAAAACGAAATTTTTGTACCAAATTGATGATGTGTTGATGTTCGATTCCAGTTTAGGTTTCACCTTTACAAAAGCGTCGGTCTTGTACGATGAACCTCGAGTGAAGAGGCAGGGACAAGGCCACAGCTACTCCACGTTGTACGAATCACAAAATGACAGGTGGCATTCCGTTTCTAAGGCCCAAGTTATATCTTAATGGGCTGTCGATTACAAAAGCCTAACCACAAAATTCGTCTGAGATAAGTAATATCAATATGCAAATATTAATACCGTATGATCTAAACTGTATAAAATACATGTTTTCGTATGATTTCTGAAATATTTATTTCATCTGACGCAAATGATTTTAATCATTTTGTTTTAGTTGACCTTTTGGGTGAATACTTGTAATAGGAGGAAACGTGAGGTGAGGGAAATTGAAAGCAAAAACTAGCAGCAGCACGACTTTTGAAGAGATGTTTGACTTTGGAGGAACAAGATATAATAGTATTAAACATTCTTATGAATAGTTATGTGGGACACACGTAGATTGTGGCGGTGTAATCCTTTCATTTATTGCCACAATAAATGTGATTGCTACAATATTTCTGTCATTTTGAAATCAACCGATTTGCAGATGTATGCCTTTCTTATGATATACTCCATAGAAACAAACGGTTTTTCATTTTTCCTTCATACGAATAAGAAAATATAAACATACAATTTCGAATTCCTTTGCTACAAAAAAATCACTGGGTCATGAGTGTCCGGTTATGTATCCTATATTTATAGTACATTAGTACGTCAACACCAAGAAGTTCTTATTTTTTGGTTCACAGTTCCTCCTGGAAATGTGATAAATGCGTCTTTTTTTTTCTGTTGACAGCAAGATAAATGCTTGTCCTCCGAAAATGTACAATAACATTTTATATATCTTTCTGGTCTTCTAAACAGCATTTTTTTAGCAAAACTTTATTCTTTCTGTTCATATCAATTTACAGCCAAAACCAAAACAATCTCATTCAACAGCGGTTGTATCAGTTAGTAGCAGTTGGCAAAAAAATAAAATAAAAAGAGAATCAGTTAGTAACATACGATCAACTCATTGAGTTTTGGTGGCATGTCTACAATTACTCTATTTTGATTCGTAAAGTTCTTTAATCATATTATATTTTCCTAGTTTGTGTATTGCTTCTATGTTTCTTACCTATATGCACGAGGAAAGACTTCGCGCATAAAGGCAAGAAACATGGGTGGGAGAGGTTGACATTTGGGTAGCCAAAATCCAACACAATTAAGAGAAGAAAAGATGAAGACGACGAGACATTGGTAACGAAAGATATTAAAAATCCCAAAGTAGATTAACCAAAACACAAAGAGAATCTCTGATGATGAAAAGAAGCCTAAAGAAGGAACACGAAGAGAAGAAGCCCTTTACAATAAAGGGAAGAAAGATACAGAAAGAGAGGAGTCACACAGATTATAATTAAAAGGTTCATAAAACAGTGACTTCCCCTATGAACGCCATTGTTGATACACAACACAACAGGTTTTGTGGTTTTTCACTTGGCACCACTAATGTCCTTGAGGGCATTGATCTGTTCCTCTCCCATGGCTGACATCACACTCACCACTAGATCTTTCCCATCCTCAAACCCACTCTTGATCTGTTGGAGCAGATCTGCATCAGTAGGGAGCTTGAGATCATCCTTGGTGCTTCCATTGTCAGTCAACAAGCTCACCTGAAAGATAATAATAACACAAAGCTATTAAACACTTAAGATGCAAAGATCTATAAAAGGGATTATGAAGCACACATACATATCCATCTTCAGAAATGTCAATCAGCTGATAATCGGTACGGTTGACATGAGGAACCTGAAAAACCAAAAATTCAAGAAAATGACAAATTTGGGGATTCCTAAAAACAAATGCGGAGAATCCAAGACACCTACATCACAATTGTGGGAAGAAGGAACAATATCTTCAAGCTTCTTGCTGGTGAAAATGTCAATAGCAACAAAGTGACATTTCGCATGACCATGCTTGCCAGTCTTTGAGGTTGAAACCTCAACAACCTGAAACATAATCACTAATTAGATCTTCCCATCTAACTTTTCTTTTTGTTAGATCACAAACACCATAGCATGCAACAAATCCTAGCACTTGTGATTACGAATCTAATCTTCTGAAAACTTTCTTATCAAATCAATTCATTATAGCAACTTATCGTGCAATTTGCGATAAGAAAGGATCCTAAATCGAACGAAGCTGAAGATACACAGACTGGTGAATTGAAATAAGATGGAAATTTAACATTGATCGCAAGACAAAATCCAGTCGAATCACCATGGAAACACAATAAGATAAGCAGAGGGATAAGAAAAGTCGACAGATCTAAGATCAGGGGAAGGAAATGACCTTGCAGGGACGACCCTTGATAACGATGTAACCGTTCTTGCGGATGGTTCCAGCTTGTTGCGGGTAGGTTTTGGAAGCTCCGGCGTCGCTTGACTCAAAATGATGCTCGTCGTCCGACATGGTCGCAGCGAAAAGGATGAGGGAGCTTCGACGAGGAAGACGATCGAAAACTTTTTTTTTGTTTTTTCGGTAACAGACAACACGGATCCAAGATGGTGACAGCGACGACGATCGAAAAAGCGTAAGTGGCGTTTTCTTATGGGCTTTTATATGAAAGGCCTTTCTAGGGTTTTTCTTTTTGTTCTTTTAGAGATTGAGATGGGCTTAAAAGTATATAACTTGTATTTTGTTAGTCCAATAATAATTGTGATTTTTTAATAGAATTTTGTTGGATGAGCCAAGTTTTAGGCTCCACGTCCAACACATTATAGGATGGTGGTGCTACTTGAAGATGATGTTTTTTGTACACAAATTTGTCTACCAGTATAAATTATGCCGATATTTTGGGTCCAAATTCTAAGTTTGGCAATGGGCTTATTATCGATCTTACTTGGGGGAAAAAAGGCATAAGAACATGATAATGAGTTAATGACACAGGAAAAAAAGCATAAAATTATGTGGCTATATTTGTATGCTTAGAATTTTACCTAGAATCATGTACGGATGTACCTAATCAATAATTCACTCTATCGGAGTCATTTAAGCCCAACTTCCAACCAAAGAGACATTTTTGTAATTCTCGTTAGCACTAATGGTTCGCATAGCATCTATTTAAATTTCAAACATGGCCAATTATCTTGACATCGTTTTCGTGAAATTTGTATCAAATGTGCAATCCATTAGAATTGACTAACGTTTGGTTTTTTTTTTCTTAAATATTTCGCCTATAATTCGTCCTTGCTAGGTATTTTTTTTAAAAAAGGATAGTTACAGATCTCGATTAGCTATAGATTTTATTGGAATCTACTTTTTCAGGCTACAATACGACAATTACGTGTTTAATTCATTGCTTTGTGTGGACAGGTGTGGTTTGTCTACGTTCTTGATGCTTTTCAAAAATTGATTTAAACTTTTCGAAAGAGGCTATCTTTAGGTAACTGCGATTTTTTTTTTAACTAGCATTTGTTTGACAATTTTGTTTTAACTAGCATCTTATAAAATATTTTAGACAAAAAAATGGACGTTAAAGACAGCAAGTGATTTTTATTAAATAGTTTTTTTTTTGTAAAAGGGGCTGGAGGGGAGCTAGTGGGAGACGAGTGGCAAATAATTTACTTTTTCAATACCAGTTCTATTTTGTTTTAATATTCAGTGATCGAAATAGTTCCGATTGATAAAATATTAATATGCATAATGACTAACGATATAGTAACATATAATTCTATAGCTTTCAACCACCGTATTTCTGCAGATTATTGGTTTATGGTTTATCTCTTTATTATTAATTGAGAAGTACATCTCTTTTTTTAGACCAAAAAATCATCTCCTTTTATGAATAAAATCTGTTTGGAAACAGGTATAGTGAGGGTTAATTTAGTAATCTAAAATATCACTTAAATCAAACCAATATTTGGTTCACTTAAACCAACAATCGATCCAAGATAATACCATAATCAAAGATTTCCGTTTTATGCATTATCAATTAGAATCTGCAAAAAAGTAAAAATATTAAAAAAAAACTAGCGATAATACCAAATCAAAAAAACTTTGATAGATAATACCATAATCAAAGACTTCCGTTTTATGCATTATCAATTAGAATCTGCAAAAAAGTAAAAAAATTAAAAAAAACTAGCGATAATACCAAATCAGAAAAACTTTGATACTAAATAAAATATAATTATTTATAATTTATATAATTTATACCATTATCTTAAATTCAAGATGGCACCATTATACATGTTTTTTTATATCTATTGTTGATTCTTATCTTCGTTATACAGTGTAAAAATTAAACATTTTAAATAATTTTTTTAAAAGGTAAAAAAAAAAACATTAATCATAGCCCTAAATTACATATGATAAAATTGAGTGAAAAATATAAAAATCAAATGATTATAGTATAATAAAATAATAAATCAAATGACTACATTTAAATTGTTATTCTTTTTTAGATTTGTCTTGAAAATGAACTTGGTGATGATACATCAGCATGACAAAGTTGTTAATACCACATGAGAGAAATGTTAATTTTTAAACAGTTATTAATATAACATAACAGTTAGTATATTAGGGATAACAGTTATAACATAACCATGAAGTAATATTTTTATTGTTTGGACATGTGTTTGGTTATTGTATTTTTTTTTCAATTATTAATAAATAAAGACAGTATAATCAATAGTCAATACTGCAAAATTTGAATCACTTAATACAAAAATTCAGATTCAAATTAACAACATACTTGACAATTTTAACAGAAAAAATATACAAAAAAAACATATAACTCTTAAACTAATACTAAAATTAAAACTTATAAAAAGAAGAAGAAAAACAAAAAAAAAAAACATAATCCCGCACTGCACTGCTGTGCGGGTCAGACACTAGTTTTGTTATTAAAAAAGAATACTCTTACTAGTTTGCAGTTTACTAAAGTTTTCTTCTTTGCTAATGCCATATTAATTTATATAAATTAAAAATAAATTTTCTATTCAACCAATGTTCTCAATTAAATTTAATCTTCATTTTTTATATATATATTAGAAGTATCACGAATTTTTATTGTGATACTTTTGTTTGATATAAATATTGATGAAAAATATTTTATCAACAAAACATTGAATAAAAATGACAGTTGCATACTTGCATGTGAATATGTATATTTATGGAATTCTTTTTCTCTCTTTCTCTTTGATTCTCAACGAAATCAATTTGGTGGGACACACCATAGGAACTATGATAGGACCCTTGACTAATACCCAGTTAATAAATCTTAATTTTTTTCTGGTGAGAGTGACATTTGCGAAAGTATGCTTTGGACCACTTTTAAGGTCTATTCCCAACTTATCTTGAACCCATTAAAAGCATTATATAACTATTGATATATGTACATATCTTATAAAGTTATAATTATACAGTCCCTTCGATCTATTCTTTAAGTCTTCGAGTTGTTTTCATCAATTTTGTTTAGTCTAGTTACTTTGTACATATTACACAAAGATGTTGTCTCATGGCAACGAAGCGTTCATCTAATAATATATTCTGCTATTTACACTAAATTATCATCCAATTCTGCGTATAAAACAGTTCTGAAAAACTCAGTTGAAAAGTTATATGATATTTAGCGGTAAAAGTAGTTAAGGCATATAAATCTACTCTACATTTTTATTGCATTTAATGTTATTATTAGGTTTGGAAAATTAAAACTAAGGGGGGTGTGTGATCAGTAACTACTGTTCTGCTATATTTAATTACTGTTCTGCTATATTTTTTTATAAAGTATTAGTGTTAAATCAATCAAGTTTTGATTCTATTTTTAAATTTCAAATCAATAATTTTAAATATGAAAATATTTTGGTTTTAGAAATCAAAAGTTTTAGAGCACTAATTTAACTGTTTTGAGAATTCTCTTTCTTTTCTTTCATTATTTTTTGTTCAAATCTCTTTTTGCTTATTTTGTTTTCTATATCTATTTTCTAATTAAATACTACATATTTATTCTAATATGTATTAAAGAAATAAAGTATTTTAGAGTAAATGAATTATAACAATAAATTTAAAGTTATATCAAAAAAATCTACAAACTTCTTTTTATAGTAAAATAATTAAAGCTATAGTAACAACCAATTCATCTACCTAAAAATGCAAATACGGAATTAACCATGTGAGTTTATGACATAAGAGACAAAACAAAATGATGCCATGCCACACAACAGCCGAAGAGCGTAGGTTAGTTTTTTGACCGAATACCAAAACAATTTTTTTTTTTTCAAAATTCAAAACTATTTAAACGAGGTATTTTTGAAGAAAAGTTGTGTGAGATAAGAAAAAAATATAAATGAATTTTAACTTTCATGCATGTATTTACAGTTCAGTTTTTTTGAAAGAGTTTTGGCCAATCGAAAAAAGTGTAATTATTTTGTTACTCCTTCAGGGGCCAAATTTCACATTATTATCTTCAAAAATGACTAATACAGTAAAACCTCTATAAAGTAATAATGTTGGGACTTTGAAAATTTATTATCTTATAGAGGTATTACTTTATCGAAATTATAATTTGTTAACTTATAGATACATATTTTCTTATTTATAATATTCGAAAATTATTCTCCATATAATAATGTATTAAGAATATGATAATGTATTAAGAATTTAGAAAAAAAAACTTTTTTGTTAATATGACATGCATAAACTTGAAATTATGATTAAGATTTTTAGATATCGTAATAAAACATTTATTATTAGCTTATTTGAATATATTTATATAAAGTTTGATGCACGAATAATTATTGTGTTTATAAAATATTTCACAATTTTATATGCATATAAAAAAAGTTAGAGATAAACTTAAATTTATAGTTTAATAAACTTTCTTTAGCATATATGTATAGTTTTATATAATTATTACTTTAACTTATTATTGGGTTTATACTTTTACATAAGAGTTTCAAAAATATTATTATCTTATCATCTTATCGCGCTTATTTTTACACTGGCCCGAGTTGGGACCGGAGAAATTTATTATCTTATAGAGATTATTACTTTATCGAGTATTACTTTAATGAGGTTCTACTGTAGAATTCGAACCAGATTTGACACCAAAACATCTTTAAAACTTAATTACTCAGGATAAATAAGAGTATTTTAATGCTGTTACTCTAAAGCATTCATATCATTTTGATAGGTTTTGGGCATTCAGTGCGGTACAACACTGGACGTAACAATATTACCTTTATTTGGTTAAAAAAAAAAACAATATTACCTTTAGTAGGCCTTACCTTAGTACATTCGTGGCTCTATGTGCCTAAACAAATACTCCTCATTTTTTTAATATATATATTTTGGATAAAAATGAAGTCCTTGTTCCCTTATAATTTTATAACTTGAGAGCTATTATGGCTCATGTATCCCATCAGTATCAATATTCTCCTTTTAAAAAACTATTTTCTGATAATCAAAAATCAAATTTTGATCACCAATCCACAATTTTATAGGAGTCTAATAAACTTCAAACTCCTCTAGGTATAAAAACGAAAAAAAAAAATGATTCCGCAGTAGCCAACGAGATCATAGAGCTACAGAAAAAAAGAAGATTTTTAGGCGGGACCCACACTCTCTGTTTGCTGTCACTAGTTTATTAATTAAAGCTTTCTTCAGATTTATTTTTTGAAATATATTGACGCCTAAACAGAAAAATGTGTTAAACGAAGGATGCGTAATTAATGGGCCAAGGATTTACGGTATTGTTTTGTTCCTTCTGACGACATGTTCGTTTTGAATTTTCAGTTTTTGTTTTTCTCTTCATTATTTATTTTATTCTTACTATTAATGATACCATCCATATACAGAGTATTAGTCGTCGTAACCAACATATTACCTCATATCATAATTACTTAATAAGGTATACATTTTTTTTTCAAACCCACTAGGCAATTTTAGTATCAACTTTAAAAAATTAACGGAGGAACTCTACCAAAATCTGTAATTTCATTTATCTAATCTAACTGATTAACAGTAACTAACACGTTCCAAAATTTAATTTGTAGTATTACACAAAATTTTAAACTGTAACAAAACACAAGAAATATCACAAAATAAATAATACTCGTTTATGTTAAAAAAATAAATAATACTCGTCTAAATTCTTAAAATTATTTTTCAAGTAATTCTAAATTTGTTTTCTAGTAATTGACTCTTGTAAAATTACATAGATACATGTCTCTTTACAGCATTGCAAAGAAAAACGGAGAGAACCTAGAAGATTCCCACTTCACATTTCAGCATTAAATATGCCGAATGTAAGTTTAAATTGTAAATTAAATATTAAAAGGATTACAATGATAAAACTTGAGAACATGTAATTTGCATAAACCGTTTTTAGAAATGGAAGAAATTTACGCATACAATAGAATATAATTTTAATTCCAATTGTTGTATTAATTAAAGAGTTTTACGAGTCAAAAATTTCATCCTGTTTTTTTGTTTTCGTTAAAATGTATTGGCTATTGGTTATTATTATTACATTAAAAATGAAAGAGAGGAACAAAAAAAAAACTAAAAAAGGTGAAGAAAAAGCAGAGAATAAAAGGAAGAGAAGACCGGATGTTGACAAATAATTTCATGTCACTGTTGATACAAGGGTCGTTTGTTTATGTGATTTTGGGATCTTTCTTTTTCTCTCTATAAACAAACTTCTTTTTATCGCTCACAAAAGAAGCAGAAGCAGAAGAAGAATAAAGGAGATTTCTTTTCTTCTCCGGAAATTTTTTGTTTGGTGAGAGAGAGAAGAGTGGCCCAGTAGATCGAAGATGACGATCTAATTTTTTCCATTAATGGTGTTTACGCTATAACTATTATACCCATACTTTATTTTTTTGTTTCAATCCTCCCCCTCCCCAGAGTAGAGATTCCAATTTATTTCTCTTATTTTGCCTTTGATTCACAGATTTTTTCTTATAATTTTACTTCGTTGAAACTTGTAAAATCTTCATTCTTTTTTTTTTTTTTTGTCTGCTGAAGAAAGTCTCGAGGAGAGTTGGCGATAAGAGGATGTGGGTTTGAGGTAAAAACCCCATTTTTATTTTGTTCTAAACTCTGATAATTGGATTTTAATTTGTATTTTTGTTGGATGATTTGGGGATTTTAGTTTTTAATCTGCTTAATTTTCATCTAGCTTCACTAGATTAATGCATTTCTTCCCTCAATTTTGGTACAATCTTATCCTAATAGTCTGCAGATTCTTTGTAATCTAACTTTAGATTTCGACTTGATTACTATTTTTCTTCTTCTTCGAGATCCTATTTTGACTCGTCTGCGTTAGAGCTCATCCTTTAGAAGACGACCTCACCGAGTCAAAACCCTTATTTATAGTGTGTGAAAATTCTACTCATCATTTTCCAATTCCCGGTATATGTTTGACTTTTGAGGAACTGTTAAAGCTAAATCAGAAATGGGTTAAGGTGATGGAACCAAATTGAGCTCTAAAGTTCTTGTTTTTCCAGAGGAAAATGTGGTTAATGCTTGATGTGTGATTTAGGATTTGGGGGCCAATTTTCAATGTCTTTGAAAACAGATTTGTTCATCTCTTGTAAAGGCTAAAGTTTGGGTTTTTTTTTTTTTTTTTTGTGAGCAGGAATGGGAACAAAGGTTCACTGTGAAAGCTTATATGGTGGATATCATCACTCTATGAGAGATCTCGACAAAGATTGTAGATGGCCATTGTTGTATAGTGACAATAAAACCTCGGCGAATGATCAATCCTACAATGGCTTCCCGTCACAGACTACATTTGACTGTGACAAAGATGTGGTGAGAAGGACAATGCTCGAGCACGAAGCTGTTTTTAAGACACAGGTTAGCTAGTAGAGGATCTTTCTCTAGTGATCTTATTATCGGTTCTCTGGCTTTTGTCCGCTTTTGGTTGATTATGGATTTTTTTTCAATCTTTAACCAGGTTTTGGAACTTCACCGGGTGTACAGGATACAGAAGGATATGATGGATGATCTGAAAATGAAACAGTTGAACAAAGAATGGGGTCCGAGTCCGGTCGAGGCGTCGTTCTCGTCTCAAGCTACGAACGATGATTTCCGTAGATGGAAAATCCCTAGTTTCCCTTTGGCAAACTCGGTTTACGATAGACCTTCCATGTCGGTGGTTGAGGATAATGGACATTCTCCCATGAAAGGAAGCAACTCTCAAGGGCTTGGTGGTGGTCAGATTCAGTGGCAAAATGGAGCCAGTTCCAAGAATGTCGAAATGTCTGCAGAGGTTAGACCGAGTAAAATCAGGAGAAAGATGATAGATCTTTGTCTTCCAGCTGATGAGTACATTGATGACAATGAAGAGGTTGTGGAGTTGAAAGATCACAGGGCTTGTGGCACTTCGAGTCAGCTTCCTAATGGAGATGTGAAGACTGAGCCTCGAGGAGATAGTCTGAGGATTGGGTATGGGTTGAGTAGTAGAAGCAATGGCTTGGCTGATTTGAACGAACCATTTGAGGCTCAAGAAACAGCTGCATTTGCTTATGGCCATTCTCGTGACTTGCGTGGTAATGGCGAATTTCAAGGCCACATTCGTGACTACGGGAAAGCTCTGAACTCAGTCTCAGGCAGTGTAAGAGAGCATGTTCCTCCTGTTATCTCTCTGCATCCAGATGAGAATGGTAAACCGAAAGTTTGGCCACATCATCCCTCAAGAATTGGTAAGATGATGATCCACTAAGTTATAAATACCAATTGCTGGAATCTTCTTCTTTGTTTCTAATTGAAATCCACGATTTGCAGATCATTACAGTGGCACACATAAATCTGCTACTCCATTTCTTCAACCGGCCAGGCCAATGGATTCATCGTCTCAGTCTATGCAAGTTTTGATGAACAATTCACAAAGAGTTATGGGTTTACCTAATTCTGGTCCTCCAAGCAAGGCAGTCTTGTGGAGAGAAAGAACGTTTATTGATCTAGAAGCTGATACAGATGCCAATAGTAGTCACGAAGTCATCCATGAAACAAGTTCGGCTTCTCAACAACCGCGTCACTTGTATCCATATAATCCTCTAGATTCTCCTGTACCATGGAATCAGTTTCATTCTTCTTGGCAACATCCTAACTTTGGCTTCCCTCAGAAAGTTGCTCCAGCGGAGAGATACCCGGTTTTAAACCTCTCTGATACACTGAGTGGTAATGCTCAGAAGTGTCTTGGAGACAGTTTACAGTATGAAAGCAATTCAAGATATAACTCAGGGTTTGGGAATACAAGTCGGTCAGACCACAACATGTTTTACAACGAGTGTTCCTCTTCATCGAAATCGAAATTCTCTGGGACTGGCTATAGTCATCCTAACGGGGGAAGAAGTGACTACAGCTCAGCGAATCCACACATGGATTCAAATGGCTCGGAGATGAAGCTTGTGAGAGATTTGAACTTAAACGTGACATTTTCAAGCACTTCTGTTGTGGATGTCAGAAAGGATGAAGAACGTCTGGCTCCGTTACCATGGCTTATGAAACCCAAGTCAGCTTGTAACTCTGAGATGGCTGATGGGAAATGGAATCTGAATGATGTTCCGAGTTCTTCTTCGAAACCATTGGATATCACTGATGAGGCAGGAGACAAAGTTCAGAATCTTATGTGGCTTGAGAGGTTAAAGTCTGGCTCTTGTTCCAGTAAACTGGAGAATGAGAAGATCAATGGTAACACGAAAATTGCTTATAGAGATCAATCCTGTGCAGAAAAAGATAAAGTCCGTAAAGTTATGATGCTAGACATGAACGAACCGTGTGATCCTCTTTCGGATGAGGATCAGCAAGTGGAGGAACAGACTGAGACAAGGGTTTCGGGTAGTACTAGGTGTCAGATTGATTTGAACATGTCGTTTAGTGAAGACGAAGATGGAACTTATTCTGTTCCTACCAGTTCAAGACGGAATTCAAAAGCACTCATGATAGATCTTGAAGCTGTTCCTGAGTCTGATGATGAGGAAGAAAATGATGTTGATATCTCTGTAACAACACCATTAGAAGAAACTCTTATTGAGGAAAAGGCTCCCGCGTATGAAAAGATAGCAGCAGAAACATTAGTTGCCTTCTCTTCAGCTTCCTTAGATAGAGAGCTTGAAGCTGTTGCTTCTGCTCCAGAAACCATTATCCTTCACTGGTTTGCAGAGACAGTAGCTACTCACAGAGAGAATCTGGACCAGAAGCTCGCTTCTTTTTCGAGGAACCAAGCGCGTTCTATCGAAGAGATTGATTCCTTCGAGGCAATGATCCTGCAACTACCTGAGATCACAGAAGATGAGTACATGCCTAAGCCATTAGTCCCTGAAGACCTCAGATTGGAGGAAACCTCAGGAACCGCGATGGTCACGAGCCAAAGACCAAGAAGAGGAAACGCGAGAAAAGGAAAACAGAGACGTGACTTCCAAAGAGACACCCTCCCTGGACTCGTGTCTCTTTCGAAACATGAAGTGACAGAAGACATTCACATGTTTGATGGTTTCATGAGAGCAACGGGAAGCTCCTGGACTCCAACCGGTTTAGCCAGAAAGAAAACCGGCGCAAGAGGAAGACCAAGGCGGGTGGTAACAATCCCTGAACCGGTCTATTGCTCGGTTCCGGATCCTTGTCACTTGGTTCAACAACATGTGGGCAATGGAGGCAACAATGGTGAGATTGAAATGGGTTTAGAAGATAGAAGCTTTGCAGGTTGGGGAAAAATGACAAGAAGGCCGAGAAGACAACGATGTCCTTCAACTGCAAGTAACCAACGTTCATCACCATCACACGCGCCTTTCACGTGACAGTGGGGAATAATTGTAAAACTATATATTACGGTTCCGATTCTTTTCGAAACGTTGTCGTATAGAGATAGATATATTATCAGACCAGACTGTTTGTGATAGATATTTTCATCGAGGATTTTTTTCTCCTTCCGCTTGGTGACTGATATACATGAAAATATTTTATTCACATAACTCAAACCGATTTCGAAACTGGTTGAGTTTTTTTTTTTTTTTTGGTTTACATAAAAAGTTACCAATTTGGTTCGGTTCACATAATTGGGCCTAATTTAGTATCTTTGCAAATATATGGCCCAACGATAGTTGCATTGCGTTGGGTATCATAGGGTGATGTCACTCACAAGGGTAAAACACGGCTGTAATTGCAAGTAGTAATTGAAATCTGATGAATTTCCCTTGGGGATCTTATACAAACAGTTCCACATATTGTGGGATACACAAAACTGATTTACAAGATTATCAAATATCTAAACAGAATATTCCTATATTCTATCACCTTCCCTCAGTCGAAGCGTCTAGATTGTGGGATACACAAAACTGATTTACAAGATTATCAAATATCTAAACAGAATATTCCTATATTCTATCACCTTCCCTCAGTCGAAGCGTCTGGATTCCGGAAAGTGAGACTGGCTCGAATTTCATTGAACAGACTTGTAGGCAACCCTTTTGTGAACATATCGGCATACTGAAGTGAAGATGGAACATGTATTACTTTTACCTCTCCAATAGCCACTTTTTCACGCACAAAATGAATATCCAATTCAATATGCTTTGTTCTTTGATGCTTGACGGGATTAGAGGCAAGGTACACAGAACTGATGTTGTCACAGTAGACAATGGAAGCTTTCGTAATACTGCAGTGCAGCTCAAGCATAAGATTTCTTATCCAACACAATTCCGCTACTGTATTAGCAACACCTTTGTACTCAGCTTCTGAACTTGACCGAGAGACTGTTGGCTGTCTTTCTGCTGACCATAACACAAGATTGGGACCAAGAAAAACACAATACCCTGAAGTTGATCTCCTTGTATCTGGACAACCACCATAGTCTGCATCTGAGTAGGTCATGAGGCTATCAATCTCTCCCTTTACCAGTTGTAATCCATGTGAAAGAAAGCCTTTCAAATACCTGATTATTCTTCGAAGAGCTTGTAAGTGAGGCTGTCGTGGATCATGCATATATAAACAGACTTGATGAACGGCGTAAAAAATATCAGGTCGCGTCGCGTGAAAGTCAAGTACTGTAAAGCTCATGCTAGACTACGATAAGCTGTCGGATCTTTGACAGGTTCACCGGTTTGATTCGACAACTTTGATTTTAAATCAACTTGTGTAGCACACGGTTTGCAGTCTTCCATCCCTGCACGTTTGATGATGTCTCGAGCATATGTTGTTTGGCTCAAGAGTAATCCTTTTTCATTATACTCTGCTTTGATACCCAGGAAGTGAAGAACCGTGCCCATATCTTTCATTGGAAACTCTGACTTTAGAGAAACTATTATCTTCCGCAAGAGAGTAGTTGACGAGGCCATCAAGAGGATATCATCGACATATAGCAAAATGTAAGCGAGATTTTCACCATTCTTGTAAACAAATAGAGATGTGTCGGCTTTGCTTGTGACAAACCCCACTTTGTTTATATATTTTGCAAATCTCGAGTTCCAATCTCTCGGAGACTGTTTTAGGCCATAAATTGGTCTCTGCAATTTACACACATGCGTGGGATTGCTTTGGTCTACAAACCCTGGAGGCTGATGCATATACACTGTTTCTTCTAACTCACCATGTAGAAAAACATTTTGCACATCCAATTGATGTATATGCCACTCCTTAGCAACACCAATATTAAAAAATGTTCTTATTGTTGCAGGTTTAACAACAGGGCTAAAAGTCTTTGTAAAGTCAACCCCCGCTTCCTGAGATTTTCCATTGGCAACCAATCTGGATTTTTGCCGTGTTAGAGCACCATCTGCATCATGTTTGTGTGTATATAACCACATTGATCGCACAATATTAACATTTGGTGGCCGTGGCACAAGTTTCCAACTCTTGGTCTTAATCATGGCATGCATCATACTCATCAGTCATCGAAGGAGTCCAATTTGGATCAGAAAGAGCTTGAATGTGGCTTTTTGGAAGAGGAGATTTTGTTTTGGTAAGGAGAGATATGACTTTTTTTGGTTTTCGAATCCCAGCCTTGCTCCTCGTTGTCATATTATGACGAGTAATATTGTCTGGAGCCATTGTTTGAGGCTGAATTTTTGGAACCGGAAGTGAAGGAGTTGGATTGTTTGGATTAGGAGAAGGAAGAAGAGGCAACTGAGGGATTGATTGGAACAGAGGAGACGACTCATTAATGGAATCTAAAAAACGATATGCAGCATCAGAATCTTTCGGTTTGACGGCTGCCGGAAAAGTCTCCTCATCGAAATAAACATGTCTTGAAATGATGATCTTATTTGTTTTGAGATCAAGACATCCGTATCCTCGATGTTGAGAAGGATATCCCAGAAAAAGGCAAGGAGTTGAGCGTGGTGAAAGCTTATGAAGGTTGGAATGATTGAGATTTGGGAAACACAAACATCCAAAAACCCGTCAGTGGTCATAAGATGGACGTTTGTTGAAGAGAATATTGAAGGGAATTCGATTTTGAACAGTTGAGAAATGAAGGATATTTAAGATATGAACAGCAACATTAAGAGCTTCTACCCAGTATGATGGTGAAAGCTGAGCTTGAAAAAGAAGAGCTCGAATAACATTGTTGATTGTTTTTATCATTCGCTCAGATTTTCCATTGTCGCATTGAAACGACTTAATCTGAGCATTGAAATGATTTTTAATGTAAGCCATGAAATTTAGAAATTTTGAAAAGACATCATTTTTGCGTCTAAGAGGATAAACCCAAAGGAATTGAGAATGATGATCAAGAAAAAGGACATAGTATCGAATTCCACTAATACTTGGAAGTGGAGATGTCCAAACATCAGAATGTATGATATCAAATGGGTTTGTAATTTCTGATTGAAACGAACAAAAGGAAGCTTAGTTTGTTTTCCTAAAACACATGGCTCACAAGAAAGTGGGAGCTTTTCATTATTACACGATAAGGAATTCGAATTCAGAACAGAACGAAGAACATCATTATTTGTATGGCCAAGACGTTTGTGCCATAGCGTTGGAGAAGAAGCAAGAAGCGTTGTTGACACGGAAGAAGAAGGCTTTTTAAGTGAGGACGGGAGTGGATAAAGGTCACCAGAGCTTTCACATCGGAGCAGAGTTTTACGAGTTTGAAGAACCTTCACAGAAAAACCAAAATGATCAAATTCAACGGTACACCAATTATCCTTTGTAAATTGTCGAACAGAAATCAAATTTTTGACAATTTGAGGAACAACAAGGACATTTGAAAGAGCTAAGGGACGAGTATTGGTTCGAAGGGAAGAGGAACCAATAGAAGTGACAGGAATTTCCGATCCATTACCCATGATGATTGAGTGCTTGATACGAGGATTAAGAGTAGAGTTTAGAATACCTGCAGATACATTACCAACGTTCTCTCCGTGACAGGGGCCTCCACATTAGGAAGACGATCATACAAAGATTTGAGAGTTTGAGAATATTGCTGAATTGTCTGATCTCCAATCTCTGTCGTTCGGAGCTCATTTTCAAGCTGGATCGCCCGAGCTTCTTTGTTGTTACGGAATTGATTTTCAATTATGATCCATATACGAGTTGTTCCTCCTGGTGCAAATGAGGAACAGAATAACGGTTGAGCTAGCGTTCCATAGATCCAGAGTGTCACTAATCCATCACGTTTTTGCCATGGTCCATCATTATCACCATTTGGAAGCAAAGTGCCATTCAGATGACCAAGAACATCTAAAGTCAAGCAATGAGTTAGAAAAAGTTCTCTCCACGCATCGTAATTGTGATCATCAAAATCGAGAATAATCGGAATGTGTGATTTGATGTTGGTTACACCAAACGCTCTTTCGATAGGTGCAAGATTTGTAGCCATTGACAAGAAAAGAAAAAAAGAAGAAGAAGTGAATACGAGAAAATAAAAGAAAAATAACAGGTTCAAGAACACTGAAGGTCTGATACTATGAAATCTGATGAATTTCCCTTGGAGGATCTTGTATTCACGTTGGCTATATAAAGCCTTAGTTGTTACAAACAGTTCCACATATTGTGGGATACACAAAACTGATTTACAAGATTATCAAATATCTAAACACTATCAGTAATTGATGTTCCATACACAAAACTGATTTACAAGATTATCAAATATCTAAACACTATCAGTAATTGATGTTCATGTATTAATTTGTACAATTTACTGATAGTATATTCTCTCTGTTTCCTGAAATGTAGTTCTTAAATGTTGTACTCATTTAAAGATTTAACACACTCCACAGTAAGTTTAACATAATCACAACAAAGATAGATTCATGATGTCCCAAGTTATTACATTCGCTTCCCAGTTCCCATAGTAATAATGTAAACCATGCAACACAAGGAACGATGCTTAGTTACTTAAGTTTATATATATATTACAATATGATAACGTTGAATTAAAGATGATTCACTTCATGAAACCTTGAGCCATCTTTGCGTAACCTCCCAACCCACCACCAGACTCCTCATCGGCTTTCTTAGCCTCAGGCTCAGCCTCATTCGCTGGAGGAGGAGCACCGGCGGCTGGAGAAGGAGCGCCGGCGGCCGGAGGAGGAGCACCGGTGCCGGTGGACTGTTTGGACTCGTAGTCGTTGAGATACTTCTCGGCCTTCTCGAGGTACTGACCAGTCCCGCTTTTCTCATCGAGCTTTCCGTATTTCTGGGCAGCGTCTAAGATATCGGCGCTGGCTCCGGCGACTTTGCCTTTGTCGAGTTTGTTTGATTCGTTACGAGCTGCGGCTTGAGCAGCTTCCGCAACAACCTTGGCACTAGCCATGAGCTCGGCGGAGGAAGCTGGTCTATTGGCTGTTTCGGTTCCTTCGACGGGCTTGTTGTTGTCCGGCTCCCCTGGTTTGGAGTCGGATAATTTTTTAGCCTGATCGGAGAGGAAATTCATCTTTTTTTTCTTTCTTTTGTTTGCCGAATATATTTATTGTGTTGGATGCAAGAGATGGATATGTGTATATATAGACAGAAAATGGATATTTATCCACGACAAGGATATTATTTTTCGAATTAATTAACGGGGAATGCTAAAGTATACTATTATTATATGAGGAGATAAACATATTGTAAATTTGTCTATTTTGTGGCTAATGCTATAAAAACAGTACAATACCATTAGATAACGCTTTATTATATTTTTTTGCTCTCTTTCAATTTACAAAATAGTTATTGGTCTTGAAACTACACTACCATATCTTTTAAAACCAATAAAGTAATAATGTCAAACCATTTTGTAAATTGAAAGAGAACAAAAAATCTAAACATTTTAGTTTTTCGAGTTTAGTACTCCTACTATCTCTTAATAATTTTTTTTTTTTTTTTTTTTTGACATCGTGAGATTAAATACCATCTAATACACTAACTGAAGTAGATGTTGTTGTTTGTGTGGCCGAAAAGACGTTTAGTGATCAGTTATTATTATGTGGCCAATGTGATGTTCTCTTCTCGATCAAGATATTTTTTGTGTGGTGCTAAATGCATTGTAGTATTCGATAACGAGATATCACGAAAAAATCTACGAAATTACTGTTTTCCCATTAAAGACTGTCGGTCGAAGCTTTTAGATGATAATGGCAAGCACATCATTTTGTCGGCAGAGTAAAATACAAGATGTTCAGTTTTTTTTTCCTTTATGAGCCCAAAAAGTGACATTAGTGAACCAATTTATTGGGCCCATAATAAGTGACAGTTTTTGGGCATCTCATTGATGATTTCGTTTATGAGATTGTTGTTGATGTTTTCCCTAAACTTATATATGATGATACCAAAAACTCTATTGCAAATCAAATGCACAATCAAAGCTTTACGAAAGAGTCACAGGCACATGCTCTGATGCGTTTCAATGGTGCCTCAACTTTGGAGCTCTTTTGCTGTACACCAAGGGGAATCAGCTTGTTCATGATTCACATAGATTGTATTGTGGGGTAAAATTGAGGAGTCAAAATTGAGGATTCGGTGACTGAGTTATGGCAAAAGCATGTGTTATCAGGAAGAAAGAGGCCTTACATGTACGCTCTTGTGGAACTTGCAGACATTGTGCCCACTATCCATGATCAAAAACGTTATGATTACATACGCTCAAGGTGCGTGTTGCGTGCGGGTCAGAGTGCTTGCTCTTCAAGTCTCCCTTTTAGGGTCTTTCTAATACTCTTGAAGATTTTCTTATGTTTACTTTTGTTGATTGAAAATGAGTCTTTATGTTTTAAGTTATGAAACTTGCATATCTAATGGCAATGATTTTTTTATCAGTAAGAATCTGTAATCTTCCGTTATGGTCTGCTGCGTATGTGACTGAGCCGACAAACGAGAGTAATCAAACTCAGAGATATACCCACAATAGTACCGAGGGAACATATATTGGTGGAGCATATATGATTATTAAACTCCTTGAGGGTGTACAAAATAATAAAATAACCTTAAAACAAAGAACATATATGATTATCTATCTGATGGGAATAAAACAAATACACTACCATGTATCAAACATGCTTACTTTCATTTTCCAATTCAGACTGATTTCTGCAAAAGCTATTCAAAGCTATATAAATAAACATAACGACAGCAGAGGAGATACTGAAATTTTGATATCGGCCTATGAGTGACATTTTTTTATGAGTGGCTTTTGAAATGTTTCTCGCGAGTGTGATGTTTACAGAATATCATGCGTCAGATTTCGCAAGGAATGGTGTATACAATCTCTTTTGATAAACTACAAGCCATGTCATTACACTCTCACACATTCATACACTATATAAAATTCACACTATATATAAACGTATAGCTACAAATATATGAGACCCTCTGTTTTAGTGTCAGAAACAGAGACATGCTTTTCCAGGGAGTTTACCGGTACTACGGATAACGCCGGTTTTCTCCTTCACCTTGAGCTCTTCGCTCTGTCTTTGTTTCTCGGCCTGAGCTCTGGCTCCGGCAGCGATATGTTCAATATATTCAGTGTCTTCTCTAAATCTCTGCAAACCTCTCTTCCTCCTCTGCTCTAGCTCGCTCTGCTGTTCAAGTTACCAAGTCGGTTAGAGGAAAACAGAAAAAATTCAAATTATCATCAGGTTATATGATCATGAGATTAGATTAAACAAAGTCAAATCATATTATCAACCTCAGATTTGTCTAGCTTCCTCCGTGCTTTGTCCCTCTTCTTCGCTTCCCACAAATCGATCTTCCTGTTTAACTTCTCGTACCTGCTTGTGTAACACATGTATGTCAGTGTAATAACAAAAAACACACACATATCTGAGTTTTTGTGTAACGAGACTTACCTTGCTTTGATCTTAGCTAGCTCAGCTTTCTCCCAAGCATCAGCTGTAGAATCATCTTTTCGACTAGCGTGACCAGAACTCTGCCTTTTGATTTCGCTAGGTGGAAGCCGCAGAGGTGGCGGTGATGGAGGAGGAGGAGGAGGTGGTGGAAGTGGTGGAGCACGACGTTCTGATCGTGTCCTTTGCGGTGGTTGTATCCGCTTTGGTTCAGAAACCGGTTTTCTTTGTCTTTCATGTTTCTCCCCTGAGTCTTCTTCACTCTGTTGGGTGTGATCACCTCTCAAGTTCATGGAGAAAGTCGGAGTCTTTTTGACCGACGGTGACTTTCTCATTGGAGACTTGACCGTGGGAAGTCTGTTATCATTTAGCTCTGGTTCTATAAACAAAAGTTGTTCTGTATTAACAACAACAAAAAATGTAAAATTATTTCTAAAAAACAGTAAACATTTTCTGTTAAACAACAGAGAGGGAGGAGCATGGGGAACTGGAAATCGAGAAAGTAAAGAAAAAGAAGAAGAAAGAGAAACAGCTTTTTCCTTTTGTATTTAAACCTGCGAGTGAGACAAAAAAAAGGGATTTGATTTTGTTTGAGTGTAAAACATAGGGATGGTTGCTTCGTACGTGCCTACGTGGATGTGTATATCTGACTTTTAAATATTTATAATTATATTTACTGCTTGTATTAATGTATCTTTTAATTTTCCTTGTTTTAAAAACTTGCTATTATGTAATAAACGTTGGCTTATAAACTACTTAAAAACTATAAACTACTCTTCACCTTTTCCTAGGCTTTTCAGTTTTCACTGAGCACAATATTAATTAATCCTTTGTGCAAAACTTGTTTGTCAAGTTAAAGGCTTTTTCTAGTTTACACAAATAACTTGTTTGCACAATGTTAATCCTAGGCACAATATTAAAGTTCTCTCGTTTGATATAAGAGAAAGAAGAAAACGTTTTTTTTGTCAAAAAAAAAAAGAAAACCAAATGAATTAAAAATAAAATCAACAAACAGAAATTTAATACTGAAGAAAATGACAGCAAGAGATATGTGCGACAAACAAAAGACATGAGAATTGGGCAAGCCGCCTGACGCAGTACTATAATTTCTCTTGCTTATTTTTATTATTTGTTTTGTTTGTTTCCTTTTAAGACAATTAAATTTTTTGATAACAATATTAAGAAACTATTCGATAGTAATGATTCGTCATCAATGCATAACATATGAAACATTAATTAATCAATTGATTTCAAATTATTTGTATAAAGTATAAGCCTGTCTCAAGAATATATGTTTGGGTGTAGGAACGTAATATTGTTATGTAATTTATGTTTCAGAAACTATTCGATAGTAATGATTCGTCACCAATGCATAACATATGAAACATTAATTAATCAATTGATTTCAAATTATTTGTATAAAGTATAAGCCTGTCTCAAGAATATATGTTTGGGTGTAGGAAGGTAATATTGTTATGTAATTTATGTTTCTCTATCTTAAATTTCATGGCCAAATTCGAAATGTCTTGTAAAGATTTTTCTTAAATCGGTTTAAGGCTTGATTGATCACAACGTTATTAACAGAAAAAACGTTTTTAACCGAAACCTGATCATGACGATCCAAATTATAATATTACTTTGATGACCTCTTGATGTGCAGCGACAAACAAGAGACATGAGAAATGGGCAAGCCGCCTGACATTCGTACGTGGTATATATTATCCTCGACTTTTATTATTTGTTTTGTTTGTTTCCAGCTTTGTTTTACAACAATTTTAAAATTGATAACAATATTCGATTATATTGGATTCATCATCAGTGCATAATGTATCAAACATGCATTAACTAATCAAAGTGATTTCAAATTATTTGTATAGTGTCAGCCTGATCTCAAGAATATGTTTTTGAGTGTACACAAATAATATTGTTATGTAATTTATGTTTCCCTACGGCCAAACTAGAAATTAAATACCTTGTAAAGATTTTACTTAAATCGGTTTAAAGCTTGACTAATCTCAAGCTTACCTTTTTTTAGCAATTGTTAACCTGATCACAACGTTTTTAACTGATCATGGTTAACTATATATCAAAATTATAATTTTACTTTGATTTGGATCGTACTAGTGAGTGTATTGAATAAAAACAATCAGTATTTTGTCAATTAACTAATATAGCGAAAATACTGAAAGGAGTTTTCTCTTTTATTTATGATTTAACGATTTTTAATTAAAATACATGAATTAGGAAATGAACTGTTAAATGTAAATTATGCCAATGGTGAATCGATCATCGTGTATCAAATAAGGATTTCCAGTTTGTTTGTATAATATACATAAATCTGATATTAAATGTTAAAAAGACAAAAATCCGTTAATTCAAAAAATAATAAAAAAGATGAGAAATGAAAAAGCAGCATGCAAGAGAAATCAGAGCAGACACAGTTTCTAGCGCGCCCTCTCTCAGTTTTTCTCTTCTCTCCCAGAAATAGGGTTTTGCTTTCATCTCTCTCAACGATTCAGGTATCTTCTTTTCGATTCTGGTCTTGTAGAATCACTCTGCAAAATTTTTCTTCTTCTTTTGAGTATAGTATCTTTGCTTCTCTTTCACTCTCTTGTCCAGAAAAAGTCATGTTTGGGGCTTTTCAGTCACGCCATCGCTGGATTCAGAGATCATCTCTCTCTTTTGGGAGTGGTGGTGGCTCGACAATGTTTCATCGTCATAGCTCTTGCAAGAGGTCGATCTTCTTCATCGTCATAGCTCATGTATTTTAAATTGCAGTGGTGATCTTCTTCAACAGCTCTCTGAATCTGTAGGCTCTTCTCCAGGTGACAAATCTCCAACTAAAGAAGAAGGAGAAGAAGACATTTTCGTTGCTGACAAGTTGCCAAGGAGGAGTTGTCGCAGCCATCATCAAAGTCTTGAGACGTGGGAGAGATGGGGCCATCTCTGGAAAGCCACTTACAGGTATTATAGTCATTACAAAAATGCTAAGATTGAATCTCAAGTCTGTTGGTTGATCATGTCATTCTTATTTTTAGGTATCTTCTCCGAATCTTTACGTGACCTTGCCAGGAAAATCGGTAATGTACCAAGGACTGATCATCACCAGCTAAGCTCCAGCCAGATTGGCCAAGGTGCGTGTAAGATTAAATCATTACAAAGATACTAAGATTGAATCTGAAGTCTGTTGGTTGATGTTGATTTGCAAAATTTATTTATTTTGTTAGGTACAGCATTCTTTTCTGTAGGATCAACAACAGAATTAACTCATCTTGTTGGGTTGATCTGTCTTTGTTTTCTTAGGTAGACGCTTCCTCTCCTCGATAGCGACATAGACATCTTCGATGGAATTGCTGACATGGTGCCAATCGTGCCAAGGAAAAGGAGTTATCAAAGTGTTGAGGATATGATCAGGAAAAGCGCTAGAGTTGGACATTTCTCTGCGGACGACATGGAGACGTTACTTGACAAGTATGGGGAGATTTTGAATTGGAAAGGATGACCACTTCGACGACATGGAGACGTTACTTGACAAGTATGGGGAGATTTTGAAGGAAGTAGCAGCAATTGGAAAGGATGACCACTTCGACGACATGGAGACGTTACTTGAGAAGTATGGGGAGATTTTGGATGAAGAAGCTGCAAGAATCTCTGATTTGTCTTTCATAAGAGATCTCCTTCGTAAGAGAGAAGAGAAAGACAGCAAGATTGGCCATCTCTTTTATGATTTAATTATGGCTTCTCACCATTATGTGCGTGGTTGGTGGTATGAGCTCCACTCCAGCGAGATGGAGCATGTAATTGGGTTTACGGATGGTCGTCGGTTGAAAGTCTGGCTATGACTGATCGGAACGCAGCCCCAGATCAGCGCCAATTTCCTGTCTTCGTCTGATCAAGGACTTGCAGCTGATGAAATAGCTAAGGTTCCCTCGGGGAAAGCAGTTGACACATATCTGAAGCTCTTCCCCACTAAGATGCTTAAAGCTGCAAAAGAGGGCCTCGCTGCTGCGCATCCCATTCAAGAGTTGGTGTATGAGATCGTTGATGTTGATGAGTTTTCCAAAGATGATGTTTGTACCAAAAATGCACGGGAGTGATTTACACAAGAGTGCCATGGTATTATATACCTCAAGCACAAGCTCTATTGCATATTAATCATGCATCAACTTTGGAGCTATTCTGCTGGACGCCAAGGGGACTCAACCTGTTTAGGATTCACAGAGATCAAGTATTGTGGGGTATGATTGATGCTTCATTGACTCACTTATGGCAGAAGCATGTGCTACCGGGAAGAAAGAGGTACAAGCGCTACATGGATGCTGCTGTAGAACTTGAAGACATAGTTCCCACTACTAGAGATCAGTCACGTTACGACTACATAAACAGAAGGTGCATCAGTGTTGCGAGCAGGTCAGAGTGCTTGATCTTCAAGTCTCCCTTTTAGGGTCTGGTCTTTCTGATACTCTTGAGCTCTTCCGAGTCTTTATTATGCTTCTTTTGAAGGCTTACTTACGAGAATTTTGTGTGTTTGCTTTTGTTGGTTGATACCTTGAACCGTCTTTTGAAGGCTTACTTATGAGAATTTTGTGTGGTTGATACCTCGAACCGTCTTTTGAAGGCTTACTTATGAGATTTTTTGTTGATTTTTATGCGACCCCAACTTTTATCACCCAATGCGCACATTCACATTTCATTACATGATTCAATCGTCTGCAAGTCACACAATCATGTCCATATGACACGTTTGAAGGTTTTTACATCCTCTGATCTAGTTAAATCCCAGTATTTCAGAGCTTAGCCGCAGCAAATTGTTCTTTGGTGCTCTCCCTGATAACCCCCTCACTCATTGCAATTAACAAGAAGAGAGAGATGATGGGCCTATCTACACTTGTAAGTTGTAATCTGCAGAAGAAAACAATGCGGAGAACTAGATCCAAACACAACCCTGAAAGTATGCGCTGAGTTAGATCATAAGGAGTTTCCTGATACAAACAGAGACTTGTTTACGCGATGGAATCTTGCTTGTCACGCGAGCTAATAGAACAGTCATCAAGACTGTAACTGGAATCCATGTCCAAGAGCACAAGGACAGTGGGAGGCAAAATAACCACATGAAACAACCACTTTAAGTGAATTTGCAAACACTCTTCTCTGCATTGGCTTTGGAAAGAAACTCACGAATATTCCGGGAAAACCCAATTTGATAGAGAAAAGCAGAGTTACAGAAACATAAGCGGAAGTGACCATAATTTAACAATCTTTCGACTAGTTGTTTATTAGAATACAACAATCTTTCCAGCTTTGTTAGCCCTGTGACAAATCCTCGATGGTCTCGTGCATTATGAGGATCCCATCGATCACTACGCTGTATTGCCCAAGTGAAAAAACAAAACCCAATCCTTTTCAGAGTTTGCTCAATAAAAACTTGACAACACAATGACAAGACTAGTGTGTGAACCTGAAGAGCAAGAGCTACATTTTCTGCATGTCGCTTCGCTAGATCAGGCGCACTTTCGGGAAGCGTTTTAGCAATTCTTGCAAGTTCCTGCTTCTGTGCCTTTGTGCATACTGACTCACGAATCCTTTCCTGCAAATTTTGGTTCGATTCTTCTTCTTCACTGCAACTAATAACTATCATCAAAAAGAGACAAATTTGGTTTCACGTACTCTACCTTTCCCTCACCCTCTTCTTTCAACATACAGACCACCACCTTGATGGTCCTGTGCATTATCCAGATCTTATCCTCAAAATCCCATCTATCAGTACCCTGCATTGCCCAAATTACTATACATACCTTATCAGCAGAGTCTCCTTGGATCTGGCGGCTTTTAGAGGAGAAATAAGACAGCTGTGGGGTATGATTGAGTAAGGATCCAATCAGGGCTAAGCCGTTAGGGCTTGCCATTCTTCTTCCGATAGCAACACCTCTCATCTTATCCCAAGCGACGCAGAAAGACGACTTGTTTGCAAGTATAAATCTTCCATTCTCATTCCTATATATATATATATATATATATATCTTCCTTATACTGTACATACATATACAGCATTTTCTTTACTTAGCAAAAACTGTGTATAAATGGGACTTTTGAAATCTTTGTACAAAATATTCGATTAACAAGATTTCCAATGTTTTCTTGGTTAAGAGGACAATATGGAATGTTTCTCGACCCAAAAAATATTTAGAGGATATTTTCTCAATAATATCCGGTTTAGTCTGGTTGGTATTATATGTATATCGACCAAGTGTATGCGGGCTCAAGGTCAAGGACCGGTCCTGATGCTACTACATAGTACATACTTATAAGAATGTTTTAAAATTTTTTATGAGGTAACAGAGATTACAATATCGTTTTACTCCGACCTTTGTTATGTGTCGCACGTAATAATCATATATATGCACTGCCAAATGTGTGTAAGTTGGACTTGAGATTTCAAAGCTGTATAATCTTTAACCGCGGAGGAGATACTTAATCGGCCTATGATACAGTTGACATTTGTTTATGATTATTTTATGAATATGAATGTAATTGCAAATCACCACAACAATGCCGACCGGCCTGCGGCTACTTATTGTTTATTAGATAATAAAAGATGAATTTCAATCCTCAAAGCTTAACTAGTCTGAAACCTGAGTTTGCTATTTCGATGACCTCGTGCATTCTGCGGATTTTATCCTCAAAAGTCATTTCATCACAACGCTGCACTGCCCAACCCAATGTTTCAAAAAAAAAAAAAAACATATTTTTTATTTATATTTATTTTAAAGCAAACAATTCAAAGAAGACTAGTCGACATAAACTGCATATCGCTTGGCACTTTCGGGAACTGTATTAGCAATTCTTGCAATTTCCCGCTTCTCTGCCCACTGATACTTGCTAAGCCTTTCCTTTATGGCTTCCTGCAAAATTCATTCGATTCTTGCATCTTCATCCATAAAACAAGCAATCATCAAATATAGACTCAATTAGTTTCACTATACCTACCTTATCATCATCACTCTCAGAGTCTTCTTCCATCAGGCGCCGGAGGAGAAATAAGACAACAACTGTGGAGTCCGATTGAGTAAGGATCCAATTAGGGTTAAGCCTTTTGGGTTTGCCAGTCTTCTTCCGATTTGTCTCGAGTTAGGGTTAAAGGGGAAAAAATATTTGAAATGTTTCTTAACTTGAAGATATTTCAGAATATTATTTCAGTTTTATCCGATTTTCTTTCCCAACAAAATATTACTTTATTAAAGATTGAAATGATTACAAACAAAGTCACTGTACAAGGAATGTCACACATTCACAATCTCACACACACACACACACTATATATAAACGTATAGCTACAAATATATGAGATCCTCTGTTTTAGTGTCAGAAACAGAGACATGCTTTTCCAGGGAGCTTACCGGTACTACGGATAACGCCGGTTTTCTCCTTCACCTTGAGCTCTTCGCTCTGTCTTTGTTTCTCGGCCTGAGCTCTGGCTCCGGCAGCGATATGTTCAATATATTCAGTGTCTTCTCTAAATCTCTGCAAACCTCTCTTCCTCCTCTGCTCTAGCTCGCTCTGCTGTTCAAGTTACCAAGTCGGTTAGAGGAAAACAGAAAAAATTCAAATTATCATCAGGTTATATGATCATGAGATTAGATTAAACAATGTCAAATCATATTATCAACCTCAGATTTGTCTAGCTTCCTTCGAGCTTTGTCCCTCTTCTTCGCTTCCCACAAATCGATCTTCCTGTTTAACTTCTCGTACCTGCTTGTGTAACACATGTATGTCAGTGTAATAACAAAAAACACACACATATCTGAGTTTTTGTGTAACGAGACTTACCTTGCTTTGATCTTAGCTAGCTCAGCTTTCTCCCAAGCATCAGCTGTAGAATCATCTTTTCGACTAGCATGACCAGAACTCTGCCTTTTGATTTCCGGAGGCGGAAGCCGCAGAGGTGGCGGTGATGGAGGAGGAGGAGGAGGTGGTGGAAGTGGTGGAGCACGACGTTCTGATCGTGTCCTTTGCGGTGGTTGTATCCGCTTTGGTTCAGAGACCGGTTTTCTTTGTCTTTCATGTTTCTCCCCTGAGTCTTCTTCACTCTGTTGGGTGTGATCACCTCTCAAGTTCATGGAGAAAGTCGGAGTCTTTTTGACCGACGGTGACTTTCTCATTGGAGACTTGACCGTGGGAAGTCTGTTATCATTTAGCTCTGGTTCTATAAACAAAAGTTGTTCTGTATTAACAACAACAAAAAATGTAAAATTATTTCTAAAAAACAGTAAACATTTTCTGTTAAACAACAAAATCCAATCTTTTGAGTTTTTATGTAACGTTCACCTGAGAATCTTCTTGATAAGCTTCTCGGTTCCTCTTCTCTTCTGCTCTTGCTCCTTGACAAAGAAGCTCCATGTTCAAGGCCACTCTGTTTTGTTTAAAATATCAAACCATATCAAACCCAAATCACGAGAAAATGCTTACTCTAGTTAACGATAAGATATTTTTTTCTTTTTAGAACCCTTACATGATAACTCTGTAACCAGGTTTCTTCAAAAGTGGTTATGGCATAAGCAGTGGCTGCAATTGCAGCTGCGTGATCCATGTCGCTGATCGGGTCATAGCTTTGGTCGTCCATTTGCCTCGAGAACTGCTTCTGTAACCAATTTGTGGGCTTCTTCTTATCTACCAACACACAGAATATGATAAGTCCTAAGGTGATATTAACCAAGCGTCAAAGATCAAAGATCGATTGATAGGGGCTATCAAGAACAAGAGAGCAGAATATTGTGGTACCTTCTTTGAATGAAACAGACTTCCTTGCTGCCACTTTCTTCTCTCTAGTGGAGCTACTAACCTCTCCAATTTTTCCCTGAGCAGCTGGATGCTTCCTCCTGAGACAAAGATATCAACTTTTTGCATCAATACATGTATCTTTAAATGTATGTGTGGTTGAATAGAAAAGATGATTTAGGAGATTTTAGTAATTTTACCTTGTTTGCTTGATCAAGCTATCCATTTCAAACTATAATATGGTAGTAGGACTTGAGAGGGTTCGGTTACATGTGTTTGAGGGTTTTTGGTTTTTGAAGGGTTTATGAGATCATTGCTTTGCATGCAAGATTCAGATTTGGATCATAAAGGTGTGCAGGTAAAGTAAAGAACACTTTTTTTGCTTTCTTTTCCCTCTTTGGCTTTTTAGTTCTTTGCTTTCTCAAAAGGCCAGGAAAAAGAACAAAACAGATTCCTTTCTATTCAATTTTCATATATGGATAAAGGAATCATATTACATGCAGAAAAACACATCTACTACAATCTCGCTTTAGCAAAAACAAAAAATAAATCTAAAAAACCAGAAAACACAGTGAAATGCTTATTAACATAAACTAAACAAGGAAGTCTGTGTCAGAAAGTTGGAGGACCTTATGTACCCCAATCGCCTTCACGTCTGCTTTAAACGCATTCCCTTCTATGTACCTGCAACACATCCACCAAGAATTTAAGTATCTTTACGGAGACACCTTAGAGAGAGGTTATGTATGAACATACATATCCTTTAGGTTCGGGTGCTTGTAGAAAGGATCAGGGATTCTTCCACTGAATAGATTGTGGTCCAAGTGCCTGAAGTTAAAATCAAACCATGTTCTAAGGATTCAGGAGAGTGCACGGGTTCTTTAGTTAAGAATTCAGTAGAGGAAAGAGGGTTACAAGTAAATTAGTCGTGGTAAATTAGCAAGTGCAGAGGGTATTGTTCCAGTCATGTTGTTGTAAGATAAGTACCTAAGACTTAAAAGGATAAGATATGGAGACAAGAGATATAATTCAATAAAAAATGTGATCAAGTATCTCACAAGATCTCCAGGTTTGTTAGATTTGCTAGCTTGTTTGGGAGTCCTCCAGTGAAGTAATTATTGTTTAGAAACCTACAGACAAAAATAGAGTCAGGAATTTTTTTTTTAATTTCAATGGCTAACGCTCTCAAACTAACTTACAGGTTTCTAAGAGCTGGAAAGCATCCTTCTATGCTTATAAGATCTCTTAGACTCCCCACTAAGTGATTGCTTCCAGCATCCCTATAGACATGCAGATCATTCATAATTACATCTATCATCTGTTGGTTTGGTCTACAGAAGAGAGCATTGAATGTCAGAGATTACAGGTGGCGAAGTTTTTGTAAATTTCCTAGCTCTGCTGGAATACGCCCAGTGAAATGATTATCTTGCAAATGTAGGTATTCGAGATCCTTGAGATTTGCAAGTTCTTTGGGGATTTCTCCTTTGAAATTGTTAAAGCTCAGGTACCTTTATTAGTGAGATCATGTTACAAAGCTACTTTCAAGAATGTTCATCCCAGGCATATGGGCTAGAAATTACTTACAGGAAAGTTAGACTCTTCAATCCACCAATTTCAGGAGGCAGGACATGTTGAAGTTTATTCCACCTCAAATTGCTGCTTGCAATACACAAAACAAGATCAAAACAAAGCAAACCAGCTACGCTAGATTCTTCAACCAATAAAGTGTGTGAAGAACATTACAGTGACTTAAGGTGCTTAAGCCTCCCAATTTGTGGAGGAATAGGTCCTGTCAATTTGTTGTTATGCAGATCCCTGCCAAATTCATAAAATCCAATTCTTTTAAACAATCATTACCCTGAGACATTTGGTAAATCAACACGAATCTGGAACCGAATAAGTCCATTAGGATTAGACTTATGATCAGTAGCTGCCCGGAATTGGAAACTCTGACTTTCCAAATTGCTTACGAGTCTAATCCAAATGATAAGCATTTGAAAAGTGAGAGTTTCCAAAACAGGACAGCAAGTGACCATGAGGGCTAATCCATAACTTAATCCGGAACTAGATTCTCTTGATTACCAAGTGTCTTGTTTCCATCCGTTAAACTTACAGAACGGTGAGATCTAAGAGCCTCGTTACAGCCGTTGGGAAAGTCCCCGCTATCGACATTGCAAACACTTCTCTGCAAAGATCCCAAACACATTTTAAGTGAAGAAAAAAAAAATCAAAACTTCAACAGATTTCAGAGTTTGTAAGTCGAAAGATTACAGCTTAACGACGACACGGTAATTGCCGACGGTGGAGCAAGTGACACCGGACCACGGAGGCAAAAATCCATCGCCGCAAGGATCATCTCCGACCCAAGAGAACATCACTCTCCATCCCACCTTACCCTTTATCTCATTCAACGCTTTCACTGCCAAAATAAGAGAAACAAAATCTCTCGCAGTATCAGAAAAACCACATCCGGCGAAAAATCAAAACTTCGGAACCAATCAAATCAGAGACAAACGGGGGATGTGGAAATCGGAAATACGTACCGTCTCGTTGGAGCGTTTTGCCGAGGGAGACATTGATCAGCAACAAAAGAGCGTAAATCCGAAAAATCAGAGACGAGCTCAAACTCGAATGCGCCATTGATTATGCTGCAGAAGATCTGTTGAGCCTGTCAATCATAAAATGTTCGTGGGATAATAAGAAGAGAAGAATCGAATTTTATAAGCTAGGCCAGTGAAATGGTGTGGGAGAAAGAAGATTTATTTACAAATCGCCATGGAAAGCAAGCTCAGTGGAAACAAAGCGAACCCCGCATGAATCAAAACGGTTCAAAATCCTCAATAATTTAATTTCTTTCCATATTGAATTGATTTCCTTAAACTGGCAGATAAGGCCCATATATATGGGCTGAGATAGGTTCAAGAGGCCCATATCCAAGTAAGGTGACACGTCATAAATCAGTATTGGTTTTAGCTTTACATCAATAAATCCAATCCAACCAATCATAGCGAAAGTAAAACGCCGTCGTATTAAATTACTGTTTATATCCTTCTTTCGCCGGCAACAATCATTCTTCTTTTCCTCCGTCGCATTTATCGCCATGATCGGCAATTTGTCTTTCTTCCTCCTCTTCTTCTCTGTCTTCGTTTCCTCTGCTAATGCCAAGGAGACACTTTCCATTTCCCCCAAAACTCTGAATCGATCTGGTGAATCTGTCGTCATTCAATGGTCCGGCGTGGAGTCTCCGTCCGATCTCGATTGGCTAGGCATCTACTCTCCGCCAGAATCTCATCATGCCCACTTTATCGGTTACAAATTCCTGAATGTTTCCTCCACGTGGAAATCTGGTTCCGGTTCGATTTCCCTTCCGCTCACCAATCTCCGATCAAATTATTCATTTCGGATCTTCCGTTGGACCCAATCCGAGGTCGATCTGAAACACCAGGATCATGATCAAAACCCTTTACCAGGAACTAAACATCTTCTAGCTGAATCGGAGCATCTGACATTCGGATCCGCCGTCGGCATGCCGGAGCAGATCCATTTGGCCTTCGGGAGTAAGGTTAACAGGATGCGGGTTATGTTCGTAGCTGGGGATGGAGAAGAGCGCTTCGTGAGATACGGAGAGGCGAAGGAGTTGTTAGGAAACTCCGCGGCGGCGCGTGCGATCAGGTACGAGAGAGAGCACATGTGCAATTCTCCGGCTAACTCTACCGTCGGGTGGAGAGACCCTGGTTGGATTTTCAATACCGAAATGAAGAATTTGAATGGAGGCGTTAGGTACTACTATCAGGTAAACAAATCCAAACCTAGGAATTCTCTTAAAAATCAACTTCCATTTTTCTAGATTTTGAAGCTTATTCATGAAGTGAATCTTCTGGGATTTTTCTAGTTTATAGTTGTTGGATTACAAGAATATATCAAAGGTCATGTCTTTGTGACAGATTTTGCAACGAGTGTCTTTTGATTACAGGATTGATAGATAATTTTGTTTCATTGCTTGAATCAACATTTATGCTTTCCTGCCTTCATTTATCTTGTGGGATGTAAATCAGGTTGGGAGTGATTCAAAGGGATGGAGTGAGATCCATAGCTTTATAGCTCGAGATGTTACCGCAGTAGATACCATAGCTTTCATGTTTGGAGACATGGGTTGCGCAACACCTTACACGACGTTTATCCGCACACAAGATGAGAGCATATCCACAGTGAAGTGGATCCTCCGTGACATTGAAGCTCTCGGTGACAAGGCAGCTATTGTTTCACACATTGGAGATATAAGTTATGCGCGTGGTTACTCGTGGGTGTGGGACGAGTTCTTTGCTCAGATCGAGCCTATTGCATCGAAAGTTGCTTACCATGTCTGCATTGGTAACCACGAGTACGATTTTCCTACTCAGCCTTGGAAACCAGATTGGGCAGCTTACGGAAACGATGGTGGTGGCGAATGTGGTGTGCCGTATAGTCTCAAGTTCGACATGCCTGGAAACTCGTCAGAACCCACGGGAACGAAAGCTCCTCCGACGAGGAATCTGTATTACTCTTACGACATGGGATCGGTCCATTTCCTTTATATCTCCACAGAGACGAACTTCCTTAAAGGAGGCAGTCAATACGAATTCATAAAGCAAGATTTAGAGTCTGTGAACAGGAACAAAACGCCGTTTGTTGTTGTGCAAGGACACAGACCCATGTACACTACGAGCAACGAGGTTAGAGACACTTTGCTTAGACTAGAGATGGTTGAGCATTTGGAGCCTCTGTTGGTGAAGAACAACGTCACGCTTGCTCTGTGGGGACATGTTCATAGATACGAAAGGTTTTGTCCGATAAGCAACAACACTTGTGGAAAGCAGTGGCAAGGAAACCCGGTTCATCTTGTGATCGGTATGGCTGGTCAAGATTGGCAACCGGTTTGGCAGCCGAGACCGAACCATCCAGATCTTCCTATTTTCCCTCAGCCTGAACAGTCAATGTATCGTACGGGTGAGTTTGGATACACACGTTTAGTTGCAAACAAAGAGAAGCTCACTGTTTCGTTTGTGGGTAACCATGACGGTGAGGTTCACGATACGGTCGAGATGTTAGCATCTGGGGAAGTAATCAGTGGGAGCAAAGAGGTTACTAAAATCACAAAAGTTGAAACCGTTCCTGCTTCTGCTGCTTCACTTGTTGGAAAATCCGAATCTAATGTCTTGTGGTATGTCAAAGGAGTAAGCTTGATGGTTATGGCCGTGCTTGTAGGGTTCATTATCGGTTTTATTACGCATGGAAAGAAAGGATCTTCATCTGGTAACCGTTGGATCCCAATCAAGAACGAGGAGACATGATATAGTAAACTGAATAATGTATCTAGGAGCACGATTTGTATTGTATAGTATCTTTCTTCCCACGGCAAGGAGCCATGTTTCTTTTCAGCTAAAGCTGGGAAGAAAACATAAGCTTTTGTACACTATATATGGAATAATATTGATTTTTGTTACACCTTTGTCTTCTCGTTGCTCAACTCTGAAGAGGCTGTCTGAAAAATCACTCTACGATGCTACAGAATGAAGGGCTTTTGGTATACTGTATGAGTATGCGAATGTTTAATATATATGTAGACAACAATTTGTTGAGGCTTCTTTATCGGACCATTGAAATGGTGTTTAATTATGTCAAGTTCAGGTTAATGTTCGGTTTTTTCTTTTCAAAGATAATAATTTTTGTATTAAAAGTGAAACCAAATTTTACTATGGATATCAGATAGTTTGAATTCAGAGAGCTAGTAGCATCATTAAAGGTGTCCACTCTTGTTTCTGAGTTACGTACCTATAAGTCATAGATCTCCAAAGACAAGGGTTTTCAAATCCTCTTGTCTCTCTTATATAATTCAGGTTGAGGATGCTCTTGTGCTTGAACGAATATGCCCTAGTTGTTACCATTCAACACAAGCACGCTTCCTTGTGCATCAACATCAAAAATCACAGAATCTCCCTTGAAAGCGTCTTCTCCGCCATGGTATCTTCCAAAAGCCTGAAAATCGCTCTACTTAGCGCCCTCGCACCATTACTCGGGTCGAATCCTTCATCCACCACTCTCTCTTTAAACCTCTCAGTCACTTGAAGCTCAATCCCTTCCTCCTTAAAGCTCACGCCACTTCTTTAAGCATTATATTAGCAATCTCCTTCACTTCGAGCTTTGTCAACTGTCTGAAAACAAGCATCTCATCTAACCTGTTTAAGAACTCCGGTCTGAAATACTGTATCATTTCCTCAGTCACTAAGCTCTTGATTCTCTTGTAGCTGCTGTCTTTCTCGTCGTACTCGATATCAGATCCGCCGCCTTTTATTATCACGCTGCTTCCTACGTTAGAAGTCATGATCAGAAGCGTGTTCTTGAAATCGACCGTTCTCCCTTGGCTGTCGGTTAGTCTCCCATCTCCTAGGATCTGAAGCATCATGTTGAAAACATTCGGATGGGCTTTCTCGATTTCGTCGAACAAGACTAGTGAGTGGGGGTTGCGTCGAACCGCCTCAGTTAACTGACCTCCTTCCGTGTATCCTACGTAACCAGGAGGTGAACCAATGAGCTTGGATACCGCGTGCCGTTCCTTGGACTCACTCATGTCGAGGCATATCATTGCTTTTTCTGAACCGAAATAGGTAACAGCCAAGGCTTTGGCAAGCTCTGTTTTCCCCACACCGCTTGGACCAGCGAAGATGAAACTTGCGATCGGGAGGGTTAGGGTTCTTGCGTCTAACACGTGCACGGCGGATGGCCCGGCTAACGGCTTTGACGGCTTCGTCTTGACCGATGACTCTTTTGTGTAGGATCTCCTCCATATTGAGAAGACGGCTAGATTCAACAGATCACTATCCATTCAAAAAGAAGAGAAACTGGTTAAGGATGTCTAAGACATGGTCAAATGTTTTGTGTTGGTGGAGAGCAAGAACCTGATGTACCGATGAGACAATTCCGCAGCAGCAAGCAATGCCTCGTCGGTGTACCGGACCTGGTGGAAGATCACATATATCTCACGCAGACCATGTAAGATCTGTACAGCTTCCTCTACCGTTGGTTCCGATACCTTCACAGGCGTGAACCGTCTCTCCAATGCAGGATCTTTCTCAATGTGCTTCTTATACTCATCAAATGTTGTTGCTCCAATACACTATACAAACTTGAGTTTCCGGTTTTGACATCATAAAAAGTATTATTTACCTGCAATTCACCTCTGGCAAGAGCTGGCTTTAAGATGTTAGCAGCATCAATGGCACCTTCCGCGGCTCCTGCACCAATCAGCGTGTGCACTTCATCAATAAACAGAATTATGTCACCCCTTTGCCTGATTTCCTCCGTAAGATTCTTCAATCTTTCCTCGAATTCTCCACGATACTTTGTTCCAGCCACTAGACGACCCATATCAAGGCTTATAACCTGACACACAATGTAAAGATCAATACTTTTTTTAACATGTATATATTGGAGTATATTATATGTACACACTCTAGCCTTACCTCATCATCGTAAGAACATTATAAAATGAGAATTTTACCTTCTTCCCCTTAAGTCTTATAGGAACATAAACACTGGCAATTATCCGTGCGAGTTCTTCAGCTATTGCTGTCTTACCAACTCCGGGTTCTCCAATAAGACATGGCATATGTTACACAACGGCTACCTCTTCCTCTTCGTTTTTGGGATGAGACTGAAAGGTTAACCTCAGAAAATAAATCATCCTGACTATGGAATACATTTAGACGATCCAATGCATTGGAAGCCCTTAGCCCAATGAAGCTCGGGAATCGATCCAATGCATTGGAAGCAGTTAGCCCTGTGAAGCTCGGGAATCTCAACTTGTCAGACATGGCGGAAAGGTTAGCCTTAGAAGAGAAATCTTGACTTGGCCTTGCCATACGATCCAATGCATTGAAAGGCCTTAGCCCTGAGAAGAAAAATAAATCTTGATCACTAGGGCTTGCCATACGATCCAATGCCCTGGAAGACCTTAGCCCTGAGGAGCTCTGGAGTCTCAACTTCAGAGGTACTTGCGATTTGCAAGTCATCTTCACAACAGACTTTGGTTTTGGTTTTCTGTATTCTTTGCGCTCAACGTGTCTTACGGGACCGAGTAGAGGAATGGCTGTAAGAGCCACTAACGTAGCAGCCATAGTGCAGGGAACCAAGCTCTGTTGAAATATGGATTGTTGCTCTGTGAAATTAGCCACTAACGTAGCCGCAGTGCATGGTTGTAGATTCAAGCTCTGTTGAAATATGGTTTGTTGCTCTGTAAAATTAGCCAATAACGTAGCCATAGTGCAGGGTTGTAGAACCAAGCCCTGTCGAAGTTGGTCGTCTCTGTTGCTAGGAGGCCGTGAGAATATAGCAATTAGGGCTTGTGTTTATTGCTTGCGTCTTAGTCCTTTTATATTCTATCTTCTTCCTAATTTCCTTTTAGCTAGAGTTTAATTTCCTAATTTCACCATGTTTCTTTACAGCTAAAGCTGGGAAAGAAACATAAGTTTCACTATTAAATTGTTTGGAGAAAAAATTAATTAAAATTGACAAGTTTTTACAGCAAAAAAAAAATGAAGAAAGAAAGAAAAATTCAACTGTAGGAATATAATGAGTGAAGATATACATACGTACGTATGAGACTAGTAATTTTGTTGTTGTGTTGGAAGGTGTTTATTTGGAAAGCAAGTGACGTGCCCGTTGATTAGCTCCTTTTAACACGAGAGTTAAGCTCATCAACATCGTCGCCGAGATGATCAAGAGCCTTGTTTTGCCTGCAATTGTTTCCAACAACACAATAAGTATTCCACAAACATACGTTTAATAATAATATATAATGTATGAAAATACGTATGTGTCTGTGATCTGACTTGTTGAGCTCAGATCCCATATCAACGTGTTGAAAGGTAAACTTGATTTTGGATCAAGTTTAATCATGAATTGGGCCAAACTCAATACACTTAGTCCAAGTTCTAGAATTCTCATGAAAATATCAACATCTCCATCTCCTTAACAAGTTCTAGAAAATTATAGAGAGTTTTGGAGAGTAAATATCTAGAGATTACTCTAGATAATTGTAGTACAATAAGCTAGATAGTTAGCTAGAACTTTCTAGATTTAGGATTAAAATATGTGTGATATTTTGTAACATAGAGGCTATAAATACCTCTCTCCCCTCTCTCATTTTGTAATCAAGAAATCAAGAGAGAAATAAGAAAGGTAGTAGTAATAAAAGTTTCTAAGAAAATCTAAGTTCTTCTACAAAACAAAAACCTTCTTCTTTCTAATCTTTTAAGTTCCTAAACACTTTCTCCATCATTCCAAAAACAAACTTTATTTCCAACAAAGTGGTAGCAGAGCTAGAAAGTTCTTTAAAAGATGGCCAATAGCGGTGTTCCCTTCCTAGTCCCATTGCTTACGAAGAGCAACTATGACAATTGGAGTCTAAGAATGACGGCTATCCTAGGAGCACATGATGCGTGGGAGATAGTCGAAAAAGGCTACGTTGAACCGGTGAATGAAAGTAGCCTATCTCAAGCTCAAGAGAGTAGTTTGAGAGACTTGAGGAAGAGAGACAAGAAGGCTCTCTGTCTAATCTATCAAGGATTAGATGAAGAAACGTTCGAGAAGGTCGCGGGAGCAAAGACGGCCAAAGAAGCATGGGAGAAGCTTCGAACTTCTTACAAAGGAGCGGAGCAAGTAAAGAAGGTACGTCTTCAAACTCTAAGAGGAGAATTTGAAGCGTTGCAAATGAAGGAAGGAGAACTTGTCTCTGATTACTTCTCAAGAGTTTTGACGGTTACTAATAACCTCAAAAGAAATGGTGAGAAGTTAGAAGATGTGAGAATCATGGAGAAGGTTCTTAGATCGCTAGATCCAAAATTTGAGCATATTGTCACCGTCATAGAGGAGACAAAAGACTTGGAGGCCATGACAATAGAGCAACTTCTTGGGTCGTTACAAGCTTATGAAGAAAAGAAGAAGAAGAAGGAAGATATTGCAGAACAAGTACTCAAGATGCGTATTGTTCATGATAAAGAAGAAGGAGGTCGAAGCCATCCAAGACGAGGTGGCAGTCAAGCCCGAGGACGAGGTCGTGGATATGGAAACGGACGAGGTTGGAGGCCCTATGAAGAACGCACCAACCAAAGAGGAGAAAACTCATCAAGAGGCCGTGGAAGAGGAAGTCCAAAATCAAGGTATGATAAATCAAGCGTGAAATGCTACAATTGTGGAAAGTTTGGACATTATGCCTCCGAATGTAGAGCTCCAAACAACAATAAAGTTGAAGAGAAGTCCAATTATGTAGAAGAAATAAGTCAAGAAGGTGATATGCTCTTAATGGCGTACAAGAAGGATGAACCAGATGAAGTTCAGAAGTGGTACCTCGACAGCGGTGCAAGCAATCACATGTGCGGGAAAAGAACCATGTTCGTGAAGCTTGATGAATCCGTAAAAGGAGATGTGGCTTTAGGAGATGAATCGAAGATGGAGGTGAAGGGTAAAGAGAATATTCTTATCCGATTGAAGAATGGAGATCATCAATTCATTTCCAACGTTTATTATATTCCGAACATGAAGACCAACATCTTGAGCCTTGGACAACTCTTAGAGAAAGGTTATGATATTCGACTAAAGGATAATCACCTTTCGATAAGAGATCATGAGAACAATCTCATAACCAAGGTGCCAATGTCAAAAAATAGAATGTTTGTCCTAAACATTCAAAGCGACATTGCAAAATGTCTCAAGATGTGCTACAAGGAGGAGTCTTGGCTTTGGCATCTTCGATTTGGGCATCTCAACTTTGGAGGGCTGGAGCTACTTTCCAAGAAAGAAATGGTGAGAGGATTGCCTAGCATCAACCATCCAAATCAAGTATGTGAAGGGTGCTTGCTTGGAAAACAATTCAAAATGAGTTTTCCAAAGGAGTCAGAGACACGAGCTCGGAAGCCACTAGAACTCATACATACGGATGTATGCGGTCCGATCAAGCCAAGATCACTCGGTAAAAATAACTACTTCCTTCTCTTTATTGATGATTTTTCAAGAAAAACATGGGTTTACTTTTTAAAGGAAAAGTCAGAAGTTTTTGAAAACTTTAAAAAGTTTAAAGCCCATGTTGAGAAGGAAAGTGGTCTTGTGATCAAAGCCATGAGATCCGATCGTGGAGGGGAGTTTATGTCCAAAGAATTTTTGAAGTATTGTGAAGATAACGGCATTAGAAGACAGCTGACGGTGCCGAGAACCCCTCAACAAAATGGAGTAGCTGAAAGGAAGAATAGGACAATCCTTGAGATGGCGAGAAGCATGCTGAAAAGTAAAAAGCTACCAAAGGAGTTGTGGGCGGAAGCAGTCGCGTGCGCAGTGTATCTATCAAATCGATCTCCAACAAGAAGCGTTTCGGGAAAAACACCACAAGAAGTTTGGAGTGGAAGAAAGCCCGGTGTTTCACATCTACGAGTCTTTGGAAGTATTGCTCACGCTCATGTACCAGACGAGAAGCGGAGCAAGCTAGATGATAAAAGCGAGAAATACATCTTCATTGGGTATGATGCCAACTCCAAAGGCTACAAGCTCTACAATCCTGAGACAAAGAAGACAATAATCAGTCGAAATGTCATCTTTGATGAAGAAGGAGAATGGGATTGGAGATCTAATGATGAAGACTATAACTTCTTTCCCCACATTGAAGAAGAGGATTTAGAGCAACCAGCAGAGGAGCCTATTACTCCACCGACTCCACCGACGCCACCTACTCCACCAACTCCACCAACCGTAAGTTCTCAAGGAGATGAAAGTTCAAGCGAAAGGACTCCGCGCTTTAGGAGCTTGCAAGAACTTTATGAGGTAACCGAAAATCAAGACAATCTTACCTTATTTTGTCTATTTGCGGAATGTGAGCCCATGGATTTCCAAGAAGCTATGGAGAAGGAGACATGGCGAAATGCAATGGAGGAAGAAATAAAGTCGATAGAGAAAAATGAGACATGGGAGTTAGCTTCACTTCCAGACGGGCATAAGGCGATTGGTGTGAAGTGGGTCTACAAAGAAAAGAAGAACTCTCAGGGAAAAGTTGAGAGATACAAGGCAAGATTGGTCGCAAAAGGCTATAGTCAAAGAGCCGAAATCGACTATGATGAGGTATTCGCTCCTGTTGCTCGTCTAGAAACTGTTAGACTTATCATTTCATTGGCAGCCCAGAAGAGTTGGAAGATACATCAAATGGATGTCAAATCAGCCTTCCTAAATGGAGATCTTGAAGAAGAAGTTTACATTGAGCAACCACAAGGCTACATTGTCAAGGGTGAAGAAGACAAAGTCTTGAGGTTAAAGAAGGCGCTTTATGGGCTAAAACAAGCACCAAGAGCTTGGAATACTCGAATCGATAAGTATTTCAAGGAGAAAAACTTTATCAAGTGTCCATATGAGCATGCATTATATATCAAACTCCAAAATGACGATATATTAATTGCATGCTTGTATGTAGATGACTTGATATTCACAGGCAACAATCCAATTATGTTCGAGGAATTCAAGAAGGAGATGACAAAGGAGTTCGAGATGACCGATATTGGATTGATGTCTTACTATCTTGGAATCGAAGTGAGACAAGAAGACACTGGAATCTTCATTACTCAAGAAGGCTATGCTAAAGAAGTATTGAAGAAGTTCAAGATGGATGACTCAAATCCAGTGTGCACGCCAATGGAATGTGGTGTCAAGTTTTCAAGACTGGAAGAAGGAGAGAGTGTGGACTCAACACTCTTTAAGAGCTTGGTTGGAAGCCTACGTTACTTAACATGCACAAGATCCGACATCTTGTATGCAGTCGGAGTTGTAAGTCGATATATGGAGCATCCAACAACCACTCACTTCAAGGCAGCCAAAAGGATTCTTCGCTATATCAAAGGTACCATAAACTTTGGCTTGTACTACTCTGTTTCTGACGATTACAAGCTTGTTGGATATAGCGATAGCGACTGGGGCGGAGACAAAGATGATCGGAAAAGCACAAGTGGTTTTGTGTTTTTCATTGGAGATACCGCTTTCACATGGATGTCAAAGAAGCAACCAATTGTCACCCTATCCACTTGTGAAGCGGAGTATGTAGCGGCTAATTCATGTGTTTGCCATGCTATTTGGCTGCGGAACCTGTTAAAGGAGTTGAACTTGCCACAAGAGGAGGCTACAAAAATCTTTGTGGACAACAAGTCAGCAATAGCATTGGCGAAAAACCCAGTCTTCCATAATCGAAGTAAGCATATTGACACTCGTTATCACTATATTAGAGAGTGTGTTGCCAACAAGGATGTTCAGTTGGAGTATGTGAAGACGAATGATCAAGTAGCCGATATCTTCACCAAGCCTCTTAAGCGTGAAGACTTTATCAAGATGAGGAGTTTGCTTGGAGTAGCAAAATCAAGTTTAAGAGGGGGTGTTGAAAGGTAAACTTGATTTTGGATCAAGTTTAATCATGATTTGGGCCAAACTCAATACACTTAGTCCAAGTTCTAGAATTCTCATGAAAATATCAACATCTCCATCTCCTTAACAAGTTCTAGAAAATTATAGAGAGTTTTGGAGAGTAAATATCTAGAGATTACTCTAGATAATTGTAGTACAATAAGCTAGATAGTTAGCTAGAACTTTCTAGATTTAGGATTAAAATATGTGTGATATTTTGTAACATAGAGGCTATAAATACCTCTCTCCCCTCTCTCATTTTGTAATCAAGAAATCAAGAGAGAAATAAGAAAGGTAGTAGTAATAAAAGTTTCTAAGAAAATCTAAGTTCTTCTACAAAACAAAAACCTTCTTCTTTCTAATCTTTTAAGTTCCTAAACACTTTCTCCATCATTCCAAAAACAAACTTTATTTCCAACACAACGGCCATGCTCTTAAGATCACCCAAAATGTCGCTTAAATCTGATAGTCCATCGTCTTGCTTTGCCTTCTCTTGCTGCAGTAACAAATATACCATTTCTTTTTCAGTAACAAATTAAAGCATTCAGATAACACAAAAATTAGAATTTGAAGAAGAAGAAGACAAAACCTCGACTTTCTGCAACGCGTTTGTTGGTTGGTCTAATGCTGACGGTTGGCTGCTAGATCGTCCTTTGGCAGCCAAACCGAGTTTATCTCGCTCTTCCTTGTGATTCCCGCTCTTCTTCGACGGTTTATCTAAACATTAATCATCAACAAGGTTCTTTATGAGAAACTTTGTAGAATCTAGCTAGCTAGTCTCTATGGTTTCAATCAAAAACCTGGTGTGATCATAGGTCCAGAGATCTCTTTAGTTTTGTTTGGTTTCCATGGCTTTGAAAACATTCCTCCTAAGTTGTTCAATAGCTTCTCTCCCTGATCTCTCACAAAAATACATTTTCATCAATAAAACATTTTCCGGAAAAGAAAAAAAAAAAAGAAAAAACGGATTTACCCGACTGAGATCTTTATCCATATCAACAGCCATAACATGAGTCCTGTTGATCTGTTCACCTTGCGTGTGCAACATTTCAAGCGTTCTCGTCGCATCCGATCTTATATCTTGTGCGATCTTGAGACAACTGTTGACACCTTTCGTGGTTTCCTCGGCTTTGTAAACCGCGTACTTCTCTAACTCCTCCGTCGTTTGGCTCTCAAGACCACCGGAATCGCGGAAACCCTTGTTGTATTTGTCTTCCTCGTCGAAATCTGGTGTGATCAGCATCGGTTCCGAACAAGTTCTTCTTCCCGCCTTGATTGTTCCTCCTTTGTTGTTCGATGATTCATTGGGAAGTTTATTGTTCCCCGGAGATTTGAAAAATCCCAACATCTATTCAACAATGAGAATACGATTGATCGAAAAAGTCAGGATATTGGATATTTCCAGAAAGTGATACAAGATTGGCGATTCTCGATCACGAAGAGATGTACCCTGAGAAATCTCTGAGAGGGGACGAGAGAGAGAGAGAGACAGAGAGAGAGAGAGAGAGAGAGGAAACGAAAAAAGGTTATCGAAAAATAGAAACAGATAAATTTGAATTTTTCCAAAACTTCTGGAGAATCTGAGAATTAGATTAATAACCGATTCAATTTGCTTGGTCCGGTTTGTCAATAAGAAGACCACATTTCTTTCGTCAAAGTTAAATTATTATTAAACAGTTGTCAAGATTTTTCCAATCTTCTTACAAGAAAATCTAAATCTGATTTACAAAGGTAAATAAATAAACCCTAAAGTCTCGAAAAAAACAAAAAGCTTTTCCAGGGATTCAACTATACAGAGAAGTCCCTGAAAACTTGCAACTTTGGGATTTTCTTAAATAATTACATAAAAAAGATTTCATAACAAAGAGCAGAGAGTATCAATGGAGATTGGAGGAGACCATTCTTCATTTTACTTCCCCCCTAGAAAAATCATCCCATGATGATGGGTCTTGTTCACCAAAGATCTCGTCAATGATGTTCGAAGTTGGAAGAAGATCAATGTTCTTACTCCAACAATGATCCGGTAGTATCGAATCACAAGGATCGAACCTAAACGAATCATCCTCCACAAGATCATCATTGCAGTGTCGCCAGTAGTTGCCAGCGTTGGACTCTTCTCTGTTTCTAACTGGACATCGAGAGTAGACCACATTTGACTGGAAGTCATATGACATGCACGAAGTTTCATCAACATTTATCACCTCTTCTTCTTCTTCTTCTTCTTCTTCTTCTTCTTCTTCTACTTCTTCTTCTTCTTCTTCATCTCTTGAGAGGCTCTTTCCGGTTTTCCCATCTGAAGTTTCAGCACCGTAAAAGTTGTTGTCGTCGTAATCTACTTGCCACTCGTCATCATCACTATCAATGTCAAGGCTTTTCGAACGATTCTGAACAGCTCGTCTCCGCAGGACGAAGACATTGAAATAATAGCTCACAATCTCCTTCATGGTGCGTGAAGGGAACGCATGCTTTAGGTGTTCCCAGAAATCAAGGTCCATTGAAACCGGGTTGGAGTAGACAATCTCGTGAAATCGATCTTCCTCGTCTTCACTTAGTTTGCCAGCAACTTCCTCCCCCATTTCACCGAGACCTAACTTGAGACATGTTTCGTATCCGATACTTTCATACAAGTCCTCTCTGCTCTCCATGATATGCTGCTGCACACATCTGATGGAGCCTTTATCCATGCAAACGCATTCTTTTCTTCCTTTACCGACCTCGGTTTCACAGTCAGGCATTGGAATTACGCACTTCCCCATCACTTGATCTTCGTCCTGATCCGGGACTTGATCCTTGACACATTCAGGAATATCAGCCTGGTGATCCGACCCGATTGGAACTGGTTTTACAGGAGGACTCCGACACCAATAGACATCATCAGCCGGGCATGGTTTCCAAAGCAAGTCTGATTCTTGAGAAAGGGTAGATTGAGTCGTAGCTCCGGACTCAGCATCCTCCTCAAACCCGGTTGTGGTCCAAGAGAAAGGTTCACCATTGGTCTCAAACCCTTTCTCAACGTTACCCTCACATTTAAACCCGTAGAGATCACTCAGATCCTCTCCTGTTGATAACACAGAGCGCACGATTAAGCAAAGATGCTTTGAGTTTCTCATCATGTGAAACCCCTTCTGTGCAAAATGCATATTATTGTTTACCTATGACACCTGACTTCTCCAGTGAAACACGAAATGGAACTCCTTCATCTAGTTTGGCCAGCTTGTTGCAGTAACTAATCTGTCTTGCATGCTTCACGTTGTGCTCTTGAGCATCCTCAGCGTCGAAAGTGCGCTTGAAACCCATTTCTCTTAGCCTGTCAAATGAAAACGAAAACGAAAGCCATTTAGTTACTTGCTGTGAAGGTTATCTATGTCAGCTTCCTTTTGAATTATTATCCACAGACACACACTAACAAGTGACTAACATCACAGTAAGTGGAAAAGGAAGAGGAAGCTCTAAGACCTCTGTTAAATTAAGTATTGAGGAAAATTTAATTTAAGTATAAAGAACCCCCAATTTAATTTGTGTAAAATTAAAAATCCCCAAATTTGAAGGAAACCCTAACCCTAGATTTCAAATCACGGCTTGAATCACCAAATCAGGAATCAACAATCAAAGAATCGGTTAATTATCGGGAAAACATGGGAAGGCCCTCGATCAATTGACAGATCTGACGAACCCTAGAGCATCGAAATATACGAGACCCAAATCGGACAAAAAAATTGGGGGAAAGTAGAAATTAAGAACGGATCCGGTAAGAATACCGAAGGAATTTAACATCTAAACAAAAGATTGATCAGATCTGTTGTTTCAAGATCTGGATCTAGAAATTCGATGACTCAAACCCTAGATTTGACCACAACGCATGGATGATATCAAAACATATATCAATCGAAAGATGAGATCAAGGGGAAAAAGAAAATTACAATTGATTTGAAGATCGATTAGGGAGAAGGAAGGGATCTGATCAAGAATTGAAGAAAAAATTGTAAGAAAATTAATTGGGGGAATTTTGAAAGCGGCTAGGGTTGAAAAATCGTGCTTTTCGATTAGGGGAAGACCCGATTTTGAAACCCGGATTTAAATTCGGATACCGAGACAACATCGAATGAGCTGTACCTTATTAAAAATCTTTGAATGACTCGAAATTACAAGACTGTCCTCTCCGTTTACCAGCACGTGCCTAGCAACTTGCTTTTGGCATATCCTCGTATCTATCTATTAAACCGGAACAAAATAATTTATGTCGACAGAAAAATTGCTAATCTTATTGACAAACCGGACCAAGCGAATTGGACCGGTTATTAATCTAATTCTCATACGCCCTAAAATCCCCAAATCAGATTCTTACGCGACAATTATCTTTCTCTTGCATTTTTCCTTCCGGTATCGGATTTTCGCCGAGTAGAATCCTTCTCTGCCTCGCTTTGGATCCCGGAGCTCTATAGTTCTTCCTTGCATCCAGAATTTACTCTTTGGTGAATCTGCTCGTCATCTGATTAAGTGTAGCTAAACTCTTTTGATTCCTGAGAAGTAGTTAGCTTTGCCGCTATTCTCGTGAGTATTCTACTCTGATTATGCTTTATTGGCTTAATGTTTCGTGGGAATTGTTAATTTTGAAAATTGCTACTGAAAGCTGGATGCTTTAACTTGTTCTGGCGATTGAATCCGATAAAATATTGTTTAACTCCATGGTCTTTGCCTATCCTTTTGTTATGTTGATGTTCTTATGATCTTTGGATGATTGTTTTTATCCTAAAGTTCGAATATTTGATTCCATTTCGTAGGCAGTGTGCGATAGAAACCAATGGCGCTAGTTGTGATTTGTGGGCAACCTTGCAGTGGGAAGTCAGTAGCTGCAGTAACCTTAGCCGAAGCACTGAAAGAATCCGAAACGAAACAGAGCGTGAGAATCATCGATGAGGCTTCTTTTCATCTAGACCGCAACCAGAACTATGCCAACATGCCTGCAGAGAAGAACCTGAGAGGGAAACTCAGGTCAGATGTTGATAGATCAGTCTCTCGAGGCGACATTGTTATTGTAGATTCCTTGAACAGCATCAAAGGTTACAGATACGAGCTGTGGTGTATCGCTCGTGCCGCTGGGATTAGGTATTGTGTTGTCTACTGTGATGTGGATGAAGAACATTGCAGGCAATGGAATAAGGAACGCAGTGATAGAGGGGAGGCTTCGTATGACGATGGCATTTTCGAAGATTTAGTGAGAAGGTTTGAGAAACCGGAGAGAAGAAACCGATGGGATTCGCCTCTCTTTGAGCTATACCCTTCTCGAGATGGAATAGAGAAATCCTCTCCTGTGATTTCAGAGGCTGTGACTTATCTGACCAAGACTGTTGATTCCAAAACCCAAGATGTGAGGATTCTTCAACCGAGTATTGCAACTCAGGCTGCTAGATTCTCTGAAGCGAATTCTCTTTACGAGCTGGACAGAGCGACGCAAGAAGTCATCAATGCGGTCGTGGAACAGCAAGCGCTTGGTGGAGCTATAAGCAGAGTGACTCTTGGCAATGAACTACCTCCGATTGAAATCTGCAGACCCATTGGACTACCGGAGCTAAGGAGGCTACGAAGAACGTTTGTTAAACTGATGGGTCAAGCGAGTCTGAGCGGGCCACCGCTACCAACTGATGCAGAGAGTGCAAAGAGGCGGTTTGTGGATTACTTGAACAGAGAGTTTGGTGGTAGTAATGCTTAAAATCTGTGGGTGAAGAAGCATCTCACCCTTTGGTTTTCAATTTCTTAACTCGGATGAAGTTTCATCCCTTTGTTTTCTTCAAAGAAATTTTGGGGGCTAGACAGATGTATTTCTTATGAACACTTATGATTATTATTTATAAGTTAAAGTGTTAAATAGTGTTGTGTTTGTAATATTGTTTGCTCGAATGAGAAAGTGAAGCTACCGAGTTATCTCTTCTCTTCAATAAATCTTTGAGCTTTATAAACTTCATGACCCCACAGCATTCTCGATCTTTATACATTACGTTCTCTCTGTGTATCCATCAGAATGAATCAGAGGTTCACATTTGGTACGCAGATCCAAATGTTGCCTGCAAATTCTGGACAGAAAAATCAGCATTCCTTAAGAAGATGAAAATAGAGACTGAGATCTACCAGTGGGAGAGTATTGAAATTACAGCATTCTTTAACTTTCTTCTTCTTCTGTTTGCAAACATAACTACAGTTGTATATTTTCTAACAACATCCATTGTGTTTTGTCCTTCACCAAAGTGTCTTTCTGTTTCTTTTGTTTGTTCGTTTCGTAATTGTTTGTAAAGGCCTCTCTAGTCATTAAAATATTTAAAACCAATAGGAATGAGGAAGAAAGAGAAGAATAAGTAAAAAAAAAGTAATGGAGATGCGGGGGATCGAACCCCGTGCCTCTCGCATGCAAAGCGAGCGCTCTACCATTTGAGCTACATCCCCAATTGTTAAATGTACCACTTCACTTTTATAAAATGTTTGTTACATCCCCAATCAACTCAAGCAGCTGTGATATTTTTCTTTCGCTGTTTTTATTCAACATCGGTGGCTATTTTAGCTCAAAACAAATGTTGACTTTTAATACTTCTAATTTTTTTTAAAAATTAATTATTTTTCTCTCTGAGAATCGATTCTTAATTTGAATAGCAAACAACGTTTTAAAGACAAAACTAGAGATAACAGTTACATTACAAAAATATCATACTCTTACCTCGAAACTAAAAAAATTCATTCCCACTAAGGCACTATTTAGTCAAACGTGGAAACTCAACACCTTGGTAACTAATTACCGTTATTTACTTATTTTATCCCGAAAAAAGTATTTAACAGTTTCAGACTTTCAGTCGTGTACATCACAGAAGCACTGCTTTTTAAAAATTTAGAAACGTTCCATAAAGATGTGTGAGTCATGTGACACATATACAAGACCAGCTTATGAAATGTGACTCATCAAGGTGTAAATTTGAAAACTGTTTTATTCAACTCATTAAGATAGTGACTCATATGATCATATCCAAGAAAAATGATTATAAATAAATCAGAAATTTACAACAAAAAATAACACACTACACATATAAAATATAAGTGCGAAAACTACGAAAAAATTATTGAAGTGTTGTGATTATAAAAAAAATTAACCAATTTACGAATTAATAAATTTCACAATACTCTAGTATGCTATTGAGGGGGGGGGAAACAAGAAATGCGTTAAAGTACACAATTATGAAAGTTGCATTAATTAGTGGAACAACAAGTCAACAACCAGAGAGGGCCCCGCATATCTCATATACGTAATGCTAGTTCGTCACTGTGTCAATTTCGCCAACTCTTTCTTTTTCTATTGTACGTTACAAATAAAACTAATAAAAAAAAATTCAAAATCAATGTTTATTTTATTTCAGTTTAGTGACTACAAAAGGAACGTAGTGAACTTTGGAACCAAAAAACTGACTTACAAGGTTTCTTTTTTAATAATTTTTATTAAATCACCTTCCATTTTCCAAAACTATTAATTTCTCTACACACCTTCTCTCTCTCTAAAGCCATCATCTTGGTTTTGGTGTGTACTTCTTGGATTAAGGTCAAAGTCTCTTTTAATCTGTACTTCTCCTAAAGAGCGATCTTTGGACAAATCATCATGAAATTGCTTCTGGGACTCCTGCTTCTCTTGGCCTTGACCACATCTTCAAGTAAATCTTTCTTCTTCCCTTTCTTTGATTACTTCTTATTTTCCTAATTCCTTAAAGCAAGCTTTATGTAAAGGAATGATCTTTTTCAAACTGGGTACTACCAACCAATCACCATGCCCTGAAATGGGTTATTAACATATTCATTCTTCATGCCTGTTAAAAAGGGGTCCAAAACAGAATCTAAGATATCAATCTAAACCCACCCTTCTCTCTCTCTCTCTCTCTCTCTCTCTCTCTCTCTCTCTCTCTCTCTCTCTCTATAGGTGCAATTTACTGTCTCTGCAAAGATGGGATAGGAGAGTCAGAGCTTCAAACATCAATAGACTATGCATGTGGAACCTTAGCAGACTGTAATCCAATCCATGAAAAGGGTCCTTGTTATCAGCCCAACACCATCAAAAGCCACTGTGATTGGGCTGTTAACAGCTACTTCCAGAAAGCAGCTCAAATCTCTGGAAGCTGCAATTTCTCCGGCACTGCCACTACCAATCAAAACCCACCTACAAGTAACTCAATTACCCCTTAAAGTCTATAGCTTTAACGAGAAAAGCTGTGATCTTGATCATGTTCTGTTATGCAGATTTGGCTACTGGTTGCATATATCCTTCAAGCCCTAGGTAATGATCACTTCAACTATCCTAAATCTGTCCCATTCAGATAGCTCATCTGCTAAATAAATGACGGGGAAGATTATCTTAAAGAAAGTTTGGTATTTGTAACAGCTCTGCAGGGTCGCCTCCTTCAACGACACCACCAACGGGAACAACTCCGACAAACGGAACTACTCCGTTTCCGGGAACTCCGACAAACGGAACTACTCCGTTTCCGGGAACTCCGACAAACGGAACTACTCCATTTCCGGGAACTCCGTTTCCGGGAAGTCCTCCTGCGTTTGGTCCAACCGGAGTCTTTAACCCAGGCAATGGTGCTTCCAGTTTGGTCATTTCCTCTGTTTTCACACTCTGTTTCTCATCACTAGCGTTTCTATGGAGGTTCTGATCTATGGTTGGGATTTCGCCACGTGTAGAGACAGAGACATCCACTTAGGTTCGTCTTTGATTCCTTTTGGGTGGAAAAAGAAAATTAGTGTTGGTTGGGGCTTTTTCTCTGTTCTTTCATTTATGTAAAAGTTGCTCTAACTGGAATCTTGAGTAAAGAAAAACCAAAAAAAAGAACATAAATTTTTGTGATGAGAATGGAAACAAATGACCTGTGAAGTTTATGATGAAGACTTGTCAACAGCAACCTTACCAAACTCGTTTTCTTTGTGTAAAAAAAGTAAGATACTTTCTTAAAAAATTGATCAATCACTAGACCAAAAAGAAAATGGAGAAGTTAGGTGTGGAGGGTTTGTTTTAGTCATTCAAAAAGACCAACCAACAATGAATGAAGTGAAGTATCAACAACAGTTTAAGAGAGAATATTTTGGTAAAGATACACACACACCTTAAATAATGGCCCATACCTACCTTAAGATATACTTTCAACCACTTTACATCGGCAAGTCTCTTTCACAAACTCTATGATCCGTTTAGCGGCAGCAGCCGGCTTTTCCACATGAGGAAGATGTCCACAGTTTGATATTTGTTCAATACGTGCGTTCGGCAATTCTCCGTGCAGTCTCTGCATTGAAGAAGTAATGATTTAGGGATTAAGAAACCATTTGAAGATCCTAGAAGAGATAGCAAAAGCTAACCCAAGCGAATTTGTTGCTAATGATTTGGTCATCCTCTCCCCATATTATCAGTGTCTTCTGTGAAACCTGCATGCAGAATCTGTTGAGTAGCTTGAAACAGAACAAGAACAGCAGTGATTAAAAGAAAGTACCTTTTTAATAAGAGAAGTTACGTTGTATCCACCGCTTGTCATGAAACTAACAGCTGCATCTTCCCACCAAGGATATAGACAATGCAAGCGACCAATCTAGATTGAGCTTGAGAAATGAAAATCAGATTGAGAGCTAGTTTTTGTCTATAAGAAAAGCTCTTGTTTTACCTTGGTCCAGTCCCAGCTAGTTTCCAATGAGATACCATTGAAAGAAAGGAAGTTTGCATATAACCGCAATGGAACACTCTTCAGTAGATACACCCCAGCATAAGCTGCTGCTTTGGGTAATGTTGCCAAGTTTCCTGTACCTTCTGAATAAACGCTTGCGTCCATTAAAACCAAGGACTCAACCTGAACATTCATATCTCTTCACATAGTCAATATCTTCTCAACATGTTTTACTAATTAACTTTATGAAAACTCCTTTTAAGTATAGTACCGCTTCTGGATGGTTGACCGCAATGTCTATTGCAACAGCAGCACCAAGGCTCGGCCCAACCAAAACCACAGGCCTTTTGATATGAGACTTCCAAAACTACAAGAGAGCCAAAATCAATTCTCCTCAACTAAAACGAAATACATATCATCAGTAAGTAAGTAAAGTGATTAGAAACCTTGTGAAAATGCTCTCTTTTAGATGCTACATCACACGGTGGAAGTTTCCCTTCAAAGACAGAGAAACACCAACAGAATAAGCCCTTAAATTCAAAAAACATTGGCGAGTTCTGAAAGGGAAAAGAAAGTAAAAGATGATAGAGGGAGGGAACCAACACCTAAATCAGAAAAACCCCAACCAAGGATATCAAATGCCCAAGTTTCCAAACCGGCTTCTTCCAGCAATGGATAAGTGTATCTCCACTCTAAACAAGAACTGTTTACAAGATTTTTAAAACTCAACTAACTCAAGAAACCGCGACATTTTGATTAGTACCTATCAAATCCGTGGAGAAGCACCACAGGAAGACTTGTGCCGTTCCTCATCAGCGGTGTCACGCAACTGCTCATAATTCTATCTTCCGTGAAACTTACCTACACATTCCACATTACATCCCAATGAGATAAAAGATCTTCAGATTCTTCATTCTTAAATTGCTTTGAAAATGTACTAAGTTGAAGTAAGAGAATAATTAGATAAAAAAAAACGTGAATTTGAGTCATGATCTAGTTGCAGCTAAGACAGTGGAATCTAGTTGAGAAGCTAAAACTTATTAGAATCAACATGAAAGGATCATACTTCCGAGAAAAAGAAAAAAGAAAAACGCGGAGGAAGAAAATTAACTTGTACGGGAAGCCTCTCGATTCTGGTGGCGAGCTTTAGAGCAAACGTGTCTTTAATTCTCTCGACATCCCTCGGCAGAAACGTCGGAAACTTCTCCGCCGTCACCTTGAGCCACCTTTTCAATCTACATTCAACCTTAGAAATCGGCCAAGAAACCGCCGTCACCGTCGCCGTTGAGAGCATCGTTTAAGCTGCTTCTTCTTACCGGTTAGTACACTTGATAGTTGATGATAGAGAAGATATGACACGTGGCAAGCAAGACCATCGATCAAATAAGAGTGGAAAACGTTGTCGTTTGACTGACGTGGCATAAAGAAGAATCACAGCCACATATTTAGACAACGTGGCTCATTGAGTCTCCATCCAACCGTCCAATATTGAGACAAACAATAACAGAAAAACAGAGAATACACACAACAAATGTAAAATATGTACTTGAGGTCATTTTGAGTTTTGTGTGTTCCAAGTTCCAACACTGAAAGTAATCAAAATACCAAATCAATCTATAAGGTTCCCTCCAATCTCATAGAACAAACGGTTACAGTTGTCGCTGATTCTCTCAGCTCCACGCATAATCTTGCAGCAATCTTCATGACAAGGCTTAGGCATAAACTCTCTTATCTTCACATGAGGGTCTTTCACATCAACGTCATTGTAAATCTCTCTCCCAGGCACAACATGCTTCTCCCAAAAATCAACAAGCGCCGGTTTCATCTCTTCCCAAAACTCTCTGTCCCTCCAAACTCTGAACAAACTGCTTCCACTCCGAGTCCAACAATACAGATCCAACCAATCTCTATCCACAATCTCCATCAAACCCTGAAGCTGCGGAACACAATGCCTAGGAACCTTCTTCCACGGATACGCTTGTTGCGACTCGTCGTGATGAAACGGACATTTCACTTCCAACACACCGCTCGAAGTGACACCGTCTTTATCCACGTTGATCAGTCCATCAGGAGAAGCTCCTAACCAGTTTTCTTCCTCGTACACTACGAATCCAGGCATGAGGATGTCGTAACCCGTTAGCTCGTTGTATCTTTCGAGTGCTTCGACTTCGTTTTGAGCTTCCCAGAACGTGGCTCTGGTTCCGGAGAATGGCTTTGAGACACCGATTTTCTCTAACCATAGCTCTCGTCTAACCTCGGGGCTAAACCCGATAGCGCGTGAGAAGTTACTCGCTGTTAACCTGTTCTTTCTCAGATCTTGCCAGTTCTTGCGCCAATGCTGAGGTCCTTCAGCTTCTTTCTTTGAAAGTATGCTAACAATTTCAGCAATTGCCTTAGAGTCAGGGTTTGGTTCGTCATACGGAATGTGCAACAGGCGATGACAGAAAGCCATATCATCACTGCCGAGAAAAATCAAAACAAGTGTAAGAAAAAAACAAGAATCAAAATTAATATTTTCCCATTTGAGTAAAGATAAAACGAACTCGCAAAAATAAAAAAATTGGACCCCAATTACGCGCGATATGTCTTATCAAAACTCTGAACTAGACAACTGTAATCAGACATAGACAAAACTGACCGTGCGCGCTTGTAAAAGGTACGACGAAGCATAATCGGCGACGGCACACCGGCGGTGAATTAGACTAAGATCGATTCTGAATTTTTGAGGTTTAAAGAAGACACGACTCTCTGTAGTAACGAATGGGCTTACTGGCCCAAACATTTTCATTTTGGTTATTCATTTCGGTTTGGAATCGGATTGATTTGGTTAGATTCGGTACCATTAAATAAATACGACTTTTGTAATGTCCCTCGAGTTATTTTCGATTCGATTACAAAGTTAATTCGATTCCGGTTTTTTAGTTGATTTTACACTACATAAATTGGTTCAGTATATAATTCTGGGTAGATCGGATCGGTTCGGTTCGGTTCGGTTCGATTTTTATATGTCACCTTCTGTAAAACCCTCCGATTGGTGAGAAACTCTTTGAAGCTACTCGTCGTCGGTTTCTCTTTGCCGGAATATCTCTTCTCAGTTGGTCGCTGGTAGTTGTTTCTCCGGATGCCTCAGGGTCGGCGGCATCTATTTCATGCGGGTGTTTCCGATTCCATTACTTTCACATGTGAGAGGATTGATTCGAAGAGCACCAAAACCGATTTCACTATCCTCTTCGCGTCTCTACGTGGTTCCTGCACTTGCCTGGACGAACACTACAATCTCAGACTCTGACTCTGAGCAAGGTAAAGAAGGTAACTTTGATGTTAAAGCATTGGAAATGAATGAAATTGGGATTCTGCGAGTGTTAGCTAGTATGAGGAATGATCCTTATCTTGCTCTGTCGTTTCTGAAACAAATTCAAGGAAATGGGGATTTGCCTAGTGTCAAAGCTTATGCAGCTGTAATTAGAATTGTTTGTAGTTGGAGTTTGGATGAGAAATTGCAACCTTTGTTTATGAAACTCATTAGAGAAGGAGATGAAGGACGCGGTTTCAGTGTAGTGGATTTGTTAAATGCCATTGGAGAAGACGAAGAGGATGGAAAGTTGTCGTTTCTGCTACGGAGCCGAGTCTTCAGTGCATTTGTTAAAGCCTACGCTAACCTTCAAATGTTTGACGAAGCTATCGATATTTTCTGGGAAATGGAGCGGCTGGGGTTGGATGCGGATGCACATACTTATGTGGTTGTGGTTCAAGCATTGCATAGAATTGAGGATTTAGAAGGAGTGGAGAAGTTTCTTAACAAGTTGTTAAGCTCAGAGACGAGGAATCCTCGCGTGTTTTATATGAACTTCATTGAAGGACTCTGTGTGAATCAGATGGCAGGTATAGCTTATCTTCTACTCCAGCCACTGAGGCTTGCAAATGTTCTGGTGGATATTAGTGATCTTGCAATTGCATATCGCAAAGTGATCCGGGGTTTATGTAACGAGATGAATTTAGAATACGCTGAAGGCGCTTTTCGTGACATGGAGGAATGTGGGATCGATGTGGATGTGTATGTTTGCTCGGCGATTATTGAAGGACATCGCAGGAACATGAATGTACCTAAAGCTTTGGAGTTTTGCAATGAAGTGGTGAAGAAAGGAAGAAGAATAAACTGTGTGATTGTAAGCTCAATCCTTCAGTGCTATCGTCAGATGGGACAGTTCTCGGAAGCTTATGATCTGTTTCAACAGTTTAGAGGCATGGACATTTCACTTGATAAGGTTTGCTACAATGTCGCGTTCGATGCTTTGGTAAAGCTTGGTGAAGTAGACGAAGCTATCAAGTTGTTCCGAGAAATGACTGGTGAAGGTATAGCTCCTGATGTAATCAACTACACGACTTTAATAAGCGGTTGCTGTCTACAAGGTAAATGTGGTGATGCCTTTGATCTGATGATTGAAATGTATGGAACGGGTAAAACACCTGATGTTGTTACATACAACGTACTTGCCGGCGGATTAGCTAGGAAAGGTTTTGCAGAAGAGGCGTTCGAAACGCTAAAGCTAATGGAAGCTCGAGGTGTAAAGCCCACTTTTGTTACACACAACATGGTTATTGAAGGCCTAATTGTTGCAGGTAAAATTGATGAGGCTGAAGCTTTCTATGAGAGTTTGGGACTTGATAAATCTCCGGAAAATGAAGTAAGTATGGTAAAAGGTTATTCTGAAGCTGGCCGTCTTGATGAGGCCTTTGAACGATTCATTAGACTAGACTTTCCTCTGCCCAAGAATGTGTATTTCACACTATTCACTAGTCTTTGCGCGGCCGATATTATAAATTACATCGGCAAAGCTCAAGTCTTATTGGAAAGAATGTGGAAACTTGGAGTTGAACCTGGAGAGAGAATGTATGGAATGTTAGTTGGTGCTTGGTGCCGAGTTGATAATGTGAGAAAAGCCGAGCAGTTTCTTGAGGTCTTAGATGGTAGAGAGATAATCCCTGATTTGTACACTTACACAACCATGATCAACGCCTATTGCCGGAAAAACGAGCTGAAGCAAGCCTATGCTCTTTTTGAAGAAATGAAGAGAAGAGAGATAAAACCTGATGTGGTCACATACACAGTTTTGCTCAATAACATTCCAAAGCTGGATACGAAGAGGGAAATGATAGACCTTGATGTTAAACCTGACGTTGTCTACTACACAATCATGATTAACACATATTGCCGGTTAAACAACATGAAGAAAGCCTTAGCTCTTTTTAAAGACATGAAGAGGGTAGGAATCAAACCTGATGTGGTAACATACACAGTTTTGCTCAATAACATTCCAGAGTTTGATACGAAGAAGGAAATGAAATCCCTTGATGTTAAACCAGACGTTTTCTACTACACGGTTTTGATCGATCAGCAATGCAAGATTGGTGATCTTAAAGAGGCGGAAAGGATCTTTGGTGAAATGATTGAAAGTGGAGTGGAGCCTGATGCTGCGCCTTATACAGCACTCATAGCTTGTTGTCGTAAGACTGGATATCTTAGGGAGGCAAAAAGGATCTTTGATCTAATGATTGATAGCGGGCTCAACCCTGATCGTGTGTCTTGCACAGCACTATTAGCTGGTAGTTATAGGAATGCATCTGTACGTAAGGAGGACACACTTATGCAACCGATGTTGGACAACGGGGATTAAGCAGGCTGAAACTTCCATGTCTGCAGTACACCATGCTAGAATAAAGGCCAAGAGACACTGATCTTGACAATGATCCAAGAATTTATTAAGAGCCTATATTTCAAAGGTCAGGTGCGGTTGTGGTAATACGATTACAGGTCATGAGAGCAGAGTTCTTTGTCAGTTGACAAGACGTTTAGGGATCTGCATCGGCGTAAATGAGGATGTGAGCTCACTGTTCATGTAAACTCACTTCTTTCCCATTGTTTCTTCGGTTTATACACTGATATGAGTATCTCCAGGGCTTCATTTCATGGGAAGGAAACTGGTAGAGCCAAGGACTGAAAGAGACAAAGACAGGACCAAAGCTTTTCTTATGAAAGCTTGAGAACAGAGGAACCCGTAAAGGTAGAAACTTTGGTTATCACGACGCATTTCATTCATAGAGTTTATCCGGTTTTATTTCATACCTTTGGTGACTTATGTTTTTTTCTGGATTCGCATACTTAAACGTTACAAGTTTGCAATAAACTCGCCTAATTTACAACAGTACCTCTGCAGGAACTCGGGTAAAGAAGAATAAACCGGACTGGCGATAATCTTGCCAAGAATGTCGAGGATTCAGAAGCTCTGAAACAGAGGCTTTTCAGAGCTCGCTGTGAACTCTGCATTTTTCTTACTTGTTGTGTATTCATGACACAGGAAAGTAATATACAGAAAGCCTCAAAAGTATATAATACGAAGCTCTGTTGATTTTAATTGTAGTAAGATATAAACTAATAAACCAAAAAGCCTTGTTCAGCAGATATAATATTAAACTGTAAATTATATAAGATCTTCGATTTCGCATTTACTGTATACACGCTTCTTTTGTTCAATTTGATTACTGCTATTCTTTAGAAACGGAATGACCAAATTACTAATCTTGAAGCATTTCTTCTGTTAGGTTCATGCAGCCGCGCAGATAAGTAGGAGAATTTATATATCTGATTGGGAATAAAGTCAGTAAACCAGCTACATAAATTTGATATCTTTGTCCAAGCACACACCCTAATAACTCCACTCTTTAGTGGTAACAATCATAAAATATCACCTAATAGTCTTCTAATAGTCTTGAAGAATAGGATCAACAAAAGAAGGTCCCAATCACTTATGAAACCGTGCTTTCTAAGTCTCTTAAAGACGTGTTTTAGAAGAAATGAGATTCCTCACTTATTTTTTCAATCTACGCTTAGGCTTGGGTTTAAGCTGTTTCCACAAGTAGAGCAGATAAGCCACTCCTTCTTTGAGAGTCGCCTTTCTTCCTTGATCGAAATTCCAAAGCTCTGGCACTGTATACCTTCCACTTCCATTATACTCGAACCTTTCTTTTAAGGCTTGTATCACAGCTTCAAACACTTCCTCACCAAGCTCTCTCTTCAGTTCTTTCACCTTCTCATCTTCTTTATTCAGTATCTCCTGCAAAATCATCATTTTAGTTTCTCTCTCTCAGTCTCTCATGTTCTCAGATTGCAGAGGCTAAGATACCATTTAGGAGGAGCATCGTTTAAGATAAACAATAAGGAGTATGGATTGTTCTTACCTCGGGTTTTCCGTCTTTCATTATGACCTTAGTCGGATGCCACGCCGAGTCTCTCAAGTGGTCGTCCCACAAGGACCAAAGCTTTTCGGCTTTTTCATCAGCTTCTTCCGCTGGATACTTCGCTTTAGCTAGATTTTTGAATGGTTTCACGTCCAATACTCCCATTCTCTTCACACCAATCTTAGGCTCCTTAGCACGTACTACTCCTAACTCTTGCATCGACTGCACACAGATTAAGCATGGTTATTGCTCTATCATCTGAGTGTCCTATCAATACGTTGCAATAGTACAATCTCTCACCAGATCAACAGTATAAATGCTCATGAACAAACCCGCTTAGGAAGAAGGGTAAAGAGAAGGAGAGGCTGAGTATTTTCTTACTTTGATCAAAGCCTTGCGCGCATCCTGTAGCTCATCGTTAGTGTAGCCATGTTTTACAACAAGAGCTTGATAGAGCGTCTCTTGGTATTCTGACTCTTCTACTTTCTCCTTCAGTATTTCCTTGGCCTTTTCTATCTCCTTTTCTATATTTTCCTTCTTCTCAGGATCTTCCCCTTCTTGCATGTGCTCCATGACCTGCAGATCACCCCTCCTGCGCTCTATCTCCAGCTCCAATGCCTGCTCAGCATCGAGTTTTTGCTCCAGCTCACGGACTTTCTTGCGTAATAGATCTTTCTCCCTCTGGAAAACAACAGCCAGCTTTATAACTATGACAAAAAAAATCAAACTGACAGCTTTAACAGTGTATTAATTTTTCATACAAGCAAAAGCCTACCTGTTGTTGTTCTGCCAATCTCATCATGTCTTCATCAGCTTTGTGTTGCTCTTCAGTGGCCATTAAGTTCTGACAAAGAAATTAAAAGATTTCACGAATCAATGCTACGATTAAGGTAGTTTCAGAGTAGACTTGTACAGCTGATGTGATTGTTACCTTCTGTTTTTGCCACTGAAGCTTTCTTCGCTCCGTCTTATTCACTGCTTGACACTTATCTAGATATTTCTCCTTCTCTTCATATTCTATCCTTTGAGCTTCAAGAACCCGAGAGGCCTCTTCATGTTTTTCGTAAACACTGGCCAGATAATCACGTGCGCTTTGCTGAATGCTACTCATTTCTGATAATTGAAAAGTAAACTAATAAGTTTCTGAATACTAGGCCAAGCACCTCAATCAGGGAAAAAATTCATCTCATGCGCAAGAGAACTTACGTTCATTATGTGTGTTGATCATATCATCCTTCTCTCTCATCACTTTATCAAGTGCTGTACTGGTTTCTTTGTATTTGCTCTCCATTTGTTGAAGGCTGCTGCTTTTCGTCTCCAGAGTGTTTTCCAAGTTTGAGACAAGCCTCAGTGTCTTTCTGTGATCCTCTGTCTCTTTACCAGAAACACTCTTCAAGTCCCCTTTTTTCCTAAGGTGGTCACCAATAATAGTTCTGGAATAGAAGTCATCCTCTTTTGCTATCCAGCCATAAAGTTTATCACCTCGTTCACGAGCAGCATCATAGTCTCTCTTCCCACACTGGTTGACTTCGAAATGCTTGTCAAACATAGTTGCATTTTCGAAGCATTCCCACCCTTTACCAAAGTGAACAATCGCAAAACCGGTGTTACCAACTCGGTAGTTCCAGAGTGGTTCGACTTTGTGGGGATTAAACTCTTTCTTGATTAGTTCTTCCTTTAACTTGCTTCCACTCTCACCAACATACCTCCCTTGTTTCTCGTCAAAAGTTCTTTTAACGTTCGCCAAAATCCCTGTCCATGGATGCACAAACTTGGGATCCTGATTACCAGTAGCATTCTGAGGATATTTTGGAGCAAGGCTAACACCATGGACAGGTTCTTCTCCCTCTTTACCACCAGCACCGAGGCAAGCTTTTTTGGCAGGCTTTGTATCGTCTTCGTTGCTGGCTTTAGGAGAAAACTTTGGCCTTGCTTGTCCAATTCGTCCAGGAACATCTGCTGAGACGGACATTGGCTCAGTTTTACCAATACATGGTGAAACATATTTCTTCTCAATGCCTTTCAATTCTCCTGCTACAGTAGGATCTGGTCCTTCCTGAGGGCTGAGATACTTCCTGATATACCTCTCCAGAGCGAGATGTCTGGCTTTTTCTCGCGCATCCTTAGAACGGGAGCTATAGTCGATAGCAGAAGAAGCATGACGACGCAATTCCTCAATCCGGCTATAGTCACGCTTTCGATCTCTGTAGCAGAAGGGACATCTGAACACAGACTCTGAGATCTTGACCTTCCGGTAGCCATCTCTCATGTCGCTATAGTAGCTATACTCCATATCATCGAGCTCATCTCTGGAATACATTGCAACCTACAAAACAGTAAACGGTCACATCATCAAACAATAAGAGAGAATGAGATAGTTTTCGACCTCAGACGAAGAAGATGAGTAAGAAAACGACCCACCCAGGAAACGAAATTCAGTGAGACGGAGATCAGAACACAAAACCCTAACTCAATCGCCACAACCAAAAGAGAAGATCACAAGAGAAAGATGAGGTTTTCGTCTCTCCAGAACACAAATTTCCGAAATCAGTATAAATCAACTAAATGAAATGGCACCCCTTTGAAGGATTCTTAATGGAAAAATTTTCGGAATTTTCGTTGAAATCTGTAAATGCGAGTTCAAGCGAGCTGTAAGAACACAAGAGGGAAACATAGGAGGAAGAAAGAAGCGAACCTTACGCGAGCAACGATAATGGCGAGAGCAGGTGTGAGAGAGAGAGAGAGAGAGACAAGTAAACCGTGACTGGAAAGGAAGTGGTGAAGACGAGAAAAAGAAACGAGGCAGATATTTTTGTTTCTTTGTGGAGCTAAAACGAAGCAGAATAAACAAATCACATAATAATTTGAACCGGCGCTGAATAGGAAATTTTGTTTATCCCTTGATTGGTTTGATTTCTCATACCGTATTAATCGAATCCAAATGGAAGAACACAATTGAAAATCGAAATCGAGGTAATTTTAAAACAGAACCGGATTAACTCAGAAACAAAACCTGGATCCCTAAGCATCCCATCCCACAACTCCACCTAAAACTCTAAAAAAAAACATTTTATTATTAAAAACAAAAGTGACAAATTATATCATAACTGAGAGCTTTATTTCAGAATCGATTGAATCAGCTCTTCCCCGTAACTTTTTGTGAGTCAAGCTGTGCCACCTCGTTTTTTTTTTGATTTTTTCTTTTTTTTTTTTTCTATGAACCTATGCTAGGTTCTGCAATAATGTTGGCCTGGCGACCCGAGCGTCTCAGTTTCAAGGAAACCAACGTCTTGCCCGATGCAAGGATATTCACGTGTGTCAACATCTCGATAAAAGACACTGCTCTCAACGTCTAGATGTTGAGCTCCGAGGTTAACCGCCGTACCGATCCGATCCGTGAGCCCGTTTGTTTATCTCTAGGCCACTGGCCTTTACCTTCACTTTTGAGAGGCGTGCCTCGGAGTTAAACTCGAGGAACCTGTCAACGAAGCTCAGGATCACTTCGTCTTCACCGAATCTTTCGTCGGAAGGTACGAGAGAATCTCAGTTATCAAATGCTCCGGCAATTATCGCGTCCAGGCATCACGAGACGAATCCCTAAGAGCATGAACAAACAACAAAAGAGTGAAATGAAAAGTGTAGAGTGAAATGAAAGCGAGATCGTTTAGTATTTATATACGCGTTTGAAGCGGTTCCGATTCTGTTTCCAAAGAGCGTTTCAAAAATAAAGGCTGCCATTATTATGTAACCAATAACGAATTTATTGTGCTTATATTGACATGGCATCATTGTGGCACTGCAAAATTAATGCAAATCCGTTACTTTCGTAGTGATTGATCGTCAATCGATTTAAGGATATTTTAGGTATAATAATGCATATATTTTTCATAATCAATAGATTTGGTTTTGGGAGATATATCTATACAAAAATCTTCCACAAAATCGATTCCCTAGGATTAGCCCTATAGTCTCCACTTGGATCACAAGCTCACGTTACCGAGCTCGACATTTAGTATTAACCAACTAAACTTATATATACAACAAAGGAAACTTTATTTTTTTCAATGTGGGACTTATTTTTTTCAAAACGCGAAATTAAATCTGTCCAATCCATTTTATCAAAGAACTTGACATGTTTTGTTTGTTTGTTTGCAGTACTTTTAACACCAACAACAACAACAAAAATCGATCATAAAAGGCGAAAAAGCTCAGTCGATCTTGGCACCGGAAGTGTGAGATATCCAATTTGCTCTCCATGTGATTGAAGGTGAAAGAAGACGCTCTGTTTTCCAACCTCCTGATCTCAGCTACATAAGTAAAAAAAAAAAAAAAAAAAAAAGAGTTGAAAATCATAAAGGTAAAACAGTCTGTTTCAAGAAGTGAAAAAAAAATGATATAGTTTTTACCTTGTTGAGAAACTCTTCATAATGTTTATCCATCCAAGCTTCTCCTTGTGAATAAAAAGCTCCCGTTTTCTCCATAAGGTTCGCCAAAACAATCGCGTGAATATATGATTTCAACACATCTGCAGCCGCTGCGTCTTTGTGCAAGATCACACTTACATTTCCCTTTCTATGTGCCAATAAGTACTTAGCTGCCATAAACAAGAACCAACTTTACGCTAAACATTTCCAGTTAATATGAAACAGAGAAAAAAGGAAATCAATCAAACCCTTCTTATGAGAAGAAGCTCCAGCACCATTTAGGAGTTGCATCCTGCACATAAATTGTCAGATTAGTCCCCTTAAAGCTGCGATAATCTTAGTTTCTTATATAAAAAGTGGTTAAAGTAATATGACTTACATATCTGGACGAGGGAGAGAAGTCACTTTTACACCTAAGTGCACTCTCTTATGCAATGAGTTTGAATTAGTTGATCTTAACGAAGTGGCCCACACGGGCAACACACCCTCCATTGACGAAACCTGTTCGGGAGAGAGAACTGGCGACATGTTTAGTTAACGAAAGTTACTGGTATATGTTGCCAATGATAATGAGGAACCAATTAAAAAAACAAAGAGAAGCCATGGAAATGTTGTAAGGATTAATGACGCATTTTTGAAATTACCTTGGCCAGTTTGCACGAATTCTGCTAGAAGAATCGAAGTCCTCTCCATGTTTAATGAGTTCAATACAAGACACCGGACAGCTCTATAGTTTGCTATATATGTAAGAAAAGGAAAACAGTTAATGAATGAAATTAGAGAAGTTTCTGGTTTGATCTTGGGCTTTTAACCTTCATTTTTAACTTACCATACATATGAAACACGGTGAGAGAGAGAAACGAAAACCAGATAGCCAAAGGGTTTCCAGAGGTGAACCGAGCTAGCAACATTCCTAATGACATGCCCATCATCGTTACCATAGTCTCTTGGCTTCCTTCCTTTCAATACATAAAGTAAACTACTAAAAAAATCACATTTATTTATAGTTTCTAAATCATTCAGTCATTCACAGTAAACAGAAGTTAAGAGTACCTTAGCAGATATATCCGCTGCATTGTCTTGGAGAGCAAAGTGCTGAGTTAGAGCTGCTCTGGTTGCTCCACTTGCAACACCAGCTAGTTCAAGTAACGGAGATTAAAAAATGTTAAAAAAACCAGTGTATCAACTAGAGTGAAATTCTTAAAACTCAAATGTTTGATGCAAGGGATGAAACTTACTAAATGATCTTGACAGGCTCCCTAAGCAAACCACAATGATAAAGGCAGATGGAAACAGAGGAGAGAGAAGGTCCATTAGCATTCCTGCAATAAAATCAACAAAAGCTTGTAGTCATTCAAAGTCCCTGAAAACCAAATACGAGCAATTACTTTTAAGTGTGGAGATGGCAACTAACTATTACTAGCAACATTACCAATATCGTTCATAAGGTCAGCAACTAGACGCCACATTTTTGCATTACTATCCAGGTTCGAACCCTGAAGAACAGAAAATCAGACAGTTCCCATATTGTTTTAGAGGCTGATATTGATGCTAAGAAAACAAGGAGAAGAAGAAGAAAACGGAAGAGAATTTTAAGGTATATGAATGGGGAGAATCTACTGTATGAGTACCTGATAAAATGTGAACAATATGCTTCCAAGCATCCCAGTGAAATCCCTCAGAAACCACTGCACATTACAAACTAGAGACATTCACTATAATCCATGGCAATTAACAGTGCTTGAGAGAGTCCACGAGTTCCAAAGTAGGAGAAAATGTTATAGAACAAACTCACCTGAAATGTCGCACCTATAACTGTTGCAGATTTCTCACCAACCCCAATTGCACTCAAAAGAGCCTAGAAATAGTTCAAATCAGAAACGCTTTTAAAACTCAAAAAGCTCAAAAATTTGATCTCACCTGAGTGGAAAGCATCATCTTTATATAAGTTGAGAGACCCTGCAAACAAAAGCCGAGTCACAAATCAAAATTCACATAGCCATAAGGCTGCACACGAACACAAATGTTCTTACATACCTGTAACGTGTCCCATAATTGGAACCCAGCATAATCCGGAGTAACACTACCAGGAAAGCCCTGCATTGACATATTTCAATCCATTTGTCTCAATGATCTAAACAAAAATCATAATCCGGAAGAAAGATTCTGAGAAAAATGCACTTGCCTCGGGGACAAAGGCTTGAAGAACTCGTCTCCATACATGGTTGAACCGATTAGCAGACCTATTGAATCACACGCAGGAGAAAAATCCTCAATTTTATATTGAATTAAGTTCAGTGAAGCAAACCAGATTTGGATTGGAATAGAAAGAGGAAGAAAGGGATAACCTTTGGATGGAGAGAGAAGAGGAGGCAGTGATGATGGTTGCTGTTCTGAAAAGCTTTGTAGAAGAAGAACCATTCCATTCTTCGAGTGTAATTGAGGCGCAATCAGTGACTTCTTCTTCTTCTTCTTCTCCCATGGCGAATTTTGGCTTCTTACTGAAATGCTGTAAGAAGAAAGAGAGAGAATTTTGACTTTCAAATGTTTAGACTTTTTTTTTGTTACAGTTTTTGGGCCTTTGGGTTGGGCTTTTAATAGCAATTGAATGAGAAATGACCCATTTGCGATTTAATTGATGCAAATCGGTCTAATTCCAATTTCAAAAGAAGAAGCAGCCGGCAAAAACTCGTAAAGTTACGAACTTTTGACACTCTGCAAACACTCCAGCATGTTGAGTGGTTTCCTCCTACGTATGTATCATCCTTCTTTGCTTTCTTCAATGGTTTTTTACCGCAACTAAAAACCTAACGCATCTCTAAATTCGTCCACTTTTTGTTGAAATTCTGCACAGGAACATCAAATTCTCTGGAATCTGAGAAATGGGTGTCACCGGAAACTCCGACTAGTTTCTATTCAAATTCCGAAAATTTCAGTGTCTATCCAAAGAAGCTATACTTCTGAGAAAACCATTCACGAATTCACCGGAAAGGTATGTTTTTTCTCAAACGCAACTCAAAGCTTCACGTAGTAGTAGTCTACATTGTATTCACATCGTCACCAAAGACATGAGTACATGACCTCGATCTTTTTTATCCCACTTGGGTTTCTAAATTTAGAAAAAATGAAAAACCAACAAGTTACGAAAGGGTGTGAAACTAGAGTTGATTCCTTTGATCATCTTGTCTTAGTTGCGGTATGACTCTGTTTCTGAGCTGTCTGAACCTTAAGCTCCGGTGGAGAATACTGGTTTCTCAAGAAACCTCAATGCTTAACAGATTCTATTTTCAACTATAAATATACATATAGTTTCGCATAACTCCATATATCTCCTCACTCAAAGTTACCGTCTTTTCATTTTCTTCTATCGCTGCCTATTATTGCGCTTACCGGTAATGTTTCATTCCGTTTCTTTACTGGTTATTGTTGTTTCATAGAAGTCAATTTTTGTTAGAACGTGACTACTGTGGCCTAGCTGCTTAATCTCCATTACATTCAACAAATGTATCATATCATGTTTTATCAGTCCGTAGATGCGTTCATCTTCTGCTACATGTGGTTCTTGTTGCTCGTTATTGTTCAAGTTACATAACTATGGACGTTTTGTTACAGGCACTACTAGTGAGACATGGGAAAACTTGTTGCTGTCTTGCTGGTTATCGTGTTAGCTCTTGTAGCAATTCAAGAGGGGAAATTTCATAAAGACCAACCTTTGTCAGGAATTGCTATCCATAAGACGACATTCGATCTCAATGAAAAAGCTTATGTCAAAGCCTCTCCAACAATTCTTGGAACTAATCTAATAACTTATATCTTTATAACTAGGGTTGGACCCGCGCCCTGCACGGGGTGATTGTTTCTAAATTTGTATTTTTATTAAAAGATGTCTATTTAACTATCTTGGAATTTTATGCGATGGATTTTTATCTTGTTTTGGTTATTGTCTTCGTTTATAGTGCGAAAATTAAACATCTTAAACTATTTTTTTAAAAGGTAAACAAATTAAAACTTTGATCGTAGCCATATGATTAAATATGATAGATTTAAGCGAGATACATAAAATTCAAATGACTATAATATAATAAGATTGTTCAAACAACAAAAAAAACTGAAAATAAATCTTTATTTTTTAAAAAAAATTATACTTCATATATTTCATAAGATAAGAAGTTTTAGGTCTGCGCATATGGATTATAACTAATTTTTTCTTCATTCAAAACTAAATATGTTTTATTATAATTCCAAAACAATCCAACCAATAAGAAAACAATCTCCATAATCCAAATTATCAAAACAGTAAAAATATAATTAATTTTGTATTGGTTGGAAAAAACCAAAAAAAAAATGTATTGAAAGTTGAAACAGATGGAGTAATACTATAATTTTTGATGAAAATAAAATATCTATAAAAATAATTTTTTTATTTGATTTAAATATATATAGTTTAATTAAAAAAACAAATTAAATCGAATAAAAATAACAATTTACATTTGGATACCTACTAAATGAGGTTTACTACTCATATGGTTGCAAAAAAACTATTTTTTATAATATATTTCTATACATTCACACAACAACATATGAGAATTTTAACAGTTTTAGTGATTATTTTGTTTTTAAAAATTCAAATCATAGCATATACAGAAAAAGTTGTATATTTTCTTTATTAGAATTTTTATATGGTGATTCAAATTATTTTATAAAATACATTTAAATAAAGATGATAGGAGATATAAAATGATTTTTAAAAAACTTATTATGATATAATTAAATTGAATCTCATATCTTCCTTATTTACTAATTTTCGTAATTGCCAATTCAGGAAAGAGATTAATAATTTATTATTATTAATAGTTACATTTATATAATTATACATTTGATTCTCTAACAAAAAAATATGAATGACAATGTTTGTAATTATTCTAGTAAACTAATCCTTATTTCATAAGTAACATGAAAAGTGCTCTGGTGATGACACGTCAGCATGGTATTTTTGTTAATAACACATAAACTAAAGGTTATTTCTAAAATGTTTTCTCTTTTAATATATTAGGGATTTGTATCAGAAACATATGCAATGAGAGGTCCAGGATATTGCGACAATGGAAAATGCTTTTGTCTTACGTTGCCAGGGATGGATTCAAAAATAATCGATGTGAATGATGGAGGGATATGTGACACTTACCTCGAGTGTAGAAGCATGATCTGGTGTCATGATAATCGTGACTCGTGTTGCGTAAATGGAAAGTGTGTGTGTCGTAAACGAGGGCAATTTCTGCCTGACATACTTTACGACGAAATCAAATAAATTTGGTTTTACTAATTTTCCATTATGAGTTCATCCTCAAACAAGTTAAATGAAATTTTCCTTTATGAGTTCATCTTCTAACATTAATTGAGGTTAATCTTTAACCGTTGTTTAAATGTCATCTTTATCAAACGAAAGTATGGTCTCCAATCCAATTTTTGATTCGATTTTGGTTTGGTCCTTTTGTTTTTTTGGGTCTAAAACAAGATTAAACAAAATTAATCTTTCACGTCAATTTTGAAAATGTTTTTTTTTCTTCATCACAAGCCAAATTGGACTAACACTTTGTATCCACGCTTTGTTTTGGTGATGTTTTGAGCATAAAGTATTGCACCAGCAAGAGACCTAAACTATCAAGTGATAGTTTTAGTAAGAGCAAGCAAGGAATGCTCGATAAGTGAGTGCAACATGAAATGCTCGATAAGTCAAAAGTGTTGCGACGAACGACGAAAAACGTGAAACCTGCTTGCTTGTGTATTCCTAAATCAGAAAGGATGAATTAACAAGAATAAATTAAAATAAGAAGAATTCTTTGTGTTAATTTGAATTATTTACCTAAGAAAGCAATGTCTATCTATTATGTTGCTTTAGGTTTTTTTCTTGTAAAAATATATAGTTTGACTAGATTTCCATTTTCACGGATTATTTATAATAATAAAAACAAAGTAAGTTGGACAACATCAAAAAATTGTTAAGAGTTTGACTTCATTAATTGTGCCTACTGTATTTCCAATTATAATCAAAATTAGATAATTAGCAATGTTACCTTAAACCGTTGCCTAAACTACATTATAAAAGCTATGAATGGAACAGCTTAGCTACACCATCGAAATCAGAAAAATAATAATCAAATACTTTATACTTGGGAGTATGAAGAACGTTTCCTTTAAGCTTGCGTTAATGATTTCCCTTCTTATTGCCACCTTTCGTAAGTATACATACATTTTCTTTCTTACAGTATTAGTTCCACTCCAAAGAGTTAAATTGGACTGGACACCTGTATTAAAAATCTAATCATGAGTCGAAGATTTTGTATTCTTTTTTTTTCAATTTTTATCGCAAACTTTGTCAGACTAACAAATCTATGTGTATCCACAATTTGTTTTGGTTAATTTTTCCAGGACAAGATGATATTGCAGCAGCAAGAGACCTAAACTATCAAAGTGATAAATTAGATGAGAGCACGAAAGGAATGATCATTTGTAAGATAGGCATTGACTGCGGTATGAAATGCACAACAGGTCCAAGGTATTGCGACGAAAAACTTGGAACTTGCTGGTGTGCTCCTAGGGTACAAGTGATGGATGATAATAATCCAGTTGATGTAAGTTTTTCCAAAAGAAAAATTTGTTATCCAGAAAATCCAAAATGTGGCGGCGGAGGAAGAAAGAAAGGCAGTCCTAAAATCCGTAAAGCCGGCGGTGGTAAAAAGAGTGACATCAACTAAAATTAAAAAGATGTAAATGTATAATAATTTAATAACAGTCATCTATTGAATACAACATTTATTATCTAAATAATTTTGTTCAGTTTATCAAATTTGTAGTCATGCACTGGAATGGATTAAGAATTTAAGATCACATCAAACATACAAAGTTAAAACGCCAAAAAGAAAAATTCATAATATTGTCATTGTGGTTTGTTTGTGGATTGAGAGAAGTTAAAATGCCAAAAAGAAAACAAGTTAAATAAATTTTCCCTTTATGAGTTCATCTTCTAACATTTATTGAGGTTAATCTTTAATCGTTGTTTAAATGTCATCTTTATGAAACAAAGAGAAAGATTTTATGAGATTTTTTATGTATTTTAAATAACTAAAATAATTACGTAAGAATTGTTATTAAGAAAATATTAGTTTTATTGAAAACAAATTATACCCAAACGTCTGTGACATTTTTGTATGTACAGTATATACGAGACTTTTGCTTATTTGTAGAAAATACTGATGGCTAGAAAGAAATAACAAGATTTTGTAGCCAAAAGATAACCAGTGCCTGAAATTTAAGAAAATAAAATAAAAATTGTCGTTTACATTTGACTATTTGATGAAAAACTCTAAAAAATGAGACTTTGGTTTTCACTTGCAAATGGGTAGTTTAAACTAGTTTTTTTAAAAAACTAGTTTTCCTTAATTTTAGAGAATCTATTTGTTCAAAATCTTGATTGGATAATTAATAAAGTAATTTTTTGAAAATAAAAATCCAAAATCTAGTCTAAATCTACAAACAATCAAGGCAAATCAGTTAATAACCGACATAAGAGCATACTAAATGACGTTATCCAGCATGTTTCTTGTAGTGTCATTATGTTAATTTAAATTATTTACCTAAGAAAGCAATTTATATTAATGATGTTGCTTTGTTTTTTTTTCTCTTTTAAAAATATATAGCTTGACTAGATTTCAATTTTCACGGATTATTTATAATAATTAAAAAAAAAAAACTAAACAATCAAGAATTTGTTAAGAGATTGACTTCATTAATTAGCAAAGTTACCTTAAACCATTGCCTAAACTACATTATAAAAAGCTATATATGGAATAGCTTAGCTACACCATTGAAAGCAGAAAAATAATAATTAAATACTTGGGAGTATGAAGAACGTTTCCTTTAAGCTTGCGTTAATGATTTCCCTTCTTATTGCCACCTTTCGTAAGTATACATACCATTTCTTAATTGTTAAGGTGTTAGTTACACTCCAGTGAGTTTAACTGGATTGGATTTGGATTTATACACATGTATTAGAAATCTTATCATCTTCAAAAATGATTTTGGTTCCAACAAGACTAACAAATATATACATCCACACTTTGTTTTGGTGAATTTTCCTCGACAAGGTATTGCGCAAGCAAGAGACCTAAACTATCAAAGTGATAGATTAGATAAGATCCCGCCGGGAAGCAGAAGGATCACTTGTAACAAAGGCGATGACTGCGACATGAAATGCAAAAAAGGAGGTCCAATGTCTTGCTTCTTCGGAAACCAATGCCTGTGTACTCCTAAGGTTCAAGAGATGGATGATAATAATCTAGTTGATGTGAGTTTTTCCAAAAGAAAAATTTGTTATCCAGAAGATCCAAAATGCGGCGGCGGTGGAAGAAAGAAAATTAGCCCTAACGGCGGTGGTGGAAAAGTTAGTGGTAAAGAGGCCGACATCAATCAATTATAAATTATAAAAAAAAAATGTAAATGTATATTAAGGTTATAAACTTATAACAGACATATATTGATTAAAACAACTATTATTTAAGTAAAATTTTGTTCATTTTTTTAAACTATCATTCGTGCATTGGAATGGATTAAGATCTCATCACATCAAGCTTACAAAATGCCAAAAAGAAAAATCTCATGAAAGTGCCATATTGTGGTCTGTGGATTGAGAGAAGTGGAAATCCACGACCATGCACACGTCACAATCACCAAAATGTACATAATATTAGAGAGAAACCAGATGTATTTATTCGAGATGACTAATTAAAAGGCTAAAACTAACCAAAATCGATTATTTGCTGGGTTACGGTTTGGGTCCGATACGAGACAAAAAAAAAAAAAAGCTCACGTTTGGACCGGTTTGGTCTTAAAGAAACCGATCCGATTTGAAGACCAAAACTATAATCCGATCCAATTTTTCTTGAGGATGCACTAATTTAAACCAAAGCCAAATATTTATTTCTCGACTTCCCTTAAGATCTTGATGTGAAGTCTACTCCACAGTCATGAAAATTGGCCGTTGACGAACAAAAAGTCGTGCACGATTTTTAGCCTTTAATAGCCAAAGAAAAATAGGAATCTCAAGACTGGATATTCTAAAATCTAAACTCAGCCGCAGTTTTTAAAAGACGACTCCGATTAGTCTTAGTGTCCTTCAAAGTTACAATCTTTCATTCTTCTCCGATTGCTTCGCTTCGTTTGATTAAAGGCAAAGCAAAACGAAGTAGCTGGTATTGTCCTCATTCTGTTTCTTGAATCCGATCGCTAGACTCTTTTTTTTGTTTCTTCGATGCCCAGTTGAAATTTGATGCTCGCATGTAGTTTCATTTGTGTGTTTTAGGCTCTTCTTGCTCCTAAGAGATGAGAGAACAACAAATCGTTGCATTCTTGGTGACTGTTGTATTAGTTCTTGGAGCAATTCAAGAAGTGGAATCTCATAAAGACCAACCTTTATCAGGAATAGTTCTTGGAGCTATTCACAAAACAACATTCCATCTCAGTGAAAAAGCTTTTGTCAAAGCGTCTCCGACAGTTCTTGGATCTAATGTAACTAAAATAACCAACCTTGTTTTTTCAATAACAGACGTTTTCACAGTGTTTGATGAAATGCTAAACTTCAGTGCAATATTTTTTTCTTCTTGTTACAGGGTCAACATAGCGAATTGGTGTTGGTCGAATATAGTTCTCCGAAACCATCAGATGATGATTGGATTGGAGTGTTTTCTCCTGCAGATTTCAAGTAGATTAACACATTCCTTCCTTGTCCTCAAATTATCTCTGAGATTGAGATTGAAAAACGCCAGTGCACTTTTCTTTTTGTTCCTACAGTGCCTCGACTTGTCCAGGAGACAACAAAATGGCGAGTCCACCTCTACTCTGTTCTGCTCCTGTCAAGGTTTTTTGTTTTTGTTTTCTCATAGAATTGATTTTGCTTTTGTTCTCTGCATCAAGTCTTTAGCATTTTTCCTCCTTTTGTTTCTTTACAGTTTCAGTATGCAAACTTTAGTAATCCAAGATACAACAATACTGGAACCGGTTCCTTGAAGCTTCAACTGATCAACCAGAGATCAGACTTCTCTTTCGCGCTCTTTTCAGGCGGTTTGGTGAATGTAATACTCATTCACCAACTACTTCTTTATCTTCATTCTTCACATGTTTTAGTTAACCATTCTTTTGGTTTTGTTACTTTATTGTATGATAGCCAAAGCTTGTGGCAGTCTCAAACAAAGTAGTCTTTGAGAACCCAAAGGCACCAGTTTACCCTAGACTTGCGCTAGGCAAAGAATGGGATGTAGTAAGTTTCCAAAAACCCTTTTTGATGATGATTCAGCCAAAGAAGTAGAAATAAGTTTCTCAAACTTTTTCAAAAACAGATGACAGTGACATGGACTAGTGGCTATGGACTTGACACAGCAGAACCTGTTGTCGAGTGGGGCATCAAAGGAGGAGATCGTAAACTCTCACCTGCCGGGACACTAACATTTGGACAAAACAGCATGTGCGGTGCTCCTGCAAGAACGGTTGGATGGCGTGATCCTGGATACATACACACAGCTTTTCTCAAAGACTTATGGCCTAACTCCAAGTATGTGCCATCTGTTTTCTCTGTTCTGATTCAGTGGACCAAGGGATTTGATATGCATGAATCACTGAGATTTGGTTTTGATTTTTGTATAGGTATACATACAGAGTTGGTCATAAGTTGGCCAATGGTGCATTCGTCTGGAGTAAAGAGTATCAATTCAAATCTTCTCCATTTCCGGGCCAAAGCTCTCTCCAACATGTTGTAATCTTTGGAGACATGGGAAAGGTTTGAGGTTTTACTCTAAAAAGCATATCAGATTTGTTTATTTCTGAAGTTTCAAAATCACATTCTTATGCCTTGTTCTTGCAGGCTGAGGTTGATGGCTCAAACGAGTATAACGATTTCCAACGTGCTTCTCTCAACACCACAAAGCAGCTTATTAGAGATCTAAAGAAGACAGATTTATTTTTCCACATTGGAGATATCTGTTATGCAAATGGATACCTTTCACAGTGGGACCAATTCACAGCTCAGATTGAGCCAATTGCTTCCACTGTTCCATACATGATTGCAAGGTCTGCCTTTTTTTTGTTCTTTTCTGACAAAAGTTGTTGTCTTTTCTTGTTTACCAACCCCCGGATATTGACTCTGTGCAGTGGAAACCATGAGCGTGACTGGCCTAACTCTGGATCCTTCTATCAAGGTCTAGACTCTGGAGGAGAATGTGGTGTACCAGCAGAGACAATGTTCTATGTTCCTGCTCAAAACAGAGCTAAGTTCTGGTACTTGAGTGACTATGGAATGTTTAGGTTCTGTGTGGCTGACACAGAACATGACTGGAGAGAAGGAACAGAGCAATACAACTTCATCGAGCACTGCTTAGCATCAGTCGATAGAAAAAATCAGCCTTGGCTTATATTCTTAGCTCACCGCGTGCTCGGTTATTCCTCCACAGCGTTCTACGCGGAAGAAGGCTCTTTCGGTGAACCAATGGGAAGAAACAGTCTTCAGAAGCTTTGGCAGAAGTATAAAGTCGACATTGCAATCTATGGCCACGCACATAACTACGAGAGAACATGCCCTGTTTACCAGGTAATTAAACATCCTTGTACGAACATATCGAAGAATGATTCTTGAAAAAAGCAGAATCATTTTGTTGTTGTTGCTTTTTTGTTGGTGTGTGTGTAGAGTGTATGCATGAATCATGAGAAGAGCAACTACAAGGGTCCACTGAATGGGACGATCCACATTGTTGCTGGAGGTGGAGGAGCTGGTCTTGCTGAATTCTCTGAGTTACAACCGAATTGGAGCCTGGTCAGAGATTATGACTACGGATTCTTGAAACTTACAGCTTTCGATCACTCTAATCTTCTCTTTGAGTACAAGAAGAGCAGCGATGGACGAGTGCATGACTCATTCAATATATCAAGAGATTACAGAGACGTCTTGGCTTGTGCTCTTGACAGTTGCCCTGCAACAACACTTGCTTCATAAAAGTACAAATCTTGCAACTGCTTCAACAGTTTCTATAGTCAATTAGTCGGTGTTCTTTGATGAATGCTGCTGTATACGTTTTGGCAAAACAAGCTATTGTACTCAACTAAGAATCATTTAATCATTTGATTTGAGATTTGGCATTTCATTCTTAAAAGCCAAAACTAAGCAGAAATCCAAAAAAGAAAAAAAAAAAAAAAAAAAAAAAAAAAAAAAAAAAAAAAAAAAAAAAAAAAAACAAGAAGATGATGCAACAACCAAGAAAAGATCCATCCCAGTTTTTACTACCGGATCTTTTGAAAGAAAACAGAGAGCTTTCTAATTCAAAACGTCGAAGAAGAAGTGTTGACAACGATATGCCGAAGCGGACGATCCACATCTCCTCCACCACCATGTTTAACAAACTCCGCCGGCGTCAAGAAACTTCCGTGACAAATGCACATTATCCTAACTTCCTCTCCTTTCCCATACTTGTACAAAATCCCATCAACACGTCTTCCGTTTGGCCCGTCCCCTCTCGTAAAAACACACGGCATGTCGAACAAACCAGTCGCCGCCGCCGCCGTAGCTGTCCCTTTCCCTTTCCCTTTCCTATCCACCGAGTCTTCCTCTCTTCTCACTCCTTTCTCATTCTCATGTTCATTCTCATTCCCTTTGTTAGCTCTCACCAGACTCTGTTTCTCTGTTCCTTGGCTTCCGCTGTTAGATGAACACCCTGTCATGATCTTCGGGCTTCTCTCGTCACCACAACTGTTCGACGAACCTGTAAGAGACAATATAAGTCTTACGACCAACAATGTTGCTAATCTTGAAAGCAAAAGTGAAATCTTACCTTGCTGATACTTGTTGTCTAGCTCGGACAAGCTGGAAGAGCTACCTCCTCCTCCTCCTCCTCCTCCTCCTCCTCTGGCTCCATCGGAATCAACAGACACTTGTCTATTAGAAGGAACCAAATGTCTCTGCAAAAACCCACTTTTACTAGCAGTGACCCATCTCTCACTCTCAAACGACACCGTTTGGTCGTCAGAATTTCCAACTCTGTAACTCTGTTTCTCACATCTCCTCCTTTTAGCTTCCATTCTCCTCAGCGACTGCATCTCTTTCCTTTTCCTCCATTCCTCCTCCATCTCCGCCGGCAACGACGTCGTTCTCGATAAACCCACCGTGTAATTCTCCGGCTCGATATCCGTCTCAGTCGCCATCGAGTTTTCGAACGGAACAGTGTCTAAAACAGAAGACGATCGTTTGAGCTTCCTCGGAGTCTTGTCTACTCCGAATTGACCTCCTAAAGACAAACCCAGATTCAGCTCAATCGCACTCTCGTCTTCGCAGGGCGTTGTTTCTCCGACGTGAATCGCTCTTCTTCCACCACCGCCGTTTTCAGACATGAAACCTCGTAAGAGATCTCTCGGGTGTTTGTTTATGTCCAGAGAAAGATTCGTCGTCACCGTCATTTCTCTGTTACATGCTCTTTGTCGTCTAGTTGCTTCTTCCCCCATTGATTCCGATGAACAAAAGAAAAAACTCTGATTTCACATCCGGTCAAAAAATTAAACTTTTTAACCACCGAATTTTCACAGACAATCTCGCGAATTCAAAAAAAGGAGGAACAATTCATAGAATAATTTCATACGGAGTAAAGTAAAAATTGTAAGGAACAGAATAAACTCGCCGGAGTTACCAGAGACGGCGAAGAAGACGAAGAGGTTAACTGAAATTGACCTGAAGAGATGGAGAAGAAGAAAACCTTTTTAGACATTAGAGATAAAAGAAAGAAAGATGAAGCAGGAGAAAGAAAGAGAGACAGCCCCTTGACTGAGAGGAGGCAAGTGGCCGCCGAGAGAGCTGCCTGAGCGACACGTGTCCGGTGGATTACGTCGGCGTTCCATAGTGCTGCTTGAGGAAACGTGTCGTAAAGCGACTGAGTTCACCAGAGTTACGACACGTGTCTTCCAGGTAAAAAGATCCGTTTTCTCTTTATATTTTTCTCGTGTCTGAGAATTTTTATTTTGGTCTTTAAAAACTCGAAAACTAGATTAAGTTTTAGAAACAAAACTTGATTCTATATCCAAAAACGAGAGTCCTTAGATTCTGTATTATTCACTGATGATTATCATATCACAAATAGAATTTGTAGATTGAAACAATTTTTGGATTTTGAGAAGGAGAGGTTACAACATGTATGTATAATTGAATTTGATAAATCTAGCGACTCAGACAGCGTCACTCACGTGGGTTGGACCGTGGGACCCAACGAGGCAGCAAGTTGCTTGTGAAAAAGCGACGGAGAATAACACTTCCAAGTTTTATAAAATAAATAATTCATTATAGCTACAGAAGGCAAAGATTTCAATAAACTAATTGGTATACTAAAAGACTTAATATAAAAAGTGTTTAGGTAAAGTTTTAATTATTATTGACTTAAATCTTTTGATGGAGAAGTGTAGGTTGGTCAACATAATAGTAATTCAAAGTTTAGTAAAAAAGTTGAGTTTATTGATACATTGAGTGATAGTTAGGTTGGACTTGGAGAATGAAATCTATAAATTGAAAAGAAGATTTTTAGAATCCTTGGTGGGTCTCTTTGTTGAGTCTAGTGGGGACTGATGAGAAGATCTTTTTGTAACCATAAAAACCAAAATAGCACGTGTCTTCCACCCGTTGGTTTGTTCAATAGTGCAACCGGGTAACCTACAATACGACATCGTCTTAAAGACCGAATCTACTTTCCCATCAAGCCCACCAAGGCTTGCCCATATTGGGTTTGGGTGGAATTTTAATATTTTTATTCAGTACGGTCCTCAATTATTTCGGTTCAATTTTTTAACAATTAAAAACGAATTTCTGGTTAACTTTGGTTTATGTAATTCGGTATGCGAACCGGTCCATATAAAGATTCATATTGAAAAGAAAAAGTAATCATCAAATCATTATCCCAAACAAAATTTCAAATGAAGGAAGGGATCATCGCCCTAAGAGATAAACCTATAACAAAAAAGAAAACTTATAGGAGTGTTATTCAATTATGTATTTAAAATCAACTCTATAGGTTTTATAATTCTTCAGATTTAAAGTTTTGATTTTATTTTAAAGAATCCATAGGAGTTGATTCTAAAATCTCTGCAATGTAGCTTGGATTTTGTTTTAAATAATTTACTCATAAAACTCCATTGGAATTCATTTCAAATGAATCAATAAACAAAGATTTTAAAAGTCATTTACCTTTTGAATAACACTGGATTTTAAAACCAGATTTGAAATCTTGATTAAATAACACTGAATTTGAGAATCCATTAATGATAGATTACAAATCAGATATTGAATAACACTGGATTGTAATTCAGTTTCAGTTCATTTCAAATACAACATCCAATAACACCCCCATAATCTCTCCGTCTCTCTCTCTTCCTATAAAAACTTTGAGATTCTCAATTTCAAATGAACAAAATAAGCACATCAGAGTTTAAACCATGACTTTTCAAAACTATTTTTAGCCTCTGGACTGAGCATTTTCACGGCCAGCTTTTAGCCTTTGACCATACCGTTCTGATGAACTTTGCCGCCACCACCATTATTAGCCTCACCGTTGCGTGATTCGCGCTGTTTCTCATATCCATTTCTTCCATTGCCTCGAGGTCTAATCCCGTCGTTTCTGTAACCGTTGTCGCGCCTATAACCTCCATTTCTTGAGGAGGATCTGCCATTATCGTTGTTACCTGCAAAGGGTTTTTCGGTTCTTATTTCATTAACTCAAGGATCTTGGAGACAATACCTCACAAAGTAGTAAACTATAATTTTTAACTTACCTCGTTTCTCTTCTATAGAAACTCTTCTGTTTCCGATTCTGATGGCTGACTCTTTGTGAGCCTAGAGTTGTGTAATAGGAGGACAACATCAGACCAAAAATCCAGTTTATAGTCAAAAGTTGAAAGAAATTCGTCAAAACATACCTGGAGGACCAATCTCACAGCTTCAGCAGATTGGAATGTCACAAACCCAAAACAGTTTCCCTTTAGCTGGGAAAGAAAAACTTTCTAAGTGTTCATATTAACAGCGTAACAAAGAAAAATGTCTAATCCATTCGATAACAACTCACTTTATAACTCCTAACTTGGATACCATCTTTCGTAATAGAGCCAAAACCTTTGAATGCTTCATTGAGTTGCTCAGGTGTGGCGTCCATAGGCAAGTTTGCAACAAATACGCAACCACCCTCAGCTGATACATGAAAACGTCAAAAAATCAATATTAAGGCATAGAAGAAGAAGAAATGTAGACAAAATGATGAAAAAAATTGAATAAAAACCTGGTTGGTCGATTGTTTCAGCAGAAGACCGTTCAAGAACTTTGGATTCAGGGGCAGCTCTCGGCTTTGCAACAGGCTTAGGCTTCGCAGGAGAAGCTTTGACATTGAATGTAGCACCGTTTTGAGCCAGAGTTTGGACCTGTAGCAAGTTGCTAATCTTTAGATTCTATAAGCCACAGAATTGGATTTTACACATAACAGAAGACTCACAATTAACGCAAAAGATTTCTTGGGAGCATCCACACCATTGCTGATACCGTTGACAACTTTTTCCTCCAAGGGTTTGGAATGTCCGTTTGCTATAGCTTGTTCTGGTTTCTTCACTGTAATTTCAGCTGTCTGCTTCACCATTGGTTGTTGAGTAGGGATAGTAACCGTCTCTGCAACTTCATTCTCCGGCTCTGCAGATCAAGAACGATATTCTTGTCATCTTATGAAACCGTATATGATACTATAGATCAAAGAAATCATTCATTGGCCAATACTCACCCAAGATAGTGACTGTTGTTTCGACTACTTGAGGAATCGTCTCCACAAGCTCCTTCTTGGTAGCTTCTGGTTCAACGAACTCATCAGAGACATACCTAAGGACATCGTTCAGAACAAAGTAGCTTCCGTTGTGCGGCACAAGGAAAAAAGATTGAGAAAATCTCTTTCTTTCCCCATCTTTTACCGTCAGTAAACCCGTGACAAGAGTAACAACTCCGTTCTTGTAAGACGCTTGCGAATCAGCGGTCAAGATATGAATCTTTGAGCTTTTGTAATCGAAGGACATTATCTCTTCATTTATAGCCTGCAAGCAAGATTAAAGAATCAGAAACTTTGCTTCCAAGTAGAATTAACAAGAATTCGGATAGTAGAACAGCGAATAACAAGACATTGACATCAAAAACAAGCAACAAACAATGTAGCTTACTTTTAAAGATCTGACAGAGACCATCTCTCCATCGGAACCCGGGCGGCCTAAAACACTATCCTCGAGATAGAATCGATGCACTTCTGCTGGTGATTCATACAAGTGGATGTAGTATTTCTGAACAAACGCATTTCCCACAATGTGTGGATCCACCAATGGAGGATTTGATTCTACTGCCATCTTCTGAACATAATCCAAAACATTCATTAGGGCCAGAAAAAACCAATTCTACACAAATGTAGTAATTCACAAACCTCAGTAGATCTTATAGCTTAATTGCATAACTTAAGACTTGCAAGTTGTGAATCTACAAATTGAAAATGAGTCCAAGAGAGAGACTTGCAATTAACTACATCGAGTTTTTCTCTAATGACAGAAATGTTCAAAAACTAACTGAGTGACATAGTCGTTAGACCTCCATAGATCTACTCATCTACATAGCTTCTAGCTTTTTAAGAAATATAAAAACTTGAAGCATTTACAGAGTATTCAGCAAGAAACTAAACCCAGTGAAGGCAGAAACAGCAAACCCCAAAACAATATATAATTCCAAAAATTGAATGATTAAATGAAAAAGATAAGTGAATCAGTTATGAACTACCTTGGAAGATGAGAAGAGGAGCAGAATCAAAATCTCAGATCAGAATGAAGAGAAGGAAAACAGAGATTGAGACACACGAGGGAGATGATGATTATATAAATATTATTATATTGTATATAAATGGTTTCTTCTAGGGTTTTGCTTAGAAATCTCCGACGAGAATTGGGGGACTTTTGTACGGCTTTTTCTACAGATATTCGCTAAAATTATACTATTATTTATGGTAAGGAGGGAATTTCCTCGAAATCTTTTTCAAAGATTATATCGTCGAGTAATGAAAATTGTGGCTAATAATTGAAATGTACTTATTCATAAAAGCAAAAGATTCTTTTTGGCCTTTTGGATAAAAGCTTAAAAAATAAAATCAAAAATGTGTATGTGAAAAACAGCAGCTGAGCCCCCGGCGAGGATCGAACTCGCGGCCTTTCGCTTACGAAGCGAACGCAATACCACTATGCTACGGAGGCATTTGCATATTTTATCGGTTTAGATACTTTAATTCTATATCGATTTCTAAATAGTTCTCTCCGTTTTTTATTCACAGATAAAAATTTTAAATCTTTAAATTTCTTTTGAAATATTTAATTACACTAATAGCTTTTTATATTTAACATTTAAATGTTAGTAGATATTTCGTAACACAAAAAATACTAGTTGGAATATAAAATGAGCTTATATATCCTATCCGATAATATGTAAGAAGAGGATTTTTATGTCAAAAACAATTATGGAGAACATATGCCACGTTTTATATATGCCCTCTTTTAGTTATCTTTAAATAGATGTCCTCTTTTTGCACAACTTCTAAATTACAATTGGAAGAAATTTAGGGCATCTCCGAGTATCATAGTATAATCTATAAATATTAAAAAAAAAAGTAATGAAAAAGTAAGAAAAAAGAGAAAAGAGAACGAGATAGTATATCAAATAAGATATTTGAGAGAGGAGTATTAGAGATTTTTATCTTATGTGTCATATTGTAATTGGTGTACTTTAATTTTTATTTGAAATTTAATTATATCAATAAATTATATTAATAAAAAATATATAACATACTTTTAATAGAATCTTAATGGCCTAAGTTGTTCCTCTTTTTTACCTATGCTATTATTTAACCAAAAAAACAGTTCATTTGTTTTTATCCTCTTTTTGTCTCTTCACAATAATGGTTACACTTTTATTTTTTCCAATTGTATAGTAATTACAATTCTAACTTTTCCAGTTGCAGTTTGCAAGCTATGCAAAATCAAAATGTTGTTGACAACAACAAAAAGTTATACAAAATCAAATCTTTAAGATAATGTATAATATTATAAAAGAACAAAAAAAATACACTTTAAGATAACGTCGCTAATAATTGCATTAAATTTCTAAATCTTAAACCCCACCATAAATAGCAATCATTAATGGCTTGTCTTCAGAAGATTCAAATTGGTTAAGATAAATTTGTTATATACATCTCTCGAAATGGAAAAAGTTTCTTTCAAACTTAAACTATTGGTTTCACTTCTTCTTATATATTGTCTTCCGTAAGGATATATAATACATTTATATTTGATATATAGTTGGATTCCGGGTACAAATACGAAATATGTCAAAAAAAGATTAGAACTCCACGTTTTTAATGAGGTTAATATTTAAGATTTATGATGATAAACTAAATTGTTATTTGTTGGTGGGTGTAGGACAAGATCTTGTCAGTTCTACTGAGGATGGAGCAACAAACCCATATGATCAGTATCAGAAAAGTGGTGATAGTTACAGAAAATGCCATTTTGGAACGAAGTGCAAGATGGATTGGCAAAAGGTTGGTGATCTTCATTGTAAAAGAGATATTGACTGCAATTTAAATGTTTCAAACGCAAAGGTGGATACTGCAATATCCGAGGAATTTGCGAGTGTGTCAAATGAAGCCATGAAACAAAACAAAAATGTCTTACCAAAGTCTTATGTAGAAGAGCGATATAAATATTTGTTGAACAAAAAACCCAAATTAAAATAATCGCCCAAAAAAAAAAAATTCGTCTAAAAATCTTGATGTGCTACCATACTTGAAACAACCAAGCTTTTTTTTTTTTTTATAAATGATTATAATAATTATCAATGCGGAAATTCTCAGAAAGAAATCAATAATATTAAATCATAAAAGTCGTTCAACAAATAACCAATAAAACCAATAAAACGAATAAGCAACCTAAACACCAGGTTTGCTACATTGTTAAAAATAAACTAACATCCTAGAAAAGGTTCATTTCTAATCATCCATAAAATAATTCTTAAAACCAACATCCTAAATTCCTCTTCAGCCTCTTCTCTCGGTCTCTTTCCGCGGAAGAACATTACTGTTACCTGCAACACATTGGAATAGAGTTGCGTAAGTATTATCATAAATACTTAGTGAGTGGATCATCCTGCCTACAGGCCAATTACGTCAAATCATAGACAATACGTCACAATAAACAACCAGAATAACAATGCTCAACAATAAACGACAACATCATGATCTCCCTGTCAGGAAACACCCACGTTTCCTGACACCCAGGTCGGTGTCGATCGACGCCAGCCTCCCGAGTGTCGATCGACACTCATCGAGTGTCGCTCGACACCGGCTCGACGCCCAGAAACCAGAAGCTACGAAAAACGCATTCCAAATCGCAATAACACCAAATCTAAGGGGTTTTCAACGCCCCAATGCTACCAAAACACGAAATTCAACATAACAATCTCAAGAACACGTCATAATCCGAAATCACACAACCTCTAACTCTTGACGGACCTACAGTCACGCACTCACCTTAGAAACGGATTGGAAAGATGGAGAAGAGATAGAACAACGAAGAACAGCAACAAAACGAGTCTCCAAACTCCAAAAACTCTCTGGAAATCACCTCAGCCTCTCTGGAACCTTTCTTTCTCGAAAACTGAGCTTCTCACGCGGCTGGAGGCTTTTAAATCGCGACCTAGGGCTTTCCTAGCCCAAAACCGAACAAAACCAGCCGACTTAAATCAAACCGGTCGATTTCCAGATAACCGGTGTCGATCGACACCCTTCCTTGGTGTCGGTCGACACCCATCGACCAAAACCAACCCAATTGCAAATCGATCGACTTAAACCGGAAACCAAACCCGATAACCGGTGTCGATCGATACTAGTCGTTCAGAAGAATTTAACACACTTTCTTCGCGATGCTTGAGCCTTAGACCGACTGCACAACAATCAAACAAGAACATGTACAGCCAACCCTCAATTCACACCTCTAAGAGCATGTGCCATCTACTCCCGAACCCCTAGCATCGTCCAACACCACTTCCAAAACAACTTTCTGGTTCACGGATGTTACAATTCTCCCCCACTAAAATGGATTCGTCCTCGAATCCCAACACAAACGTCTCTCCAAGACCTCAAAAACTCAAATTTTAGTCCTATGTTATACGCATGTTTCCAAGATATTATTACTCTCAATGCCATAACCGCAGTCATGACATCCGTACTGCAACTCACGGTCCAGTACCAAAATGTGACCACTGTCACAAAACCAAACGTGACCCGAAGTCACAACCAAAACGTGACCCACTGTCACTAAAACAACCCATATCGAGGTAGCGACCCCCAATATAAGTCCGTTGGGCACCTAACGTCCCAACACAAATAGAACCACCGTCTACAAGGCCCACCGCCTCTAGACAAAACGAGTAATAAAATCTGAAACGCGTACCAACATATGACTAAAACTCTCAATGACCCCACCGGCCAAAGAAACTTGTAACATCCAAACCATAACCAAAAATATGAGGCAAAACTCCATCTCATATAACTCCAAAAATGTATATCGTACAACGAAACGAAAATACATAAGTCCAAAACCAACAACAACAAAACCAAAAACAAGACTAGAACCACAAAGATGAATCACTCCACAGCCTGCTTGTCGAACCACTTTCCGAACTTCAGCTTCATCTTTGCCTCTGGCTCCCAAGTCTGCTCCTCTGTGCCACTACAGTCCCACAAGACTCTCAACAATGGCACCCTCTTGTTCCGCAGAACCTTGACTCTCCTCTCAAGAATCCTCACAGGAACTGCCGGAACTGTCATATCTGGCTGAAGATCCTCTGGAATCTCAACCACTACCTCCTCTGAAGGACGCAAACACCTCCTCAACATAGACACATGAAACACCTTATGAAAGGCGCTCATAATCGGTGGCAACTCCAACCGATAAGCCACTGGTCCAACTCGCTCCACCACTGGAAACGGACCCATAAAACGTGGACTGAGCTTGTTCTCTGCTATGGACCTGTTAGGGCCCCTCAACATAGCCATCTTGAGATAAACTCTATCTCCCACCTGAAACTCAAGCTCACGTCGCCGCCTATCTGCATAACTCCTCTGTCTATCCTGAGCCTCCTTCATGTTCAGCCTCAAGACCCGAATCTTCTCCGTCGTCTCCTGAACAAAACTAGCTCCAAACATGCTGCGCTCCCCCACTTGGGTCCAGCATAAGGGTGTCCTGCATGGCCTCCCATACAAAGCCTCATAAGGAGCCATACCAATGCTAGACTGAAAACTGTTGTTATAGGCAAACTCTGCCAAACACAGATGATCAGCCCAATGACCACCCCAATCCAGTACACACATCCTAAGCAGATCCTCCAAAGTCTGAATAGTCCTCTCTGACTGTCCGTCTGTCTGCGGATGATACGCTGTACTCATATGCACCTTAGTGCCCATCTCAGTCTGAAATGCTCTCCAAAACTCTGAAGCAAACCTCGGATCTCTATCCGACACAATACTGGCTGGCACTCTATGCAGCCTCACAATCTCCCGCACAAACTTCCTAGCCAAAACAGCAGCTCCATCTGTCTTCTTGATGGCCAAGAAATGTGCTGACTTGGTCAGGCGATCCACAATGACCCAAATCGCATCGAAAGTCCGTGAGATAGGTAATCCCACAACAAAATCCATAGTGATCATATCCCACTTCCACTCTGGAATGGGTAAACTCTGCAAAAGACCACTAGGCACCTGATGCTCTGCCTTGACCAAAGAACAAGTGTTGCACCTCGCAACCCAATCTGCCACATCTCTCTTCATCCCAACCCAATGATAATACCGTTTGAGGTCACGGTACATCTTGGTAGCACCCGGATGAATCGAAAACTTGCTCGAATGAGCCTCTCTCAGAACCTCATGCCTCAACTCCTCATCCTTAGGCACACAAACTCGCCCACGAACCAAGATAGTCCCATTCGAAGAGATCTGATACTCAGAATCAACCGCCTGCGAAGCATCAATCAAACCCTGATCACTCTGCTGCGCCACTCTGATCCTACTGAGTAAATCTGCCTGATCAGCTGCCTCCAAACCCAAAGGCTCCTCTGAAATAGCACAAAGACGCAATGTACTAATCTCGCTGACCAAAGCCTCAACACCACGCTCTCTATCTGAATCAACCCTCCGTCGACTCAAAGCATCTGCCACCAAATTGGCCTTGCCTGGATGATAAACAATATCCAAGTCATAGTCTGCCAGAAACTCCACCCAACGCGTCTGTCTCGCATTCAGCAAAGGCTGAGTGAAAATATGCTGTAGACTCTTGTGATCTGTAAAGATCTGCACTCTACCACCATAAAGATACGACCTCCAAATCTTGAGTGCAAAAACCACTGCTCCCAACTCAAGATCATGTGTAGGACGGTTGCGCTCACTGCCCTGCAACTGCCTCGAAGCATAGGCAATCACTCTGCCCTCCTGCATCAAAACACAACCCAGTCCAACACCTGAAGCATCTGTGTACACAACATATGGCTTCCCCGGGTCGGGTAATGCCAAAACTGGTGTACTAGTCAACATCTCCTTGAGCTTCCCAAAGCTCTCCTCGCACTCCTGCGACCACACAAACGGCACATCCTTGCCAGTCAACCTCGTCATCGGCTGAGACATACTCGCAAACCCTTGACGAACCTCCTGTAGTAGCCTGCTAAACCCAGAAAACTCCTGATCTCGGTAGCACTACTCGGTCTAGGCCAATCTCTAATGGCCTCAATCTTAGCCGGATCCACAGAAACCCCCTCTGCAGAAACAATATGGCCAAGAAAACCCATCTCCCTCTGCCAAAAGCTGCACTTGCTCAACTTAGCAAACAGCTTCTGCTCTCGAAGCTTCTCCAACACAAGCCTCAAATGAGTCGCATGCTCCTCTGGACTCCTCGAATACACCAAAATGTCATCAATGAAAATAATGACAAACACATCCAGAAACTCCCTGAATACGTCGTTCATCAACCTCATAAACGCTGCTGGCGCATTAGTCAAACCAAAAGGCATGACCACAAACTCGAAATGTCCATACCTCGTCCGAAAAGCTGTCTTCAGGACATCTGCCTCATCTATCGGAATCTGATGATATCCCGAGGCCAAGTCAATCTTGGAGAACCAAGTAGCCCCTCTCAACTGATCCAACAACTCATCGATCCTCGGAAGTGGGTACCTGTTCTTCACTGTGACTCGGTTAAGTCCCCGGTAATCGATGCACAACCGAAAACTGCCATCCTTCTTCTTCACAAACAACACTGGCGCTCCCCAAGGCGACACACTAGGTCTGATGAACCCTTTACTCAAAAGGTCCTCTATCTGCTTCTTCAGCTCTGCCATCTCTGCTGGAGCCATCCTGTAAGGTGTCTTCGATATCGGAGCTGTCCCGGGCTCTAAATCAATCGTGAAAGGATCTGACCGAGATGGTGGCAATCCCTTCAGCGACCGAAAAACATCCTCGAAATCCTGGACAACCTGAATATCCTGCAGACTCACCTCACCACTGGACTCTGTCATAGTGATCGTCGCCAAATAAGCTTCGCAGCCCCGCTCTAACAACTGCTCTGCCTGAATAGCTGAAATCACTATACTCCCCGAAGTCGGTCTCACTCCCTGATAAACCAACTTCCCTGCATCCTGCTCAAACACCACTCTACCTCTGTAGCAATCCAGATGAACTCGGTATAGAGATAACGAGTCCATCCCCAAAATCACGTCATACAGCTCCACTGGACTGATGACCAAATCAGCTGGCATAGACTGCCCCGCAATCTGTACATCAACTGCTCTAGCTCTGCCCGAAGTAGCCAAATAACCACCACCAGCCACCTTGACAAAACCTGAAGCCTCGCCATCGCTACTCCGAATACCACTACCCTCAGCTCTCTCCGGAGTTATGAAGCAATTAGATGCTCCCGAGTCAAACAACACGTGAGACTCAAAACCGCCAACTAACAAGGTCCCTACACAATTCCACAAGTGTTGAGAACCTCTAACTCTATCACAGTAAAATAACAGAAACAGACAACACCAACAATTCTACCTTAAGAATTTAAAAGTCTGAGTCAAGATTTTACCTGTGATCTGGCCTGACTGACTGGTCTGGCCCACCTCTGCCGAAGTATAAACTCTCGGCGCACCACCCGACTGCAACGCCGCAACTTGCGCTGCTGACTGAATAGCCAACGGCTGAATCGCCGCTGCCACTGCTCTCTGCTGCAACTTGGGACACATTGTCTTGATATGCCCCGGCTCCCTGCAGTAGTAGCACACTGTCGACTCCCTGGATCCCGCCCTCTTGGGGCAAGTCGCCACTCTGTGATCCAGACTCCCACAACCAAAACACCCACCCGTACTCGGGCTACTAGCAGATATCTCCTCTGCTCTCCTCTTCTGGCCCTGCGCAGGCCTACTGCCCCTGCCGTAACCAGAACTGTAACCTCTGCGCTGCTGATGCTGCTGCTGGCCCCGAGGATGGGTAGCAGAAGCAACTGCAACTGGAACAACTGCCGTACTCACCGGCTCACGCAAGTCCTCCTCAATGGACGCTGCCAACTCCACTAAACCCGCTCTGGAGTGGTACATACCACCTCTGCACTGAGTCCTGATGTTCCTCCGAAGCCCCTGGAGAAACCGCGACGTCAATGCTCGCTCACTGATCAGCTCACCACCAGAAAAGACCACCAATCTGCAGAACTCTGCATCATACTCTCGAACAGACCTCTCACCCTGAGTCAAGTCCAAAAACCTCAACTGCAGCCTGTCACGAGCCTCCTGAGGGAAAAACTTGTGGTTGAACTCCTCGACGAAGTCAACCCAAGTCCAAACCTCTCTCCTGGTCCTAACAGACCTCCACCACAAATGTGCATCACCTCCAAGGTAGTGCACTGCCAACTCAACCTGAAACTGTGCCGGACAACGAACAGAATCGAAGTTCCGCTCCAACCTCTGACGCCACTCATCAGCCTGCTCTGGAGTAACCCCGCCCTCAAACGTAGGCGTACCAATCCTCTGCATCTCCCTCATCATCTCACGATAAGGCGAAAACCCAACTGCAACACCCTGCTGCACCGCAGCCTCCTGCTGCTCAACAAAACCGGCACCCACATGTGCCGCGGCACCCGCCTGTGCCCCGGCCGCTGGAGGTGCAACCGGAGCCTGCTGTGGAACTGCCTCTGGAAGACGTGCCAAAAGCTGCGTCAGTAGCCCCACAATCAAATCACCTTGAGCAAGAGCCGCGCCCCCACCGGGAACTGCTCCTGCCCCCGCGCCACCCCCGACGCCCAAACTAGCCCCACCGGCTAACGAAACAGACTGTGTCACCGACGCTGCCGCCACACTAGGCGCCGCACTCTCCACTGAGGCCTCAGCCTCTGGCACTCCACGACCAGCACCCCGACCTCCACGACCTGCTGCTCGCCCACCGCGACCAGCTCCTCTGCCCCCACGGGCTGCACCGCGACCACGACCACGGCCACGACCACGACCTGCGTCCATCTCTCTGCACTACCACCCAGTACAGAAAAAGAGCAAGGTCAACACACAGACACAAAACCAAAACACACCAAATCCCACTCACTTACCGCGGAAAGCCGAGACCGAGAGGATGATACTAGACTACTAACTGACTAATCACACATAATCAATTTTAACACATAGTCCAGCTCACCCAAACTAACAGTCCTAAAACCGTATCCGCTCTGATACCAAAATGAAACAACCAAGCTTTTTTTTTTTTTTTATAAATGATTATAATAATTATCAATGCGGAAATTCTCAGAAAGAAATCAATAATATTAAATCATAAAAGCCGTTCAACAAATAACCAATAAAACCAATAAAACGAATAAGCAACCTAAACACCAGGTTTGCTACATTGTTAAAAATAAACTAACATCCTAGAAAAGGTTCATTTCTAATCATCCATAAAATAATTCTTAAAACCAACATCCTAAATTCCTCTTCAGCCTCTTCTCTCGGTCTCTTTCCGCGGAAGAACATTACTGTTCTGCAACACATTGGAATAGAGTTGCGTAAGTATTATCATAAATACTTAGTGAGTGGATCATCCTGCCTACAGGCCAATTACGTCAAATCATAGACAATACGTCACAATAAACAACCAGAATAACAATGCTCAACAATAAACGACAACATCATGATCTCCCTGTCAGGAAACACCCACGTTTCCTGACACCCAGGTCGGTGTCGACCGACACCTGAATGGTGTCGATCGACGCCAGCCTCCCGAGTGTCGATCGACACTCATCGAGTGTCGCTCGACACCGGCTCGACGCCCAGAAACCAGAAGCTACGAAAAACGCATTCCAAATCGCAATAACACCAAATCTAAGGGGTTTTCAACGCCCCAATGCTACCAAAACACGAAATTCAACATAACAATCTCAAGAACACGTCATAAATCCGAAATCACACAACCTCTAACTCTTGACGGACCTACAGTCACGCACTCACCTTAGAAACGGATTGGAAAGATGGAGAAGAGATAGAACAACGAAGAACAGCAACAAAACGAGTCTCCAAACTCCAAAAACTCTCTGGAAATCACCTCAGCCTCTCTGGAACCTTTCTTTCTCGAAAACTGAGCTTCTCACGCGGCTGGAGGCTTTTAAATCGCGACCTAGGGCTTTCCTAGCCCAAAACCGAACAAAACCAGCCGACTTAAATCAAACCGGTCGATTTCCAGATAACCGGTGTCGATCGACACCCTTCCTTGGTGTCGGTCGACACCCATCGACCAAAACCAACCCAATTGCAAATCGATCGACTTAAACCGGAAACCAAACCCGATAACCGGTGTCGATCGATACTAGTCGTTCAGAAGAATTTAACACACTTTCTTCGCGATGCTTGAGCCTTAGACCGACTGCACAACAATCAAACAAGAACATGTACAGCCAACCCTCAATTCACACCTCTAAGAGCATGTGCCATCTACTCCCGAACCCCTAGCATCGTCCAACACCACTTCCAAAACAACTTTCTGGTTCACGGATGTTACAATACTACTAGTGTTAAAAGCGTCTCTCTGCCATATATTATCGGCCCAATAAAGTAACTAACGGGTGGGCTACGGTTCGTAAAGCCCGTGAATCGGAGACTGGAAACAGCGTTGTATACGTTGAGCCGCCAAATCACAAACATGATCACCACCAAAGTACATAGTTAAAACTTAAAACTATTAAAATCTTGACGTACAGAAGGACATAAATATTGTTAAGAAAAACTTGTTTCTTCTGAATTTGTTACGGATTAACAACATAGTAGCATAAGTCACAAGAACATCACACAAACAAGAACATTTTCACTTAATTTTTAGGTGATTGGTGTCTAGTGTCCTAAAATCGTATGAGTAAAGTGCGTATTGTTTGTGTGCAACCAATAATAGCGTGGTAAAAAAAGAAGAAGAGATATCTGATATATGGTGCCACAGAACAAAAAGAGTAAATAGTGGTGGCAGAAGAGAATGTGATATGCTTGCCATTCGAAGAAAACAAAGATACAATACATGCATCTATATATCTATAATTGTTATCTTATTAGTTTTTTTATTTTTTTGTACTTAAGGTGTTTGTATATTTTAAATTATTTACTTAATTTTAAATACATAATTGTTTATCCGTCAAACTTATATTTATCTAAAAATGAATTTATATATCAAAATTAATTTATGTAAAACGTATACGTAATTGTTTATCGTCTATAAACCATCCGTCATAATTTTTAGATATTCATTTTGATATATAGATTCACATTGTCAATGTGGAATATCAATGTTGAAGTCTTGAAGAGAAGAGAACCAATCAAAGAGACATCATCTATATATCTCCGTTTGAATACAGATCAAAAACATAGGGTGTGAATGGGTATGTCTTGGGGTAAATCAGAGTAAATGAGAGGAAAGTAACTGGGTGGAAAAAAAAAAATTAGAGTAAAAGAGTTGAAAAGTAAAAAAAAAAGTTTTTCTCTAAAAAAGGTGGAGGAACAAAATAACGCTATTTCCAGGCTTCCAGCGTTCATGGGCATAATATCATTTATCACTTTTCCACTTGATTGATGAATTACAGAGGAAGTGAGAGTAAAAATATCTTTCCACTCATCTTTTTACTCTAACACAACCATCCAGTCAGAGCCATAGATATGGTTGATTCTCAATTTAAAAAAAAAAAAAAAAACGAATCCATATCCTTAACCACATGGCAAACAAGGGCAAGGAGAACCACAAGATGATGACAGGAGAGTAAGACCAATTTGGTTATGTTCGAACCGAACCAGAACTAGAAGTCCTTTTTCTTGTTAAGAGCATAACTATAACATCTCTCGTTGTCCCGACACTGACACGATTGGCTTTCCTTTGTTTTTTTTTTTCTTACTTATTTTTTCATTACGCATTACTCTAAATTTCATCTTGGACCTACAAAAGACAGCTGTTGATAGTAGTTGATACTAGTAATATTCTTTTCATGTTATGTCTTTTTAAAAATTTTTAAAGAAAACAGACATACACCTTTTACTTAAACAGTTTAACTGTTTCCAAATTTTTTTTAAAGCGCGTATATTTCTATTTGTTGGTCAACATCTGACAAAAAAATTGAACTAGTTTAAAAGACTAGAATTCAAGTTTTTATAATTATTCTCCTAAATTATAACTTAAAGTCATAGAAAATAGAAAATAAACTATAACTAATCTAATTAGAAATCACATATGGATCCTACTATATATAATAAGTTAGTGACAAAATTATGTATTATATAAATATCATTTATACATTTACAATTACAACAACTTTATTTTAACTATTTATATATTAAGATATCCATATTAAAGTGTGAAGTTACTAATCAAATATTAATAATTACATATTCAAACTATAAAAAACAAAAATATCAAACATTTGTTTTATGAGTTGAAAATAGTGCAAGTTTTCATTAGATAATCGGGAAAATCGCATTTTAAATCATGAAGGTGACAAATGCTAACACTTTAAACCTCTAAAGTTTTCACTAGCACTTCAAACACTCAAACCATTTCCTTTCACATTTTAAACTACAAAATTAACAAATTTTTACGCGCCACCAAAAAATTTAATGAAAAAAAGTTTAATACTTTAAATTCAAAAAATCAAAAATTAAACAAAAGGGCTTAATAACTCGAACTCAATCATACAAATTTTATTTACCCCATTTCGACTTCTAAACATTTAATTATCTCTTCGAAACTTAATTATTAAACTTTTCTGTTAAGTTTTTCAGCATTGTTAATTTCGTGGTTTAAAGTGTAAGAGTAAATGATTTGAGTATTTGAAATCCTAGTGAAAACTTTAAAAGTTTAAAACGCTATCATTTGTCATCTTCATGGTTTAAAATGCGATGTTCTCTTAGATAATCTATAAAATTGTATTGTTAAACTGTGGATACTAAATGACCACCCATAATTGAAACAAAATTATAAGAACCCGTATTAGATGATTCTCTCTGTTACTACTAATAGAAAACTAAAGTGTTGTTCGAGTTATTATCAATAATTCAAGATATATGTTTATGGATCTATAGTAATCGAAAGTCCCATATTATAATTTTGACCCTATACAGTATAGTAAATGTGAAAGGAATTGGACTTCGCTGTCAAATAAATAGATAAAATACAAAACAGTAAATTCAGCAGTAGAAAGCAGCTGAACGAAACAGGCCTAAGCTACACTAGACCATTACACATCACAGAGCTTTACGTGTAAAAATGTCAGCTTTCTACCCTTGCTGTATTTTCTCAATCATCACTGCCCTTTTGTCTCCCCTTAATCTTTAGTATTTTTTTATATTCTCTACATAAATCCTAGTACAAGTATTTATTCATTTACTTCTCTTGTACAACCTGTAAAAGAAAAAAAAGGAAACAAAATTAGCAATGTCAATGTACAGAATAAAAGAAAAAATGAAAGAGCACAGTGAATTGCATAGGGTTACAAAAATTACAAGGACAGCGCACGAGGTTTCTAAAGATAATATCACACGGCAAAGATTTTCTTTTACAATTATGATATTGATATTGACTCCACTACCGATTTGACTCCTCCACGTGTCCCGTAATTTAACTCGTTTTTATTATTTCTTAAAATTTCGAATAGTGAGTGAAGTAAAAGCCTCGAACATTTGAGATGCCTTCAACGCATCCATAAACGATCAGAATTTTTAATTTATTAATTACTTCTGTTCGTCATGTGAGTATGCCTATGACTTAAATGCCAGATGTATTAACTGCACCACTTGGTCTAAAGTTACTAACTGTAACTGTATCTGTTTTACTCATATTTATGAATGCAACAAATAGTAGCACTCCAATTTATCTACTTTTAATTTAGAGGAAAAATGGAGTCTAACTTTTCATGGAAGCGTAGTTTTCTTTTAATAGTTCTAACATTCCATAATTTCAACAGCATAATTAAATAAAGTTGTTGAATTTACCGCCTTCAGCTAAATTTTGCTCATTATTTTTATCATATCGTCATACATATTTCCTTTAGTGTTATAAATTCTGATTGGTGTATTGTGTATTTGGGGGAAAAAAAAAAAAAACTTTGTATCGAATTGTGACATGAAATAACTGTAAATAACTTGATTTAACTAAAATTCGTAAAAAAATGAACGTATCTTTTTTATTTTGCCGTTAAATTTGTAGAATGACTGGATTGCCGAGTGTAAATCACGATTCTACGTATTTTGTGATGGTAAAATCCTGATTCCACAGCAAAACAGGATTAACAGTAAACCAAGTCGTAGGAACTAGTCTTGAGTCTTGACTACAAACACGTGTACAACAGTACTTGACTTGGTTAACTTTTGTAAAAAATAATACTCCGAAGTTAGAGTATACTGACCGAAGTTAGAGTTTCTTCTTTCTACTTTTCAAAAAAAAAAAAAAGCTTAGAAGGACAGATTTGTGCAATTAAAATATTAATAAATCCGTACCATTAAAAAGAGCTTTGGTAATAGTGGCAAGGACGGCTCGATTCGCATTTCGATTCTATTCTTTAGCATTGTTTCTCTTTTAAGATAATAACGATATAGTAATATATTTTTTTTTGGTTAATTAGCTCCATCCATTTGTTTAAATTTGATCGAAGAAATTCTTTTCAGATTATTATTGCTAGCTTTTTTTTAATGTGAGGTTGATATTATTCTTCAATGTTAATTGTTAGATGTCTATGGTGGTGATGTATTCCAAAAACAGTTTTTTATAGATGTATACCATATATTGTACTGCCTAGTGCCTGCTAATCATTTTTAAAAGAATAATGATTGGTTTCCGTTAAAAACACTTGCGAAAACATTTAAACAGATTAATCGAAGTAAAACATTATCAGACGATTAAAATATAGGTTACACACAACCTTACCAGATGACAATTTATTTTTATCAGAACATATTAACAATAATAAATGGTGATTTTTTCGATTTTTAAAAATTGACAGACTGTTAAGTGGTATTTATAAAAATATCTCGGTTGATGTTTCTTTTGAAACCCTTCTTTCGATTAGGCAACTAATCAAAGAATTAGTACATTTAAAATTTAATATGTGATTGGTGATAAAATGGTGGTTTTCAATAATATTTCGTAAATAGCAAAAAAAAACAGCGTTATCAAAAAAAAGGGAATGACTCCACCAATCCGTGGTTTCATCAGTAAAAGCTATTGACCCTCCTTTGACCTAAGAGACAACATAATGAATGTTAATACAAAATTTAAGCATTAAATCCAACATTTAACATACCTGAATAAGCTATGTTAATATCAGTGGTGCATTTAAGTGACCATCTATTTAAACACTCATCCCATGCAAACCATTTCATATCTTCATAAGATCTCAACGCTTCTCTTTGCTCTCTCTCTCAAACACACACACACACACTCTCTCTCTCTCTCTCTCTCTCTCTCTCTCTCTCTCTCTCTCTCTCTCTCTCTCTCTCTCTCTGTCTTCCATTACTCAACCTGAGATCGTAAGATGTCTCCCGAAGCTTACTTTGCGTTCTCTGACTGCATCAACTTGGTCAGCTTCGAAGCCTTTGCTTGGATTCTTCTTTTCATAGCCACAGTTGCTTTCTTTTTCTCACCAGGTGGGCTCGCATGGGCCTTGACCTGGACCGGATCATCCAAGAACCGGGTTTCGATTCCGGGTCCATCTGGTTCTCTTTCCGTCTTCTCCGGTTCCACTCCCCACCGCGTTCTCGCTGCGCTTGCCAAACGCTTCAAGGCCTCTCCTTTGATGGCGTTTTCCGTTGGGTTTTCGCGTTTCATCATCTCCAGTGAACCGGAGACGGCTAAAGAGATTTTGAACAGCTCTGCTTTCGCGGACCGGCCGGTTAAAGAGTCAGCTTACGAGCTTCTGTTCCACCGTGCCATGGGATTCGCACCATACGGTGAGTACTGGAGGAATCTTAGGAGAATCTCTTCCACGCATCTTTTCAGTCCGAGAAGAATCGCGAATTCCGAAGGTGTTAGAGTTGGGATCGGTATGAAGATGGTCAAGAAGATTAAGAGCGTTGTTATGTCTGAAGCTGGTGGTGGTGAAGTTGAAGTGAAGAAAGTGGTTCACTTTGGTTCTTTGAACAATGTAATGACGACTGTTTTCGGTGAAAGCTACGATTTTGATGAAGTTAATGGAGACGGACTTTTCCTGGAGAGGCTGGTGAGTGAAGGTTATGAGTTGCTTGGGATATTCAATTGGAGTGATCACTTTGGTGTCCTTCGTTGGTTTGACTTCCAAGGTGTGAGGAAGAGGTGTAGAGCTTTGGTTTCTGAAGTCAACACTTTTGTCGGTAAAATAATTGAGAAACACAGGACGAAGAGGAGCAACAATCTTAATGGAGAGGAAAATGACTTCGTTGATGTCTTGCTTGGCTTGCAAAAGGAGGAAAAGCTGTCTGATTCTGACATGATTGCTGTACTTTGGGTAAGCTCTTTGTTTGAAGATAAAAGCTTCAATCATTTAAATGTGAGTTATTTAATATTTGGTATCTTGAGTCTCAGTCTTTTGATGTTTTTTTGTTTCTTTTAGGAAATGATATTTAGGGGGACCGATACAGTTGCAATTCTAGTGGAATGGGTACTTGCAAGAATGGTTTTGAATCAAGACATCCAAGCAAAACTCTACAAAGAGATAGCTTCCGTTTCAAGTAACAACACTAGATCCTTGTCTGATTCCGACATCCCAAAACTGCCGTACCTTCAAGCTATTGTCAAAGAAACCCTAAGGATCCACCCACCTGGTCCTCTCCTCTCGTGGGCCCGTCTCGCGATCCACGATGTCCACGTAGGTCCCAACCTTGTCCCTGCAGGAACCATCGCTATGGTCAACATGTGGTCCATCACACATGACGCTAAATTCTGGACCGACCCTGAAGAGTTTAAGCCTGAGAGGTTCATTGGTGGTGAGGATGTCAGCATCATGGGCTCGGATCTTAGGTTGGCTCCATTCGGGTCGGGTCGTCGGGTTTGCCCTGGTAAAGCAATGGGTCTTGCCAGTGTGCATCTTTGGGTTGCTCAGTTGGTTCAGAATTTCGAATGGGTTAAGGGCTCTTGTGATGTTGAGCTCACTGAGGTTCTCAAGCTGTCAATGGAGATGAAGAAGCCGTTGAAGTGTAAGGCTGTTCCAAGGAATGTTAGTTTCGCTTGATGGATCCGAGTATCTGGTGTAACGGGTCGGGTACTTGTTTAATTATCTATGAGGTAGTCTCTTTTAATAATTAATAATAAGGTATGGTTGGGAAGGAAGTTAGGGTTTTGGCACGTCGGTCGAACTTCTTTAGGGTTTTGGTGTCAGTTTTCTTTTCATGTAAGGTATCGTATCCCTTCGGTTTGGTCTTGTGGCTAAGTTTATGCAGTAAGGAAATCTCGTGCGATTTTTATCAAAAGATCTCGTTCGAAACAAAAATATATGTTTCCGTCTCGTACTTATTAAGATTTTTGAAATATTAGTTAGTTTAATCAACTAACATCGACATTTAGATCTGGTAGAACCGAATGAATTTTCTTGTTAAAAAAAAAATTACCTTGTTAATATAATTAAAAGAAAAAAATCGAAATTGAGTTATATTAGTGGTTAGCCACAGCCCAGAGTTAAGGTATTTTAAGAGCAGTATGAAGAAGTTTGGATTAGTCTGGCTATCACGAAAAGTATTTAAAAGGAAATAACAAAATAGATCAAGTTATGTAACTTTTCTATTGCTGGTCTAGTACAGTACTAGTCACATAACCATTAATCAAGTCAAATTTATTGAGAACATTAAACTAAAGTGATAGGATCCTTGTCATTTAAAATGTCATATCAAAAGTTGAGTTTTTGTTAGAAAGGGAATCTGAGTAATGATATGACCATAGATGACAATATCACATTTTCATGTTGGCATGTTGATCAAGATGATCCAAATGTCTAACATGTGAGTAAATCATTGGATATTAAGCTACAATAACGTAATATAATACGATAGCAGATCCGTGAGCAATTGATTTTCTCTTCTTACACATGCTGCTCCATCATTACGACATGATCAAATTTTTCAATTTGAAAGGTGGAAAAAAACCCAAAAATGCACCATCTATTTTATTGTATATAGAAAAATAACATGTAATCCAGGAAGAAAATTAGATGATTATTAGCTGTAATTACTGAAAAACTGATATGTCATTCATCTCACCTTTGAATCCGTTTTTTTCCCCCCACATTTTTATATGTATTAACTGCTTGAACCGCTCAATTAGACGTTAGATGTTAGGTCTCAGTACACCTAATGCCTTAACTTTTCTTCAACGTTGTTTTTTGTTGTTGTGAATTGTCACATTATTAACCACATATTCATAGATACAGAAAATAAAATTAAAATGTGCTAAAATGACGTAGACAAAGAATGAGAGAGAAAATATAACATTCATAATTCAATATATTCCTCTCTTTTGTTCTTTGTTCCGAAGAATATTGTTTGTCCGATAGGAACTCAACACCATTTATAGTTTACATGTTTAATGTGTATATGGATTAGATAGAATTTATGAGTCATTTGTTTTAATATATATACTACAAGTTCGTATCCTCGACGTTCCTCTTTTTTGTTTATGAATCTTCTTCCATCGTTGATTAACTATTCATTTTCCTTTTACCCAAATATATTAATTAAATTAACAATTCATGTGTACTCTTTAATTCAAATATATATATTGAAGAATAAGAATATGGAAAACCCATTAGGGAAATAGAAGGATAATGTTTTGGCCATAGGGAAAACCCCAGCGACCGAGTTGCCTCTTTACAAATAAAAATTTGGAGTTGACCAATCTCACAATTAGAAACTTATTAAGTGCGCACGCATCTCGTTTTCTTACATCTTTATCACTGTTATATATAAACAAGAATTCTCTACATGCTTTTATGCTAATATATCATATTGTGTTTGTTTTCCTAAGATAATGCGTTTTGTGTTTTGTAACACATTTTTATAAGTTCATGTGAATCGTAATTCATCTATCGTATATTTTATTTCTACATAATCAAATTAATTAGAAAATATAACTACAATAATTAGAATATAAAAAGAAAACTATAGACTTAAATAAATGAACATGGAATGTTAGAAGCGGTGACGTATTCTTATTATATTTCAAGTGATTATAAAAACTGAAGTTAGACTATTTGTTAGCCTTCAACTAAGGAGTAATTAGCCTTACAATACAAGAGGGTAGCTAGGGTTTTAATGCTTTTGGAAAAGAAAAAGATGGTTACCTTTTATGATAAATAGAAGCGATACATAATTGGTTCAACATGTTTGGAAATGATTGTTTCGGTTATAATGTAAACTGTCGCATGTATAACTAACGGCTGATATCGGACGTACATAAGAACATTTTTTGATTAAAAGTGTTCAAATTTGCAGAAAAAATAAAAACGTTAATTTGGAAATCCATTAAATAAAACTTTATTTTGGTCCAAACTAAGTGCAAGCTGCTTTCCTTCCCATCTCTTTCTTTCTTTAAATTTTTCGTATTCCCCTGCATGCATCGATTCTTGACCTCCTTCGTTGTAGATATGACAGATTCACCACACACGGATTGGAACTAAAGTATCGATAGACACATGTGTCAAAAAGGACAATTATGTGGTTACAAAATATATGCTTTGTTAGAAGATTCACTAGGTTAATAGAGAAGTTCTTAAATCGTAGATGCTCGCTTAATTAAAAGTCAGGTAACATCTAGAAAAACTTTGAAACGATGATGCTTGTGACTTGTTAGACAATATATTATCCTCAAATACTACCAACTATATAATTCGAAATAGCAGTCTAGAGTACCATTATCTACATTGTATCATTACTATCTGTCTAAATCCAAATCTTGTACAACTCTTCGTCCGTGAAATTTACATTATGTTCTTACTATAGTGAGATTTTTTTTTCTTTTTTGGGGGTAAAAACTATAGTGAGATTTTAACGAGTTATTTTGTCATATATGTTATTTTCATCGCACAAATGATAAGAACTTCCATGTGAGTGATTTTGTTTTTTTCACGCCGTGTGAGTTATTCATCGTATAAAGCACTGCACTTGTGAAATTACCTATGTGCATCTATTAACTTTTACAATTAAGCTTTCCAAATCGTCATCTATCACCGATATCCGATATCATGATATAAAATTGGAAAAATTATTGAGCTATGAATCATTAGCCCTCTTGGATAATCTCTGCCTCTCATTGGGCAAAAGAATTGGATCCTTTGTCTTAGGGTTATAGACACTAATTAGATCATTAATTATATTTGTTTTTGTTGATCTTCAAGTGGCTTAATTCATGATTACGATTCTTTTCGTAAAGCCGAATTTAGATGCTTTTGTTAAAGCCAAATATTCACTAGCAACTTAAAACAAATCGTGATTTAACATTCTTTAAACACATTAAAGCCCGAAAAGGCTACGTATTTTCTGCGCCACTCATTACTCGATGGCACTCGCACGAATAAAAAAATAAGCTGTATACAGTTTATATATCGGACGTCTACCACAATGATGTCTAGGTATGTAAATCCTCAGAATTGATCATTAAACAGTGAGTATCTTACAAAACCTGTTTGAAAATAAATTTGGATAAGATCATTGCTCATTATGTGAATGCCAATCTCTAATGCCATAAATTATTGAAATATGAAAAATGTTCACACTTTTCATTTTAATTCCTCGACTGTTTGTTTATTTTCTTACAAAAAGTTGAGAAGGTGGGAACATTTTCCATATTTCAATGAACATATCATTTTACGAAAAACATAAATAGTGTAATTTTCTAGGACGTTAATGGGCTCTCTTCTGAAAAACTACGCCTAAAATAAGAAGCGATCCATTTATATTTCTTTCATTGTCGATAATTAATGGGCTAGATGATTTGGTATTAGTATGGGTCTTACACAACGTCACAACCTACACTTTGCTATTAATGAAAACTAAAAATGCGCCTTAACCTAAAGGCTTTGGATTAAAGTCACTATTAGGGTCATTATCATGCCACGCCACCTCGAGGAGTTTTAGGTGCGAGCCAATTTAAATTCCGACACTTATATTCAAAATTCTATAGAATTTTCAATTACCGTATAGATAGTTAAGGTTTTGAAACAAAATTATCGTTTGTTGCATAATCGAATTTCTTTTATGAAAGATGCTGTAGATTTTCTTATATATGAACAACTTAACCGAGCAGATACGTCTTAATCTAATTTTTAGTAAATGTTAAGGAGTTGCATTATTTGTGTTATAAATTATAATTGTTGTTTGAGCGGTATTACTAGTTTCTCGCTCGTCTGAAAGAGTCTATGCAAAAGAAAACTAAAAGAAATATGAAATTTATAATTAATTTTTAATCAATGTACTTCTACAAAGAGGCTTTTACTGTAAAGTTCAGTAAATAATAATATATTTCGTCTTTATTTTGTTCCTAGGGAGAATCTAAAGAGAACTAACAAGAAATTACAACACACCATAATATTGCCGCTGAAAAAAACACAAAAAGTACTGCTCTTTTTTTATCCATATATTCCTCAATTTTCTTTTACATATTATGTAGTGAATCCGATAGTTGAACCTTAGGAACCATAAATTATCTGCAAGAATATCATTACAAATTTTTTAAAAACTATTGTAAGAAGGAGTCATGTGCCCCCACAACTTGGGAGATTGTCTAGTCTCTTTACCTGTCAGGGAAGCAATGCGGTGTTGTGTCCATGTGCAAACATTTTTCTAACCATTTAGTGCAATCATTGTACTTTATTTTTCTTGTTTTCTTTTCAATTTTCTTCTTCTTAAAATTCCTATTTAATTAGTAGATAAAACGTAATGATTCATCTTCAATAATTAGTTATTCAATTTATCTAGGAAGAGAGCTAGTTATTAAACACTTTAAATCAAATGTACTTTATTCTTTGTTTTCTTACAATATTTTTTCTGGAATTTCCTATTTACTTAGAGTAACTAAAGCGTAACGATCCATCTTTAATAGTTAGTTATGCAATTAGATAGGTCTATGAAGAGAATTAGTTAAACACTTTAAGCCCATCGGTTTAGTACAGTCTTAGACATGTTGACATAGTGGCATTATAATTCATTAGATATCAACAAAATTTAAATAATCATAGAATATGCATGTAGATATACACGGCCGATATAATTCATTAGATATCTACAAATTTTAAATAATCATAGAATATGTAGATAGGATTTTGCTGGTACTAGTCTCCATCGATCTCAATATTGAGTGGCTCCTTCACATATGTTCCAAACATACAAAAATGTATATATTGGAGTGACTTTTTTTCTTCAAGAATGAACCAATACGAACGGCGGCACGTGGATTGATAGCTGGACATTATACTTCTCGAGCGGACTCTTTCTCACTGATCTTCTTCAATGGATCTGCAAAATATCATCTTTAATATAAATAAGCTTTATTATTAATATTAATTTAGAGATTTTAAATTTCATTAATTGAATGTCTTATACGGTTATACCACTGTGTAAATCAATCTCTGACCACAATTAGCTTGACTATAATAATGCTGAGACATAAACTGTACCTGATAAAATTCGGAACAATCAGGAATTAACAAAAAGACATGATGAAAAAGAAAGTTAAAAAATGGAAGATAATGTATTTAAGAAGTATTTAACATATCATATTAAACTAAGCTACATGTGTTTCTTTTGTTTGTTTGTTTATCATAGAGAAGATGGGATATTTTAAAACAAGGGAGACAATGTGACCTAAAAATTATTGGTGATCTTGGGTCCTTCATGATTGAATTCCTAAAATGGTGTAAAATCCAATGTCGGGCCGAAAGATACTATCACCTTATCATATTTACGTATATTAATGTATAAGGTGTATATTAAAGTGCCTAAGATTCCTGAAAAGTGGAGCACAGAAGGTAAGTGTTGATGTATAATGTTGTGGGGCTTTCGTTTATGCCATCATTTTTCAGCGTATTCTAACACCTATTAAGACATAGAAACATTACTTCCTAAGTGTGCATTCGTTGAGAAGATACAACCTTCTGTAGTTCTATCGGCAAATATGATGAAATTAGACTAAAAACAAACCAAAAATCATACTGATTACATTTTATTGGTTTTCTTTTATATAAACCAAACTTTTTTGTCCGTTTTTATGAGTTCCGTATGTGCCAATTCCATGGCTTATGTCTTATGAGCATCGTCCGAGAGATGATTCTAATTCAAATAATTAATTCCATGGCTTATAAGGATCGTTCACGCAAAATCCTCTACGCTAATTCAGTCATGTCCACATCATATTGTAAGGATCCCTAGTCGGGACAGACTCTAATTGCTCCAAATTTGCAAACCTGTTATCTTACAGTTTTGCAAACTCTTTTATGAGTCAGCATTCTATTGCAAGTTAAGCATTTCGGTATATATGCTTTAAATTTTGAGAAAATTGGCTAAATCTATACTATATAAAAGTTGAGACTAAATGCCTCTAAAGGTGTCCACATCAGCATTTATTTTTTTTTAACCAATTAAATTGTGCCAAATCAGCATCTCTAAAATTAAGAATTTTTCCAAATTTTAAACAATCAATAATATTTTTATATATCATTATCTAAGATTAAGAAATTTTCCAAATTTTAGATTTGGAATATCGATAGATATAAGAAAAACATGTATAAGTTTTTAGTAACACCAAAAATCTATTTAGATTTATATTAGAAAATTTTCTTAATTTAAGATATATAAAAGTTGAGGCTAAATGCCTCTAAAGGTGTCCACATCAGCTTTTATTTTTTTTTAACCAATTAAATTATGCCAAATCAGCATCTCTAAAATTAAGAAATTTTCCAAATTTTAAACAATCAATAATATTTTTATATATCATTATCTAAGATTAAATTTTTTTCCAAATTACAGATTTGGAATATCGATAGATATAAGAAAAAAATGTATAAGTTTTTAGTAACACCAAAAATCTACTTAGATTTATATTAGGAAAATTTCTTAATTTAAGATAATGGTTTTAATTATATAAATAATCACTGAAATTTTTTAACACATAAAAAAGCTTATGTTAAAATTAGTTTACAAATTTCAACATAAAAATAATATTTTACAAGAGGAATGGAGCCATGTAGAATTTTAATTGTGGAGAATAACCTAGACAAATAAGAAAGAATAAAAGTTGAAGAAAAAAACAGAGAATAAAAGTTGAAGAAAAAAACAGACACAAATAAGAAGAGTAAGAAGATAAAACCAAAGAAAAGCGAAAACGAATATTTTGAATTGCGAAGACAAAATAAAAACCAAAGAAGGCAAAGATGAATAAGAAAAAACTAGATAAAAAACTTGCGAAGAAAAATTTGAAGAGGAAATCGAATAAGAACGAAGGAGAAGAAACCAAACAAAAACAAAAAACTTGCAAAGACCAATCTAAAGAAGAAAGCGAATAAGAACGAAGGAGGCAAAACCAAAAAAAAAAAAAAAAGAATAAAAAGAAGCGCGAAGACGAAGAAAAGCAAACGCAAAGATGAGTGAAAATGAAGAAGAAACCATATAAGAGAAAAGACAAAGAATAAATCAAAACAGAAGAGACTGAATAAGAATGAATCAAAGAAATTAAAAAAATATAAAAACAAGAACGAAGAAGAATAAAAAACAATGATATATGTCGATTAGCTTCTCCTCATTTTGGTTTTATAACCCTAGAAAACCTACCAAAATATTAGTTTATCTTATAGCTTAAATTTGTTTATACGTACATTTTCATTTTTAAGTTTGGTTTGGTGTATCAGATAACTATGTTCTACATCGGATTAAAAAGACTTATGCTAAAATATGTACAAAAGCAATAGAGTGAGGAAAAAAATAGAAAGGAGAATAATGAATACAAAGAAGAAGAAAACAAATCTAGCAAAACATTAGCATTTTTTATGGAAATAATTTATCATAGAAGAAACATAAGAATAAGAACCAAGAAGAACAAAAAGAAAAAGAAGTAAATGAAGAAAAGGGAGGACGAATATAGCAAAGAACAAAGCCATAAAAAACCAAAAAGACAAGGCTTGAGAAGGAAACCAAATAAAAACATGAAACCGAAAAATAAGAAATTGACAGCTATGCGTAACTATATCTCTATGATCGCATAAATTAAATTATTTATATTATTCTTAGACATTGCTTATTACATGTGTGAATATGTAATTGTACCATCTCTAGCTTAATTTTGTTTTCGTGAATCTTTTTCATTTTTAAGTTTGGTTGGGTGTATCAGATAATTAAATTTTTACTCTACATAATATTAAAATAAAGAGAACTATAATAAAACTATTTATAAAAGGGAACAAGTCCTGGAGAATAATCAAGAAAAATAAAGAGAAGATGCTAAACAAAAGAAATATAGCTAGCAAACTCCTAGCAACTTTGACCAAAAATAAGAAGAAACCATAAAAAAAACGAAGACAATGATATTAAAGAACGAGGACAAAAGATAAACAAAATAATAACAAAGATGAAGAAGGAGACCAAATAAGAAATTGAAGGACAAAAAAACTAAAAAGAAAGGAAGACGAGGAAGAGTAAAGATGAAGAGAAAAAAATCAAATAGAGAGCGAAAATAATGGAAAAAAACTAAAAAACATGAAACAAAAGAAGAGAAATAAGAATATTGATTCACTACAATGAATCATACTACTGACGAAAAAAAATTATGAATAAAAATATTTAAACAAATTATTAATACAGACCCGCGCATAGCGCGGGTGAAAAACCTAGTACCCAAAAAAAGCATATATTGTCCCATTACTCTTTCACCTTTGTTTTTTGTCTCTTTAAAATTTTGTTAAGGCTTTAATCTACTTTTGTCCTCCAAATTAGTTAGCTAATGTTTTGTTTTCAATTTTTTTGATTTTTCTTACAAACAAATTATAAAATTAAAAAAAAAGAAAATTTATAAGGGATGTCATCGTGGTTTATTTTCAGATAATTAGAGGAAAAAAAGGAAACAAAGATTTGAAAAATATTCAGTTGAAATATTTACTCGATTTTGTTAGAAGATGACACTTATTTTAGTAGAATATCTAGTAAAAATATGAATACTACGGATTGTAGAAAACTTGTTTTTAGTATAACACTAATTATGCGGATGGTAGAATGAACTGTAATAGGTATAACACAAAAATTACGAAAGGTAGATGTCAGTGTTTAGCGTAGAATTTGAAATCCAGATTAGCAGAAATAGTGTATTTTGTAGAATATATTGTGAGCAAATTCTACCAAATGGTAGAACCTATAGTATTTGGTAGATATCGAATTTTGATTGTGGTAGAGGTGTAAACTACTTGTAGATATCATATTCTACAATCATTAGACGTCTGACAAACTAATTGAAAATGTATTTTACTTTGAGTTTAGAGATTAGTAGAACCAAACTTCAAATAATTTTCTGAACATGAAATTTTTTTTTTAAAATGTTCAAATATTTTAAACAGCTTTAGATCATTTTTAGAAATTTTAGAAATTTTGTTCACTTTTAAAAAAGTTTAGTATGAGTTTTTAATTACATTGAAAGATAATTTTTACAAAAATGATAAGAAGAGTTTTTTTTTAGATACATTCAAAATTCTCCCTTAAATTTTCAATTTAGTTTGAAAACATATGAACTCGGATGGCTTCAAAAATGTTATTTCTTCGATTTGGTTGGGTCAAAATTTTTAAATGGCTACTTTGTACTTTTTACGTCATGAAATTATTTATAATTATTCTATAGTCTGCTATTTATAAATAATAGAAAATTTTGAAATGATTAGCCGGATATTATTCTAGTAAAGCTCACTTAAAATATTTAGAATTTTTTCAAATAAAGAAAATGAAAAAAAGGAAATGAAACCGAAGTTATCCACATCACTTGCCGTTTGACAAGACGTTAGAGGTGATTGGTCCATTTGTCTTATATAAACTGACAGTTGTTTTTTTTTTTTTTTCTCAACATCACATATCATTAACCAAGAAAAGTAAAAATTCATTACACAAGTCATTAGACCACATCAGACTTTTAACCAAATACAATGGCTCGTCTAATAACACCCTGGATCACTAAGCTGGATCCAACGCTATCAGACCAAGAGTCACTGTAATTTTAACCCAACGAGGTGAAATTCACTCCACGACTCGGAGTGAAAAGACCTCTTAAACCACTTAAATAAACCTAATGACACGAAAACAGCTACTAATCGAGGGAAAACAAGACCTAACTGAAAAACAATCCAAATCCCAGCTATTGGACCTTAATGATCAGAGTGCAATCCATGTCCTAATAACCTCTACACGAAACCGCGCAAAATCAGAAAGGAAAGTCTCCTCGGTTTTCGCTGTTTCGGTCCTACGCCTAAAACGGACAGAACGTCCGACTGAAATCCCAATAAAGAAACGGCCTGGATAGACGAGGCCTTGAACGATTGACTCTCTAATCGGGAATAACCAAGTTAACGCAAACCCTAGATCTATAGAGCCGCAGCCACCATCGACCTAGGGGAGTCACCGCCGTGACAGATCCTCCACTCCACAGAGAGCACCAGTCTCTCTTACACGCCTCCATCGCCAAACAGATCTGGATCTATAAAGATCTACCGGAAAAAACCACCACCGCTCAAGGAGAATCCGTTACCAAGTCAACCAGCAAGGAGATCGCCGTCACCAGAGATGAGGCACCCCTCCCATCTCCAATCCCTGAAAGGGTCGCCTAGCCTCGCCGCGCAGGGAGACTAACTGAAACAACCAAGCTCTTTTTTTTTTTTTTTTTATAAATGATTATAATAATTATCAATGCGGAAATTCTCAGAAAGAAATCAATAATATTAAATCATAAAAGCCGTTCAACAAATAACCAATAAAACCAATAAAACGAATAAGCAACCTAAACACCAGGTTTGCTACATTATTAAAAATAAACTAACATCCTAGAAAAGGTTCATTTCTAATCATCCATAAAATAATTCTTAAAACCAACATCCTAAATTCCTCTTCAGCCTCTTCTCTCGGTCTCTTTCCGCGGAAGAACATTACTGTTACCTGCAACACATTGGAATAGAGTTGCGTAAGTATTATCATAAATACTTAGTGAGTGGATCATCCTGCCTACAGGCCAATTACGTCAAAACATAGACAATACGTCACAATAAACAACCAGAATAACAATGCTCAACAATAAACGACAACATCATGATCTCCCTGTCAGGAAACACCCACGTTTCCTGACACCCAGGTCGGTGTCGACCGACACCTGAATGGTGTCGATCGACGCCAGCCTCCCGAGTGTCGATCGACACTCATCGAGTGTCGCTCGACACCGGCTCGACGCCCAGAAACCAGAAGCTACGAAAAACGCATTCCAAATCGCAATAACACCAAATCTAAGGGGTTTTCAACGCCCCAATGCTACCAAAACACGAAATTCAACATAACAATCTCAAGAACACGTCATAAATCCGCAATCACACAACCTCTAACTCTTGACGGACCTACAGTCACGCACTCACCTTAGAAACGGATTGGAAAGATGGAGAAGAGATAGAACAACGAAGAACAGCAACAAAACGAGTCTCCAAACTCCAAAAACTCTCTGGAAATCACCTCAGCCTCTCTGGAACCTTTCTTTCTCGAAAACTGAGCTTCTCACGCGGCTGGAGACTTTTAAATCGCGACCTAGGGCTTTCCTAGCCCAAAACCGAACAAAACCAGCCGACTTAAATCAAACCGGTCGATTTCCAGATAACCGGTGTCGATCGACACCCTTCCTTGGTGTCGGTCGACACCCATCGACCAAAACCAACCCAATCGCAAATCGATCGACTTAAACCGGAAACCAAACCCAATAACCGGTGTCGATCGACACCCTTCGGGTGTCGATCGATACTAGTCGTTCAGAAGAATTTAACACACTTTCTTCGCGATGCTTGAACCTTAGACCGACTGCACAACAATCAAACAAGAACATGTACAGCCAACCCTCAATTCACACCTCTAAGAGCATGTGCCAACTACTCCCGAACCCCTAGCATCGTCCAACACCACTTCCAAAACAACTTTCTGGTTCACGGATGTTACAATTCTCCCCCACTAAAATGGATTCGTCCTCGAATCCCAACACAAACGTCTCTCCAAGACCTCAAAACTCAAATTTTAGTCCTATGTTATACGCATGTTTCCAAGATATTATTACTCTCAATGCCATAACCGCAGTCATGACATCCATACTGCGACTCACGGTCCAGTACCAAAATGTGACCACTGTCACAAAACCAAACGTGACCCGAAGTCACAACCAAAACGTGACCCACTGTCACTAAAACAACCCATATCGAGGTAGCGACCCCCAATATAAGTCCGTTGGGCACCTAACGTCCCAACACAAATAGAACCACCGTCTACAAGGCCCACCGCCTCTAGACAAAACGAGTAATAAAATCTGAAACGCGTACCAACATATGACTAAAAACTTCCAATGACCCCACCGGCCAAAGAAACTTGTAACATCCATACCATAACCAAAAATATGAGGCAAAACCCCATCTCATATAACTCCAAAATGTATATCGTACAACAAAACGAAGATACATAAGTCCAAAACCAACAACAACAAAACCAAAAACAAGACTAGAACCACAAAGATGAATCACTCCACAGCCTGCTTGTCGAACCACTTTCCGAACTTCAGCTTCATCTTTGCCTCTGGCTCCCAAGTCTGCTCCTCTGTGCCACTACAGTCCCACAAGACTCTCAACAATGGCACCCTCTTGTTCCGCAGAACCTTGACTCTCCTCTCAAGAATCCTCACAGGAACTGCCGGAACTGTCATATCTGGCTGAAGATCCTCTGGAATCTCAACCACTACCTCCTCTGAAGGACGCAAACACCTCCTCAACATAGACACATGAAACACCTTATGAAAGGCGCCCATAATCGGTGGCAACTCCAACCGATAAGCCACTGGTCCAACTCGCTCCACCACTGGAAACGGACCCATAAAACGCGGACTGAGCTTGTTCTCTGCTATGGACCTGTTAGGGCCCCTCAACATAGCCATCTTGAGATAAACTCTATCTCCCACCTGAAACTCAAGCTCACGTCGCCGCCTATCTGCATAACTCCTCTGTCTATCCTGAGCCTCCTTCATGTTCAGCCTCAAGACACGAATCTTCTCCGTCGTCTCCTGAACAAAACTAGCTCCAAACATGCTGCGCTCCCCCACTTGGGTCCAGCATAAGGGTGTCCTGCATGGCCTCCCATACAAAGCCTCATAAGGAGCCATACCAATACTAGACTGAAAACTGTTGTTATAGGCAAACTCTGCCAAACACAGATGATCAGCCCAATGACCACCCCAATCCAGTACACACATCCTAAGCAGATCCTCCAAAGTCTGAATAGTCCTCTCTGACTGCCCATATGTCTGCGGATGATACGCTGTACTCATATGCACCTTAGTGCCCATCTCAGTCTGAAATGCCCTCCAAAACTCTGAAGCAAACCTCGGATCTCTATCCGACACGATACTGGCTGGCACTCCATGCAGCCTCACAATCTCTCGCACAAACTTCCTAGCCAAGACAGCCGCTCCATCTGTCTTCTTGATAGCCAAGAAATGTGCTGACTTGGTCAAGCGATCTACAATAACCCAAATAGCATCAAATGTCCGTGAGATCGGCAATCCCACAACAAAATCCATAGTGATCATATCCCACTTCCACTCTGGAATGGGTAAGCTCTGCAGAAGACCACTAGGCACCTGATGCTCTGCCTTGACCAAAGAACAAGTGTTGCACCTCGCAACCCAATCTGCCACATCTCTCTTCATCCCAACCCAATGATAATACCGTTTGAGGTCACGGTACATCTTGGTCGCACCCGGATGAATCGAAAACTTGCTTGAATGAGCCTCTCTCAAAACCTCATGCCTCAACTCCTCATCCTTGGGCACACAAACTCGCCCACGAACCAAGATAGTCCCATTCGAAGAGACCTGATACTCAGAATCAACCGCCTGCGAAGCATCAATCAAACCCTGATCACTCTGCTGCGCCACCCTGATCCTACTGAGTAAATCTGCCTGATCAGCTGCCTCTAAACCCAAAGGCTCCTCTGAAATAGCACAAAGACGCAATGTACTCAACTCGCCAACCAAAGCCTCAACACCACGCTCTCTATTTGAATCAACCCTCCGTCGACTCAAAGCATCTGCCACCAAATTGGCCTTGCCTGGATGATAAACAATATCCAAGTCATAGTCTGCCAGAAACTCCACCCAACGCGTCTGTCTCGCATTCAACAAAGGCTGAGTGAAAATATGCTGTAAACTCTTGTGATCTGTAAAGATCTGCACTCTACCACCATAAAGATACGACCTCCAAATCTTGAGTGCGAAAACCACTGCTCCCAACTCAAGATCATGTGTAGGACGGTTGCGCTCACTGCCCTGCAACTGCCTCGAAGCATAGGCAATCACTCTGCCCTCCTGCATCAAAACACAACCAAGTCCAACACCTGAAGCATCTGTGTACACTACATATGGCTTCCCCGGGTCGGGTAATGCCAAAACTGGTGTACTAGTCAACATCTCCTTGAGCTTCCCAAAGCTATCCTCGCACTCCTGCGACCACACAAACGGCACATCCTTGCCAGTCAACCTCGTCATCGGCTGAGACATACTTGCAAACCCCTTGACGAACCTCCTGTAGTAGCCTGCTAAACCCAGAAAACTCCTGATCTCGGTAGCACTACTCGGTCTAGGCCAATCTCTAATGGCCTCAATCTTAGCCGGATCCACAGAAACCCCCTCTGCAGAAACAATATGGCCAAGAAAACCCATCTCCCTCTGCCAAAAGCTGCACTTGCTCAACTTAGCAAACAGCTTCTGCTCTCGAAGCTTCTCCAACACAAGCCTCAAATGAGTCGCATGCTCCTCTGGACTCCTCGAATACACCAAAATGTCATCAATGAAAATAATGACAAACACATCCAGAAACTCCCTGAATACGTCGTTCATCAACCTCATAAACGCTGCCGGCGCATTAGTCAAGCCAAAAGGCATGACCACAAACTCGAAATGTCCATACCTCGTCCGAAAAGCTGTCTTCCGGACATCTGCCTCATCTATCGGGATCTGATGATAACCTGATGCCAAGTCGATCTTGGAGAACCAAGTAGCACCTCTCAACTGATCCAACAACTCATCAATCCTCGGAAGTGGGTACCTGTTCTTCACTGTGACTCGGTTAAGTCCCCGGTAATCGATGCACAACCGAAAACTGCCATCCTTCTTCTTAACAAACAACACTGGCGCTCCCCAAGGCGACACACTAGGTCTGATGAACCCTTTACTCAAAAGGTCCTCTAGCTGCTTCTTCAGCTCTGCCATCTCTGCTGGAGCCATCCTGTAAGGTGTCTTCGATATCGGAGCTGTCCCGGGCTCTAAATCAATCGTGAAAGGATCTGACCGAGATGGTGGCAATCCCTTCAGCGACCGAAATACATCCTCGAAATCCTGGACAACCTGAATATCCTGCAGACTCACCTCACCACTGGACTCTGTCATAGTGATCGTCGCCAAATAAGCTTCGCAGCCCCGCTCTGACAACTGCTCTGCCTGAATAGCTGAAATCACTATACTCCCCGAAGTCGGTCTCACTCCCTGATAAACCAACTTCCCTGCATCCTGCTCGAACACCACTCTACCTCTGTAGCAATCCAGATGAACTCGGTATAGAGATAACCAGTCCATCCCCAAAATCACGTCATACAGTTCCACCGGACTGATGACTAAATCTGCTGGCATAGACTGCCCCGCAATCTGCACATCAACTGCTCTAGCTCTGCCCGAAGTAGCCAAATAACCACCACCAGCCACCTTGACAAAGCCTGAAGCCTCGCCATCGCTACTCCGAATACCACTACCCTCAGCTCTCTCCGGAGTTATGAAGCAATTAGATGCTCCCGAGTCAAACAGAACGTGAGACTCAAAACCTCCAACTAACAAGGTCCCTACACAATTCCACAAGTGTTGAGAACCTCTAACTCTATCACAGTAAAATAGCAGAAACAGACACAACCATGATTCTACCTTAAGAATTTAAAAGTCTGAGTCAAGATTTTACCTGTGATCTGGCCTGACTGACTGGCCTGGCCCACCTCGGCCGAAGTATACACTCTCGGCGCTCCACCTGACTGCAACGCCGCAACCTGCGCTGCTGACTGAATAGCTAACGGCTGAATCGCCGCTGCCACCGCTCTCTGCTGCAACTTGGGGCACATAGTCTTGATATGTCCCGGCTCCCTGCAGTAGTAGCACACTGTCGACTCTCTGGATCCCGCCCTCTTGGGGCAAGTCGCCACTCTGTGATCCAGACTACCACAACCAAAACAACCACCCGTACTCGGGCTACTAGCAGATATCTCCTCTGCTCTCCTCTTCTGGCCCTGCGCAGGCCTACTGCCCCTGCCGTAACCAGAACTGTAACCTCTGCGCTGCTGATGCTGCTGCTGGCCCCGAGGATGGGTAGCAGGAACAACTGCAGCTGGAACAACCGCCGTACTCACCGGCTCACGCAAGTCCTCCTCAATGGACGCTGCCAACTCCACTAAACCAGCTCTGGTGTGGTACATACCACCTCTGCACTGAGTCCTGATGTTCCTCCGAAGCCCCTGGAGAAACCTCGACGTCAATGCCCGCTCACTGATCATCTCACCACCAGAAAAGACCACCAATCTGCAGAACTCTGCATCGTACTCTCGAACAGACCTCTCACCCTGAGTCAAGTCCAAAAACCTCAACTGCAGCCTGTCACGAGCCTCCTGAGGGAAAAACTTGTGGTTGAACTCCTCGACGAAGTCAACCCAAGTCCAAACCTCTCTCCTGGTCCTAACAGACCTCCACCACAAATGTGCATCACCTCCAAGGTAGTGCACTGCCAACTCAACCTGAAACTGTGCCGGACAACGAACAGAATCGAAGTTCCGCTCCAACCTCTGACGCCACTCATCAGCCTGCTCTGGAGTAACCCCGCCCTCAAACGTAGGCGTACCAATCCTCTGCATCTCCCTCATCATCTCACGATAAGGCGAAAACCCAACTGCAACACCCTGCTGCACCGCAGCCTCCTGCTGCTCAACAAAACCGGCACCCACATGTGCCCCGGCACCCGCCTGTGCCCCGGCCGCTGGAGGTGCAACCGGAGCCTGCTGTGGAACTGCCTCTGGAAGACGTGCCAAAAGCTGCGTCAGTAGCCCCACAATCAAATTACCTTGAGCAAGAGCCGCGCCCCCACCGGGAACTGCTCCTGCCCCCGCGCCACCCCCGACGCCCAAACTAGCCCCACCGGCTAACGAAACAGACTGTGTCACCGACGCTGCCGCCACACTAGGCGCCGCACTCTCCACTGAGGCCTCAGCCTCTGGCACCACACGACCAGCACCCCGACCTCCACGACCTGCTGCTCGCCCACCGCGACCAGCTCCTCTGCCCCCACGTGCTGCACCGCGACCACGACCACGGCCACGACCACGACCTGCGTCCATCTCTCTGCACTACCACCAAGTACAGAAAAAGAGCAAGGTCAACACACAGACACAAAACCAAAACACACCAAATCCCACTCACTTACCGCGGAAAGCCGAGACCGAGAGGATGATACTAGACTACTAACTGACTAATCACACATAATCAATTTTAACACATAGCCCAGCTCACCCAAACTAACAGTCCTAAAACCGTATACGCTCTGATACCAAAATGAAACAACCAAGCTCTTTTTTTTTTTTTTTTATAAATGATTATAATAATTATCAATGCGGAAATTCTCAGAAAGAAATCAATAATATTAAATCATAAAAGCCGTTCAACAAATAACCAATAAAACCAATAAAACGAATAAGCAACCTAAACACCAGGTTTGCTACATTATTAAAAATAAACTAACATCCTAGAAAAGGTTCATTTCTAATCATCCATAAAATAATTCTTAAAACCAACATCCTAAATTCTTCTTCAGTCTCTTCTCTCGGTCTCTTTCCGCGGAAGAACATTACTGTTACCTGCAACACATTGGAATAGAGTTGCGTAAGTATTATCATAAATACTTAGTGAGTGGATCATCCTGCCTACAGGCCAATTACGTCAAAACATAGACAATACGTCACAATAAACAACCAGAATAACAATGCTCAACAATAAACGACAACATCATGATCTCCCTGTCAGGAAACACCCACGTTTCCTGACACCCAGGTCGGTGTCGACCGACACCTGAATGGTGTCGATCGACGCCAGCCTCCCGAGTGTCGATCGACACCGGCTCGACGCCCAGAAACCAGAAGCTACGAAAAACGCATTCCAAATCGCAATAACACCAAATCTAAGGGGTTTTCAACGCCCCAATGCTACCAAAACACGAAATTCAACATAACAATCTCAAGAACACGTCATAAATCCGCAATCACACAACCTCTAACTCTTGACGGACCTACAGTCACGCACTCACCTTAGAAACGGATTGGAAAGATGGAGAAGAGATAGAACAACGAAGAACAGCAACAAAACGAGTCTCCAAACTCCAAAAACTCTCTGGAAATCACCTCAGCCTCTCTGGAACCTTTCTTTCTCGAAAACTGAGCTTCTCACGCGGCTGGAGACTTTTAAATCGCGACCTAGGGCTTTCCTAGCCCAAAACCGAACAAAACCAGCCGACTTAAATCAAACCGGTCGATTTCCAGATAACCGGTGTCGATCGACACCCTTCCTTGGTGTCGGTCGACACCCATCGACCAAAACCAACCCAATTGCAAATCGATCGACTTAAACCGGAAACCAAACCCAATAACCGGTGTCGATCGACACCCTTCGGGTGTCGATCGATACTAGTCGTTCAGAAGAATTTAACACACTTTCTTCGCGATGCTTGAACCTTAGACCGACTGCACAACAATCAAACAAGAACATGTACAGCCAACCCTCAATTCACACCTCTAAGAGCATGTGCCAACTACTCCCGAACCCCTAGCATCGTCCAACACCACTTCCAAAACAACTTTCTGGTTCACGGATGTTACACTAACCGTCAAGATTCAACCGTGGGAGGCGCCTCGCCGCCGCCGGGGACAAAACAACAAAGACGAAAAGAAAAACAAGGAAAGAAGAAAGGGGAGCCCTCCACGACGCCGCCGGAGAAACCGGACGCCGTGGAGGCGGATCTGAAACTGGTCGGGGGGAGACTGTTCGTAGAGAGAGTTTTTCTTTTTTAGATCCCGGTTCGATAATAAATAATTAACTGATAGTTGTTTGGTTACTCGTTTTGGATTTTCTTTTTCTATTTTATTTTTTAACTCATCACATCTATAATCTGGACTCCTTTTCTCTGTAACGCTTAACCATTTCTTAGTCCAAACGCTAAATTCTTCTAAATACAAAAGTTCCTTGGAATGTCCTTTTTATTTTGTTTTCTTATTTTTTCTCCTATTTTTCTTCTTATCACTTGATTTTATCACAAAATTTGCTGGAACTTCCTCGGATTTTATTCCTTTTTTAATTTTCTTTTACCATTACCACGATATGCACGTGCCCAGAAGGTAAAATATTTTTCTGTTGATTCTTCTTTGCTCCCAAGAGGCCTTTTTGTAAACTATTGTAAAGGCATATATTTATGTAGATGTGGCCTATGTGTTAGGGGTGGGCACGGAGCGGATATCCGGAAAATATCCGTGATCCGTGATCCGCTCCGGCTCATCCGGATATTTGATTCTGTGAACCGATCCGATCCGAAAGTTTTCGGATATCCGGAAATCCGGATATCCGTAAAAAAATTAAATATCCGCGGATATCCGATCCGATCCGTAAATTTTTTTTTTTAAAAAACTAAAAACATATATTAATTATAAATAATTGAAAAGTATATAGATACATCCCTATATATATTATTGTTTCATAAATTATAATATGCATTTAAAAATAAGTTCTAAAAACGTAAATTAATCGATCACAACGGTACCACGAAACACATCATCATTAATATTAAAACATAATGCAAAAATAATTTTAAAATTTTAAACATATTATTTGTTAATTTTTTTTATTTAGTCACAATATTTCTAATTTTAAAGTAATTAAATAAGCTACTGCTATGTTATTAAACTTTTTTACTATATAAATGAGTGGATTATAATGGTGAAGACAATATTTTTGTTGTTTTGTATGTTTCGAAAGACAAAAATAACAAATTTCTTACTATAATATGTATCTATATACGTAATTATTATAATATACGGATCGGATCGGATATTCGGTTTAAAAAAAATAATATTTGCTATTTGCTCCGTTTTTGACGGATATTGAATTTTAGTATTTGCTTTGCTTTATATCGTTACGGTTATCCAGATTTTTCGGATCGAATCGAAGCGGATAACGAATCGAAGCGGATATAGCGGATAATTTGCCCAGGCCTACTATGTGTTGATGTCCAATTATATAATCATTATTAATATTTGGTGCTTTGTAGTTTGTACAACCAATCTATCATTAACCTGTATCACTCGAATCATCTCTCTACCTTCTCTCTTACTCCTCTGTAACAATCCTATCCTCCCTCTTTTTTCCTGTTAGGTTTTATTTGAATTTATTTTGATTCTTGATTGAAAAGTGTCATGATACTATTCTCTCTGTAATCCAGTTCTTGCTGCCGAGTTTAGTTTTAATTCAAAGATCCTGACTTTTATCATCTATTTTTTTAATCTTTTACTGCTGTTTTCTGTAAATTTCAAATACTGATTTTTTTTGGATTTGCAGTCAAATTGGAATTGGTTATAGTCAGAGCTAAGATCTTATCTTTGTTTATTTATGTCCAAAATGTGATATTTTTTGTTATTTACTTCCAATCCAAATCTGATTTCTTTCTTTCTTCTGATAAAGTTTCAGATTCTTAAATACCATATGTTATTTACATGTAGAATTGCCGAAAACAAAAGAAGCAAAATGGCACTTACTTGGACTCATAAAGACAGAGAAGAAATTAGGGTTCATGAGAGTTTGGAGGAACTAAGCATAGATTTGGTAGATTATATAGCTGAGATATCAGAAGCATCAATTAAAGAACATGGTGCTTTCTGCATTGTCTTATCAGGAGGCTCTCTCATTAGCTTGATGGGGTAATTAAGTTTTTTTGTAATCCAAAACGCTTGTAAGTCTTTTTAACAATCCCATTTTCAGTCTCCTTAATCGATCTAATGGATTCAACAGAAAACTGATCGAGCCGCCTTACGACAAGATTGTAGATTGGGCGAAATGGTATGTCTTCTGGGCCGATGAGCGTGTTGTAGGTAAGAGCCATGATGATAGCAACTACAAGCTCGCCAAGGATAATCTCCTCTCAAAGGTGAGATCTTTGGATTGGGTTTTTGATAACTTTTGGATAAAATAATCTTAAGTCTATCTGTTTTTCTTGAATATTGACTTTTTTGCCCCAATCCTTGCTTGTTTAGAAAGTAAACAAATCATGGTCTTGGTCAATACATCTTTGTGTCTGGTGGTTTGTCTTGTTAGAATGTTGACTTTGTTCTGAGAGTTGGAACATTGACTTTTTTTTTTTCAGGTTAATGTGTTTCCGAGACATATATGTTCCATTAACGACACAGTTTCGGCAGAGGAAGCTGCAACAGAGTATGAATTCGCCATCAGACAGATGGTGAGGACACGAACCGTGACTGCGTCTGACAACAGTGACTGCCCCAAGTTTGATCTGATCTTGCTTGGGATGGGCTCAGATGGGCATGTAGCCTCGCTCTTCCCAAACCACCCAGCACTTGAGGTGAAGGACGATTGGGTTACGTTCCTAACCAACTCTCCTAAACCGCCACCAGAGAGAATCACATTCACTCTGCCCGTCATTAACTCGGCCGCTAATGTCGCTATAGTGGCAACCGGCGAATCCAAAGCCAATGCTATTCACTTAGCAATCGATGATTTGGCCTTACCAGACAGCTCTCTGTCTCTGCCTGCAAAGTTGGTCCACCCGAGTGGGAATCTGGTCTGGTTTATGGACAAACCAGCAGGGTCTAAACTTGACAGGCTTAAGTTTTCCGAGTAGGATTCAGATTTTGTTATTTTCAATTAGTGATGATCCTTTTTGTTATGGAGAGCATCCGGTTTAGAAACATGGGGTTTTACTTTTCTAGCCATTTCAAGCTTCAACAAACTATAAACCCTTGTAACTATATCAATAACAATAACATGGGGCAGTAACTTCAAGAAACAATCTAATTTCAAACTCAATAGGGTTATAGTGTGACACAATCAGGCGGAAACCGAATAGTTATCCTACAGGACGAGGGGGCGTGAGAGAAACCAGCAAAAGCTTACTTTCATTGGGCGTTTTCATGGCTAAGAGCATCGGCCTCGGCTCTTGCCATAGGATCTTTCATATCGGTATCTTCTTCTGTCTCGCCTTGTCGGTCTTGCGCCAGTTTCTTCCTGTGAAGTTCCTCAGCAGTCTCCATCGCAGCCTTGTTCTCCGCTTGGATCTTCAGCGCTTCCTTTTCTTGTTGCTGCCTCTCAAACCATGTGTCTGCATCTGCCCAAACTGTAAAAAGCAACAAAACCAAGAAGATCCATTAGCTAGGCAATGAGCAAGAAGAACATACTAATCATATATATACAGAAAATTCATACGATCAAGAAGCAAACAAACGTTTTGAATCATGAAAGTTTTGACATTACGAAAAAATAATGGTTTCCCAATTTTCAGAGATTGCCAAGAAAGTAGCAACATAACTATAGACTTGAGCTAACTTTAAAATCCGAGAATTAACATCAAAAATAACAAATTCGTCAGCTGATTTCAGAGCCTAACGCGAATTGCAAACCCTAATTTTGAAAAGTACCCAGCTCCAGACTGATTCATAAACCTCAACGAGCACGAATCAAAATCACTAAATCCAGGGAGAAATCGAACGAGAAAGAGAAGAAGGAATCGGAACGTACGTGGATGAGCGGCCCAACCCTGTTCTCCACCCTTGATTTTCTCGGGGAGGGCATAATTGACGGTGAGGACACGGCCATAGAGCTCGGCACCATCCATATTATCCATGGCCGCGGAAGCGTCTTCTCTCTCTAGAAAAGTGACGAATCCGAAGGATCTGTGCTTCTGATTAGCCAGGTCCAACGGCGTCTTCACGTCTTTGATGTCGCCGAAAGGTATAAACGCCGCGTGAAGTATCGATTCGTTTACTTCGTCAGCTAAACCTCCTACATACAAAGTGTTCTTCTGCATCGCCTGCTGCTGTTGAACGATGGCTGCCATTGTTGAACCTCTTCTTCTCTTCGAGCACCTTCTCTGTCTCTCTCTCTCGCTGAGTGGGTTTTCTTCTCGGGGAAACTGGAAAAGAAGACGACAACGATTTTTTTTTTTTTTTGGGTAAAAGAATAATAAATCTCTGTGCTACTAATGGGCCTTTTTACTCTTCGGCCCAAGTACTTATATACGTCTATTTTCGTTAATTATTATTATTTTTTAGTATGAGTTTTGACTTTTGATGTTTTCTCAGTGTTAGACTGAAATTACACGGCGAATTGAAGAATAGTAGAATACGTTAGATTTTTATTTTGAGAAAAAAACAACGGCTTGTAACATTAGATGATCTTTTTTCATGGAATTTCGGTTGAATAACTTTTACTAACAATTTAGTAACAATATCATTACTTTTAATGCATCTTGTAACAATAACCTAAAATTTAAAATTTAAAAGTTAATAGCACTTTTTTGTAATAATATTAACAAGCACGAACATCATCACGTCCACATAGAAGCTCTCCGTTTAGTTTATCCACTGCTTGAAATGTTCCTCCTCCATCGCTCCTCTGTTACGACCCCAAAAGAAAAAATTTACTTGAAACGTTCGACAATTTATTACTCTAGTTTGTATTAAATAATAAAAATTTACACTATATTGTATATATAACCTCACCTTGTAAAAGTTGACGGCGACGAAATTAGCCCATCGGTTTCCTGCGGCTACGTAACATGTATTAATCGTGTCGAGAAGATGTTTAGAGTTCTCCTCACAAGTCAAAATTTTAACCGGAACTGTCCTGAAATGGTTTACCAAAACCAAAGCTTTGGTTTTATCGGTCAACGGTGCAGATTCTCCTCTATTGCTACATTCCCCAGGCTTAACCCCATCGTCTCCATCTGACAATTAGTACCACATTGGGCTTAATCGGTTATCTCTAGACCAACTATGATAAAAACCGGAATTTTACCATCTTATCTTATCACACTCACATTGATTTTCTACAACGTAATTCCACTGGTAAGCTATTCCTTCGGATTGTTGCTTAGATTTATCTGAAGTGAAGACGATTAGCCGGTGGTTATTGGCAACCATATCTTTAACCAACGGCCAATCTTGGCCACCCTTAGGCATATTCTGAACCGGAAACCAGAACTTTTTTAAACCGGAATCGGTAAAAACTTTGGTTAACGCGTTAGGTGATTTGACGTAATCCTCCAAAATTAATGTAACGATCTCTGATGGATTTGCTGTCAAGAACGCGAATATCTCCTTGAATGTGTCTATCGCCTTATTCTAAAAATGTGACAGAACAAAGCAAATCATATATACCGAAAATTGCATGTCAGGGTTTTTTGCTCGGTTTAATTTTGGTTAGCGAAATCTAGAGATTAAACTTACAAACTTGGTTAACTCAAAGCATTGTTCGTCAAATGAATGGCATAACCATACATCTCCTTCGTAATCGTACGTATCCAACATCAATGCTCGAACACCACTCTGAAAAGTACATACACATTACATTATAGAACAAAAATAAATAAACATAGGTATTTATTAATTCTATCTACTACTTACATTGAGTTGTTGGGTTAAAGTATCTTCTTGGGTCGCCACATGAAGCGGTTTTCCTTCAATTGCATATGAATTGTGGGTCGTCAAAAATGCATATTTATTAAACGGCATCGAATTGTTCTGTTGCAAAAATACATTATATTCATTAACGCTTGATTATAGTCTGTCAAAAGAATAAAAAATTCGTTATGGAATGATTAGAAGTGTTCTCGGTAGTTAGCTAGACCGTCAATTCAAGAGTCGCTGATCAAACCTACCAAACGACTACGATGAAAAGACATTTTAAACGTGTATATATATAAGAGTGATGAGATATGTTGAAAGAACTCTTTACACATTTACGTGGTATACTGGTAGTTGGTACCACAACTCAAGTATAACCTAAAGAAAAGTATATTCAATCAAAAGCGTTTCTAACTTACCACAACGGAGAATTGATCTGTGATATTTGATCTAACGCATGTTGCAACATCAAAGCCGCATTTATAACAACCTAGTCCAACGTTGCAGTCCTCGTCCCCTGAGCATTGGTCGCCAAGCTGAATTTATGAAATCCCCTAAAATGTAACATACATGATAATATCTATAACTATTCCAAAAAAATGCGACTCTAGATTCATTTTGATCTCCTCGATCTGAGGAAATTCTGACTAATAGTCATAATTGGTTATCGCATAGTTTGAAGAATTCAGATGGCATCTTTGGATCTCAAGATTAATCCGAATTTCCGTAGCAATTGATAACCAGGTTATTAATTTTATGAAAATGGAAAAAATAAAAAGAGGTTTATTTGTGGCTTACCTGAGATGAGCCATTGGAAGAAGCAAAGGAGGCTGCTGCGAGATGAAACGTTACCAAAATAGTGACTGAAAGGAAGAATCTGAAACTGGCCATTGTTACTGACTTGTTGCTTTGACAACTGATCGATGGACTTTCATAGAAAAATGTTAGTATAAATGTAATCTTACAGGTTACAAAGTTGGAATCTTGATTAGTGATTGACTGATTGGTATTTTGTTCATGAACTATTTTTCCATTTTCTTTTAAGATTATCTTTCCCTAGGATTTAATAAATCTATATTTCTGGTAACCTTTTTAATGTTATTAAAATTTCTAGGTTGAAAATTTAAAGAAAAAACGCATTGACTCACATTTAAAATTAATATTAAGATGGAAGTAAATCATGTTTGACTAGTTTTAAAATTCCCAAACTCAATAACATATAAATGCAAATATCTTTGAAGAAAATCTGTAATACTTTGGTAAAAAAAAAAACTGCAATACTAGATACACACACAAACATGCGTTATCGATGTTGCAACTTGCAACAACGTTTCAGTAAAGTTTATAGAGAACGCTTCGACCACTAGGAAGTGAATTAATCTTCGCATTCGGGTAGTAGAGATACGCTTAATCTTATATTTAATTATATTCGCTTTGATATGTTTTACATATTATTTAGCAGATTCAGAAATTATCAAGATTTTAATCAAATTATATTAATTCAGTTAAACTATACAAGAATGAAGGATATCAACTATACACTAACATTCGATTCATTTTTATTCACACCAGGTTAGGGCAAGAGTGTCAATGCCATTTTTATTTTTCGTCTACAAATTCCACACACACTAGACTTAAACTTGAGTTATGACACAACAACATTACAAGCCTACAGGCCCTCTTTATGAATATGCATAAACCTCTGCACTGCATAATCCATGATGAGTTTACATTACAAACTATATATATTTGGAACCGCTCTTATTTAGGGGTTTGATTTCGCAAACAGATCCAATTCAAAAAGATCAGATTCGGAACTTGAATCTGTACTCTCGCATCCACCATTTACATCATCTTCTCCTGCATTTCGATCTTTACACACAAGTACCCTCTGGTCCGAACAGATACTCTCACAAAACCTGATATTCAAGTTCTTCGAATCCTTCACTTGTTTCTCATCAAAGCTTCTCCTTCGCGCGTTTAAACGCCACGCGCCGGCACCCGGGATCGGCGAAGCACATGCGGCTTGTGTTGTCACCACGCAGCTATTCCTCCTTCTCCTTTCGCCTCGTGGAGTCTCCACCTCTGGAGTGAACTTTGACTTTGACTTCTTGAGACCCGCTGAACGAAGAAGAGAGTTCAAGAAACTGGTTAATTTCCCACCACTGCCACGTGTCATCTCCTTCTCATGCTGCTTCACGACGACTCTGGTTACAGGGTGTACTTTGTTTTGTCGATGTTCTGTGGCAATGGTCTGCTTCTGAATCTGGATTCTTGAGTACGGGATCGTTGTTGGTTCGTTGAAGTCGGAGAAATATTGAGTTGCTTCGAAGACGTCAAGTTCGCCAGAGACATTCCTCTTACAGTTTTGTATATGGATTTTCTCTTCCTTGGTTGAAGAATCTCCGGTGATCTCCGACATTATTTCTAGAGTTCCAATATCTAAGTCTTGTGTGTGTTTTTTTGTTGTTGTCGGATGGCGCGCCTGCTTTATAGAATGCATGGAATCGGTTAACTGAACCGAACCGGTCTAAACCTGGTTCAGGAAATTGAAAAGATGGATAAATGCTTTTACAATCAATAATAGTGAGTGAAAGTCTTAGCGAATTAAACAGAAATGTCTTATCACTACAAAATATTACTAACAAACATATACTAAAAAGATGACACAAAATAATATGATTAAATCAAATTTGACATTATTGTCTTTTATGTTGTCTAATAGTTTGTATTATTACTGACGCCATGTTCTTACCCGAATTCAAACTTACTAGTGTACGTATATCAGTTGTATAGACAAGAAAATACGCCGTGAATAATAGATACACTATCTTGAATGAATGTTTCATATGTTTGTGACTTGTAATTCTCTAATACTTCTCAATTATGAGTTCATGTGTGTGTTCGTGGGGATGCCACGTTATTATCCATGAATATGCACACCTTTTTGGGCTGTCATGCAAGTTCTCTAACCCTTTTATGGTCACAAAGGCAAAAGGTGATAAAGATAAGATGACCCATCTGATCAATGTGGTGGGAAAATTTATATGCTGATTCGATATATTATATTGGGTACCTAAAAAAGTCGACGTCCTATAATCAAAATTTTATGTATTTTGAGAAATTCGAGTTGACAGTTTTATATATACATGCATGTTCATTATACAACGTAAAATTTGGTTAATAGTTTATTTTTAATTGTTACCGGCCGGACTATATAACTTTATACACTACAAAATCACTTATGTGAGAAAGAGTGTTACTGTAGTAGGATTATTTCCCTAAATTTTAGAATAACTGGATCTATTATTCAAGTGGATTTCACTGTTTAAACAATTACGTCAACAAACAACAAACATAAAATGGCCATAACTGAATAATCCAATGGTGTCGAATTTCAAAAAAGAGAAGTCAAAACTATTAATGGAGAACATGAATAAGTGGTGTTGGATCACTCACTTTTTTTTTTCTACTCTGAGTCTCTGACATATCTCTCCAGTGTTTTCAAAAGAAGGAACAAGGTGGAACTTGTATGTTGGTGGATTCTTATCCTCAAATGAAATTTAAGTAGCCAGCGAATAAATTTGGGATTGGTACATAAGTACACAATATGATAGCAATATACAAAATTTGTATTCATAAATAATACATGTTTTTTCCCCAAGTGTACTTCGGACAAGAATTAAATTAAAAAAAAATCTTTCAAGACGTCTTGTTTTGATGCTTTATTAGATGTCACGGTAATGTAAAACAAAAATCCCTATCAACTGAAAATTTGGAGATCAGTATTTAAATTTAATAATAAACATAAAACAAATTACGAAGTCAAGAATATCATATAAAAATTGACAGGAGACAAAATAATGCATAATATAAAGGAACTAGGTGGTGGTCCCACATCTTGTGCAGTTACAATATTTTTTAAACATATTAATTAATTAAAGATTTTAATAACATAAGTAGTAGAACTTTTGTTTTAACCGATTTCTTATTTTTATAATCTTGATGTGTCTTATTTTTGTTTTTTTTTTTCTCATTCTTCTATTGTTTTAAGAGATACAAAAGATTTAATATTTCTTGTTTTCTTCTCCCTCTTATACTTCTGCAATTGTCTCATTTTTTTTTTCAATTTTATATTCGTTTTCATCATCTTTTTCTTCTTCTTTTAATTTTTGTTCTTCAATATTTTCTTGTATCTTCATATCCTCCAACTCACTATTCTTCTTTTTTTTTTCTTCTAAATTTCTTTAAATATTATCTGATATCCACATATATCAAATATTTTAACTATCGGGTGATTTGTTTTATACCCAAAATCAATCGGGTACATATATTGTGAGTCGGTTCAGTTCAAGTTTTTGGGTATGGGTTAAAAGTCTTAGGCCTAATTCTTCATAACAGAAATATAATAAATCGAAACAGAAATAACATAAATTAAATTAAACTAAAAAGATAAAAAAATGTATCATGCGCTATTAATAATATAATAATCATGCAACGTATTAGCTATATATAAAAATTAAGATAAAAATAATTTAGAGAAAAAACCTCTTTTCACAAAGTTGACTTTATAGGTTCTTCCTTTTTTTCCTTAATAAAAACTTTTTCAGTTCGACTCTTTTATAAACTAGGTTTTTCACCCGCGCTACGCGCAGGTCTGTATTAATAATTTGATTAAATATTTTTATTTGTAAGTCTTTTTCGTCGGTAGCATGATTGATTGTCGTGAATCAATGTTCTTATTTCTCTTCTTTTGTTTTGTTTTTTAGTTTTTTTCCTTTACTTTCGCTCTTTATTCGATTTTTTTTTTTATTCTTCATCTTTACTATTCCTCGTCTTCCTTCTTCTTCAGTTATTTGTCCTTACAATTTCTTATTTGGTCTACTTCTTCATATTTGTTATCTTTTTTGTTTATATTTTGTCCTCATTATTTGATATCATTGTTTTCGCTTTTTTTAATGTTTCTTCTTATTTTTGTCTTTGTCTTGGTTCTTGCTCTTTTTTTGTTCTATGATTAGTTCATGCGGTCGAAGTTGCTAAGAATTTGTTATATTTCTTTTGTTTAGCTTCTTCTCTTTATTATTCTTGATTATTCTCGAGGACTTGATCCCTTTTAATTTATAAATAGTTTTATTGTAGTTCTCTTTAATTTAATCTTATGTAGAGTAAAAATTTAATTATCTGATACTCTCAACCAAACTTAAAAATGAAAAAAATTCACGGAAACAAAATTAAGCTAGAGATGGTACAATTACATATTCACACACGTAATAAGCAATGTCTAATAATAATATAACTAATTTAATTTACGCGATCATAGAGACATAGTTACGCATAGCTTTCAATTTCTTATTTTTCTATTTCATCTTTTTATTTGGTTTCCTTCTTTAGCCTTATATTTTTTGTTTCTTTTATGGCTTTGTTTTTTGCTATATTCATCCTCCCTTTTCTTCATTTACTTCTTTTTCTTTTTGTTCTTCTTGATTCTTATTCTTCTGTTTCTTCTATGATTAATTATTTCCATCGAAAATGCTAATGTTTTACTAGAGTTTGTTTTCTTCTTATTTGTATTGGTTATTCTCCCTTCTAATTATTTCCTCACTCTATTGCTTTTGTACATATTTTAGCATAAATCTCTTTAATCATATGTAGAATATATTTTCATTATCTGATACACCAAACCAAACTAAAAAATCAAAATGTACGTATAAACAAATTTAAGCTAGAAGATAAGCTAATATTCTGGTAGGTTTTCTAGGGTTATAAAACCTAAATGAAGAGAAGCTAATCGACATATATCATTGTTTTTCATTTTCTTCTTCGTTCTTGTTTTTATGTTTTTTAATTTTCTTTGATTCATTCTTGTTCAGTCTCTTCTGTTTTGATTTATTCTTTGTCTTTTCTCTTATATGGTTTCTTCTTCATTTTCACTCATCTTTGCATTTGATTTTCTTCGTCTTTGCGCTTCTTTTTTTTTTTTTTTTTTTTTTTTTTTTTTCGTCTCCTTCGTTCTTATTCGCTTTCCTCTTTAGATTGGTCTTTGCAAGTTTTTGTTTTTATTTGGTTTCTTCTCCTTCGTTCTTATTCGATTTCCTTTTCAAATTTTTCTTCGCAAGTTTTTATCTGGTTTTTTCTTATTCATCTTATTCATCTTTGTCTTCTTTGGTTTCTATTTTGTCTTCGCAATTCAATATATTCGTTTTCGCTCTTCTACAGTTTTATCTTCTTACTCTTTTCTTTGTGTCTGTTTTTTTCTTCAACTTTTTTTTCTTTCTTATTTGTCTAGGTTATTCTCCCCCATTAAAATTCTACATGGCTCCATTTCTCTTGTAAAATATATATTTTATGTTGAAATTTTTAAACTAATTTTAACATAAGCTTTTTTAGTTTGATATCGATCCATAATTTATTTAGAGTGTCCACGTATAAAATATATATATGCTTTATAAATTTGTTCTTTCTTATTTGTTAAAATATTTCAGTGATTATTTATATATTTAAAACCATTATCTTAAATTAAGAAATTTTCCTAATATAAATTTAAGTAGATTTTTGGTGTTACTAAAAACTTATACATGTTTTTCTTATATATCTATCGATATTCCAAATCTAAAATTTGGAAAATTTCTTAATCTTAGATGATGATATAGAAAAACATTATTGGTTGTTTAAAATTTGGAAAATTTCTTAATTTTAGAGATGCTGATTTGGCATAATTTAATTGGTTTAAAAAAACTTAAAAGCTGATGTGGACACTCTTAGGTTTTTCATCTTTGACTAAATACTTTTATTCATAAGCTTTTTTTCGTTGGTAGCATGATTGATTATAGTGAATCAACGTTCTTATTTCTCTTATTTTGTTTCGTGTTTTTTAGTTTTTTTTTTCTTTTATTTTCTCTCTTTATTCATTTTTTATTTTTTTCTTCATCTTTACTCTTCCTCGTTTCCTCTTCAGTTCTTTGTCCTTACAATTTCTTATTCGGTCTCCTTCTTCATCTTTGTTATTTTTTTTTTTATCTTTTGTCTTCATTCTTTAATATCATTGTCTTCGCATTTTTTTTTTCTTCTTATTTTTGTCCTCGTTTTGGTTCTTGTTCTTCCATTTTTTCTATGATTAGTTCATACGGTCGAAGTTGTTAAGAGTTTGCTATATTTCTTTTGTTTAGCTTCTTCTCTTTATTTTTCTTAATTATTCTTCCGAACTTAATTCATTTTATAAATAGTTTTATTCTAGTTCTCTTTAATTTAATCTTATGTAGAGTAAAATTTTAATTATCTGATACACCCAACCAAACTTAAAAATGAAAAAGATTCACGGAAACAAAATTAAGCTAGAGATGGTACAATTACATATTCACACATGTAATAAGCAACGTCTAAGAATAATATAAATAATTTAATTTATGCGATTATAGAGATATAGTTACGCATAGCTTTCAATTTCTTATTTTTCGGTTTCATCTTTTTATTTGGTTTACTTCTTTAGCCTTATCTTTTTCGTTTCTTTTATGACTTTGTTCTTTGCTATTTTTGTCCTCCATTTTCTTCATTTACTTTTTTTTTTTTTTTTGTTATTCTTGGTTCTTATTCTTCTGTTTCTTCTATGATAAATTATTTCTATCAAAAATGCTAATGTTTTGCTAGATTTGTTTGCTTCTTCAAATATATTGTTTATGTTTATTCTCCCTTCTAATTTTTTCCTCACTCTACTGCTTTTGTACATATTTTAGCATAAGTCTCTTTAATGTATCCGGTTTATAAATTATAAGTCTCTAATAAATTATTATTAATAATAATAGACTTAGACATAAATACATATTATTCTTAAGTCTCTTTATGCCAAAACCTATTACAAAAGCAACAAAGTGAGGAAAAAATTAGAAAGGAGAATAACCAATACAAAGAAGAAGAAAACAAATCTAGCAAAACATTAGCATTTTCGATGGAAATAATTTATCATAGAAGAAACATAAGAATAAGAACCAAGAAGAACAAACCTTTAAATTTATAAATTAGCTTAAATTAATGTACCCATAATTAATTACATAAATTACATAATTAATTACATTAATGTACCCATAATTAATGTACTAATTTATAATTTAAGCTAATTCATAAAAATGTACCCATAATCATAATTAATTTTTTAACCATTATCTCATAAATAACTTATATTTATATTAGCATAACAAAGACATGACTGAAATAGTAATAAAAAGAGGATGGGTGTTTTATTTTGTATCCTAAACATTTTCCCTTCATCCGAGTGTTCAATGGCCAAAATTTTAAAATTCCAAATGTTGAAAATCTAATACTAAGGTTGCCATATGTAGCTTCCCTTGGCTATCGAATAGAACAAATTGTAACAATTCACGTTAACAAAGATATACTATTTTCTTGTCATGACTTACTTTTAGAATTGCGCATACATTAATATGAGAAAAAAGAAAGAAAAACAACAACCATATGGTTTATGGCGGATGAGGGTTTAGGGCAAATCAGGGTTTAGGGCGGATCAGGGTTTATGGCAGATCAGGGTTTTAGGTCGGATGAGGGTTTAGGGCAAATTAGGGGGTTAGGGCAAATGAGGGTTTAGGGCGGATCAGGGTTTAGAGCGGATCAGGGTTTTAGGGCGGATGAAACTTTAATACTCAACCAAGTTCACTGAGCATCCTCAGTTTCACTAAGTAGATTTTGGTGTTACTAAAAACTTATACTTATTTTTCTTGTTAACAAAGATATACTATTTTCTTGTCATGACTTATTTAGAATCGCGCATACTAATAATATATGAGAAAAAAGAAAGAAAAACAACAACCGAAGAAGATATGGTTGGGGGTTCGGGCAGATGAGGGTTTATGGCGGATGATGGTTTAGGGCAAATTAGGGTTTAGGGCAGATCAGGTTTTATGGCGGATCAGGGTTTTAGGGCGGATGAGGGTTTAGGGCAAATTAGAGTTAGGGCAGATTAGGGTTAGGGCAAATGAGGGTTTAGGGCGGATGAAACTTTAATACTCAACCAAGTTCACTAAGCATCCTCAGTTTCACTAAGTAGATTTTTGGTGTTACTAAAAACTTATACTTATTTTTCTTTTTAACAAAGATATACTATTTTCTTGTCATGACTTACTTAGAATTGCACATACATTAATATGAGAAAAAAGAAAGAAAAACAACAACCGAAGAAGATATGGTTGGGGGTTCGGGCATATGAGGGTTTATGGCGGATGATGGTTTAGGGTAAATCAGGGTTTAGGGCGGATCAGGGTTTATGGCGGATCAGGGTTTTAGGGCGGATGAGGGTTTAGGGCAAATTAGGGTTAGGGCAGATTAGGGTTAGGGCAAATGAGGGTTTAGGGCGGATCAGGGTTTAGAGCGGATCAAGGTTTTAAGGCGGATGAAACTTTAATACTCAACCAAGTTCACTGAGCATCCTCAGTTCACTAAGTAGATTTTTGGTGTTACTAAAAACTTATACTTGTTTTTCTTATAAAATTTGGAAAATTTCTTAATCTTAGATGATGATATAGAAAAATATTATTGATTGTTTAAAATTTAGAAAATTTCTTAATCTTAGATGATGATATAGAAAAATATTATTGATTGTTTAAAATTTAGGAAATTTCTTAATTTTAGAGATGCTGATTTAGCATAATTTAATTGGTTAAAAAAAAATTAAAAGCTGATGTGGACACTTTAGAGGCATTTAGGAGGTGTTATTGGATTGGTTATTTTAATGTATTTGATTGTATTTTAAAAACAGAGTTAAATCTAGTGTTATTCAATTGTGTATTTGTTTGATGTATTTCAAAATACAATAAAAACATGTGTTATTCAATTTTGATTTGATAATTTTAGAAAACAGTTTTAGTGGATTTCAATGGATTCTCTCTCTTAAAACATGAGTAAAACAAATACATGGGTTTTGTCTTAGATTTTAAAATCCTTCCCGTGAGTTGTAATAAATTCATCAAAACCCAACACAATACATCATAATTAAACTACTTTAAAACACATAAAAATCTCAATCCAATAACACATAAACTACTTTAGCCTCAACTTTTATATAGTATAGATTTATCTTTTTTTATTTGGTCCATCCTCTATTTTTCTATTTTTTTCTTTCTCTTTGTTTTTATTTTATTTATTTAATTTTAGTTTCAATAAGTTCCTGTTTGCATCATTCTAAACTCAATACGAATAGTATCCACTTTGACATTTTTTTTCTAATCACAATGAACATTACATTTCTGTGAATTCATGAATATAATTTTTTCATAAAAATCGCAGTTACTACATTAAGTTTGTGAATAGGGTTATTCAAGGAAACTAAAAATTTAACCTAATTGCCCAACAACGAATGCAGATTATGGAAAGACGTAGAGCAGCTCTTCAGTTTTTTTTTTTTATACAATATAAATAGCGCGAATAAGCGATGATTGCTTCTTGAAGCAAAACAAATCTCTTGTGACCAAAAGACCCGCAAAAAAAACAACCAATGGAGCAACAGAAGTTACCGACGAACTTGAGAGACGAAGACTTAAGCGAAGAAACAAATACTCTCATCTCTTCACTTCCTTCAGAAAAAAAGTTCCACAGGGAGAAAACTTTGTAAGTACCAAGGATGTTGGTACACTCACCGCACTCTCCAAGCTGTCCTCAATCTCCAGACAAGTTTCAAGCCTCGAGACACCGACATCATCGTCGCTTCGTTTCCTAAATGCGGCACGACTTGGCTCAAGGCACTTACATTCGCACTCGTTCGTAGATCAAAGCACCCTTTTAATGATCAACACCATCCTCTGCTCTCTAACAATCCACACGATCTGGTACCGTACCTTGAGTTAAAGCTCTATTTCTTTAGCAAGAAACCAGACCTGACCGAGTTCTCATTGTCTCCAAGGCTCTTCTCGACACACACGCCGTTGCATACCCTGCAAGAAGGTTTCAAAGATTCACCTTGCAAGATCGTGTATGTGTGCAGGAACGTGAAAGACACTTTGGTTTCATATTGGCATTTCTTTTGTAGCAAACAAAGGAAAGTTGAAGTAAAGAGAAGCACTCTCGAGGAAACGTTTGAGTCGTTTTGCAGTGGAGTCATATTTGTTGGGCCTTTTTGGGACCACGTCCTAAGCTACTGGAGAGGAAGCTTGGAAGATCCCAATCATGTGCTTTTCATGAGGTACGAGGAGATGAAAGAAGAGCCTTGTGAGCAGATCAAGAGACTTGCAGAGTTCTTGGGTTGTCCTTTTAGTGAGGAAGAAGAAGAGTGCGGATCAGTGGATGGGATTTTAGACCTTTGCTCTCTCCGTAATCTGAGCAGCTTGGAGATCACCTGGTGATTGGAAGAATCACCTGACTCCTGAAATGGAGAACAAAATCGACATGATCATCCAGGAGAAACTTCATGGCTCCGGTTTGAAATTCTGAGTTATATATCCATGTTTTGTGCTTTTACTCTGTGTGTGTGTATGATGCATATAGCTCTTTTAAAGCCCGTGTCCAACCTTCTAATTAGTATGATATTGTCCGCTTTGGGTCCATGTATCTTAACCCTCACGGATTTGTTATTGGGCTTCTCCCCAAAAGGCCTCATACTAGTTAGGTTGGACATTACTTATATATTAGACACTTTTTGTCTAATATTCCGATGTGGGACTTGGATTGATATCCAACATTCTCCCCTTCAAGCCAAGGACCACATAACTCGTGGCTCCTCCATCTTCTTGAGGGCTTTCTTCCCACATCTTGTGTAATGCTCACACCCACTTTTCCAGTTCCACTTTCTCTGAACCATGGCTCTGATACCAATTATTGAAAGGCTGCACCTTCTAAAGAAGATTGCCTACGTACCCTTTAGAAGGGATCAAGCCAAACACGTAGTTCTAACTCTTAATTCTCTCTAAAACTCATAAGTTATGCCACAACTTAGCATCTTCTTATATAGAGAAGAGTTTCCTAATCTTAAAAAGGAAATCTTACATATTTAGATAACTCCTAAATATAACATTTTTCCTAATGTCTCTTGGTATAGCTTATTGCTCAAGCTATCTTCAAGCTTATGCCAACAATCTCCCCCTTAAGCTTGAATTCTTCTTTTGACACATCTTGAACTCCCATAAGATCTCTCATCTTCTTGAACTTGATCATTTCCAAGTGTGTTCTGCACCATCGCTCTCTTCTAATTTAAGAACACGAGATTATAAAAGACTCACTCTTTTATTGCTTTAGAAAACTTACTCAAAAACTAAAGCTCACACAATCTCTCTTAACCTATCATGCCCAACAACGGTTCTCCGAGATTCTCTTAATCTATGTCATAACTCAACATAGATTCTCCTTTTTTTTTATTGTGTTCTATGCCTTACGATGTGCAAACTTCACTTAATCCTAACTTGAATCACTCAAAACTGTTTAATCGATGATGGGATGATCATGAGGCAAGAGATCGACCTCAATATATAGCCAGAGACATGACTGTATTTCCTTTACTCCTCTTTAGAAAATTGCCTTTTCTTTGTCGTTTGCTCTAGAACCGACTAACACATCACAAAGGAAATAGCTCATGTTTAACTTATTTCAGAATGGGTTCGAATTGGGCCCATTATCTCACAATCTCCACCTTGGGCCCAAGTTCTTCTTCTTCCTTTCACCTTTCACGACATTTGCATCGTGATCTTCATCCCCTCAGCTTCTCACACATCCATGGTGATTCCGGTGGCAACCTCCGATCCTACTTCCAATCACACAGCCTCCTCCATGACCTCTTTTACCGCCATGAAACTGAAATAGTGATTAGATTTATCCATCTTCCTTCTGCAACTTGATTCCCTTTGATATACTTCTGATTCTTATCATGTGCACTGATCTTAGAATCAAATTTTCTTTGAAACATATGCAGTAAACCCTTGAATCTTGTATGCTTCGACCTGAAACAGTTCCTGATTCAAACTACCCTTTTGTTTAAACAACACAGCCTTGAACTCTCCTTTTGTACCGCTGTTACCCCTAACAGAACACGCCATCAAGCTATCAAACCTGCTAGACAGACTTTCGACACAACCCTTGTTCTCAGCTTCCTGTTTAAACAGAACCTTACTAGCAGTCTTAGCCCTTGCTGCTAGTTGTTCCTTTTAACTAGTCTCACACCAACTAATCCAGTGATGTTATTGAGACTTTTCTTGTAACAGCTCTCTTTGATATTAATGTTTCCTCACGTGAATTCTTGTTTCTTACCGTCCATGCAATTTGTTAAGCTCTGCATTCATGAAACCCGAGTAGCCTACTCTTTTCACTTCTGATGAAAACCTTTCTAAGCTTAAACCTGCTGACACCTAAACTGATCTTGATTTTCTTATCTTCTTCACACTTGCATCCATGAATCGTTTTCAACAATGAGTGTAGACCCATTTAACTCTTCTTCTTTGGAGCTTCCAAATCCTTCTCAGATCAGTAACTCCACCATCCTAGTTAAACTTCTACTCACTGCAACCTTTAATTCATCCTCTACAAATCCGGTGAAATAGACTAATTACCCATGGCTAATTATATGTTAGATCATATGACATATAGTGTTAACTTTCAGCCACTCTCCACTAGTCTTTACTTTAAGAACCCACCAAGAAACTTGCTTCCTTGTGTCTTCTTGACTTCTCCTAATCCTTGTTAGAAGTCTTGTGCTTGCAGCGGATACATCCTGAGAGGATTATAAGATTTTAGCCTCGAGAATCTACCACTAGATTCTGATCTTCACCATCCCGAGTAACATACCGTAACTCAACTTAGGTCACCTTTCCCATTGAACTTTCAACCTCAAAACTTCTCTGCGTTAGTTCCTTTATCTAACTGTTTTATTTAACCTTTTTTTTTTGCAACAGGTAAACAGAACAGAAGATTCAGACAAGAAGATCACCCTTGGAGACACTTGATTCGCACTCCACCTCGAAGAACAGACAGGTCCCTTCATCTTTCTTCTTTGCGATTCGTTTAGACTCCATGATCTCTCTTGTACCCGCAATCAATCGATTCGTTTTTATTAAAGGCTTCAGAGGACTTCACGATCGGCTTGTAATCCCAAGTGATCGCTTTCTTCCTGTCCAATCAGTCCTCCACTAGATCACGATCATCTTTGTCTCCTTCATCTTCATCTTCAACGATTAGATTTTTTTTTTCTTTCTTAAGCAATCGTTGCTTGTTCTCCAAGTTACCACGAGCAGCTCCTTCCTCTGCTTCTACAAGGTCACAATCAGCTGCAACCTAAGCTAACGTGATCACCATGTTCTTCCACCGGTCCAGATTGGTTTCTCCTCCGTTCTTTGACTTCAACGATTCTCTTCTTCTCAAGAAGATCCCTTTTTTTTTTTTTCTATGTCACGGCAAGCTCCTCCTAGACGTGATTCCCTTTAGGGTTTTGAATCTACTACTCTTGATTCTTCGTGTTCACCAAAAGATCCGGATCTCAACGCCGAGATTGAATCGTGTTGTCCGCCGATTGTTTCTCCTCTCCGAGATCTCCAGGATCGTTATGCTCTGATACCAATTATTGAAAGGCTGCACCTTCTAAAGAAGATTGCCTACGTACCCTTTAGAAGGGATCAAGCCAAACACGTAGTTCTAACTCTTAATTCTCTCTAAAACTCATAAGTTATGCCACAACTTAGCATCTTCTTATATAGAGAAGAGTTTCCTAATCTTAAAAAGGAAATCTTACATATTTAGATAACTCCTAAATATAACATTTTTCCTAATGTCTCTTGGTATAGCTTATTGCTCAAGCTATCTTCAAGCTTATGCCAACAATGCATTGTAGTAAGATTAGTAGACCACCTAAAAGGAAACGAATGTAAAACTGTTTAGTGTTACTACAAGCAAATCCATTATCTTAATTTAACATTAAAAAGAAGATGTCATCTCAATATCAAATGAAGTCCATGATCGTAGAGGACAAACTTATATTGACAAGTATTATTAGATTGATAGAATAATTTTTATTGACATGATTTGTTGTGCGTTAGTCGAAGATTATAACATTTAATAGCACCTTAGTACCTTACCTACTGCAATAATAAACTTAATCTCTGGACCAAAAAGTTTTATCATATTATTCATCGTATCAATATCTTCTAGCCTCACCTTTGGTTTTTTGAAACCTTACGAAACCCAACTACTCAGTTACAAATTCCTTATTTTGTCATAATAATTCTTGAGTTTTTTCAGGTGTTGGTGATCTTCGTCAAAGAAAATCGGTTTTACCACATTTCAGTGAATTTGTGGTGAACAGTTCAAATTAAACCCCCAATCTTTAGGAGTTGGGTGAGTGAAACAAATTACTCATCCCTGCTATCGCATTACAGCTAATAACAAACAAATTAAGGATTTCACAATCTTCTTAATCTCATAATCAATTTTTCAATCTCTATTTTCCGCAAACTATTCTTACATGGTATCAGAGCCAGGTTTCTAATCTGGTGACTTATCTCTTCTTCATTCTCACAAATCAGAAAACTCTAGTTCGCGGGTACTGTTCACCTGCGGATCTACTGTTCACTCGCTGGATTTGTTTATCTTCTTGTTCCAGAATCTCTTTCCCTTGTTTGTTTACTTCATCTTGTCTTTATTCTCTCTTCTTTGGAGCTCTTTCTTCAAGGATTAAGTTCTGATTCAAGAGACAACAGATCTCAAATTCAAGATTTATGAAGAACACAAAAATAGTGTCTCTTCCAGTCACCCTCAAAGGCGGGGAGAATTACCTTCTCTGGTCAAGGACGGCGAAGACTGTCCTATGCAGTCGAGGTCTTTGGAGTCAAATTGAACCACCCGAGACCTTCCCACCTGAGGCCGGAGCTCTCGCCGAGCTAACTGAGAAGCAGATTCAAGAAGACCAAGCGGTCCGTGCTATCTTGCAGAGTTCTCTCGATCTCTCTGTCCTAGAAGCCTACTCCTACTGTGAGCATGCCAAGGAACTCTGGGACACACTTAAGAATGTCTTTGGAAATGTCACAAACCTCACTAGAGTGTTTGAAATCAAGAGAGCTCTCAACAACTTATCGCAAGAAGACATAGAATTCACCAAATTCTTCGGCAAATTCAGGGCTTTGTGGGCAGAACTGGAGATGCTCAGGCCACATACCACTGAGGCAAAGATTCTCAATGAGAGAAGGGAACAAGACAAGGTCTTTGCACTCCTCATGGTTCTCAATCCAAGCTACAACGATCTTATCAAGCATATCTTAAGATCCGAGAAGCTGCCTAACCTAGAGGCAGTGTGTTCACAAATTCAGAAAGAGCAAGGCTCTCTTGGTCTCTTTGGAGGAAAGGAAGGAGAGCTTGTCATGGCTAACAAGGCGGAACAAGCCAAGATAGAGCAAGCTGCAGCTAACAAAAGTAGCCACTTCAAAACTGGAGAAAGACCAGCGATTGTGTGTGATCATTGCAAGAGGCAGGGACACACCAAAGACAGGTGCTTCTTCCTTCACCCCCATCTCAAGCCAGCCTCATCTTCCGGATCCTACAAGTGGAGAGACTGGAAAGATCGTAGAGGCTCAAGAGCTCAAATGGCTAATGGGGAGAATCAAGCGCAAACCTGGTATTCTCAACGGTCAAACGAAGGAGAAAGAACTGCCTTAGCTGCCACAACTGAGTTTGTGAAGAAATATGATCTTGATGCTCTCATCAAATCCCTAAAGGACTCTGGTAACCCAATCACTTCCTTTAGCTATCATGCATCTAGTTCTCTTAAGGCTGATAAGTATCAAGTATAGCAAAACCTTTAATTGTGGATTCTGGTGCTAGTCATCATATGATTAGTGATGCTAATTTGATAAGTGATATTAAACCAGCCTTAGGAGATGTTATAATAGCTAATGGTGATAGGATTCCAATCAAAGGTGTTGGTAGTTTGAGACTCTTTGATAAAGAATCGAAGGCTCTATATATGCCTAGCTTTACTTCAAATCTTTTATCTGTTAAAAGAACGACTAATGACTTGAATTGTTATGCAATCTTTGGGCCTAATGATGTTTATTTTCAAGATATTGAGACAAGCGATTTGCTTGGGAAGGGAAAGACCAAAAATGATCTTTATGTTCTTGAAGAGACAAAAAGATCACCTCAACTATCATGTTCTCTTAGTTCAGCCTTCTCTTTTGCTGCTAGTACAAGTAGTTCAATATGGCATGCTAGATTAGGCCATCCTCATTCTCGTGCTTTGAATATAATGTTGCCAAATGTTTCTTTTGAAAACAATGATTGTGAGGCATGTATTCTTGGCAAACATTGCAAAACCGTTTTCTTAAATTCATCTACGGTTTATGAAAAATGCTTTGATTTGGTTCATTCAGATGTTTGGACTTCTCCTTGCTTATCTAGAGAAAATCATAAGTATTTTGTTACTTTCATTGATGAGAAATCAAAGTATACTTGGGTAACCTTACTTCCTTCAAAGGATAGAGTTTTAGAAGCCTTTATAAATTTCCAAAGCTATGTATCTAACAATTATAATGCCAAAGTCAAAATCTTGAGATCAGATAATGGTGGTGAATATACAAGTCAAGCCTTCAAACAATTTCTCAACAAACATGGAATTGTCCATCAAACGAGCTGTCCATACACACCTCAACAAAATGGAGTGGCTGAGAGGAAGAATAGACATCTTATGGAAGTGGCTCGGGCTATGATGTTTCACACCAACGTACCTAAGAGATTTTGGAGTGATGCTGTTGTAACAGCATGCTATCTCATCAATCGCATCCCTACCAAAATTCTCCAAGATGTCTCACCATTTGAGGTACTAAATCACACTCAGCCTTCTTTAGATTACTTACGAGTGTTTGGTTGTGTCTGTTTTGTCTTAGTTCCTGGAGAACAGAGGAACAAGCTAGAGGCTAAAAGCACTAAAGGAATGTTTATTGGCTACTCCATCAATCAAAAGGGGTACAAATGTTATAACCCAGAGACAAGAAGGGTCTTGGTCTCCCGTGATGTCAAGTTCTTAGAACACAAAGGCTATTATGAAGAAAAGAACTGGGAAAGTCTTCGGGATCTTCCTCATTCTCAATCTGATCGTGCTTCTACTCTACGAGTATTGTTAGAAAGCTTGAGAGATGGTTCCTCGTCTGAGTCTGAGGTTCATACCTCACCACCTACATTCACGGAGACTCAAGCACCCCTGTCCCAGGATCAGAACCCAGCTGAGGTACCCTCACCACCAGCTCATGAACACAACCATAGCTCACCGTGTCAAGAAGCTCATGAAGAAGAAACGGAAGCTCAAGCTCACTCGCCGGAGATAGCTCCACCAGCACCTCCTCAACCACTCAGACGTAGCTCAAGAATCAGGAGAGTCCCGGCTAGGTTCTACTACAATAGTCAGGCTGAAGCCCATCCCATTCAAGCGACTTGTTCCATGTCCTACATTCCGACGGCACATCAAGCTTTCACGGCTGCTTTAGACAAAGGCATTATTCCTCAAAGCTATGAAGAGGCTGTCGAACTTCAAGTCTGGCGTGATGCTGTTGGAGATGAGTCCGGAGCCATGATCAAGAATCAAACGTGGGATGAAGCAGACTTACCACCAGGGAAGAAAGCTGTTAGCTCTAAATGGGTCTTTACCATCAAGTATTTAAGCACTGGAGAGCTGGAAAGGCATAAGGCTCGACTTGTGGCTCGAGGATTCACACAAACGTTTGGTGAAGACTACCGTGACACATTTGCCCCCGTAGCTAAGCTCCATACGGTTCGAGTAATTCTCTCATTAGCCACAAATCTGAACTGGGACTTATGGCAAATGGATGTAAAGAATGCTTTCCTACAAGGTGAACTGGATGAGGAGGTTTATATGACACCGCCACCGGGTATCTCAGTCACACCAGGCAAGGTTCTTCGCCTCAGGAAAGCCATCTACGGCCTTAAACAATCACCAAGGGCCTGGTATCAAAAGCTGAGTTCCACCTTAAGAGACAGAGGGTTCTGTCGTTCTGAATCTGATCATACACTCTTCACCCTCCAAGGCCAGGCAGGTATAGTTGTTGTCCTCGTCTACGTGGATGATATAATCATCTCTGGGGATAACAAGGTAGGCATTCAAGATACCAAGGACTATCTTCACTCAGTTTTTGAAATTAAAGACTTAGGCGAGCTCAAATACTTCCTTGGAATTGAGGTTTGCCGATTTGAGGATGGACTATTTCTTTCTCAAAGAAAGTATATTTTTGATTTACTTCGTCATACAGGCCATCTTGATGCCAAACCAGCCAGGACACCGCTAGAGGACGCATATAAAGCTAACCAACAGGGGGAGAATGAAGCCGAGAGCTCATTTCATGATCCTAAGCTCTATAGGCGCATTGTTGGTAAGCTTATATACTTAACACTCACTAGACCTGATTTGTGTTTTGTTGTGAATCAGGTGAGTCAATTCATGCAAAAGCCAATGATGTCACATTGGGAGATGGTGAAGAGGATCCTCAGATACATTAGAGGCACATCTGACCAAGGCATATGGATGGGAAGCAATGAGAACACAGAAATCGTGGGCTATTGTGATGCAGATTATGCCGGAGATCGCAGTGACAGAAGATCAACAACCGGCTATTGCACATTCATTGGAGGCAACTTAGTTACTTGGAAGAGCAAGAAGCAAAAGGTGATATCTTGTTCGAGTTGTGAAGCTGAATACAGAGCCATGAGAAGGCTCACAACCGAATTAATGTGGCTCAAAATGCTCCTCAAGGATTTGGGAATAGAAACTCCAAAACCAATCACATTGCACTGTGATAATCAAGCTGCCATCCACATTGCATCAAATTCATTATTCCATGAGAGGACCAAGCACATAGAAGTTGACTGTCATAAAGTTAGAGAGCAAATGCAACTCGGGGTGATTCTTCCATGCTACACCAAAAGCTCAGATCAGTTGGCTGACATTTTCACAAAGGCCACAAGTTTGAAGACTTGTGAGTACATGCATAAGAAGCTGGGATTGCTCAGCCTCTCTAGACCGTGATTCCCTAGCCGTGAGGCCTATGCTCTTTTTCCCTGAGCAAAGTTTTCTCCCAAGTGGTTTTTCTTTGCTTAGGTTTTTAATGAGGTAGGTCTCTATGCTCCAAGCTAAACCTTCATCACTTATGGTTTAGCTTGAGGGGGAGTGTGAAGCAAGCAACATATCAAGGCATCTAAAATGAATCTTTATATAGCTTTATAAAGTCAACTAAGCAAAGAGATTCAATCTAAGTCAATGTGACCGTTGTGACTTGAGAAAATATCTCCTTTATTATATTGTTTTCTTGTACTTATATATTATCTTGTAACTAATGAATTAAATATAGAGAGAGAGAGAGAGTTCATCTCTTAAGACTCTTTTGTGAAATCCTTACTCTCTCAATCTCTCACAATCTTCTTAATCTCATCAATCTTTCAATCTCTATTTTCCGCAAACTATTCTTACAGTTCTCGACTCACATGCCACTACACACCATGAAAGAGGCCCTTAAGGACTCTCCTTGCAAGATTGTGTACGTTTGCAGAAACGTGAAGGACACGTTAGTTTCGTTTTGGTGTTTCGGGTGCGCTCATCGAAAAACAGAACTGGATAGAAGCCTTTTGGAGTCAATGTTCAAATCGTACTGTAATGGAACTATCTATTATGGACCCTTTTGGGAACATGTCCTGAGCTATTGGAGAGGCAGCTTGGAAAACCCTAAGCATGTCCTTTTCATGAGGTATGAGGAGATTAAAGCAGAGGCTCAAGGTCAAGTCAAGAGACTTGCGGATTTCTTGGGTTGTCCTTTTACTAAAGAAGAAGTAAATAGTGGACTGGTCAACGAGATCTTGGACCTTTGCTCTCTGCGTAAACTGAGCAGCTTGGAGGTGAACAAGACCGGAAAGATAAACAATGTGGATCACGAGATTTGTTTCCGTAAAGGAGAAGTCGGTGACTCGAAGAATTATCTCACTGCTGAAATGGAGAATTATCCAAGAGAAACTTCAAGGTTCTGGTTTGAAATTCTAGATATCTCACTAATTGACATGACTAGCTGTTGCATTTTACAAGCATCCAAAACCATAGCATATGATAGTGTTACTACTTTAAAACTAAATATTCATCTGATTCCTTCAACAAGAAATTTAATCTCAGGACCAAATAGTTTGGCGAGAGATCACAACCGAAGTGCAGAAAAAAGACATGACTATTACAATTACGAAGATACATTAACCGATTCAGGGCGAAAAAAATCTTATCCGACTATTACATATGTGTATGTTTTAATCGACATGACAACAAATGATAACAATATATATATATATATATATATATATATATATTTTTTTTTTTTTTTTTTTTGGGTACTTTCTTTGTGTCTCTTTCGGGATTGAGGAAAAGTGAAATGAAGTATTATTATTAAGAAGAAGAAGAAAACATTATCTATAGCTGTTTTACATTTTGCGTTTGAAGCCACTCATTTTAGTTATCAAAAACTCAGCCAAAAAAAAAAAAAGAAATGGATGGAAAGGAGCTTTGTAAAACAAGATTCTGAATGTTCTATCTATTATTCACCGGCTATATATACAAGAGTTTAACGATCCTAACATCCTAGGGCTTTTACAAAGAGAATCCCGAACTTTCCTAAAAACACAATATACACAATATACGCAATATCCCGAACTTGCCGAATACATACCTCCAACACCCCCCCTGAAGTTGGAGCATATGGATTGTAGATGCCCAACTTGGAAATAATATTCTCGAAATCGCGACGCCCCAATGCCTTAGTGAATACATCAGCAAGCTGATCTGTAGTATGCACTTTCTTAGTAACAATCGTTCCATCCTGAATCGCATCACGCACCGTGTGACAGTCTCGTTTTATGTGTTTCGTTCTCTCATGAAACACAGGATTTGCAGCAATATACAGAGCTGCTTGATTATCACAGTATAGTTCCATAGGCTGTGTCTGAACAATGCCTAAGTCAGTTAACACATCTCGCAGCCACTGCAGTTCTTTAACTGCTTTCGCCATACTCCTATATTCTGATTCTGCAGAGGACTGAGAGACCACCTCTTGTTTCTTAGATTTCCATGACACCGGTGACGTGCCAAGCGTAATAAACCAAGCACCAAGTGATCGTCGGGTAAGCCGACATCCTGAAAAATCTGCATCGCACCAACCGCGTAGCCGAAGATCACTAACAGATTTCAGTAACACTCCTTGTCCGGGAGTACCTTTCAAGTATCGAACAACACGTAAAGCGCTCTCCCAATGATCTGTTCTTGGCTTTTGCATAAACTGAGAGAGTACATGAACCACATAAGTCAAATCAGGTCGAGTGGCTAACAAGTAGATCAACCGTCCAACCAGACGTCGATAACGTTCTGGATCTTCAAGAAACGGTTTATCCGATAACGCAAGCTTGTGTTGTTGTTCAATCGGAGACGCAACAGGTTTCGATCCGAGATAGCCTGCATCACTCACAATGTCGAGCGTATACTTTCTTTGACAGAGAAAGATACCATCTTCATTCCGTGCAACTTCGATTCCCATAAAATACTTCAATTTCCCGAGATCCTTCATGTGAAAACATTCACTTAAGTATCTTTTAAAATCTGCAATAGCGTTAGAATCATTTCCTCCAATGACCAAATCATCCACATACACAAGTATGTAGATTTCAGAGCCTCCCGTGCGTAGACAAAACAATGAGTAATCTGAATATGACTGCATAAAACCATAGTCTACCAAAGCAGCACGCAACTTAGCAAACCAACAACGTGGAGCCTGCTTTAATCCATACAATGACTTCTTAAGACGACAAACCATCTTTTTGTTTCCCACACGAAATCCAGGAGGTAGCTGCATATACACTTCTTCTTCTAAATCTCCATGAAGAAATGCATTATGCACATCCATTTGATGCAATTCCCATTGCTTGGCAGCGGCTACTTCTAGAAACAAACGAATTGTCGACATCTTGATGACCGGTGCAAACGTATCTGAGTAATCAACACCCTCAACTTGTCTATTGCCAAGCGCAACCAATCGAGCTTTGTATCTCTCTAAAGTTCCATCTGCTCGAAACTTAATCGTATACACCCATTTACAACCAATGGCTGTTTTCCCTTCTGGAAGTTCTACCAAATCCCAAGTTCCACTAAGCTCCAATGCTTCTATTTCAGCCTGCATAGCCTCTCTCCATTTCTGATAAACGACAGCATCTTTAAAAAATATGGGTACTGTTTCTGCAGACAATGCTGCAAGAAACGCTCGATGAGCTGGAGAGAAGGACTTACTATCAAGATAGTGGGAAATCGGATGAAAACTATTTTCGTCCATACTTTCTTCAAAATAGATCTCAATTTCGCCATCCACTCCTTCTCCTTCACGAATGGTATTGAGAACATAGTCACTCAGCTTGGACGGGGGCTTCTTAGATCTCATACCGCGTCCCAGATTTTCAGAAACTGTTTCCAGATTTTCTGTCGCCAGAGTCTCTTGATTCTCTTCAAGACCTGCATCCTTTCTATCACCTTCTGGTCTTGTATTTTCATCAATGATAACCTCAAGAGGTATACCATTATCTCTCTGTTTGTCTAGAGCTGTATCTTCGACAGCTTTGTCTGTTGTCATCTCGACAATCTCTATTCCGTCATTTTCAAATAAACCAAAATCTGCAGGTCCGTTTGAGTCATCATTGCTCACTCCTGCAAGCAATTCATGTCTAAGAGGAAAGACATCTTCCACAAAAATAACATCTCGAGAAACAAAAACTTCCTCTGTTTCCAAATCAAATAAGTTCCAGCCTTTCTTATCGAAAGGATATCCCACAAACAAACAACGTCGGCTGCGACTTTCAAACTTATCTCCTCCTCTCCGCTGGTTGTGTGCGAACGCCAAACAGCCAAAAACTTTCAAATTATCATAAGTTGGAGGAGTCCCGTAGATCAGTTCATAAGGCGATTTTCCTTTCAACAAACGCGATGGAGTCCGGTTGATTAAATATGCTGCTGTTAAAACACTTTCTCCCCAGAACTTATCGGCAAAGAAGATTGGAAAAGTAGTGCACGAGCTACATTCAAGATGTGCCTGTGCTTTCTCTCTACTCTTCCATTTTGCTGTGGTGTTCCAACACAAGACGTTTGGTGTATAATCCCCTGCTCTCGAAATTCAGATGCAAAACTTGTGAATTCAGTTCCATTGTCACTTCTGACAATTTTAATCTTCTTCCCAAACTGTCGGTGAGCCATGGTGATAAAGTTTCTCAATGTTTCTTTTACTTGAGTTTTATCACGAAGTAAAAACACCCAAACTGCTCTTGAGTGGTCATCAACGATCATCAAGAAATAATATGAATTGCACAAAGTGGCACTACGATATGGCCCCCATAAGTCACAGTGAATCATATCAAAAATTTCGTCGCTTTTATTATCACTTGAGTGAAAAACCTCTCGACAATGTTTAGCTTTCAAACAAGTATCACAAACTGAAAAATCTTTACTCCTACTACCAACAATAGGAAGCAAATCAAAAACACCGTTGGATGGATGACCGAGTTGTTATGCCACATCTCATCAGCTCCATCTTTATTCAAACGCAAAGCTCTAAAACTCATCAAGCGACGAAAGAAGTAAAGTCCATCTCTAAGCTCACCCGCTCCAATCAGCCTCCTCTCGATACGGTCCTGAATGACACAACCCTTGTTAGCGATTTGTAACACTACATCCAAATCCTTAATAAGCTGTGAAACCGATATCAGATTGCATCTCAAATCTGGAACAAACAACACATTCTTAAGAGCAAATTCCTCATCAAATATTACTGTCCCTTTCTCTCGAGACAAGCTCTGTTTTCCATTCGGAAGACCAATACCACATGGCAACATATACTTCCGATCATTCAACAAATCAACATATCCAGTCATGTGATTTGATGCTCCTGTATCAATCACCCAATCATGAGAGAAAGACTTACCAGTCAAGCGAGGTGTTGTTCCTTGCTTTTCTTCCAACAGTTTGATCAGCGTGCTCCATTGTTCATTATTAAGTCCAATGAACCCACTTCGTTCTGCTTCAACGCTGATTTCACTGTCACCACCGTTTGGACCCGTAACAGCATTAGCTCGAGCCATTCCGCGTCCTCTGCCCATTCCACGACCAGCACCGCGACCGGTCCCGCGACCTCCTCCTTGTTGTCGGAGTCTCTCTCCCCACCATTCTGGATATCCGATGGTTTGATAACACGTGTCTGAAGTGTGACCTTTCTTCTTACAAGTTGTGCACGTCAGCTTGAGCTTGTCTTCTCTAGACACTACATTGTTTCTTTGTGTCGGAAACGCCGTTTGAGGTGTTGGTTGCTCTCTTCCACGCATCACCGTGTTGATTCTCTCAACAAACTTCACTTTGGAGTAAACTTGATTGAGATTAGGGAGAGGATCAGTGCTAATGATCGAAGTACGAACCCCTCCATAGATTCCATCATCAAGTCCGAGAAGAAACAGATGGATCCGATCTTCTTCTCGTTTCTTCTCAAGCTCAGAATTCAAGTTGCACTTGCATAATCCACACTTGCATTCTGGACTTGTTTCATAGTTCAACAAGTCTTCCCACAGAACTTGTAACTTTCCAAAATACTCGATAACACTCGAGTTTCCTTGTCGGCAAACAGCCAATTCTGCCTTGATTTCCTGAATCCTTGGTCCGTTTCCTTCAGAAAATCGTTCTTTAATTTCTCTCCACAGCTCCTTAGGGTCTTCTTTGTTTGCCAAAGTTCTTCTCACCTTCGAATCTACTGTGTTTAAGATCCACAAAGTCACCATTGATTTAGCAGAAATCCAATCTTCATAGTCTGCTGCATCTTTCGCCGGCTCCGTCACACTTCCGTCAACAAAGCCGTACTTCTTCTTTACTCGCAGCGCAGTCCGCACCGCTTGAGCCCATTCATCAAAATTGTCACCATTAAACTGAACCTGTGCAATGATTGCACCAGGATTCTCAGTCGCCGAGAGCTGATATGCTCCTTTCATCTCTGTTTTCTCAACCAAAGCCATCGTCACTTGCTTTGAATCACTTGTCTCAGAACCTGGCTCTGATACCATGTAAAACAAGGTTCTGAATGTTCTATCTATTATTCACCAGCCAAGAGGCTATATATACAAGAGTTTAACGACCCTAACATCCTAGGGCTTTTACAAAGAGAATCCCGAACTTTCCTAAAAACACAATATACACAATATACGCAATATCCCGAACTTGCCGAATACATACCTCCAACAAGCTTCCTATGAACTTAAGAGATGACAATTTAACTGAAGAAACCAAGACTTCGATCTCTTCACTTCCTTCAGACAAAGATTCACTAGGAAAGCTCTGCAACTACCAAGGATGTTGGTATTACTACAACACCCTTCAAGGTGTCCTTAATTTCCAAAGAGATTTCAAGCCTCAAGACAACGATATAATTCTTGCTTCTTTGCCAAAATCTGGCACCACTTGGCTCAAAGCTCTCACAATCGCTCTCCTTGAGAGATCAAAGAACCGTTCTTCTGATGATCTTCATCCTCTTCAATCCGATAATCCTCATGGCTTAGTACCATTCTTGGAAGAGTTTTATCTTCGAAGCTCAAAACCGGACTCAACAAAGCTCCCATCATCATCTCCGAGGCTGTTTTCGACTCACACGCTTCAATTAGCCTTCAAGGAGCACTCTTCTTGCAAGATCGTGTACGTGTGCAGGAATGTGAAAGACGTGTTAGTGTCACATTGGTATTTCAGGTGTGCTAATATAAAAGTAGAAGGAGAGAGAAACTTGTTGGAGTCTATGTTTGAGTCGTTCTGTAGTGGAGTTAGCTACTACGGACCCTTTTGGGAACATGTCTTGAGCTATTGGAGAGAAAGCTTGGAAGTTCCCGATCACGTTCTTTTCATGAGGTACGAAGAGATGAAAGCAGATCCTCGTGCGCAAATCAAGAAACTTGCAGATTTCTTGGGTTGTCCATTCACCGAGGAAGAAGAAGAGAGCGGATCTGTGAACAAGATCTTGGAACTTTGTTCTCTGCGTAGCTTGAGCGGTTTGGAGATTAACAAACCGGGAAAACGTGGAATAAGGTACATCACTGTAGCTATTTCCGTAAAGGACAAGTAGGTGACTGGAAAAATCATCTCACTCGGGGAATGGAGAACAAAATCGATAAGATAATCGAGGATAAACTTCAAGGTTCGGGTCTCAAATTTTAGAGTTTTTTTTTTGTAAAATCAAATTTTAGAGTTATTCACTAGACAAAGTATCTTCGAGTGTCTTAACATTAAAAAACAAAAAAAAAAAGTATCTTCAAGTGTTTACGTCCATTTGATGTTGTTTTCTGTTCTGTTGTTATGTTTGATGTATGATTAATAATTGTGTTCCAAGTTGTTACGGTGATATGTATTTGGAGACCACTGAAAGATAGCGTCAACGTCACGGCTCCAGGATACTGAGATCGTACGAACCTCATTGAGTGGACTATATGTTATAACACTGCACCACAGTCGTTGATAATCAATTTCGTTCTCTTTATTTATTTAATTTTTTTTTTTTTTGTTAAAGCTCTCTGTCTTCTTTAATAATTAATATTTCCTGATTTGCCCCTCTAGGTAATCAATTTCTTTCTCATCATCATCCATCCCTTAATTGCGCTAGATTTTCTTAAGTTAATAACGGCACAGGTAATATTTGGTGTATCATTGGAAATGGTCATTGCGGAATTAATATGGAATATGTGTTATGTGTAGGTGTATAAGAAAGTTTATAGTCGAACAAAAAAAAAAAAGTTTATAAAATGAAAAAGAAAACTGAAAACCCTGGTTCGGTTTGGTTGTATTTGTATTTTTGTTGACCTTTTCTCTGTAAGTTGACTTTTTCTTTTAGTTCTCTTTAAATTATTGATCATGTGAATCAACAAAGAAGAGTCAAATCCACACGAAGATAGAAAGATACTAGAACTGATGTTTCGTATATCCGATTCTCCAAAAGTTTCTTCCTCTGTGAGATTTTCTTTCTTCACTTTAAAAAGGGCTGTTTACTTTTTTCCGGGAAAGAAAAATCCACTCTTTTTCCTTCCCTTGAGAAAGTTTCGATATTTCCAGAATAGTTCCATTTTTTACGTTTCAGAAGAAAGAGAGAAGAGTACTTCGATTTTGCACGGATAGTTTTTTATTTATTGATCCATTGACTTCTCAAGGGTTCACAATTTTCTGAGAAAATTTTCATTTTTGTTTCCGGGGAACTGAAGAGGTAAAGATTCTTGCTCTGATTAGAATTTTAGTCCCATTGTTCTTGATTTTTAGGGATGAAGTTTTGGTGATGACAAGAGGAAATTTTTTATGAGATTTTCTGTTTCCGTTTCTTAGGTTGGTTTGTAACTAATGCAAAATTAAAGGACAACAAATGAAATGCAGAGATCGTGTGATTTACTAAATTTATTTGACATTTCAAACATTAGCTAGATAAATCATGGGTTTGATTCTAAAACCAATATTATTTATTTTGGCATTGAGTTTGAATTTTGTATTTTATTCATTCATGTCTTTTTCTTTTCAATAACAAAAGTTGTAAAGCGGAAATGATGGTTGTTGATTGCATCTTTTACTTTCTTTACTGTCACTCTATAAAATGGTGCAGGCTCATCATTTGTTAGTACTTCTAGGTCATTAGTGTGTGAAATAGCTTTTGTATCTTTCACTCAAATGACTTTCCACTATAGAACATCATTTTTTATCTCTGTTTCTCCTCAACGAGTCGCTATAAACTTGGGAAGAGAATGGACTTAACCCGATCTCATTGTTATCTTTTGCAGAGCAGAGACTAATATTATATTCAAGCAGCAGCCACTATGAATGATATACAAGGTCAAACACACGAAATGTTTATGGACAAGAATGTAACGGCTCGCGAGTTACCTGAGATCGTAGTTTGCGACTACAAAGAGCTTACTTACAACGTCGCCAAGGATGTATGTGTGGATGAGGATACTGCCAAAGTAAATGTGAATCCTTTGGAATCCAAATCCTCAGAAGAAAGCAAGTTTGAAGAATGTGTTGACACTAAAGATTCTCGCAAACTCTGTCAAGATAATGTCATTGTGACTGAACAAGATTTTGGTTGCGAGAAATCGATACCGAGTGATGTAGTAGCTACATCAGGAATTGTCTGTAAGGAAGCTTTAACCTTGGGAGATATTATATCAATGGAGGAGTCCCAAAATCTTCCTAGAAACAACATTAACGGAAGTGAAGAGAGTGCTGCTCGTGAAACAGAACAGGAGAAAACAGAGGAACTAAAAGCAGACAACTTGAGATACTTTTCCTCTGAAATGGCAGAACCAAAGAATCCATTACTAAACGATGTGCTCGAGGACTCTGATGATCACCAACATCTCTTCTCTGGCAATCTCCAAAACCGTTCTGGGGAAAGTACTTTCTCTGAAGGAGAGTCAGGTTTAGCTCATATAACTTACTCTGGAACCATCTCAGTCTCAGGAAGCAACTCTGTTCGATCTGATGGAAGTACAGTCAGCTCAAGATCCTTCGCTTTCCCAATGTATAATACATACATACATACACATATCAACTTATTATCAGTAAATTCCATAAAACTTTTGTGCAAAATCTGTTTACAGATTGCAATCGGAATGGAACAGCAGTCCTGTAAGAATGGCGAAAGCTGAGAAGAGACCAATGCAAATTCGGAAGAAGAAAGGATGGAGACATTACTCTCTTCTTCTCTGTTGTAGATTCTGATGAACTCTGCCTCACTCTACAGATCGAGAGTGATTTTTCAAAGTATTTTAGTAAATATTATTTTGTAGTCTTCAGTTACTTCATCGTGGGTTCTGAGTTTTGGGTGTTTTTTTTTTTGCTTCCCAGTTTCATGTGTTGCTTCAGATACAAGGTGCAAAAACCTAAATACACCTTGTACAGCAAGCTATCCATTCACTTCTTGATTTGAGGTTACATGGGCTTTTAAAAAATTTCAAGGCCCATTTGGTTGCAACTTGTTTTGTCACATTCGTCAGGAAGTCGGTAAAAGTTACCACGTCATCACTTAAACCCCATCCTATCGCAACGGTGTACTTCTCAGTAATTGCCACGTATCATGTACCGATCAGACGGCTTCGATCTCATGTATATATATATCGGACGGCTCTCTTGGCCTGCTGTAGACCAAAAATAATAATAATAACGAATTAAAAATCCGAAGCTGACGTGTCACTGATTTAACAATAATGGCCCATAGTTTTCGAGTTAAAACGCGTCCTTGAGAGAGGAGGCAGCGACAGGAGACGAGAGAGAGATAAGAACAGTGACAGAAGAAGGAGGCGGCTAAATGGATCAAGTGATTCACTGAGTCAGATTTTTTTAGCGATTCATTATTGCCTCCATTGAAGCGCCTCTTCTCAGATTCCTCTCGCTTTCTCGCTTATGAATTGACTGAAAATCGCACAGCCTTCTCTCAGATCTTTGCTTCGGGTGCGTTTTCCTCTACAATTTAACAAATTGTAGGCAGAAATTACCTTTGTCTTGATTTTTGATTTTGTTTCGTTCGGCTCCTCGATTTAGCTAGAGAACAATGGAGTGAACTTTGGCAAGTTTTTGGAATAAATTGCTGAATCGTTTCTGCAAGCGATTATGTCAAATTTTCTGGATAATTAAGGTGTATAATTGTATATGGTAGTTAAAATGCTTCGAATGGGTGGAGAAGAAGAATTTTTTTCAGAATCTGTGTAAAAGCTGAGAACAAGAAGCTTGCTTTATTTAAACTGTATAAGATAATGAATTCTTCCAGATATCTTATCCTTTGACGTGATCTTTATGCAGATTTTAAATCTTCTTCTCTCCGGTACCAACTATAAGGCTTAGCTTAGCTCATGTAGTGGCAGGACAAAAATTCATTCAGCCTTGTTGAGCTTGCGTTGGTTTCAGACACTGAATGATGGCAATGGCAGTGTTTAAGTCTCCGCTTAAAGGGGAGTTTCATGGGGAAAGAAAGAAGATGGAAGGGAAGCAGTATAAGCAGATGAATCATCTGCTTCAGAAGCACTCTACAGGACGGAGACGTGTTTTCGTGCAAACAGAAACTGGCTGTGTTTTGGGAGTTGAGTTGGACCGTAATGACAATGTTCACACTGTGAAAAAAAGGCTTCAGGTTGCGTTTAACTTCCCTACAGATGAAAGCTCATTGACCTTTGGGGATATGGTGTTGAAGAACGATGACTTGAGTGCTGTGAGGAATGATTCTCCGCTTCTCTTAAAGCGTAACTTGATGCATAGAAGCTCGTCTACTCCGTGTCTTTCACCTAATGAGAATGATCTGCAGAAGAAAGATCGGAGTGGTCCTATTGAGATACTTAGCCATTCGAGTTGTTTTTTGTCGTTGAAGGAAACGGCAAAGGACATTGTTGAGGCGATGAAGATAGGTGTTGAGCCAGTCCTTGTCAATGGCGGGCTTGGAGGAGCGTACTATTTTAGGAATGAGAAGGGTCAGAGCGTTGCGATTGTCAAGCCTACAGATGAAGAACCGTTTGCTCCTAACAATCCTAAAGGCTTCATAGGGAGATCGCTTGGTGACCCTGGTTTGAAGCCTTCTGTGAGAGTTGGAGAAACCGGATTTAGAGAAGTTGCGGCATACCTTCTTGACTATGATCACTTTGCTAACGTTCCTCCCACGGCTCTTGTGAAGATAACACACTCTGTCTTCAATGTCAACGATGGAGTGAACGGGAACAACTCTCGCGAGAAGAAGAAGCTGGTCAGCAGCAAGATTGCTTCGTTCCAGAAGTTTGTAGCGCATGATTTCGATGCCAGTGATCACGGGACTTCGAGCTTCCCAGTCGCTTCTGTGCACCGCATTGGGATATTGGACGTAAGGATTCTCAACACAGACCGGCATGGTGGAAACCTTTTGGTGAAGAAGCTTGATGATGATGGTGTTGTTGGGAGGTTTGGTCAAGTGGAGCTAATTCCTATAGATCACGGTCTTTGCTTGCCAGAAACACTCGAAGATCCTTACTTTGAGTGGATTCATTGGCCTCAGGCTTCGATACCTTTCTCTGAAGAAGAGCTTGATTACATACAGAATCTTGATCCAGTGAAGGATTGCGACATGCTTCGTAGAGAGCTTCCAATGATTCGAGAGGCCTGTCTCAGGGTTCTAGTTCTGTGTACTGTTTTCCTCAAAGAAGCTGCTTCTTTTGGACTCTGTCTTTCAGAGATTGGTGAGATGATGACTCGAGATTTCCGCGCAGGAGAAGAAGAGCCAAGTGAACTAGAAATGGTGTGTATTGAAGCCAAGAGATTAGCCGCAGAGCAAGAATGTTTATCTCCGATATCAGATCTAGAAGGAGAGACAGAGTTTCAGTTTGATCTCGACTATGATGACCTAGAATCAGTTTATGACTCCAAGACACAAACCGATGTGAGTATCTTTGCCAAAAACCCATTTTCAAACGGACGCTCTTCACCTGGTAAGCTCGAAGGCAGCAGCATTACGGAAGAAGAAGAGGCAAGACTTGCTCGATCTCTCTCAAAGCTTTCAACGTCAATGAAGAAGAACAATCTAAGCAGCAACATGGGATCTAACTTCTCAAAACCTCCAAGAGTCAGAACCGAGAAATCGTTGTCAAGTCACAAGAGCGCGAACGTGCAGCTTCCGGTTGGTGCAAACTTTGTAAAGTTAACGGATATGAAGGAAGTCGAGTGGGTTGTGTTCTTGGAGAAGTTTCAGGAGTTGCTTGAGTCGGCGTTTGCAGAACGTAAGAGTATGGCGTTGATGAATAGACAGAGACTTGGTACATCGTGCCAGTTTTGACAACATGCAAGTAAAAGAGTTCACAGAATAGATTAGACCATGGAGTTTACTTTTTAGGGGTTTGGAAGTAATGATATTTGTTAGCTACGTTACGACTAGTTTACTTTTGTGGCGACAATAAACACTTGCAATGAAATATTCTTTGTTTTTCCTTATCTGATCTGTTAATATTTTAACATTTTTTTAAAAAATATGCTCTTTGTTATGGGTAATAGATGCCCATTAGATCCATAGATAGATGCATATGAGGCCCACTTCTGTCTCTTGTTGTTTTCCTTAAAACCCTATGATGTACTCCTATATATAGGACATATCACTCATGGAATAAGATCACTTCATTCTCTCTTTCTCACAACACGTTATTAGCACGAGTCTCTACCTCTTAGCTTTTCTAGGTAATCAAAAGTTCTAATAGTTCTTTTAGTTTGAATTCACAAGATTCAATGAGTAATTCATATTACTTTGTTGATATGTGTTTTTCATATAAATCTATTTTATCAATATTTAATCAATATTACTTATTGATAATACTTTGGATTCATCAAGCAATATGGTTCATATATATATATTTTTATTTATATTTCCCAGAAGGATTTATAATTTATTTATATATATATATATATATATATATATATCCCTGAAGGATTTATATTTTATTTATTTATATATATCCCAGAAGGATATTATATTGTTTATGCATTTTTTTTATGAATATACCTGAAGGATTTATATTTTATGAATATCCCTAAAGGATTTATATTTTATGAATATCCTAGAAGGTTTTATATATTTCAAATTAATATCCCAGCAGGATTTATATATTTTATTTATATTACTTATCCCAGAAGGATTTATATATTGTTTAATATTTTATTTGCGTATATATATATTTCTCTTATTATTCATTTATCATTTAATATTAAATTACATGATTCTTGGCATATTAATATAATAATATTGCTATTGTTATGTGATGATAATATTATTTTATTATTTTATTTCTCATATCTATTAATTTGATTCATGGTTCATAATATATTAATTTGAATTGAATATTGTTTATATATGATTTTAGTTGATTTTATTTCTGTATATTTTAATAAATAAGATCATGCTTTAAATTTCGTCTTAAATTACTATTGACTGAATTAATATTATGATTTTTGACTTTGACTTAGAGTAATTAATTTTGATTGACTGAATTAATTTGGTATGATTTTTTTTTTATATATTGACTATTGTATTGGTTTATATTGGTTTAACTGAATGCAGTAAATTATTTTGAATTGGTAAGAGTTGGTTTTAAATAGAAATCAATTCCTTCAGTTTCTCTTTCGCGGTTTGTTTAAATTATGACAATTCAGTCCTAATAATAAATTTGATCTGTTAATCATATTGGTTTAGTATTTATAAATGTGTTCTCAACTTCTCATGTTTTACGTTTTTGATTGTTAATTACATGTTTTAATTGAGAATCTAATGGTATGATAGAAATAAACTAATTGATAGAATGATTGAATTATTTTATTTTATGATATTATTATCATTGTTTATATCATATATGTAGATCATATATTTTACAAATATACAGATTTATTTATCATCATATTTTTGATGATATTAAAATCAAATAATTGATTATAAAGCAATCCAAATAAAAGGATTAATCACCAGAAGTGATATAATGTAAAGAGTAATCTAAAGAAAGTGATTGTATTATAAAATCACATGATTTGAAGTCTATAAGTAAGAATAATACTATTAATATAAAGATGTTAAAATACATCACAAAAATATTGTTGTCCTGCAGACACAATAGCAAAAATATGTTTGAGAAGTAGTTTTAAAATATTGTTGTCCAGCAGACATAATAGCAAATGAATTCTTATTAATAATATTTAATCTGTTATTATTTTATTGAATTTGTCACCTGAAGTGATAATAAGATGATACTTGTTATTGATATTAGTTATTTTTCTTTACTATATTTTGTTTATACATATATGTAGTTTAATAATTTTTATTTCTCTATTATTTTTATATTTATATGAATATTTTGTATTTGATTGTAGAAGAACCTGAAATTCTTTACATAAATCTAAGGAAAAGTATGATCACTATAATGCGACATTAGTTAAAGCTTATATAAGTCTTTGCATATAAGATTATTAGACCTGAAGTCTATACATAATCATTAATTATCTTGAAGATTATGGGAATAAAATTTGAATGATGTAAAGATGCTAAAAAGCATACTCTAATCTTAGACAAATAATATCGCCTTGTAGACAAATAATATTGTCCTGTAGACAAAATATCATTAAAGAAAATTTAAGAAATTATTTTGAGAAAATAATGAATTATTGATGAAAATCATTAATCTTGTCTAATTAGTTATGATCAATTCCCTGAAGTGAAAATGATATGCGAGTAAATAATTAAAGATGTGATTATAGACATGAATATGGATATGGATGGTTAATGTCAACGTCAAGATCAAAGAGTTTTATTTCAAAAACTCAAATTCTCATAAGAAGTGAGAAAATAAAGATAGTAGCAAATAAAATATATATATCTCTGGAAGAATATACAATCATTGATGCATTATATCTCTAAAGTCCCAGAAGTGAAAGAATTAAAGATATAATACAAATATCAAAAGTTTAAGGAATCAAAGATATAAGACATAATTCAAGATGGATATGTTATTGATTTTATACTATGATTCAATTCGAGATAGATGAACTAGAAGTATCATCATCTCGAGGGGAAGAATGGATGAAACCCGCAATCAATATATAATAAGTGGAACATCTAGAAGATTATGTTCACACTCAAGATAAACTTGATCATTGATCAAGAAAAATCTAACAATCCCTATATCATAGTCCAGAAGATTATATTCAAAGGATAAATGATCTTGATGAATTATATATAAAGTAACTCCAATGGATTTCAAAGTTAATCAAGTTAAGACAATATATGAAGAAAATTAAATAGATGTTATATAGTAAACCAGAAGTTTACCGAATATAACATATTATATAGTAAACCAGAAGTTTACCGAATATAACATACTTTGGCATGAACTGGTTAGACCATTCCGGTTCAAGAATTATGCGAAGTAAAATACAACATGTAGACATTTATTGAAGAACTAGAAGATTCTTCTTAATGATTTCTAATATGATATTTTATCATAAGAGATTATGATAATACAACAATTATCACTAGCCAAAATAGATTTAGAGTCTATTCATTTTCTAGAGAGTATACAAGAAACATATGTGGTTTAATAACCCATTTCGTGGACTAATCATCCTCTAGAAGAAAAATTTATTGTGTTTCTTCATGCATCAACAAAATGGTTGTATGTATCAATGCTTTTAATCTGCAACCTGAAGTTTGTGAGATTACTTGGTAGTACTAGTGAATTCACATCTTAAGTCTTTGATGAGAAAGTCATGTTTGTAAGAATAAATGTTGAACATTCAGTTGCAAAAGTTCATACACAAAATGCAAAAGCATTAATTCGCATAAAGCCAATGAGTAACTACTAGTTATCCCCATCGAAATTGGTTTTGGGTCAGAAACCTAATAAATTCCATCTTTAAGTATTTGGATGTACAATATACATCAATATTGCTCCACCACAGCAATATAAGATGGATCCTCGAAAGAGGTGGTAGATATATGTTGGATATGAATCTCCTTTGATAATATCTATAGCTATCCATGAAGGATTTAAATATGGCTTGATATGCATATTGTCATCTTAGTAAGCCAATCTTTCCAACATGAGGGGGAGAAAATAAATAGTTGGAAAAAGATTAAAGTTGGAATGAATTATCATTGATCCTCGGACTATAGAATGTGAAATAGAAGTCCTAAAGATAATTCATTCACAAAACTTACTGTATCAATTGCCAGATACATTTAGTGATCCAAATATAGTGATTGAGTCACTTACAAGCTGTAAATGCTCTTATAAGAATTGATGTCCCAGAAGGATAATATCAAGCTGCTAGTAAGTCTAAAGAACGCATGAAGCGTGATAGACCGGTTGGTTCCGAATATTAAAATCCTCAGAAAAGTAAAAAGAGCATAAATTGATAATGGTCAAACCGAGGAAACAAAAAAAAATTTATATGATCTCCAGAAGAGACATAAACATGACAAAGAAAGAAATTCAGGTACCTGAGACAAAGAAGAGATCTCGAGAATTAATTATGTCATGTATGAAATAAAATGGAACCATAAAAGCAAAACGACGTCGTAAATAAAATATTTGCATGCAATGTAGCAGTTGATGTTATGAATGAGAAAGAGGATCAAGAAACAAAGTCTATTGCATTGTGTACACAAAGTAATGATTTGGCCAAATCGAAAAGAAGCAATAGACGCAGAACTAAAATCTCTTAGAAAGAGAAAAGTATTTGGACCAGAAGTCCTTACACCTAAAAAGTGTAAAACGAGTGGGTTATAAATAGGCCTTTGTGCCTAAGAAAAATGATATGAAGAGATATAATCTCATGTGGTGGATGCAACTTTCAAGTTACTTAAGTTTGGCAATAAAAGAAGAACTTGACATATATGACCCACTAAACAATGACATTTATATAAAAGTCCCTGAAGGATATAATCATTGAGGAATTAATAATTTAATCGTTATGTTCCTGAAGAACACTAGCTATTCAATCAAATGAAAATAAATATGTTTCATGGGTATAATCACGAAAGTGAATATATAAGGCTAACTAATACCCATGTATATTTATCAAAGTATTATGGATCAAAAGAGATCTTTAATATGAATATCAAACTCTTGAAGAGTTATCAAAAATAGTATGATGCAAAGAATATGAGATAAAAGATTTTGGAAGACAAAGTTGTCTTCGGTTATCTCAAATAGACAATTTAGCAAAAGATATGTTATCTTAAAAATGCTCATATACATAAAGAATGCTCATATATATTTGGTCCCGAGGTATCATACTTAAAATGTTAATTGAGCAATGTATTGATCTTTTCACATAAAGTTTGGACCCGAAGTTCAAAAGATCAAGAAATGATTGTTTTTGTGAAAAGTTGTTATGTACAAGAAGTCCAATAAGGGATTATAAGATAATCACATGACTTTATTCATTAATATTATACTTATAATGATTACCAACATATGGTATATATGATTGGAATGCATCTCCTGAAGAAGATGCTTCCAAGGGGGAGATATATGACGATGTGTGTGGTTGTACTCTTTTTCCTTATCATGGTTTTTATCCCATTGGGTTTTTCCACGAAAGGTTTTAATGAGGCAACAAAGAACATACAAATGAGAAACACCTAAAGGAATTCAAGAGATGAAAGTCTAAAGCAGAAGAATGGCGATATTAATGTTCTGAAGATTGTTCAAGTGAAGATCTTGAAGATTTCTTTAAACAAGGAATTTTCAGCGGCTACTTTCAAGGAGTTAGTTCATCTTATTGGATTATGTCATCTCAAATATCTAGACGGATGTTCTCATGAGGGGGAGTAATTACCCGCTGCACTCTTTTTCCTTAACAAATGTTTTTCCCATTGGGTTTTCCTTGTAAAGGTTTTAACGAGGCAGTATCCTACGCGATTAGAATATATTTTTGTATAATGGACATCTAAGGGGGAGTGTTATGGGTAATAGATGCCCATTAGATCCATAGATAGATGCATATGAGGCCCACTTCTGTCTCTTGTTGTTTTCCTTGAAACCCTATGATGTACTCCTATATATAGGACATATCACTCATGGAATAAGATCACTTCATTCTCTCTTTCTCACAACACTCTTGTCATTCTTTCTTTTCTTCTTTTTAATTTTTCTTTCGATGGGTTTTTGGCTTGTCTTTTACAAGCAGTTCAAGTAACGTTTCTAGTTGTGTTAAAACTTAAAACAAGTCTCGACGTTTCCAATAATTTTTTTTTTCAGTTTTGAATTTGAAGGAGATAAAATATAAAAATGTCTTTACTATTTTACGGCTAGTTTCAATACGAAACTGTGACGTATCAATTATTGTTATTATATAAAAAAATACGTTGATGCTTTTTGCTTTTGTGATTTTTATGGCAACTTGTTCATCGTTTGGTCTGAAAAATATGATGCGTTTGTGATAAACTTATCATTTAATGGACACAATTCATCAGTGAGTGATAGATACATCAGTGACCATTACTTTTCTTCTTGTCAATGCATTTTAAAAATCTTGATAACTTGTAAGCAACTTGTTCAACGGTAAGAAAACTTGGAATTAATTTAATTTATACAAACTATGGTCAAAACCAAACCGAACTGAAAATGAAGATCGATTAAACCTAATCAAATACAGTTTATAGAAAAATTAGGTCAAATATATTTTGTTATGAAAATCAAATCCAAACAAACCGAAAACATATCAAACTGAGTCCAAACAAAGTTAAATCTCAAATCAAACCTCACACATTTCTTTTTAAAAAGGATCAGAATTAAATTGAAATAGATACAATCATAGAAGTTCGATTTCGAATATATTTGAAACTCAAAAGCTCGGGTATATGTTTAAACCGAAAACTGGATTAGACTCTCTCCAAATATCATATATGCCTCCATGGCCTCTCAGAGAGGCTTACACAATCAGCATGCCTAAAGCAATCAACGAGATGATCAATTGTTAACCCTGCAGCTTGCATGAACGAATGTACGATCACTGGACCAACGAATCGAAACCCTCGTTTGATCATATCTTTGCTAATTATCTCAGCCTTGGGAGATCTCAATGGTACGTTTCTTGAATACTTGAATTTGTTGATAATCGGTTTGTAATCCATAAAGCCCCACATGAAGCTGCTGAATGATCCAAATTCCTTGACTACCTGCAAGATATTATTTTCTTTGGCTTTAATAGAAGAACATACAAAAGAAATTATAAGGGTAGTTTGAAAATATGGAAAAAAAAAGTTGAAACTTGCCTTGACTATGCATTTGGCATTGTCAACTATACACCTGACCCTACTCTCTTGTAACATTATTGCTTTGTTTGAAGCAATCTCTGTGATCTCCTTCTCTCCCATTTTAGCCACCAGATTTGGGTCAAACTCACAAAATGCCTCTCTAGTTTCACAAATTGTCAAAACACCTATAAATTATTATTTTACAATTTTACATGTATAATGTAACAAATCATGATACATTACTAAGAGAAACTTTACCGAAAGAGTTCTTTGCGCTTTAAGATCTCGGTCCAATTATAGTCCATTAACATCCCCGACATGGCAAGGAACTCAAAAAGCAAGCTGTTTAATTTTAATTATTAATCACCATGCAAAAGTTATTTTTCTTTTTACAAATTAAGTTAAACTATAAGCATAGTATATAACAATATAGTATATTTATTTGTTTCTATACGAAATTAATCTCATAAATTGTGGAAGCTATAATCATACTTATCATCATAGACAGGGACTCCCCATTGCTGATCATGAAACGTTACGTAGACTTCATCTACAAAGAAACAAAAAGAAACCTCATAATGATCATAACGGAATATGATTTGGTTTAATCACAATGCTTCTCTAATTAACTTTCACATATAGTACTATTTAGTAATAACATTATTTTGGAGATCTCCTAATGATCTTATTCTTACCACTTTTCTTGGTGATCCAGTTACACCTCTTTGGTTCATCACTATTGAACTCCTGATATAGTTGTTGTTGTTGTTGCGGAATACTTTTTGGAACAAATGTTCCTCTTCTGCGGGGAGATGAGATTAACCCTAGTGCTAGAGAGATTCTTTGTTCCAAAGTGGAAGTTGAATCCGTGGCAAAAGAATCAGTCGAGTTTTGAGAGAGGGATAGAGATATAGTAGAGAGTGAGAAAGAAGAAGAAGTACTACGTTGAAGCGTGATCGGATAGATCCTCTTCAAGTGTTTCGTAAAGAAATTTGAGTTTTGCTTAGTCTCTTTCTCTCTTACACTCTTGCTCTTCTCCAAAATCACTCTTCTTGTAGGACTTGCTTTGTACATCTTTGATTTTGGAGTAATTCAAAACCAAGAATAGTCACAGGTACTTATAGGAGAGCAATGCACCATAAAATGGAGGTTTAAACTTTTAAGTTAATGTGGTTACAAGAGCTAGATGGAAGTAACTACACCTAAGTTGGTGAAATGTGGATTTCATTTCGTGAAATTTTACGATATTTGAATACTTTAATTTCTTCATTGGTATATACTATATGAATAAAAAGAAACGGCAAGTTTCATAAATAAACTTAAATAGTGAGACTTCTTTAAGTTGAAAAAGACATACCACGATTTTGAATTTATTTAAGTTGTTTTAGATCTAATGCATGTATCAAGAAAGGTGACATATAACCAAGTTGGTGAAACGATCCATCTCATTATCTTTTTTAATCCACCCAAATTTAAATATTTAATTTTCTGGAGTTCTCTTTTTGTACTTGATTTGTGGTGAAAAGTGAAAACTAATGTCGGAGTATGATGCCGCCGTTGGATTAAAACCACACTAGTGTAGTTCGCCCACTCGCTAATTATGAAAAAGTGATTAGTGATATTTTACCAAAAAAGGTGATTACTGATATGTTATACGGTGAAATAAATAAATAATCGTAAAACAGATTAGTCTTAGCTTCTACTCTTTGCTGCTGCATGAAGCATGATGATTTTTAAGAGAAATTAACGCCTCGCCTGTTTTAGACAAAGAACTCTCATCTTTTCTTTTATGTATATATACTTTTTTTTTCTAGACTACGTACGTCGGTACGTGTGTTTACTTTGTTTATGTTTTTTCTTGATATAATACACTTCGATCGTTTAAGTTAGGTGAATGTTATGCATGTAATTAAACAAAGTGTAAACTGATGTGCCGCGTATTTACATGTGGATGTGGTTTGATCCGGATCGTACCATGTCCTTTAACCGGCAGGAAATTAAAACCGGGACGGAGATTTGATCCGGTTAATTAAAAAAGGTTTAAATCATAAACCCAAGAATTGTAAAACCCTTTTCCGCTCCGTCTGCCCTCCAAACTTGCCGGGAAAACCAAATTATTTCTCCGACGAACTTGACTTAGCAACCCATTTCTCAAATACGCTTAATTTTCTCTGGAAACGACTAGGGTTTCTGCGAAATTCTCCAATTGGCAGTCCCCAAATTCCATGATCTGTAGATGGATTGCATTCAATCCAAGCAAAGTGTCTCGTATCTTATCTCCTTTCTCTTCCCTCTTATTCACTAAATACTCCTTCTCCGTCGCGAAAGTCGACGATGAGCCTAATCCCACAACCAATTTCACTTCCGATCACAGAGATTGCTTCGATCAGGAGATTCTCTTCGGGATGAAGAATTTAGGGTTCCGGGAGTATCTCCACGGGGATCAGTTTCGAGGCTTGGTTTCCGATTTGAGGCAAACTCATGTCGAAGAAGCCATGGGTGAATTAATGGCTGAAAGCCCAGATCTTTCGGTTTGGTTTTTCAATGAGCTGAAAGATGTTTATGGGTTTCGCCATTCGAGGTTTTCCACATTGTTGGTTTCGCACATTTTAGCCGCTCAAAGACGTTTCAAAGAGCTCCAAGTGATTCTCGAACATCTTCTCCAAGAAGAAGGCAAGTCTTCTCTTTTTAATTATTTTGTCCTGTCTTTAGATAGAAACAATCGTTTTATGAATCAATTTTACTGAAAACTTAGAGCTTTGGCTGAAGTAGATGCGTATAAATAGAGAAAAGATGGGAATTTGGAGTTTCTATGTAGAAAATTGGTTTGATTTCAGATACTGTTTGGTTGGAATGTTAATCGATTGTATTTCATACTTAGACTGCGTTTCCTGAAGATGATTTATTGCATTCTTTTAGGCTCTGGCTCAGCTTATTTGCTATGCGAGCTTCTCTCTAGTAGCTTCAGAAAGTGGGACTCTACGGGACTTGTTTGGGATATGTTGTTGTTTCTTACGTCGAGATATAAAATGGTAGATGATTCCCTCTATATCCTGGAAAAGATGAAGGATCTGAAACTGAATGTGTCGACACAAGCATACAACTCTATCTTGTATAACTTTAGAGAGACGGATAAGATGTGGGATATGTACAGAGAAATCGATGCTAAGAACGAGCACACGTACTCAACAGTTGTAGATGGTTTGTGTAGGCAACAAAAGGTAGAAGATGCAGTTTTGTTCCTCCAAAATTCTGAGTGGAAAGATATTGGCCCTTCTGTAGTTTCTTTCAATAGTATAATGTCAAGTTACTGTAAATTGGGTTTAGTAGATACGGCAAAGTCGTTTTTCTGTACAGTTTTGAAATGTGGATTAGTTCCTAGTGTATATAGTCACAACATACTCATCAATGGACTCTGTCTAGCTGGTTCTATCGGAGAAGCTTTAGAACTGGCTGGTCACATGAATGAAAATGGAGTGGAGCCCGATACTGTGACATACAACATTCTTGCGAAAGGGTTTCATCTTCTCGGTATGATCAGTTCGGTTTGGGAAGTTGTTCAAGAAATGCGGGAGAAAGGTTTGAGACTTGATGTCATTACATACACGATATTACTATGCGGGTACTGTCAGTTAGGAAACATTGACAAGGGTTTAAGGCTGCTGAAGGATATGTTGTCGAGGGGATTGGAGTTAAACAGTATCATCCCCTGCAGTGTAATGCTCAGTGGTTTATGTAAAACAGGACGTATCGATGAAGCTTTGTCGTTATTCTATGAAATGAAAGCCAACAGTCTCAGGCCTGATCTTGTGGCGTACTCTATTGTGATTCATGGCCTCTGCAGGTTAGGAGAATTTGATATGGCTGTTTGGCTTTACGACGAGATGTGTAACAAAAGAATTCATCCGAATTCGAGGACGTGTGGTGCTATGTTGCTTGGTTTATGTCAGAAAGGGATGCTAAGTGAGGCAAGAGCGTTTCTGGATTCTCTGATTTCAACTGGCTCCACGCTGGATATCATTCTTTACAATATCGTCATTGACGGATATGTCAAGTCTGGTTGCGTTGAGGAGGCTTTAGAGCTATTCAAGGTAGGGATTGAGAGTGGTGTAACTCCTACTGTTGCGACTTTCAATTCTTTGATAAACGGGTATTGCAAGATCCGGAATCTAGCTGAGGCTAGGAATATCTTGAATGGCATCAAGTTATATGGACTTGTTCCAACCGCTGTGAGTTATACAACTCTGATGAATGCATACGCTAACTGTGGGAATACTGAAAGAGTAGATGAATTGCGCCGGGAAATGAAAGCAAATGGAATCTCACCAACCGATTTCACCTACTCGGTGATGATTAAAGGACTTTGCATAGCCGGGAAGCTTGAAGAATGCGAGCAGGTACTCAGGGACATGGCTTCTGAAGGTAAAACTCCAGATCAGATCACTTACAATACAGTTATTCAGTATCAATGCAGGGTTAAGGATTTATCCAAAGCATTTAAGTTATTTGAAGATATGAAACTTCAAAAACTTGATCCTACGCCTGCAACTTATAATATTCTAATCAACGGCCTCTGTTTCTACGGTTACATAGAGGATGCTGACAGGTTTCTCTGTTCGCTTCAGGAGCAGCGTGTAAATTTGTCCAAATTTGCTTATACCACATTGATCAAGGCACATTGCGTTAAAGGTGACCCTGAAATGGCAGTGAAGCACTTTCTTCAGCTTCTAGACAGAGGATTCGATGTTTCTATCAGGGATTACAGCGCGGTGATCAATCGTCTGTGTAGGAGACAATTGGCAAACGAGGCTAAATTCTTCTTCTCTCTAATGTTATCTCGAGGTATATCGCCTGACTTAGACATTTGCAGAGTGATGATCAAGTCATCAGATGTGCTTGCCTGGATAATCAAATCCGGTTTGTTGCCTGATTAGTAATCAGCAGAAGTTTTCTGTTCTTGTCCCATCTCATCTGCTATAGCTGGAGAAGGCACACTTTCAGTAGAGAAACTCAGATGAGGTAACAGACTAATCTAAGCTACTATGGTATCATCGGCACAGTTGTATCACATTAGCTTCTTTGAAGGATCGCTGTAAGTGATTTTTCTTGACCATTTCTCTTTGTTGTCCATCTATCACCAACTTCTTGTGTCTTAAACCCTTGAAATTTGATCAAATGAATTGTGTGGCTTTCTGGTTTGATTGGAACAGGGCTCTTAATGTCTTCCACTTTTGGTCAAGTAGCAGAGAAAGCAGCTTTTCAGTTTCTTCAGCCAAACACGAAGTGTATTGGGCGTTTTGCTGCTTGAGTCTTAAGCTCTATCTGTCTTGTTCAGGTTCTTCTGAAGGTAAAACCATTGGTTCTTGTGCTTTCCCAGCTTCTTCACCAAATCTGAAATGTGATTATAAGTTATAACATGCTTGGAATTGTAAATTTTAGTGTTGGTGGAAGTGTTCAAGTGGACAAAACAGTCTTGATCCTATTCAACTGCAAACTAAGACGCGACTTTACATCTTCATTTCGACCAGATACCAAGATTCTTGACTGTAACACTTTAAAAGTCTCTGACGTTCTTGCTAATCTAAGCGCGTCTTGTCAATGTTTGAAACACTGTTTGTACCAATTCCCAACACTTATACTAGGTCAAGTGGTCAACACATCACATTTGTTCATTATACTTTAATGTAAAAGAAGCCAATTATACAAATGTATAGAAGAAGAAAATCAATAAATTTCGGTAGTATTTCACAGAAATTCTACAAATATTTGATCATTTCTTTTCTAAAAGTACGCTTTAATTATATATATACTGTGGCTAACTATGAAATTCGAGAATATCGACCAAGAACAAAATATGATTTAGATAACACAACTTGGTTATACATACCACATTTCTATGTATAATTAAAACGAATAAACGATGTTACAAACACAAAGCTCACAGTTACCCATATATATGTATTTAAAATCTTCTGGTGATATCGAATAAGAAAGAGCATTTTGTGGAGTCTCTATGTATGATTCAGTTGTTCTTGGGAGGATGGTGCCTTGGTTTCCAGTAATCCGCAGTGTAGGCAACGAGATCATCCTCTTCCTCAACAACTATCTCTTTCTTTGTTGGCTTTTTCGAATTCATCACCATCTTTGTCGTTTCCTTACTAAACTCTTCTCCACTTCTTCCACGTACTTGTACCTTCTTCATGGTATCATCATCATGCTTCATCACCTGATTTACATGTTAGTCATCATCAATATCCCAAGAATGTACATATAACTTGAGTCATTCATGAACTTAGCAAAATTTGAGGTGGAAACTCAAACTAATATATGAGGGATGGGAAAAAAAATCACAGTTGTGTCATGTGTGCGTAATGTGGAAATCAACTTTATGTACTGGTCTCAAACCATCGATTGATTCGTTCTTAGGTGTTCTGATTAATTCACTACTAAAATAATACATAAAAGTAAACATCTGGGACGTGTTACCTCTGCATTTGGAACGACGTCAACAGTTGACTTCTCATTCTCTCCTGAAAGCATAAAATATGACATATATGTTAGCTGCGTTCTACTTTAAACAATTAAATAAATCATGCATGCATCTATATTTCATGCAAAATGAAAAAAAAAAAAAAAAAAAAAAAAAGATGATAGGTTTTGGTGGCTGATTGTCATTCTCATAATGCAAGTTATTACGTATAGATCAGAAATTGCGAGTCAATTATTTCGAATATTCACGGCACTTTGAATAATTGATAATAATGGATAAATTAAAGGGAAATAAAAGAGAGAGAGAGAGAGAGAGAGACCATGAAGGGAATATCCCAAGGAGAGGCAGAACAAAAGAAGTATCAACAAACATAGAAAGCTTGAAGTGATGGTCATCTCTTCTTTCTTCTCTTAGCTACGAAAATGTTCTCAAAAAAGAGTTATGTCATCAAATAAAGCAAGGATGATGAAGACTGGAAGAAGGTTAGCTAGTGTTTATATAGGATATCTAAGGAAGAAAACTCAAGAGAATGTCATAGATTATCTAATTTTCATTTTACCATAAGCCATGTGTCTCTATTGGGAACCTGCCATAGACGTTGGGACGTGCGTAAATTCCCAACAAATGTAGGAAACTGTAAACTGCAACATGAGGATCCAAGTTCACACTTCACAGGCACATATCACTATACATATGAGACTCTTCTAACTAAGATAGCAAGATTAGAAAAGAGAAAGAGAAAATAGTAAATTCAATTTCATCTTCTATAGTCAAACTTAGAGAATTAGCTAAATGGTACCATTCACAAAAATCCAAAAAAAAAAACATTTTGTTGACCTAAATTATACATACGGAACAGCTTGCTAAGTCGACAAGAACATTGTCCCTTTTTGATTCCTCGGAAAGGGAAATTAACTAAGGAAAAGGGGAAAATAGTGCATAAATGCGTGGGTAAATACGTTAATAATTTTTTTTTCTTATATCTGTTATTTTGGTCAAACAACAGAATGGACGGTATATATATGTGTTTTTATCATTATATCAGATATTTTGTAGCAAAAATAGCCATTTTGCAATTGAACGAAGCCCACGCCAGAGTAAAATCTGTGAAATTGTCTCTCAAAACCTCTAGTTATTCACGCATCTTCAAAGAAAAGGCCATACAACATTTAAATGTGTAGTGCTTCCATTTGATAAATGATATGAAATACGTACCAATATTACTTATCAGAAAATATAACTATTTGATGATCTCAATTTTATTTTCACATTATTTTATGATCTCAATTTACTTATCTCACAAGTACACGAAGTACGAAAGTGAAAAGGCAATAATTTACGTTGGGAATGGCCCAAATACATCGAATAAGGAGAAGAAACATAACGTTGAATGCAATTTACAGTTTATGCTTTAGTTTTTTTTAAAAAAAGAAGAATAAAAAAGAATCAGTTGGGTGTGGTATGTAAACTATGGTCTATATAATTTCCATAATTGGAAAATGTGTAGCTTTGTTAGTATCAATATTTTGTATGCTATTTCTCCCACAATTGCACCAAAATTTAAGTAGCTAATTGCTTTACCCGATCAAAAAAAAAATTTCTTTTTTTTTTCTTTCTAAAAAAGTGCGTTGTTGTATCATCTGGATTAGATTTAATCAACTTTTAGTGTGTGAGCTGTGAAAAATTGGTAATATTTCTTTATAAAACTTAATATTGATACAAATGACTTATCTTAGTAAATCTCTACACAATTTGAAGGTCTCAAATTTTCGACCACTTAATATTTGACTTTATATGTATTTATAATTGTGCATGTGATTCTTATTCTTTTATATAATTTTACCTTTTTAAAAACGATTTTCTTAGTTAATATGAAATTTATTAGGTTCAATGGCTATGCATTATATGTAAATATATCATTCAAACTCTGAAAATCCGTAATCATCATCATCATTCGTGATGTAATGCAGAAAATGCGCTAAACAGAGAAAGACTTAGCAGCTCTTTCCACTACCAGTTTTCACCTCACCACCATTTGGCATTTGGTTCATGCACTTTGATGTAAATCATTTAGTTTGTTGGGCCTGTGGTCAAAGCCCATTGGCGTGAAGCTACATCTTGTCGACCGGTTTCTTCGCGCTTGCATACTTGAACAACCATCTAAAGTTCTGAACATAACCAAATAGGCCCAATGTGTGTTCTCATATTTGCTTTATAGATTAAAAATCCGTGATCTTGTATTTGTTTTAGAATAAAAATCTGTGATATCATGTTAAATTAAAGACACTTGATTCGACTGATTGAAAATCAAATCATGAATTAGAGGGACTTATCATGTCGTCAAGTATGCAATAATGCTAATCAGCAAAATTTGAATTCATACTCGTTAAATCGAAAAAGGTATTGCTCGTGCAAGTCCAAAAGAAAGATTGATGTGGAATTTCCTTCAGTAATGATGATATTAAGCTTTCTGTTCCTTTAAACGAATAGATTAAAAATTAATTTAGACTCTTTTATTCTCCACTACACATCACTGTTTCCCTTTATTAGGTTTAATTTTTCTATTCCTTCTTTAATTATTATTAATTTCTATCAAGTAGCATCTAGAAGACTAGAACAGTGATCAAGTATGTGGGCGTGTGTATCCTCATACATATCATTGTCTTTAGTTGATACATGATGACATTCTTTTTGCTGTTTTTACGATTTTTAAAAGTCATAATGAAGATTGTACATTGTTACAACATTCATTATCCGTCTTATAAAATCGTTACAACATTCATTTCCGTACACACGTTAATTCATTAACCCATAAACAAAGAAAGCGAATTTTGTTTGCATAATTAAGGAAATTAATATATTGTGTTAAGCATTTTTGTGATTAAAAAAATATTGTATCAAGCCTTAATCTTAGGTAGCCATAAATATTTAGATAGACACTATTTATAAAAAAAAGGGAAAACATTAGCAACCATTAATTAAAGAAACAATATCAATAGCACCCATCATTATTGCATTAGCCAATCTTTTATTCTTAGTTTCTTACCAATTACTCTAGTCTCTACATATATTAAGCCAACAACAACAACAACAAAAAAAAAAAAAAAAAAAGATTCTTGAGTGAAAATGGGAACAGCGACGTCGACGATGGCGGCCAAGTTAGCATTCTTCCCACCAAATCCGCCGTCGTACACGGTGGTGACGGAGGAATCGACGGGGAAGATGAGGATATCGACGGAGATGATGCGTCACCGGAGAGATGAGGAAATCGAAGTGGTGAAGATAAAGACAAGAAGAGGGAATGAGATCGTGGCAATGTATGTGAAGAATCCATTGGCTAAACTGACGGTTTTGTATTCTCACGGCAACGCAGCCGATTTAGGTCACATGTTCCTCATTTACAACGAACTAAGTCATCATCTCAATATCAATCTCATGGGGTTAGTTTATCTATATACGCATGCTATCTAATTAATATATGCATTGTTTATGTTTATTTTGACATTTTTGGGAATTAAGCTAACTTCCATTATTCTTGTGTGAAAAATATTAGATTTTATTCAATTAACAAAGTTATGGTATAGTTCTTCATTTTTAACATGCTGACAAAAAAAATTACTTGTTATTTCTGAATTTGTTCAGCTTAGGACTCCCAATTATAAAATCATTATGTTTGGCATACCGGACAAAAAATCACATAATTTCGTCAAATTTCTTAGCTCATTATTGATAAATTAAACAATAAGAGTGTCTGGATAGTTTATAAAAATACAGAACAGATCAGTGTACAAGTTTGACTACAGAACCGACCGAGTTTACATAAATGATACAGTACTTGTTTTATATAAAAAATTAATGAATGATTTTCTGTGATAATAATTGCAGATACGATTACTCAGGATATGGGCAATCCTCTGGTAAGGTAAGTCCTAGATTCCCATTTTATTTTTAGCGCGTTCGTTTCATAAATATACCTACGGAAATGGACTAATTTAGCTGGATACGTAGAACATTTATAGTCATATAGTATAGCCCAAAAGGCAAGTAAAACATAAATTTGATTGACCAATTACATTTACTATCAGCCCCAAATTTAATCATTTGGACAACGGGAATATATGGACAAATTGACCTTGCTATTATTGCCTATTGCTATAATGGGGATTTTGATTTGGATCGTAATGTTGAAAGCCGAGCGAGCAAGAGACGTACGCAGACATAGAAGCAGTTTACGATTGGCTAAGAGAGACGTACGGTACCAAAGATGAACGTATCATTCTGTACGGTCAATCTGTGGGAAGTGGACCGTCGCTTGAGCTTGCTTCTCGTCTTCCACGTGTCAGAGCACTTGTTCTTCACAGCCCTTTCTTGTCCGGTCTACGTGTCATGTACGCCGTCAAGCACTCCTTCTGGTTCGACATTTACAAGGTTCGTTAATGAGAAGATCTCAGCACTGATCTCAAACCTCTAATCCAGTATAAAACCAAAAAAAAAAAAAAAAAAAAAAAAACCTCTAACAAAGTATCTAGAGATTTGTTAGACTGATAAGAGTTTTGATATTGCAGAATATTGACAAAATTCAACTCGCGGAGTGTCCCGTTCTTGTGATTCACGTAAGTGTATTTTTCTCATTACACTATAGAGTATATATGAAATTATAATAACAACTAGGTCCTCTTCAATTGCGTGCAATGCAGGGAACAGATGACAAAGTGGTGGACATTTCACATGGGAAACAGTTATGGGAACTATGCAAAGAAAAATACGAACCCTTATGGCTCAAAGGAGGAAGCCATTGTAATCTTGAGATGTTCCCTGAGTACTTACCTCACTTAAGAAAGTTCATATCAGCCATTGAGATGCTTCCTGTGCCAAAATTCCGACGCCACTCATCATTGGCTGAGCATGACCACAAGAAAGAGAAACAACAAATGGATTCAACTAAGAGTAGTACTAGCAGTTGGATTGGATCTAGGCATAGCACAGAATGTGCTACTTCTAGAGACCAATCAAGAAAGATTAGTACCGGTCGCCGGTTTGGGAAGGCGAGAAACAGTATGGATAGCTTCGATCGGCCCAGGAATAGCTTTGACAGGTTAGTACTTAAACCATTAACGATCGAACGATTCCTTTATCGTTAGTCTTGATGTTATAATATATGTGATGTTCTTAACCTTATAAAAATCTGGTTGTAGGTTGGGTGAAATGGTGAGATCTGTTCGGTTGTGTAACATAGATTGTGTGAAGAATTCAGTTGCAGAGGTCTGAAGATTGTTGTCAGAAAGAAACCAGTTATTGTTTATTTTTTATTGGGCTCGTTGGTTTGATTTTTTGGAAAAGATAAAACATATTTTATCTCCATTTAATTCAATACACAAATCCCCCTGTGTCAATCCAGGTGATGACACATCAGCTTTTTCAAGAAGGGAGGAGCTGACACCTCAGCAAAAACGTCTGGCCAATAGGAACATTTCAAATAATACCAGTCAGCATTTCATTAATACACATCAGCTTCTTAACCGGTTTGATTTAAGTGAAATATAAATTGGTTTAATTTGTTCTTTCTTATTCCACCGAACCGGTATAATTGATTTTATCCGCAGAAATAATTTCGACGCGAATTCAGAGGCCAGTCTCTTCTTCTTCTCTGTGTCGAGTTTCAACGAGAATTAGTTGCGGGAGAAAATGGATTTATTTGATTTTTTACGTCGTCCCTAAAAAGAAGATTCACGCAGTCAATAGACAGCTCACACAGAGATAATTAAAACAGGCTACATGCCCAAACTATTTTATTTCACATATATTTAATAATAAAATGATGACCAAGATTAAATTAAAATATAACAAATTGAAAGAAAAAAATACCGCGGCGTAGCGCGGGTCTAAATCTAGTTTTCTTAAAATCATATGCATGTTCATAATTTTTATTTGATATATGACTCATATGATTTAGTGATCCAATAAAAATTAATTCCCACCTTTTTTTATTTCTAACTTATTTCTTATCGTAAATATTAGGGTAAGGTTAATTGGGCTCTATCTATTTGGGCTTCTCTTCTATGTGCCATTTCTGGTTGGTTGATGTTGGATATATAAATTGTTGGTTGTTTCAAATCATCTCAAATACAACATTAATACAACATAAACAAAGGTTACACGTCAGCGCCACGTAAGCTACCAGACCAAGCTTCGTAAGTTAACAGAGCGTGTGTACGGATGGGACAACCCACGACGAACACAAGTTTCTACGCCACTGAAATAAATTTCGTCAAACTGAGAAGATGTTCTGTTGCAAAGTACTCGCTGAAGTGTATATAAAGAAACCCTAAAAGCTCACAAAGTAGATCAAAGACAAGAAAGAAAGAAAATGGCTTCTTCTCATCAAATTTACAAACTAATCACCATTTCACTTCTCTTCCTCTCCTTCACATTAACCTCTCTCGCTGAAAACGTCCAGCTCGCAAGCGAGACTCAATGCAAATCCGGACCAGGAGCATCGTTGTGTAACAACTACAAAGAATCTAAGAAACTCAAAATCATAGCGTTTTTTTCAATCCTAGGGGCGAGTATAATCGGTGTTTCTCTACCGTTGATTACCCGCAAAATTCCGGCGTTAGGACCAGACCGAGATCCTTTCGTGATCGTTAAGGCACTGGCCTCGGGGGTGATCTTAGCGACGGGATATATGCACGTGTTACCTGACTCTTTTGCCAATCTCAATTCCACTTGCTTGCCAAACAATCCATGGAGGAAGTTTCCGTTCACGACGTTTATCGCTATGATCTCTGCTTTGCTCACGTTGATGGTGGATTCTTATGCCATGAGTTGGCAAAAAAAGAGAATGTTGAAACCGCAACCAAATGTCGTCATCGAAACCCTAGAGAATGGATCGAAGGAATTGGAGAATGAAAATGGGAGTATAGTCGCCGACGAAGCAAAATCTCAGCTTATTAGGTTTCAAGTCATTGCTCAGGTAGGCAAATCTTTTCCAATATTTCATGGAACCCTAACTTTGATAATAATCAATTGGTGTTAGGTATTGGAGCTAGGGATTGTAGTCCACTCAGTTGTTATAGGCCTTGCAATGGGAGCTTCGGATAACAAATGCACAATACGTTCTCTCATCGCCGCTCTTTGTTTTCATCAGCTATTCGAAGGCATGGGACTTGGTGGTTGCATTCTTCAGGTACCTGAATTAGACCAGCAATCACTTGGCCAAATAATATATCACATTTCTCAAAAATTAAAATATTAGTCAATCATCAAGTTATTGTAGTTTAGTACTTCTCATTGTATTAACTCTTTGTAATAGATTTGTGTGTTTTGTTTGTTGGTTTCTTAGGCGGAATATGGAAGCAAAATGAGATGGACGATGGTGGTTTTTTTCTCGGTCACGACACCGTTTGGGATCGTTCTAGGAATGTTGTTAGAAACGGTATACAGCCCGTCGAGTCCTACGGCATTGATCGTGGTCGGGGTCTTAAACGCGTGTTCGGCCGGTTTATTGAACTACATGGCACTTGTTGATCTATTGGGTGCAGATTTTTTGGGACCAAAGTTGCAAGGGAACATGAAGCTTCAGACGGTGGCTTATGTTGCTGTTTTTCTAGGTGCTGGAGGAATGTCTGTAATGGCCAAATGGGCTTAGAGTATACAAGATTGAAAATTTACTTATTTGCCAATTTCTAGATTGATTTTCTTAGATTTCCCCGGTTAATAATTTTGTCTGTAAAAGTGCCCTTTGATGGTACGTAATAAACACAATGGCGATGAACAAGTTCATCCTTTGTTTGAGTGATCCAATAAAATAATGTTTTAACTTCGACCTCGTTATATGTTTTAACTGCTTCAAGCCCAATTTTTCTGCCATTCAAGTGCTTCACTTCTACTTTTTTGCACACATATTAATAAAACTATTAAAAATTCTAATTTACCATTATAATTTCATTAAAAATGTATTCTCTTTCTAATTAATACATTACTATAACAAGGTTAAAACTGAGTTTTAGTTAATAAAATTGCATTGGAAATACAAAGTAACACTTTTTGTTTTACAAAAAGAAAACTTTGGAATGCCATTCTTTGTGAAACTCTTTAGTAAGTCAATTACGTTTCATTAAAATGGAAACTTATAATATAGTAATAATAGATTGCTTTTCAAGTCAAATTGTTTATATTCAACGCCTAGTAGTCAGCACATTAGCTAAGTTGTCATTTTTGTGCCCAAAAACATAATATATAATAGTATAATATCCCATCCACCATAAGAAAATAAACATTATCAAACAGTAAATCACGTTCTCAAATCCGAAACTCTAAATTGTTAAACACAAAAAGATATATGATGGCATCAAAGGCAACGTTTCTCATTTTGTTCGCTCTCTTTCTTTCCTGTAAGTCGTGGTTTCTCTCTTCTCTTCTCTTCTATCAATCAAATCGATTTAAATCATAGTTTGGATCTGATGGAATTGTAAAACATGAACAGACATATTGTTGGTGAGCGTTCCTGGAGCAGAAGCTCAGTTGATAATTCCATGCAAGACATCACAACAATGTAAATCGATCCGATGCTCGAACGGTAGCGGTCAATGTGTGAACAAACAATGCCAATGTCCGAGCCTCAAACAGGCTAACCAGATAACGACAGATGGTCTTGCGCCGTGCAAGACGGTCTCTGATTGTGCTGCTTCTCATCAATGCCCGGAGGGTTTATATTCTTGCGTTGAAGGAAAATGTATTTGTGTGCCTTAGTATGTTCAAATGTTATGACTTAATTGATCCAAAGTTTAATAAAAATAAATTTTTGTTTTATGTCTTTTTTCCTCCCATTTCAAATCGCAAGCACTCACATATAATTTTTTGTTACTTTTGAGAACAGGTTTACACATATTATATTGTTTCTTCTATTATATGTTCTCTTTCTTCGAATAGAATCTAAAACACACATGCACCACCCACATCGAATTAAAACGTGAAACAAAAGAAAAAGCAAATTTTTTTTTGACAACGAAAAAGCAAAATTATATAATGAAAAAAATCATTTTAATATATGTTTTTAAAAGCCATATAAGCTCGACATTTGTTCTTTAATTAAATCATGTGCTCGTCGGATTTGCATCAATTAACATACATAGCAATGACACGTATTGCGATCATACGAAGGATTGTATGTACATACTTTGTATTTGCACGTTTGAGGGCAGACTCCGTTACAATCAGAGTTTATTTTGCAATGCGGATGCACTTGGATGTCAGACATAGGACTCATCGCTGAAGTAGTAAGAACTTGATCATCTACGGGAGGAAGACAATGGCATCCGGGTTCTCTTTCACCAGGACATTGACAAAATGGTGGATATGGAAATTCTCCTCCTCTTATTGCTTCAGATACCATCGACAAATCTGCAGCCGAAAGATTTAAAAATTTAGTTAAATGTTACCAAAAAAAAAATTCGATATTTCAAATTTAAAGCTATATGGTTTGTGTAAATTCTTACAAGATGCAACAATGAGAACGAATACGAAGTGAATGACAAGTTTTGCCATGATGTTTTAAGTTCTTAGAAGCGAATAAACCTTCTTTTTTTTTGTGAATGAAGTGGTACATATTCATCAAACCAAATATATCGCTTTATGTATAGAGAAAGAGGTTACTGTAGAAAATTTCACCATCTGTAGTTTAGTTAAGTAAGTTCATAATTTAGTTAATTGATTTCAGAAGTTCAAAGGCTGCATAAATGTTTGACCGTGATCATGGTAACACGGTAATAATTTGAAAGTAGGTGTTGTTGACTTGTTAGTAAATAGGGGGTGCCAAAAGCTACATATATGTCGATAAGAACAAAAGAATTAAGTAAGTTCATAATTTAGTTAGTTGATTTCATAGGTTCAAAGGGTACATATATGTTGGACCGTTAATATGGTAACACGTTAATAAATTGAAAGTATGTATTGACTTTTTTTTTTTTTTTTTGAATTGAATGTAAAATTATATTCAAACCAAAAAAGGTCTTTTTTTATGTCAAATGCAACTTAAGATCAAAAGTTTTGAAAGGCGTGGAAAGTGGAGATTAACTTCTTGCTTCAAACCAGATTTGCAAAGCTTCTTCATATTTTGCATCTCCCAACAATCGTATTGAAGAGAGACGGTTCCGGATGTGCTTGTCAATGATACTAACGAGCTGGCTTGAGGATAAGGGTTGCTCCCCGTGTCGACGATTGTTTCTTTCCCTCCATAAACTGTGTATTGCCGTCTGAAATACATGCCTTAGGAGGAAAAGAATGATACGTTGCTGATTTGTGTCTGAGATGAGAGTGATGATGTTCTGCCAGTTTGTAGAGTAGTTTGCTTTGAGGAGGCCGTTTGTCAAAGAGCACCAGGTTTCGGAGCGAAGAATAAGTGGTCTCTTGTCTCCATAGGGTGCTGACAGAAGACACACGATGAGTCTACACCTGTGTTCCATGCAAACATTCTGTCTCCGGTGGATAAGCGGTTGTGAGCCGCTAGCCAAGCGATGAAAAAGTATGTATTGACTTAAATATATAAAAAATTGTATTTATTTCATAACTTGATTAATACATTTGCAAACCCCTTATCAACGCTAAACAAAATCAAAACAAAAACTGGATTAATACAGTGTACCGGCGAAAAATACCATTTATATGATTATATCTAACACCTAGTGTATATCCATTTTTCTTTTGTGGCGGATATAGTATATTTTTACAGGCCTAGGGAAAAGTTAAAACCACATATCTCACTGATTAAATAAGGAGAGACATCTAGAATCAGATATATTGTATGTGTAAAGAACAATATAAAATTCTTTTAACCCAGAAAAAGTTCATTTCCTGCTTGGAAAAGAACATATAAAGTTTTTTTTGTTTATATAGGAAATACGAAATATATAGACAAATCAAGATATGTTCGTACGGATGTGTAAACATGATATAATATTAACGGATAATATTAGAGAGGCATGATTTGACCAATTAGCATAATATTATCTAGAAATGATTCGGCTTACCGGTGGGAAGTTGGTTTGCCTCGTAAAGGGAATAATATAATGTAGCACTTTGGATGCCATTATAGTTCTGCCTACGAAGGAGGGGCTTCGAAAATTCTAGGTGTTAATATGGACCACAATCTTCGAACCAATCCAACTTCCGTCATGTAATTTACGGGTTAAAGTTATAAGTTTTTCGTTCATATATTAAATAAATTTCATAAACTGGTGACAATTGGTACACGAATTAGACGAATCAACAACTTACGGGTCACAACTTATTTCTTTTTATGTAAATTACTTTTAAAATATTATATCTACATAATATACGAAAATTCAAAGTATTTATATCATCAACCGGTATGTTAAGATGGGATCTCTATGTCAAAAAATAATATAAGAAATGTTAGATGCACATATAATTTGCTAGTAGCCCTCTGTCGGGGTTGATTTTTTTTTTTTTTTTTTTTGCCATCGATTTTGTTTTACATATATTTGGGCATTCACATGTTCAATGTGAGAGGAGTTAGGAAGTAGGATTATGTCCTAGAAATAGTGGAATGAATAAATCATTTAATTTGTATGTAATCCATTTCTCCCAAACTGTTATCACTGAGAACTTTTATTTTTAAACCATATACTTTTACATTACCAAAAAAGTGATGATTAAATCGTCCAAATCAAAATGGAGATTCCAACATATTGAAGTTGACATCTGCTGACGCCAGTTCGCAGCAGTTAGGTTCAATTGTGCCAATGATTTATTTATTTTAATTAAACAAATACAAAACCTTGTCTCCATCCTCCAAGATCACTTGTTTTTCTAATATATATTTTACATTTTCTTGTCGCATACCAATTGGCTTCTTCGTGCGTGGGGCTCATGCCGCTCATCAGAGATAATTTTGTGGCTCTCCTTCGTCGGATTGTTTTTATTTTTAATACTAATGCTGTTTAAATTTAATATATTAAATTTGTGGTTTGATATGCAATGATTTGGATAATCTGCCTCTTCAAGTCAAATTCGATCACTATATTGCCTCTTAAGTGACCCAAGGCCATTTTTTAAACGGTTTGGTACAAAACAATGTCACAAAAAGCTATTAAATAACAATAAGAAATCTAGTAAGTCTATGGGCTGAAAACAAAAATTCAGCTCTTGTTTGGATATCATATCGAGTAGATTCAAAAACTCAGTAAATATGACTATTTATGTTTTTAATACAACGTCGAATATCGAAAATGTTTTTAAATATAGTCATACATTTCATAGTGGAAGAAATTTGTTTTTTTTTTACAACTTACACACGTTTATTTTCGGATATGAATCTAAATTATAATATAGTAACAATATTAGTACAAATAGATTATAAACTTCAACCAAACAGTAAAAAAATTAAACAACTAATGGTAAACAAAAAAAATGGCATATGATAGATGCATATATAAATAATATGTTTTTACAAGGGTAGAATTCAATGTTTCTTGTAAACTTTGCTATCAATTTGTCGTATTCTTATTAATATTATTTTTTTCTTAATAAATAATATCTAATGGAGATTATGATTAAAGCAAAGGACATATTAGAGTCTTTTTAATATATTTATATGAAGAAAGAAAAGAAAAGCAAAAGCAAAAGCCTAAGTCATTTACTATATCCATACGGACGGATAGAGACACGTTACGGTATTATTGCACGTCTTCTGGTTACAATATGAGACAAAGGCATCTTAATACTAGGTTTAGGTAACAGTGACACACACCTGACTTGACCTTGACCTATTATCATCTTTAATTAATTAAAACGTTTTATATGAGTGTTCAAATGCGTGGATGGTTCGACAAATTAAAATTCAGAAATATTCCCGAATATATAAATTAAGTCGATGGAGACGCCACGTGTCGGCAGCAGACACAGCAAAGAACTGGCAAAATGGTTTACGTAAATAAATAAGATAGGCTTAACCGCGAAAAAGCTTAATTAAATTAATTAGTGGCTGAAGTGTGAGTGGATCACTACCTTAATCTTGATTGCTTAAGCCAAGAAGGCAAGAAGACGCTTACTTTATGATCAAGAAGTTAATCATTAATTAGTTGGATGCCGTACGTACGCACGGCTATTTTTAGTGTGTAACATTTTACATTTATGTAAATTATTATTATTATTTTATTTTTTTTATAATTCACAGTCAATTATAAGCCTATAAAAAAGTTCAACTAATCTCTGGAAAAATGCAACCCACTAATAGATTTTTTCTCCTTATATTTAAATGGACTGAAAGCAATGTATATTTATTTGGCCAAATGGGATTATGTCAATATTTGATTATGTCTTAATACAAATATGATTATTGAAAAAAAATATGAATGACTACGGTAACAAACAAAAGACCGTGCCTACTTAATTTGGTATGACCGGATTCAACTAACTGAAATCGATATCAAATCTTTTTTACCCAACAGAGCAAAACATAGCTGTCTTTATAAATTACTTTCTTAGGGTTAGTGACTTCTAGAGGGATATTTGAGGCATACAACGAAGATGGATCTAGATCTACAGACAACACAAGTTTTTAGCATGAAGTGGAAAAAAGAAGAAGACAAGCTTATCCTCTTTAGTCTAATCAAATATTTATTGGAAACAAAAAAAAACTATGGGGCTGCTTTGTAGTGAAGTGGGGGAAAGTGGAGACAGTCGTCATAATCTTATTTGCAAAATGGTATACTTCAATAATCAAATTGTACCGTAGGGTCATAGGCTCTTCTCAATGTCTCTATAAATGGATTTATTTGAACTTGAAAGCTACCAAAAAGAAAACATGAAAGTATTTTCTGTCATATAAAACTAGAAATTATCCGGTAACGCGTGCTCAACACAGTCCTTCTTGTGATGTCATATCACATAAAAAAGTTTTATCTCACAATGTCGACCGGAATTTCTTTTCTCATGTCATGCAAATCTTACTTCAGATTAAGTACCCCTTTTGTGGTAATTAGTAAAGTAGTCTCTTGTGAATATTGCAGGTGAATTCTAAAAATAAACTATAACCCAATCAAGTGAGAAGAAAAATCCTTAATGAAATTGTATGACCAATTATTTTGTGAAAAGTACATATTCAGTTTAGTTCAGATTAACCAAACAAATGGACATATATATATATATATATAAACTGAACAAAAAGTTGATAGTCTGCTTTAAATAAGATTTCTCCTTTAAATAAGATTAATTATGTGATTGATAACTTATCGAAATAGTATTCACGGTAACCCGTGAATATACCGGCCATGATGATGAAACGAACACTAAATAGTTATTTTCGCCCACATCCACAGAACGAACAGAGACAAATTAAAGTTTACTGAAGTTTTTTAAAGTCAATGGAAAGTATTGCACCAAAAAATGAACTCAATGTGGTATAGAGTATACAGTGTAGAGTATAGACTATAGGCTATGAAAGCAAGTAAGCATGTTAAGTAAATGTTTAAGTTGTATCTTGGTGAATTGGTGCGCCGGCCACGAGGCGTCACTACAAAATGTTTGGACCCACCCATTGCATCTTCATATCCAATCACATCATATCTTTGTTTCCATTTGTCTCTTTTTGGGCAAATTTCTTTTCGTCGACAATGAACTAACCTAACAGATTAAACCTGTTTCGGAATCTATACCCTCTCTCTCGGGCAATTACTACAAAATCGTTGATTGAAGATGGGAATCGTATAGGGGTGATTTGGAGTTATCTTGGACGAAGCTTTGCTGTTAAATGCTGTGGTGAATTTAGCGATTACATGGCTTAGTATTATAAAAAAAAACAGCGTCAGGATTAGTCTAACTGATAAGATTCACTAAATAATGTTTTTTACTACTGTAGATTTCAGATGATATAAGCAAATTATTCACATTAATCTACATTTGGACTCTCCAATCATAAAAATAAAGACTTTTTGAAATAGAGTTGCACACCCCCTTTTTCCCTTCATTTTCTCACAAGCAATTGTAAAAAGTCTTTCCAGAAAAAGTGTTTGTACTCGGTGCAGTGAAATAAGTACACAAGAACTATACAACAATTACAGAAATATTATACTATTTATATTGTATGATGAATATAACAAGGGGCAATATATATGCTATGATTACCTGTTACAAATAACAAATAATGAAGATAGATCACGTACGATTGCTATTTGCTACAACAGTTTCAACAGTAATTTATCTAATACGCGAAAAATATTTATGGTTGGTGATATGACATAAGACAATCATAGCTGCTACTGTTTATATTGCAATACTATTTATGATATACGTGCTAAATAATATGGAAGCACTGTAGTTATAAACTGTAAACATTTAAGGTCTGAACGGTGAACATTTTAGAGTAAATGGGTGGAAACAAATTTCTCATGGACCCACTATAGTTGGAGTAATTTTTTTTTTTTTGTAACATGATTTTTTTTTTTCCAGTGAGAATGTTTCCAACACTTTCAAGTGGAGTAAAGTTTTACTCTGAAATCAATTTTTTCTCTCTAAATTTAGTGGGTCCACAAAAATATATTTTCCACCCATTTACTCTAAAAAGACTTTCCATTCACAGCCTTAGCTGAAAGTGAACAAAATACCTGTTATAGAAAAGAAAAATTACTAAAAAAAATACTCACTATTTTGCACACAAACATGTACTATATGATATAGAGACGAATAAATTCATTAATAAAAAAGGACAAATAAATTATTATTCTTAGAAGTATACACATACAAAAGTTGTTTGTAATTTTAATTATTTATCTGCAGAGTAAACAAAAAGTCATCCGAAAATGCTAGAAAGCTATTGAAATGTGAATGGAATTTTTCACCTACATGCAACAAATAAAATAAAGGTTTGCTTAATTTTGGAGAAACATAAAAAAACGATCAATCCGTCCCAATAAGTTAGGTCACCTAAACACAATTAACTTTGTGGTTCTACAAAAACAATTCCAAAACAATATAGTTGTCGTATATATATATCATAAAAATAATTTATTTTTCTACCACCATTAGTTAATTATATTTCTTATTACGGAATCGGGTAAAACAAATGATGATATTTCTTTATTGTTAAAGAACAAATCATGGTATTACAACTTTCTTTTTAAACGAACTAAAATACAATTTATTTATTAGAATATGATGTACATGCATCCATTTCTTCATAACTCACTCCTCTCTCCCACGGCTATAAAACCCTTCTCCCTCTCTTCCTCTTCACTTCAAAGCCACTTCACACAAAACATATCTCTTTTATCTCTCTCTCTCTCAAAACAGTTTATATTCATAATCTTTCAATAACACAAGACATATCTCGGAAAAAAAAAAATCAAAGCAAATATCATGAACACAATTCCGGCGGAACTCACCGGCTACTTCCAATATCTGTCGCCTGAAAAATATAATAACCAGACACCAATCATGGAGACCGAATACTTCAACATGCCCTCCTCTCCTACCTCTTCTTCCTCTTTTTACTACATCAACGGTCTGATCAACAACAACAACTACTCTTCATCATCCAACGGTCAGGATCTAATGACGAGCAACAACTCAACATCAGACGAAGATCACCAACAAAGCATGATTATCGATGAGAGGAAACAAAGAAGGATGATCTCTAACAGAGAATCTGCCCGTAGGTCAAGGATGAGAAAGCAGAGACATCTCGATGAGCTTTGGTCTCAAGTGATAAGACTTCGCACTGACAACCACTGTCTTATCGATAAGCTAAACCGCGTTTCTGAAAGCCATCAGCTTGCTTTAAAGGAGAACGCTAAGCTCAAAGAGGAAACTTCTGATCTCAGACAGCTCATCTCTGAGATTAAGTTCAACAACGAAGACGACAGCAATTTTCTAAAAGAGCTTGAAGATTCGATATCAAACTCAAGATCGGATTCGAACCAGAGGGGCAGAGATTTTGGGTTTTGTTGATGATCTTGATCATTGTTTTGCTTGTGTTAAGAATGTAGATTTCATAATGATCACATCGCGATCGTATCATATGATATAATATTATGATTAATAATGTTCTTCTCTATCTCTCTTTCTTTTAGCCAACTTGAGTTACTTAAGTAAATTAAAGATGATCATGCGCGTACTGTTCCTACTATATTAATACTATTCTGAATTGTAAAGCCGATTTTAAATTATAAACATCCAATAAAAAATGTATGAACGGTATGATGTCGAAAAGTAATATTAATCCCTCTAAAAAGTTTCAGAACTTAAAATATAATTTGATGTCGACACGAAATTTTGTTCAGCTAAATATAACTTTCAAGAAACTAAAGAAATATTTTTCGTACTTGTAACTTTTATATATTTTGAGATAATTTTAAGAAAGTGTGCCTTAGTTACTACTCCCTCTGTTCCACAATATTTGATGTTATAGATTTTTCACATAGATTAAGAAACAATTAATGTTTAACTATTAATGCATTATTTTTTCACTTTAAATAACTATTAACCAATCAAAATTATAGAATTTTCTTGAAATTAACATTTTTATGACATTAATTAGCAAAAAGTAATAGTTTTGTTGGTAATATGTTGCCTTATATCCTCGTGTTGAGTTTTAAACCATAAAATTCGAATCATTCTTTTTTTTGGTTGATGAAAAAGAAATTAATTAGTCTATGAAAAATCATCTCGATTATCAAACTTTTTAAATGCGTCGGGGTTTTATGACGATATATACCACAGCTTTAAACTTCAGTTCGCCGCATAAATAGACTTGCATCATCAATAAAAAACATTCATGGCAAACAAAGATTTAAGAAGAAATCGATTGCTAAAAATGGTGGACCTTCTTCTTTTCAAGTTTAATCAACCAATTAATCATTAGTCCCTTTTTCTTGCTTAATATTATTTATTTTATCGATTCATCACCAATTCGAGTTTGACAAACCCACCTAGATATTGTTACTTGAAAACTTTCACCTGACGCATAAATATTATTATGAACAGAAATAATCAAAATCAAATGAAAAGATGTACATCATATAAGACTACTGAAATATAATTGACTTATCTCCACTAATTAGTATTCTCTACGTAATTTTATCTTTTCTTTTTGTTTTTATATGTTGAAGATGGAGTTATTCTATTGATATCTTCTACAGTTAAAGATATGCATATCAAAATCTTACGTATTTGTTAAATTCTAAATCGTAGATATGTGGTTTCGTAAATTAGCTGTTATCCTTTATAATACAGTAATACTATTAGTATTTTTTTATTTTGTTGACATCAAATCCGCCCATATTTATGGGTGATATCTTTTTAATCAAAATGTCATTTAGGATTCATGAGGAAGAAAAATGATCACAACAAGAGAAAAGCAAAATAATATGTGTATAATAATATTTTGACTAACGAACATAGAATGCTTATAATATACAGTAACAGTTTAAAATGTCTTTTCTTAACTGGGATTAGAGACAAAAATATTTTATCCTAGAAATGGATTCATATTAGTATTTTGGATTTCAAGAATTTTGCGCATCTAAATGATCTTTTTTTTTTGTTAACTATAATTGGTGGATGGTTGTTGAAATGAAATATGACAAAGGGAGGTGGAGGCTCCTGGTGATAGTGCCTCTGCGAAAAAAAGTATAGAAAACAATTGGAGACTAATTTCAAAAAATAATAATAAATTCAATAAAAATAAACAAGAGCACAACAAGAATAGCAATTTTATAAACTTAACTTTCTAAAAATTGTTAATCTTCGTAACTATAATTAAAAAGTGATCTTTAATATATAAATAAGAAAAAAAAGGAAAAAAAAAAAGAGGAAATGGAGCTGATGAAATCTAAAATTACATAAGATATTCCCTCATATTTCACAAATCTTTTCTTCTAGATATCGCAAGACACACTCATGCACGCAAGGTCGCAAGCCAAACCCATTCTAAATCTTTTGTAACTACAGGTTTAACAAAACAAATCTTTATATAAGAGAGAGATCGTCGCACAGTTTCGACAAAAAAACAAAAAAGTAAAGTTGAGATGAGACCTACCAAAACCACAAAGTTTGCATGGGCCTCTAGGCCCGTTAGTATTATTCATAACTGCAATGAAGTTGATAGAAATCAAACGAAGATTTTAGAATATAATTAAGAACAAAGAACATGAAGTCATGAGCACATGGTGAAGGAGACTTTGTTTCTGCTTACAGATTGTACTAAATAAAAGACAAAGAGTAATTTGTTCTTGTTTTAAGGAGATAGGTTTAAGTCTTGGGTATAGATGTAATCAGTGTGAGCTGCTACAGTTTTCTTAACAAGACATTCTTCTTCGTTGTCTGAACTCTTGCAGTATACTCCATCTCCATCACCTTTCTTACTTCTTTCGTTCTCCTAGTTCCAAAAAAGGTAAAACTACAATCAATTCGTCTATATATGTCAATTAGTTTTTACTATCCGATAAGATCTTACTTTTGTAACCATATGCTCAAACAAATAATTGATAATATATATGATTTTTATGTACTCAAGTGAAAACAGGTATGGATTGATTACTCTATTTCATGATTATGCCATATAATATCAAAACCTTTTAGGCCATTAATATAGAAAAGATCAAGGAAAAAGAAAAGAAAACTAGTGTATTGACGAACTTACATGTGTAGAGGGTGATGGTTTAGGAGGAGCAAAACCATCTTCTGTTAAAATAACACGTGAAGCCATGCTTAAAAGCAAAACTAGAGTGAAGAAGAAGATCAACAGTTTACTTTTCTTCATCATTTCTTTTCTTTTTTCTTCCTCTCTCTAAGATATGAAGAGTTAAAATAAAGTGTTCTTTTATGTACATAAAGCCATATAGATAGTTTAACAATACAGAGACATATTTGACTTTATTATATATCATTAAATATTAATAAAGATGCGGCTGGATAGATCATAAATGCTGTATAGAGAAATGGGCGTTTTCATGAAGAGAAAGGAAAGATCGATGAAGCAAAGACAGAGTAAGAGAGAGAAAGACAAGTCAAACTTTGGCATCTTGGTGTCAACGCTTTCAAATCTCCTTGGAAACGTCACCTCTTCTTCTTTCAATGTGACTTTCAACATATCGACGAAACATCATTGACTTATTTTAATTTAGTTCCTCCATTTTTTTAAAATGAATTTTCTAATTTTTAACACATATTATAAAAAAAAAATAAAAATTTAATAAATTTTCTAAACTAAATAACTTTAAATCAATAGTAATACAATATATTGAAATATGGTCTTTTTTACTTTAATCAATAAAAATATATTAAAATTCTATAAAATTTATTTTAAAAAATCAATAAAAAAAATAGTTAAAAAATTTATCTTAAAGAAACGGAGGATTATATTTTGAAAGGTGGGATATATACTTGAATTTACCAAGGCAAAAAAGAAAAAAAGAATATGTATGTACTTTAGTTAAAACTTAAAACACATTTTGGTTGTCAAAAAGAAGAAAAAACCATAGAAACATGAGAAGAGAAGGCTTTTAGTACTTAGTACTCTCTCTGTTCTTTAATATTTGATGTTTTAGGAAAATGTATCTGCAATTATTTGGATGTATCTGGATGTGTTTTGAGTTTAATACATCCAGATAATTGCAGATACATTTTTCTAAAACATCAAATATTAAGAAACAGAGGGAGTAGTATAATCACCGACGATCGAGGCATGTGTGTGTGGACAAAGCTTTAACGAGTAACACAATAATGACGAATTAATACTTCAAATATTCTTTTTTTTTCTTTGTTGTCAACTAATTCAAATTATTCTAATCATCATCCATAGTTTTTTATCGGTGATAGATACTCTGCAATAAGTATTATCCAATTATATTTGCAGTCAACTATATATATTTGTATATCAAACGATAAAGCGAATCATTATTTCCATACGGTTTTGCCTTGCAATAATAATCCAATTATATTTGCAATTATATCTATCTCTACCAACAAAAAAAAAATCTCGACCAAAACAAAAAAATCAAATCATTATTTTTACGTCACAAAGAAACGTATCATTATTTCCACAATTTTCAGTGTTTAAAGTTTAAACCATACAAATTATATATTCTTGTAATTTATTAGAGTTAAAAAGTTATTTTCAGTCTAATAACAACAACAAGTCGTCATTTTTGGAAGTAGAGGAGACTCTAAGCAAATCAGAAGGTCCGAGGAAGAAGATCCCTTGAGCTTTGAAAATGAAGGGACTACTAGCATAAAAATTTTTGAGGAGCAATTTGATCAATGAAATTGGGAGTTGGAAAAGTACTTCAACTTGCATTTAAACTCCCACTGATCCAATAAAGGAGATCCCTTTTTCCTCCAGAAAGACGGAGGAAGAAGACTCGACAAGTGTTTCTGTACACTCTCTATGTAAATATTGTTTCTCGAGAAAATCGGCTAAAGAGAGGAGAAATCGGAGATGGGTTCGTTCGAATCGGCGCAATCGATCAACTGGGAGCTCGAATCACCTCCGGTGTACCAGGATTTTCGTGTTCTTCCTCTCTTCGCAGTGTTCTTCCCTTCGATTCGATTTCTCCTCGATAGATTCGTCTTCGAGGTAAAATATACGACAGCAGCTGTTTTCTGCATAATCGCAATTGATTCGAGATTCTTCTATACACTTGCATGTATAATCCACCGTTTGATTTTTTTCTACTTGATTACTTTTTCATTAGATCCTAGCTACTCAGGTCTGGTAATTGGAATTTGAATCATTTCTAGTCTTTAATATTAGATCCGAAGCAATGTGGTTTTGTGATAATCTCTCCTAAAGCTATTAGATTTATTGATATCTTGTGTGATGAATAATGTTGTTAAGTCACTTGAAAGTGATTGTTTTGTTTTGATCAAGGCCTTATCTAACTTTAGCTTCAGCCAAAAGTATAGAAAAGCTTCACTAAGAAGTATGATTGTAGCTGAAAGTTTATCTCTTTTTGATGGGTGTGATGTGAAGAATGATTTAAAACCTTTTCGTTGAGTTACTTATTAAGGAAAGGCGTGGTATTGTTGTCACTCGATTGTGTTGCATTCTTGTCAATTACACATTTATGATGGTAGTGAGTGCTTGACTTTGTTCTGCATCATCATTCATGTGTGCCTTTGGTTACTTTCAAGTAGGGTCTTGAGAAAGTTCCTTTTTTTTTTTTTTTAACTTGGAAGTTGATGATTGGTGTTTGTAGAAACTGGCAAAACATTTGATCTATGGAAAACAGAGACAGAATAAGGGAGATGATGCAACGGAGAGAAAGAAGAAGATCAGGAAATTCAAAGAATCGGCTTGGAAGTGTGTTTACTATCTATCAGCTGAGATTCTTGCTCTATCTGTTACTTACAATGAGCCTTGGTTTATGAATACTAAATACTTTTGGGTAGGCCCTGGAGATCAGTCTTGGCCTGACCAACAAACCAAGTAAGAATGTTTGTCAAGTCAAGGCCTTTGGTTTTCATATCACAATCATCTAATGTGCAATAATGTTGAATCTCTTTGTCTCATGCAAGGTTAAAGTTGAAGCTTCTGTATATGTTTGTGGCTGGCTTCTATACATACTCCATCTTTGCTCTGGTTTTCTGGGAGACGAGGCGTTCTGATTTCGGAGTTTCGATGGGTCATCATATCGCAACTCTTATTCTTATCGTCCTCTCGTACGTATGCAGCTTCTCTCGTGTTGGTTCTGTTGTTCTTGCACTTCACGATGCAAGTGATGTGTTTCTTGAAGTGGGGAAAATGTCCAAGTATAGTGGAGCTGAAGGAATCGCAAGCTTTTCTTTCATTCTTTTCGTCTTTTCTTGGATCGTTCTCCGCCTCATTTACTATCCCTTTTGGATCCTATGGAGCACAAGGTTTGTGTATATCTATAGTTTTTCTCGAATGTTTCTCTGCTTTTGTATGTAATAAGATGAAGTTTGGTTGCAGCTATGAAGTAGTTTTGGAGCTTGACAAAGACAAGCACCCGGTGGAAGGACCAATATACTACTACATGTTCAACACTCTGCTCTATTGCTTGCTTGTTCTTCACATTTATTGGTGGGTTTTGATGTATCGGATGCTTGTCAAACAAATTCAAGATAGAGGCAAGCTTAGCGAAGATGTCAGATCCGGTAAGTTTTTGGTCTATATTTGTAATAACAATTTGGTTTACGCTCCATCCAAAATCAAGAAGTGACCTTCAAGATTGTCTTTTTGTTCGTTTGCAGATTCTGAAGGCGAAGATGAACACCAAGATTGATTTTGATCACAAATTCATTATCTGTAATTTTTGTTAATTTTGTAACTGTATTTTATTGTATTGCATCCATTTCTAGTTTTGAATCACTTGAATATTAGTAAATTCATAGTCTATCAAGTAGAGATGCATGACATTAGACTAAAAGTCCGAATCAAACTTCTTATATTAATAATAGGAAAGAATTATGATATTTTCGGAATACTGTTAATTGAGACACTGTTGATAATGTGACGCGCGATCTTCGAAGCGTGATTAAAGAGAAAAAAAAAAAAAAAAAAAAGTCTTTACTCTTTAGGCAAAACACTGCTTTACAAAATCTGAAGTGAAATGATGAAGTTAGCAAAATCTGCGATCTTTTGGTATTCCCCTTTCTGAAACTTCACCGATCGACGACCCTCTCATCCACCGCTCCAGAAAACCCAGAAAAAGTAGACTCAAAGGTTTGTTTTTTTTCTCTTTCTTTCTGGGTTAATTATCAATTTCGGGATCTCTGTTTTGCTGCATTGCAATCTATACCTGTTTTCGTGGATCATTGTCGGTGCTTTGAGAAAACTGATTAGGGTTTTAAGGTTTTGAGAGAGAATTTCTGGGGAATCGGATTTATCGCCCCTTTTTGATTTCAAAGCTCTTCTCTTTTTTTTTTTTCTAGTTTGAAATTAAAATGCAAACACTTGAATTCATTTTGATATGATGTGCATGTGTTTAAATCTCAATCAGATGGTTGAATCTTCTCCGGATATCATAAGCGATCTTCCTCAGAGCATAATCGAGAACATCCTCACTCGTCTCTCGATCAGAGACGCGATAAGAACAAGCGTCTTATCAACCAAATGGAGATACAAATGGTCAACGCTCACCGACCTCGTCTTCGACGAGAAATGCGTCGCTCCAGCCAACGACCGCTTCGTGGTCGAGAACAATCTCGTCAGGTTCATAACCGGAGTGCTCCTCCTTCACCAAGGACCTATCCACAAGTTCCACCTCTCCACTTCCTTCTTGCAATGCCGTCCTGACATCGACCAGTGGCTGCTCTTCCTCTCGAGAAACGGGATCAAAGAGCTCGTGCTCGAGCTAGGAGAAGGAGAGTTCAGAGTCCCTTCGTGTCTCTTCACCTGCTCCAAGCTCACACGTTTGGAGCTCTGCCACTGCGAATTCGACCCGCCTCGGTGTTTCAAAGGGTTCTCGTCTCTCAAGTCTCTTAACCTTCACCAGATCCTAGTCTCTCCTGAGGTGATTGAGAGTTTGATCTCTGGATGTCCGCTTCTCGAGTTTCTTTCTCTGTCTTACTTTGACAGTTTGGTTCTTAGCATCTCGGCTCCGAATCTCATGTACTTGTATCTAGACGGCGAGTTCAAAGACATTTTCCTCGAGAACACGCCTAAGCTGGTTGCGATATCGGTTTCGATGTACATGCATGAGGATGTGACTGATTTTGAGCAGAGTTCGGATTATAATCTTGTTAAGTTCCTTGGTGGTGTGCCTCTTCTTGAGAAGCTCGTTGGTTATATCTACTTCACAAAGGTAGTGACTTTTGCTTCATCCTCACACTTTATTTGGCGAAATTATGGTTAACAAAATCTTTAATTTTCAGTACTTGAGCATAGGAGATGATCCTGGAAGGCTTCCGATTACTTACATTCATCTAAAGACAATAGAACTTTACCAAGTGAGCTTTGAAGATGCCAATGAAGTGTTGGTTCTTCTTCGTTTGGTCACTCACTCTCCTAACCTTAAAGAGCTCAAAGTTTCGGTATGTTTACCTCTCTCTCTCTCTCTCTCTTTCAAAGCTTCGTAATGGGACCATGATTTGCTATTCTCCAGTTTATCAATCTTCTGTAATGTGGATTGTTTAGGCTTCACCGATCCAACTATTTCCTCTAGAAGAAGAAGGATTTGAGCTTTTCGAAAGAGATTGTTTCGACTACAAACTCCCGAGGCTTGAAACCGTGAAGATGACAGAGGTTTCTGGCATCAGAAACGAGCTGGAGTTTATCAGATTCTTACTTGGAACGTCTCCGGTTTTGGAGTCAGTCGTTGTATCGTCAAGTTTATCGGATAAAGATGCGAAAATGGACATGGTTGTCGAATTGCTCAGGTTCCCTCGTGTTTCTCCTCGAGCTCAGTTCGTCTTCCTTCAAGATTGAGTCTAAGATCTCTCTCTTTGGTTTGTTCATGTCTAAGCATGTTTGGTGTGTGTATCTGTTGTAGGAAATATGTATATGCTATGTGGAAAGATAACAAATGTTGAAATCCATAATCCTTTCGTTAGTTTTTTTTACTCTTGCCCAAATGGGTTTTGGAAATAATGATGGATGATGGTAGTTTAACAGTTGCAGAAGAATTAGATATTTCTTCTTTCTCACTTGTTGTTAATGTTGTAATTTTTATGGCACAGTCACTTTGTTTCCTATTGATTTTAGAATTCTTCAGCAAAATTTATTATATTTGTGCTTCTTCCACGGATCTAATCATTTACTAATCAACAAAATATTTTTAGAATATAGATTCTTGGACATTGTAAAAGAAAGCAACTTTTGATTTGTTTAAGAATGAAAACTGGACCAGGCATACTCTTTTGGGAAAGAAAAGTATAAGGAAAAAGCGTAGAGAGAATAAGAATATGATTCTATAACCACAACTCATTTTTTAATTGGTTTTCTTAAAAATAAATATCATTTTGATTCTTTACTGAAAATCCTCAAGGCAAGGAATTCATACTTCATAGATCTCCACATAACACATAAATTCATTAGCTTTCATATCCATATTATTTATCTGATTTTATACTCAAAAGAAAAAAATGAAATAACATATACTTTGGAAACTTATTATTAATCAAAAGAAAAAAGAAACATCCTTACATACGTGTAGGAAACACGGAACAAACGCGAAGCCCTCTCCTTTTGCTTCTGGCCTCTCGTCCCGCTTCGCCGCTCTTAAGGGCAATAGAGAGAGAGAGACAGAGATTTTGTCGCTCTCTTTGTCTCTTTCTTCTCTCTTTTTCAGACACGGAGACTGGAAAAAGGCTCATCTCTCATTTTACCGCCAAGAACCACCGGACCGTCGTAAGTAATCGTCTCTTGATCGATTTTTGCCAGAAAGATCCAAAATTTAGATTCTATCCAAATCTCGGAAGTCCCGTTTCAGTTCGAGCAAAGTTTTGTTCTTTCGTTGACGGGTTTTGCTCATTATCTCGATTAGCACTTAGGGGAATCTGATAGTGATAACTGCCAGTGAGACCCTCAAGATCCATGCTTTAATGCCTCTTAGTTTGAATTTCAATACCCATTTTGGGAATTAGAATTGGGAAAGCTTCTTCTTTATTTGTTTGTTTTGAATCAGGAGCAATAGAGAGTAATGGGTTACATAGGAGCTCATGGTGTCGCAGCGCTGCATAGGTACAAATACAGTGGAGTGGATCACTCGTTTCTTTCCAAATACGTGCTTCAACCCTTTTGGACTCGTTTTGTCAAAGTCTTCCCTCTATGGATGCCGTAAGTGTATCTCTTTAATTGGGTGGTCTATAAAAAGTCTTCCTTTTGGTTTTAGTTTTGCTTTATGAGGTTAATGAATGAGAAATCTGACTTTTGTTTTACTCTTACTTGTCTTTTCATGTATTTTCTCTGTTACTCTGCCTTTGGACCATATCCAGACCAAACATGGTATAAGTAATTACTGTTTGTCCATTTTGTGGTATATCATATTCATAAGTATTTTTTGAGTTATAAAACTCTGGCTTTGTGTTCTTTTGCTTTGCAGATAACGCTTATGGGTTTCATGTTTCTAGTCACATCTTCTCTGCTAGGCTACGTGAGTCATTATTCATTGATGTCTTCTTCTTTAGTCCTCCTGGGGCGTTTCGTTGCTTTCTGCATATGGATTTGATTTTTAAAGGCCCTTTTCTTTACCTGTTTTCAGATATATTCACCTCAGTTGGATTCTCCTCCTCCACGATGGGTTCACTTCGCACATGGTTTACTTCTATTCTTGTATCAGGTCTCCATCTCTCTCTCTCTCTCTTTCTGATATAGTCTTAACGTTCTTCTCTTATCTGCTTGTGATTGTGTCCTGACACCTTTGTTTTTACTTTAGACATTCGATGCGGTTGATGGGAAGCAAGCGAGAAGGACGAATTCCTCTAGCCCTCTAGGAGAGCTTTTCGATCATGGTGATTTATGTTTACCCATTTTTTATCATTTGTCTTAAGTTTGTTTCTTGATTTTGCTGACATGTGTTCCATTTGGCAGGTTGTGATGCACTTGCTTGTGCGGTATGCACTTACAATCATTTCTCTTTTAATACTTTACATTCCTAGAATCGATGCTGAAGGATTACAATAAAAAAAAAAACAGTTTGAAGCCATGGCATTTGGGAGCACTGCAATGTGTGGAAGGGATACTTTCTGGTTCTGGGTTATTTCAGCTGTTCCGTTTTATGGAGCTACATGGGAACAGTAAGTGCTTGCTTCTAACTTCCTGCTTTATGTTTCATAACACATTAGTATTTGTGAAAAAAATTGTTATATAGACTTTCTAATACTTTTCTCCTAAACCTTGTGTAGCTATTTCACCAACACACTTATTCTTCCGGTCGTCAATGGACCTACCGAGGGTCTTGCGCTTATCTATGTCAGCCACTTCTTCACAGCCATTGTCGGTATGCTTCTTTCTTGTCTACGATCCTTGAAAACTTTACTGCAATCTTTTTAAGCATTTCATTTCAGACGAATGTGAATCTATACTTGGGTTCGGTTCTTTACTTCCGACTCAATGTTTTCTTTTTTTTTTCTGTGTAAAGGTGCTGAATGGTGGGCTCAGGAGTTGGGACAGTCCATTTCATTATTTAGCTGGGTGCCATTTGTGAATGGTAAAAAATATTTCCCACATTGTTTTTTCTTCTTGTACATTGTTTGCTCTTTTTACTTTCTTGATTAACGTTTGAGTTCTCTGTTTTAGGTATCCAAACTTCCAGAGCAGTACTATTCATGATGATCGCTTTCGCTGTTATACCAACCGTCGCATTCAAGTGAGTCTTCCAAAAGTTGAACAATATCAGTGTTAATTTTCACTTGTACAATGAAGACTCAAAGAAATCTTCACATCATTCAGTGTTTTTTTTCTCAAAAATGAAAGTAATGATAAAAATTGAAAAGGAGTATTCTTTATCAATACATAAGGGCCTGTTCTAGATGAGAAGTTCCTATTTGCTAAGCTGGTTCGTATGCGGTTGCCTTTTGCAGTGTGACAAATGTCTACAAAGTGGTTCAATCAAGAAAAGGGAGCATGTTGTTAGCATTAGCTATGGTAACTAATCTCCTAACTACCAGTTGATATGAAAATACTCACTTATGCTGCAAAATTAAAGGCTCTGTTATTTTTCAGCTGTATCCCTTTGTCGTTCTTCTTGGAGGAGTTTTGATTTGGTAAAGTCTTGCTTTCTTCTCTTTTAACCATACCATACCCCTTTGGATCTTACTCTGTTCTTTGTCGTTTGAAATTATCTGGATCCAATTGTTTTGCAGGGATTACTTGTCTCCAATCAATCTCATAGCAACATACCCTCACTTAGTTGTACTTGGAACTGGACTTGCATTTGGATTTCTAGTGGTAAGTCTTGATACAATCATTCTGTAAAAGTGTTGTAATACAACAAAAAACTTTTTTTATGTTTCTTTTCAGGGAAGAATGATTCTTGCTCACTTGTGTGATGAACCAAAAGGACTGAAAACAAACATGTGCCTGGTAAAATCCGATTAACTTTTTCTTTCTCCATCTTACTAATTTTTGGAAATGTAACCTTGTGAATCGTTTTTTTACTTAAAATGCAGTCTCTAGTTTATCTTCCCTTTGCACTTGCAAATGCTCTAACCGCAAGATTGAATGCTGGGTATGTTCTTTGTTCATCTTTACATTTTCCGGCACAAAGTTGATTGGTCTTTGTCTTAAACAAAACCGAGGTTCTTCATCTTTTCAGGGCTCCTCTAGTGGACGAGGTATGGGTTCTTCTTGGCTACTGTATATTCACAGCATCGTTATACCTTCACTTTGCGACATCTGTCATCCATGAGATCACTGCGGCTCTTGGAATCTACTGCTTCAGGTGACCATTTTCTTCCATAAACTGCAAAGAAAATTCGATGTTCTTGTTTTGGAACATCAATCTATTTACAGTGTTTTCTTCTTGTTTGTTATCCACAGGATCACGCGCAAAGAAGCTTGAGAAGAAACCGTAAGGGTAATGCTTTATTTTGTGGACCGTTGGATTGGTTGATATGGCAAATGATCGAATATGGATCGTTAGATCGGTGATGTATTTCTTTTTTATTCATTGTTGTCTTTGTTTGATCTGAATAGGTGGATTTTATGTAGAACTTTGTATAATACTTTGTTTTTGGATATATCATGGGAAATACAAATTATTCTAGAAATATAAAAACTTGGTTGGATTTTTTTGTTTTGTTTTGGATGTTTTTCTTTGTATTTCCGGTTTATATATTCTAAGGAAAATTACACACGTTAGGTTCCTATTTGCTAACATCACGGAGAGACATTACCTAAGAAGACCCACCCATAAAAGATTATGAATATGTACAGTTTTGACCAGCCAAAAGTCAACATAATTCGTAATCCTATAAAAATGTTACATCAAACAATGTTAACAAATTTTATAATCAAAAAGATGTATGTAACAAGGCTTTTATCGGAGTACCGAAAAAACCCGTCGGAGCTTAAGAAGCCTCCACCGGAAGGTCCAAACTCCGGCGTGCTAGTGATTCAAGACGAACAATCGTTGACCACTAGTTGCTTTGGTTTATGCTACGAAGTTCTCCTCAGAGGATTACCGTTTCCGCAGAACGCAGCGTTGACCGTTAGACGCGACGACGGTGGACAGAACAATACTGTTCATCGTGATCCGGTTACGTTCATACCTGTTCTTGGTCTACCTCTATCGTCTAACCGTTATTACACTTATGAACGGTGCGGATATTATTCGAGGTATGGCTAAAATTCTTTTCTCAAGTTATAAACTAAGCTTTTATTTACTTAGGCATAAATTTTTAAGAATGCCACAAATATTGGTTTTAGTCATTGAAATATATGACAAACAATATAAATGCCAAATATGTTTTTAATTTTGGATTGCAGAGAATCATCTACTAGTGATGAAAAAGAGGTGGAGAGAGTCACATGCTGCTTCTGTATTAGATTCAACCATGTTCATATGTATAAGAAGCCACAACCAGATCCTTATGACATTCACCAGCAATTCGTGATCACAACGAACTCATCATATTCGCGTTGTTACTCTTACGCGAAGCCCGTTGCTCCTAATGGTTTACTACCTCCATTCCTTATGAGACAAGGCTGGACAATAGAAAACTCGACTTCGAACCTACAAGACTTTGGTCTCGTAGATGATGCAAAAGGTCTTAACGTAGAGCTTCGTTCTAATCTTCCGGGTCTTGATATGATCGTTGTGGTGGGGAAATGGTATGTTCCTTTCTTGTTTGTGAAGGAAGGAGACATAGTAGATCAAGTGAAGATATCAATGTATTACAACATGACGCTTCATCAGAGATGGGAAGAGGTTTTCTTCTATGAGAATGTTCAGAATGAAGATTGTGTTGAGGTTGTTGTTGATGTTGTTGATCTTGAAGTTGAAGTGATTAACGTTGAGGGACAAAAGGTTAATATAGAAACAACAAGTGTGGATGCTAATGGGATTGTTTGGTTTCAAGTTATAGATCGTGAAGGACGAGACAAGAAGATAGGTTTAAGGTCTGTGGTTGTGGAGAAGATGGAAAGCGAAGAGGAGAGTTTTGGGTGGAAGAAGATAGAAGGGAATCAAGTGACGGTTAAGAGATTTGATCGATTCGAAGGCGGTTCTTCGCGCTGGAAGACGTATAAATGTTATGTATTGGTAGAGAGATTTGAGTTGAAGAGAATGGATGAGAGTTTGGTGTTGACATATGAGTTTAGACATACTGATAGGTTGAGGACTATCCAATACTGAATTGAGCTTCTCTAATATATTTTTTCCCTCTTTTTGTTTTTTTTTTTGTTTTTTCTGCCTTTTCATTGAATTGATGTAACTTCTATTTAAGTGAAAATGCAAATGATTGTTTTACAAATGATGTAAACTCATATCCATTATGTCTGGTAAAACTGTTTTGATGTTACTTAAGGATGTGGCATGTCAATTTCTTGAAGGGAGGAAAAAAAAAGGTTTGAGACGGTTTGAGTTACTTGACTTCTTGAAATTTTTTGTTTGAAGGTTGATGCTTATTGCTTAGAATCGGATGTCAAAGAAAAAATTATTGAGTTAAGAGTGGTTGGAGCGTTGAACACAAAGGATGTGAAAAGAATCTTGATGATACAGAGTGGTGTCATGATACAGAGAGGCAAAGACTTTGTTTATATTATTTTAGAGACATTAGGATATGACCAAGATTACTATGTAGATGGAGTAAGTTTCCATGAAACTTCCTACAACAGCCATCTAAATAAGTCAAGTCACATTGTCAATTGCTTGTTCTACAAACTTGTTAGTCTATAAAATATTATCTAAGTTTTTCTCCAAGTCCCACCTTATATATAACCGATTACATGATTTTGGTTTACTTTAATACAAATCAGTGAAAATGTACATTACACGGCGTTTGTCAGAGTACCGGAGTAATCTATCAGAGCTATCACAGGCTCCTCCTGAGGGTCCAAACTCTGGAATTTTGGTAATCCAAGACCAAGACCCTCAGATACGTGCGACATGCTGTTTCAACTTATGTTTGGTCGTGGACTCTTCTTCAAGTGGTTTGCCATTTCCACAAAATCTTAAGCTAGCGGTCAGATTCAATACCGGAGGAGACGACAGTACACGTGACCCAATCATGTTCATTCCTGTTCTTGATAAGCCTCTCTCTTCAAACTGTTACTACGCTATTCAACGACGCGGGAAGCATTCAGGGTATGTATTTGAATCCCTCAAAATCTTGAATCTTTCTTCCTATAGTAACCTAAAAAAGTTTTTTAAAATTTTTTATTTATTTATTGCAGAGAAGCTTCTGTTAGTGCAAAAGAGGAAGATATAGTCACAAACTGCTGCTGTATTAGGCAAGTTCGTGAAGCCAAACCAAGACAGCTAGATCCTTATGACATATACCAACAGTTCGAGATCCATCAGACGAAACCATCCTCGCGTTACTACCACGCAACATCTGTTGCGCCTGATGGGGTCCCACCATGGTTCCTTAAGAAGAAAGAGTGGACGGTTGAATACTCGAGGTCCCCAGAATTTGAACTGAGAGATGATGCAAAAGGAACAGACATGGAGCTTCGTTCTGAGCTTCCTTTTATTGGTACCAGAGTTGTTGTGGGGAAGTGGTATGTCCCTTTCATGTTTGTGAAAGAAATAGAAGACCACAAGGATCAGATCAAGACATCAATGTATTACAGCATGACTCTTGAACAGAGATGGGAAGAGGTTTTCTCTTGTGAGAACCATAAAAGCGAATGCTGTGATGTTGTAGTTGATGTAGAGGTAGAAGATGAAGTTGTTAAGCTTGAGGGACAAGAAATGTCCAGAGGTGTGGATGCAAATGGGTTTGTCTGGTTTGGGGTTGGAGACAAGAAGATCGGTTTAGGATCAGTGGTTGTTGAGAGGATGAAATGGGAAGAAGAGAGGTTCGGATGGACAAGCAAAGGCGATCAAGAGCGAGCAACAATTACGAGATTGGAAAAACCAAAAGATGGTAGCTTTTGGAAGAGGTATCACTGTTATGTTCTGATAGAGAGCTTTGTATTGAAGAGAATGAATGAGACTTTGGTCTTAACGTATGGGTTTACACACGTCGATAAGCTCAAAAGCAAATGGGATTAAGCAACAAATAGCTTTCTTAATCTCAATGATGTGAACTTACATTGGTCCGTGTGTTTTGATATTATCTTCAATCTTTTTTGGGTGAAGAAAGAATAAAATATTGCTTTTTCTATGTCTTCGTAGAACTCATCCACAGGAGATTCTGACAAATGGTAAGTCAAACTTCAGATTAGGTCAAAGATTTTAGATTAAGTTAATGAAAAATTAGCTTAGTTAACGTTTTTGCACGTTCTTATGATTCTTTATATATGTAAACGATGACATTTTAGATCTTGAGTAACAAAGAATCAAGAAGAGATGTATGTTACTAAGCGTTTGTCTGAATACCAGAGAAACCCGTCGGAGCTTACTTTGCTTCCATCGGAAGGTCCAAACTCCGGCGTGTTGGTGATCCAAGACGAAGAATCACAGCCTACTTGCTGTTTTGGCAAATGCTTTGACTGTAATCTCAATGGCTTGCCGTTTCCTCAGAACGCAAAGCTCACCGTCAGATACCAAATCGGAAGTTAGTTACCTTTCTGTTACTTCTTCCTCTACTCTGTTTCTTCTCTGTTTTTATTACCTAAGAGCTTTGGTTTCAAATATAGGAGGAGATGATAAAATTGTCCTGCTTGACTCGGTTGCCTTCATCCCTGTTCTTCATCAACCTCCTTCCTCCAATCTTTACTATGTTATAAGGCGAAGAGGGAAGCACACAGGGTATGAGTCTATTATATGATTATGCAAGTTTAAAACCTTGAATTACTAGGGGAAAGCCTGCGCGATGCGCGAAAACTCGTTTTTATGAGTTTTCGAAAATTTTGTTTTTTATTGTTAGTAATTTATGTTTGTCAAGGTTATACAATACATTAATGCTGGATTTATGACTACAAATCAATGTGTTGATATTTTTAGGGTCTCTTAGCTTGTCGAGAAATATAGTAAAATTACCATGTTCTTATTTCGTAACTTGATTTTGTTTTTAAGTTTTTGATTATCCAGTCGTCATCTAATATTCTTGATGAATTTGGGTTGAGGTTCATCTGGTGTCTTCTCGTGATGATAATATAGTTGTCTAACAACATGTTTGAAGTTTGAGTTATTTGGTTGTATTATTTGATCTGTGGTAAAAAAGATCGTGTAGTTGATGTTGTATCTTGATAGAATTAGCAAATGATTTTGAGATGAAGTTGATTTCCGTATGGTGGTATAAATGATGTTCTTATAGTATAGTCTAAATAGTGTATTGTCCACTTACTGGTTTTGAAAATGTGTAGTGTTTGGATATTTGTATTGTTTTTCTATGAGATTTTGCTTTTGTATATTGATAATTTATTGGTTTGAAAGTGTGTTGTGTTCGGATTCTTATTGTATTGTTTTTCTATGAGCTTCTGCTCTTATTTATTGATATTTTGGGAAAACTGCTTATATTTTGGAACAAAGGCAGTAGTGTCTTTAAAATTATGAAGAGTTATTAGACATTAGAAATTTAGTTGAGTTGAAATTATATATTACATGTAATCACATTTAATCTTAATATTTATTTAATTAAATAGATTTTAGTATGAGTAAATGCGTAGTTAATGTACATATTAATGTAGTTAAGTGATTTGAAAAAAAATTTACAAATGAAAGTTAATTTTGAGATGGTTTTAATATTTAGTTTTGATAAAAAGAATTTCTGTAATTTTAATTTTTTTTTTCAAATTTATTCTTGTTGATAGTTGTGTAGTTAAACTTCTTTTATAAAGGATTAGGTATTAATTTTGATATATATGATTTTTTATTTATTAATGTAAATATATGTTTTTTAACATAATGTTGAATAAATATCGTGTGGTCTGATTGAGTATTCTAATTGTGTAACTAATTTAAAATATATGAGTTAATGGTCTAATTAAATCCAATAATTGTGTAATCATAAATTTTTTTTCAATTTGTTTATATTTATTGTGTGGTGTAACTTCTTTTTAAAAATGACTGTAACTTAAATTTGATATGATTTTTAATTTTTTTTTTTTGTTAATGTACATCTATGATTTTTCCTAAAAATGTTGAATAATTATTAAGTGTTCTAATTGAATATTCTAATTGTGTAACTAATATATTAAATCTCTAATTATGTACACATGAGAGTTAAATTAATATTTAGTGGTATTGAAGTTAAATAAATATTTAGTTGTTTTAGACATGTGTTGACTTTTAAAGAGAGATAGAGATAAAAAAAATGTTTAAAAAGAGGACACATGTCATAATTTTAAGATGACACATGGTAGTCTCTCATGAAGTGAGAAAAGTGGTAACCATACAATATTATAATAGATACCCTTAATTTTCTCGTGGTTTTATGCTATATATAGTAAATTTTATCACTCTCTAGTTTAAATTAAGCCAAGATGTAGTTTATAATATTTTAAGGTTACTTTTTTCACACTACATGAAAAGCTGACATGTGTCTCTCTAATTTGATGACATGTGTCATTTTTAATCCTTTTTAAATTATAATTTATTTTTCTTCTCCTTCTTTTTGGGTTTTCATTACCTTTAATTTAAAAACAATTATTCATCACCAAATCAATTCATATCTATTCATTATAATTTTTTTTTGTCTACTAACATATATAATTTTATTCAAATAAAAGACTCAATTTTTTATTCAACATTATTAGAAAAATTATATATGTACTTAACAAAAACTAATTATTAAAAATCATAATAAAATTAGTTTTAAATAAATTTGAAAAAAGTTTAACTATACAATCAACAAAAAAAATTAATATTTTACTCAACATTATTAGAAAAAACATATATGTACTTTAACAGAAACTAAATTTAAAAAAACCATATCAAAACTTTTCTAAAAATTTAACTAGAAAATCAACAAGAAAACATATAAATCATGTGTAAAATATACTTTCAAAATATTTATTTGTTTTGATTTTTTGTTTTAAATCACTTACCTACATAAATATGTACATTAACTACACATTTACTAGAAAACCTATAAATAATGTATAAAATGTAACTTCCAAAATATTTATTTTTTTTATTTTTTTTTATATTAAATCTCTAATTATGTACACATGAGAGTTAAATTAATATTTAGTGGTATTGAAGTTAAATAAATATTTAGTTGTTTTAGACATGTGTTGACTTTTAAAGAGAGATAGAGATAAAAAAATGTTTAAAAAGAGGACACATGTCATAATTTTAAGATGACACATGGTAGCCTCTCATTAAGTGAGAAAAGTGGTAACCATACAATATTATAATAGATACCCTTAATTTTCTCGTGATTTTATGCTATATATAGTAAATTTTATCACTCTCTAGTTTAAATTAAGCCAAGATGTAGTTTACAGTCCAAGATCAACATAAACTTAAATGCTTACACTCTTTTAAAATTTTGATTGGCAGAGAATTTGTCTAAGTGGTTCTATTGAACGATTTTGCAACTTTAAAGCCTTAAATATTTCTTGTGTTTTATGTATGTTATATAGCAAATATTTTCAAGTCAGAAAATGTAATTTTGTGCATAGGGTTTGTAGGAAATCTCAAAAGCTTACTTTGTTTTTAAAATTTGCAGAGAAGCATGTGTTAGTGCAAAAGAAGGAGACAGAGTGTCTTGTTGCATTTGCTTTAGTTATGTCTCTAACGCTGAGCCAAGGCCTCTAGATCCTTTCGACGTATACCAACAGTTTGAGATTCATCAAAGAGGATCATCAACTCGTAATTTCTTCGCTACATCCGTTGCTTCAGATGGAATACCACCTCGATTCTTGAGAAGAAAGGGTTGGACGGTTCCTTTCTCGTCTTCACAAGACTATGGTTTGGTTGATGATGCAAAGGGCATAGTGGACGCAAAGCTTCGTTACGAGCTTCCTGGTTTCGATAAGAGCGTTGTAGTTGGGAAATGGTATGTTCCGTTCTTGTTTGTAAAAGAAGGAGACGCAAAAGATCAGATGAAGAAATCGATGTACTACAGCATGACACTACACCAAAGGTTTGAAGAGGTTTTCTTCTGCGAGAACGTTGATGATAAACAGTTTGAGGTTGTGGTTGATGTGGAGGTGGAGACAGAAGTGGTTAAGCTTGAAGGAGAGAAGATTGCGAGGGAGACACACGGTGTGGCTTCAGATGGATTTTTCTGGTTTAGTACTGTCTCAGGGACTGGTCAGGAGAAGATAGGTCTTGGGATTGTTGTCTTGGAGAGGATGAGATGGGAAGAGGAGAGGTTTGGTTGGTCGAAGATGAGCTCTAACATTAAGAGATCAGAGAGATTTGAAGGCGGTTCATCGCATTGGAAGAGTTATCGATGTTATGTGTTGGTGGAGAGCTTTGAATTGAAGAGAAGTGATGAGAGTTTGGTGTTGACATATGAGTTTAAGCATGTTGATAAGTTGAAGAGCAAGTGGGATTGAATTTTTTTTTATCAGCTTCTTTGTGTGCTTTTTGTTGTGTGATCATTTAATGAAAAGATTTATGTAACTTCATGTCATCGTGTGTAATAATAACTTGAAGCTCTCATACTTTCATGTAAAGTCTGTTTGGATATATCAAGAACCTGTTTGATTGAGTCTCCATGTCAACCAAGTCATGGTCGTAAATTTGGAATTCAAACGTCAAAATCTTTGAAAAGTCTTTAGACAAAAACGTGTAAAATTTTGCAGACGACTCAATTGATTAGGGTTTTGTCTATATATAAAGAATCACATCTCCTGGGATATCTATAATCAACCACACGTTAAAGATTCTGAATCCAAGATGTATGTTACTAGACGTCTCTCGGAATGTCAGAGAAACTCGTCCAAAGCGCTGCCGGAAGGTCCAAACTCCGGCGTGCTTGTGATTCAAGACGAAGAGTCAAAGCCGACTTGTTGCTTTGGATCTTGCTACGATAGTGAACTCAAAGGCTTACCGTTCCCGCAGAACGCGAAGCTGACTGTGATTTACAGAACCGGAGTTGGTAACGATAGGAGAAGTTATCATGACCCGGTCATGTTCATTCCTGTTCTTGATCATCCTCCATCTTCTAACCGTTACTATGTCATTAAACGGCGTGGGAAGCATTCAGGGTACGTAGTATGACCAATAATCTTACAACTTTCTTGTTTTTTTTATTTTTAAAAGCTCTGTTTTCATACTCTGCTTAAACTCTGATGTACCATTTTTAACTCTTTTGGTGTGAGGTTTCTAACGATTTTGTGATTATGGATTTACAGAGAAGCTTCAGTTAGTGCAAGTGAGGAAGACAGAGTCCCCAGCTGTTTTTGTTTCAGCTATGTTCCTGAAGCTAAGCCACAACAAGCAGATCCTTATGACATAAACCAACAATTCGAGATCCATCAACCAAAACCATCCTCTCAAAGATACTTTGCAACCACCGTGGCTCCTGGCGGGATACCACCAGAGTTCCTTAAGAGAAAGTACTGGACCGTCGGGTACTCGGATTATCAAGACTTTGGTCTGAGAGATGATGCAAAGGGGATTGATACTAAGGTTCGTTCCGAGCTTCCCAGTGGTCTAAACACAAGCGTTGTGGTAGGGAAATGGTATGTCCCTTTCATATTTGTGAAGGAAAGAGAAGCAAAATATCAGATCAAGAGCTCAACGTATTACATCATGACGCTTAAACAAAGATGGGAGGAGGTTTACTCTCGTGATAACGATAATCACAACGGAGAAGAAGAAGGAGAGGTTGTAGTTGATGTTGAAGTAGAAACAGAAGTGGTGAAGCTTGAGGGGCAAGTAACCAATTTGAGAGAGACAAGCGGTGATGGGGTTGTTTGGTTCAGTCTCTTAAGGGATGAGAGACAAGACAAGAAGATAGGACTTGGGTCCGTGGTCGTGGAGAGGATGAAATGGGAAGAGGAAAAATTTGGGTGGTTAAACAATGGAGAAAAGTCTAACATTAAGAGATCTGAGAGATTCAATGGAGGTGGTTCGAATTGGAAGAGCTATAAATGTTATGTGCTGGTAGAGAGCTTTGAGTTGAAGAGAATGGATGGGAGTTTGGTCTTGACATATGAGTTTAAGCATGTTGATAAGTTGAAGAGCAAGTGGGAATCTTGACTTTTAACTCATCTTTCTTCAGCTTCTTTACGTGTCTTGTGTGCAACTGTTGGTTTAATAATTTAGTTATGTAAGTTCATATAATCGTGTTCTTTTTTTATAATTTAATTCATATTTTAATAATAAACGTAAGGTTTCATTTCATGTAAAACTCAATTTTAATGAATCTAAATTTGGTTTCTATTTATAAACTAAAGGTGGATAAAACCTGAATTTTGTGAACAATGTGACTAAACTGCTAGATGAAGCTAAAATATGTACTGTAGCGATCTTAATATTCACCTTAACCATTCCTGCATAATCTAAACTTAAATGATAAACATTATCCCAAGAAACCCAAGAACAAAAACGCTAAGACTTCTTTCTCAAAAAAAAATCAGAGTTCTAAGATCAAGCTTCTTTCGAATTTGATCGAACCATTTCCTAAACCCAATTGACCATTCTTGTTAGATGCTCCATCTACTTCCTTCACTATCAATTTAATGTCATCATTCCAACAATTTTTGTAAGGCCTCTTTTTCTTTATTATCTACTTTAACTTATATGAGTATAAAATTAAATAAAATCTACCTCGAATTTCCCGATAACGTGCTTATAGATTTAGCCATGTTTAGACATCTTTATAAGTTGAAGGGAAAGTGGGATTGAGCTAATCAAATCTTTGCTGTCATGTCTGCGATTTCTGATATATCAATTTCGAGTACTGTTTCATCACGAAAGCTACGATCTTACAATCTGCACGTGTTTGACAGAAGTTGATCAAATGTAAAGTAGAGAGGTCAGAAGTTTTGAATTCACAGTGAATAAATATAATTCATTCACAGATTTTAAAACAATCTGATGTGACATAGAAATTGCCAGGAAAAGTACTTCTATAAAAGCCAAGTCAAAGAAAGTTCTTGGAAAAGTCTTTAGACCAAAACCGCGTATAAGTTTCTCTATTTATTTTTTCCGGTGATATAAATTTTTGTTTCTTCTTGTCCTACTCTCTATATAAAGACCCAATCACAACTTGTAAGGCTCACAAAAACACTGAAAGTTTATTTTTTTTTTTGTTAAATAAAAACACTGAAAGTTCTAACTTCTAAGTAATCATCATTCACCTGTTAAAGGCCAGAAATGTATGTGACAAGGCGTTTGTCCGAGTATCAAAGAAACCGATCGGAGTTGAAACAGCCGGCGCCGGAAGGTCCAAACTCCGGTGTACTTATAATTCAAGATGAAGAGTCAAGGCCAACTTGTTGCTTCGGATCTTGGTACGAGCCTGGACTCAAAGGCTTACCATTTCCACAGAACGCGAAGCTGACTGTGAATTACACCATCACAGTTAATAACGTGACCATCGCTTATCGTGATCCTGTCGTTTTCATCCCGGTTCTTGACCAGCCGTTGTCTTCTAACCGTTACTACGCCATTAAACGAAGCGGAAAACACTCAGGGTATGACTTAGAATAAGCAGAATTTTTAACGTTCCTGATTTTTTTAAATCATGTGAATTACAAGGATTTAACTAAATAAATCCCTAATTTTCATTAAGGGTATTATTTAGAAAGAAATTAGGTTTTCAGATTTTTTTTTTTTTTTTTTTTTTTGTGTGTTATATAAACATGTGTTGTTGCTTATCAAGATAACTTAAAAGCCTAACTATTTTTATTTTGTAAATTTGGGTTGCAGAGAAGCATCGGCTAATGCAAAAGAGGAAGACAGAGTCCCCTGCTGCTTTTGCTTCAGCTATGTTCCTGAAGCTAAGCCACAACAAGCAGATCCTTATGACATATACCAACAATTCGAGATCCATCAACGGAAATCTTTGTCTAGATATTACTTTGCAACATCCGTTGCTCCTGACGGAGTACCACCAGAGTTCCTCAAGAGAAAGAATTGGACCGTTGAGTACTCGACATCCGAAGACTATGGTCTGAGAGATGATGCAAAAGGGATTCACGCTAAGATTCGTTCCGAGCTTCCAAGTGGTCTTAACACAAGCGTTGTGGTAGGGAACTGGTACGTACCTTTCATATTCGTGAACGAAAGAGACGCAAAGGATCAGCTCAAGAGCTCAACTTATTACCGCATGGCTCTTTACCAAAGATGGGAAGAGGTTTACTCTTGCGAGAACGCTGACAAAGAAAACAGGGAGGTTGTAGTTAATGTGCAAGTGGAACCAGAAGTTGTGAAGCTTGCGGGACAAGAAACAGGAGAAAAGAGAGGAAGTATGGATGACAATGCGGTTGTTTGGTTTGAGGGTAAAGACAAGAGGTTGGGTTTGAAATATGCTGTTATTGAGAGGATGAAGTGGGAAGAGTTGAGATTTGGGTGGCAGAGCGATCCGGAAAGAGCGGTGATTGAGAGATCTGAGATATTCAATGGAGGTGGTGGTTCGAATTGGAAGAGCTATAAATGTTATGTGTTGGTGGAGAGCTTTGTGTTGAAGAGAATGGATGAGAGTTTGGTGTTGACATATGAGTTTAGACATGCTGACAAGTTGAAAACTACGTGGGAATCATGAGAGCTTCTCATGTTTGAGCTTTCTTGTGCGTTGGTGGTAATGTTTTTTAGTCAATTTCATTTGTAATATGTTCCCTTCGTTTGAAAAGATAGTTGAAATGTATCCATACTTGAGAATGAATATAATTAAAGGTTAGCATTTTCTTTACATACATAGAAAGTAATGTATTCGGTCAAAATTAGCTAGTACAATTTATGATTAATCAGCATGCTGAAAGCCTTCAACGAACAAGAAGATAATAAATAAAGAAGAAAAAATCTTTGCAGTAAATATGAAACCTTTGAGATATGAATGTAGACATCACTATATGCCAAAATTTATACTATTCCTTTCTCGTCACCTCTTTCTAATCTACTATATGAAAGTGGAAGGCTCTCTCCAGCTTCTGACACGTCGGATTCCCGTAAGTTGCCCGATCGACTGCCAATTAAAATATTAAAAAAGCAAATTTCCTAAACCTACACCAAATCCAAAAGGTACACCAAATCCAAAAGGTATTACTAATAAACAACAGTCTTGGTCGGTTGTCTCCACAGAAATGGAGATAAACCTAAATAGCAAAATAGTCAAAATAATTAGTTATTACTAATTTTGTATACATAGTTTTTTTTTTTTTTTTAATTAGAAGAAAGCCGTTATAAAATACTATCTTTTAGTTATAAACTTACTTGCCACCCAGCCTCGATGCTGTTGAGGTCACCAGCGTCGTAAGATCCTGAGATAAGCCAAATTTGCCCAAGGCTGAATTCGCAAGAATCTTGTTGTATCTTGGGATGCCCGACACTCATTCTAGCCTTTGTACCATAAATCTTCGTGGTTGTATGTTCATAAATCCTATAGCATATTGTAGCGAAAACAATAAGTCTTAGTTAAAATAATAAAATGTGTAATATTGAAAATTGTATTGACGAAGTAACAAGGAATAATGAAACGCTGATAATAAAGTTCGTTTTAAATAAACTTTGTTTTATTACTCAATCAGGCAGCGAACGATATTACTAATGTTTGGTATTTACAGGCCGATTTTTTTGGCAATTTATAGATAACTTAAATACAACTTTCATGGTTGACTATGTAATTAATTCAAATTTGCTTTGAGGCTTTGAGCCTATTTACCATTTTTGGTTATGATATGAGCAGTATTTTTTTCCGATGCATTTAATCAATAGTATTAATTATAAATAAGTTCTGGTTAATTAAATACGGTTGACAAATTTGGTTTTAGTTCGAAAAGTTTAGAATATAACTTTGTAAAGATAGAGTCAAATTACGATTTTGCTTATATTTTATTTATATTTTGCTTATGTTTTACTTTTTTTTGTCAAAATGTATAATTTAATTTAAAATAGTTCAGAGATTTAAACTCGAAATACAAATTTTACAAATCATGATGGAACCAGGGGCGGATCCAGAAACAAATATTGTATGGGGCACAATATATAAATATTTATTTATTTATTTAAAATACTTTAAAAATTATTATGTTCATTATAATATACATTGTGCATGCAAAAATTGTAAATTATATATAAGAATGAATAAGAACATATAAAATAATATATAACTTATTTAGTAAATTATTTGAAAGAATGATTAGAAAAGAAATAATTAGATTTAATTTTTTATGACAAAACATCAACTATGAAACATAGAGCACGGTTCGAACCATGGGAATATAGAGCAACATTGATGAAATCAAACCAATATGCTACATTTACTTTAAAAAAATTATTATACAAACTAACAGTAATAAAGTTAGCATGGGGCATGTGCCACACCCCCACTCCACGTAGATCCGCCACTGGATGGAACCATGTCCATTCCAATTTCTTTACTTAGGCAGAGTTAATAACCATTTAAACCATGTGCAGAGTTAATAACCATTCACCTTTTTACATATTGACTAGAATAGAAGGTGGACTATATATTGCGCCATGCATGGTTTAAATGGTTATTAACTCTGCCTAAGTAAAGAAATTGTACGCGTTCATATTTCCCAAGTTTGGTTAATGCAGATGTGTAGTGACGCTTTAACAAAGAAAGAAAGAAAGAATTGAAGAAGCAATTGTGCAGTGACCAAAAAAGAATGATATTAAATATTCTGCGGACTTAAGTAGCTTAAATAATTTGAATTGCATACTCGTAGTAATCTAAAAAGAAAAATCATTTTATTATCTATTATACCAAACAAAACAAGAACTATTGCAAAATCAAATACATTCAGACGTTGATTAGGTTAAACAAAATTAACTGTTGGTAGGGCAATATTATTTGATTGCATAAATTGATTTGAGTTGTTATAATAACTAAAGGAGTTGTGTATGAAGACTCGAGGGGTAATATATGATATACTAAAATGGGTACACTTTTGAAACAACACGTTCACCCATAAATAACAACAATACTAAAGATGGATCCGTAATTTTACTCGAAACACGAGTCTTTGACGATATGATCATCAAAAGAAAACCATAAAGTACTCATCATGCATGTATTTTCTGAAATACATATATACATCATGCACTAAGTGAAATTGCCTTTAATAATAAGATATCAGCTGTTGACGAGAAAACTTTTTTATAATCAACAGAAAGAAAATTCAGGTTACTATTTTTGTTGTAATCAAATGAAACATGAATCAACAGTATACACGCTATTTCACTTCTTGCCCTATATATATGTTAGTATTCGTTCATTCTTCTTCATATGCCTCATTGTGAAAAAAAAGAAAGGAAACTAGAAAATTAATCCATTTGAACTCTTATTCATCTTCATCTTATTCATCTTCATCTTTCTTGGAAAATGAGCTCAATGAAGAGTGACACTGACCTTCTCGCTGCCGCAGCCAGGTACAAAAAAAAGAAAACACCTAAGTTATAGCCGAGAAGTTGGGGATAGAGGAGAGTGAGGTGCAACGGCGCCTTCATTACCTCCTCGTCGACTTGGAGAAGCCACTGCCAGGGGAGAAGACTGAGAAAGGAAAGAGGAAGAGGGAAGAGAAGGGAAAGAAGATATGGGATCGACCGAAGAAGAGGCTCCAACTGGATTGATCAAAAAGCATGCACATGCACGTACGTAGGTATTAAAAAATGAGGTTGATTTTCTGTTATTAAATAATCTTATATTTGTTGAAACTTGAAAGCCAACTATTGTATATATTGAATACCTATTCGACTTCATTGTTCTAAATCATAATAACAAATTACAAGTTTTTCAATTTCCGATCACACCAGCAATTGATCTGCGCGGATTCATCGATTTACAGAGATCTCTTCTAATCTACGTTTGCTTCTCCATTCCGAGTCTAATTTCAAGTCACAAGAGGAGATCCACCACCGTCTTCGGTAAGCTTCTCCGGCCAGTAAACGTTTTTTTGTTGTTGTTGCTAAGATCGCTTCTAATCTAAGTTTACTTCTCCATTTCGAGACTAATTTCAAGGCACATGATGAAAATCGAGAAATTTCATTTGCATCTTCCACCAGGCATGAATTTCATCTAGCTTGATTTTGATTTGTAAATGCGTTTCTATCTGCAAAATTCATTCTGCTTGATTTGATTTGTATATGAGTTTGTGGTAACTACTAAAGGCACATGATTGTTCAAAATATTTACCTAATATTGGCACGAAGCTCTCAGATTTGGAAGCACTGTTGTATAAAGATGTTCTTTGATGTTTTTGCCTTGCGTTAACGAATATCATACAAGACTGCTTATTTAGTTATTTGGCAGATTAAATTTTGTATGTTTCCTCAGGGCCAAAGCATTGATGTTTTGCAGGAAGACCAGCACCTGCGAGAGAACTCAGCAAGGAATGAATTCGATCTCTCTGAACAAAGGTATTAAGGAAGCTTTGGCTCATGATCTCTCTAAATTGCAAACTCATAAACTTTTGTTTTAACCAATTGTTGCTAAGTTGCGGTTATTGTCTTTTGTGAAGATTTCATACACCTTGAGATGATTTAAGAGTTAGATAAATGGCTTCTTTTGTTAATTGTTATATAATCAACCTATCAGCGCTTTGTTTCTTTGCAGAATCAGAAGAACTTGTTGTGTCAAGGTCTGGTGCACCTCTCTTTGATCTTGTTTTACTCTGATTTGAAATATATATGTGATATGATGTTAGTTATGGATATACGTTTGAAATGTATGTTCACTTGTTCATTTGCATTAAGAGTAGATTCTTGTTTTCATCAATTCTGATAATCAAATGCTAAATCATATTCCAATCAATCTACTTTTTTTTTCTTTGCGTTAATCATGAGATTTTAGAACCTTTTTGCAATATGAATGAATACCCTCTTAGACTCTTTGATTAATATTCTTCTGGTTTTGACAACTGTTTTTATTTTATTTTTATTGCTACTTGGTGTCTTACTACTTTATATGCAACATTCTCTAACGTTTTACAGTGTTTTGTGTTTCATGTGTGATTCATTGGAGAAAGGAGAAATCGCAGACCAAACTCATCAAGAAGTAGACTGAAGAAGCTTGGTCGTTGTGTGAAGAAACTCATCAACAATTAAACCAAACTCATCGTTGTTTCTCTGTCTTGGTGTGTATAGTTGTGTCTCTGCTGCAAGCTTGGTCATTGTAATACTCTTGATGGATAATGAGTTCTTAACCTTTATCTTGCTGTGTTTTTAGTTGAAAGAGACCCCATTTATAAACATCATCTGGCTTTTCTTCGGACCACCCCATTTATAACCATAAGAAGAAACTAAGAGAGCTTCAAAGAAAGTACACTGTATCTAACATACTACGCTTGTGCACTAGTTTTCATAACCGCGTCCGAGATTCTTGCACAAACTTGTCGTGTAATGAAATTGATCACCAAACGAAACAAAGGAAGAAGTCTTCCATTTCAAAAGTATAGATCAGTGATGAATAAGTTCATTTGGTATCATTGGTTACAAACTACAATTTATAGTGTGCTCAATTTTTGTGTGTATCTGCCATTTGTTGAGATTTCTCTTAGATCAGAAAGTATAGCAGCATAACATGTGAAAGTGAAACATACGTACAAACAGACAATCAACCAATTAACAAAAATATTGGAAATTTGGTCGAGATGGAATGACGTTTTTGGGCTCACATATTAAAATGTAAACCTCACCTAAAGCCCAGTCTTTATTATTTTCTTACACCAACCCGTTTCGCATTAGACGATAATTTTAAAACATAGTATGATCATCAATCAACATAAATAATTTTTTTTTTTTCTTAACCTACGATTTTAAGTATTTGCGTTTTGCGTATGTCTGTCATTGCTTGCTTCTCATAATAAAATATTCGTTTTGTTACTTTCATATCAAGAAATGCGTGTTAATTGCATAACAAAATTTACATAACAAAATTTACATATAATCAAACGATGCATAACAACAGTTATAATCATTAATTATTTGATTAAACTTTCATTCAGTTTAACACGCATTTTGGTTAAGGATGGATGAAAAAAACTCAAAAGGTTCAACTTTATCATGAAAAACAATAATTGCTCAGCTTCCACATACATAAAAGAGAGAGAGTATGTAAGTTTTTAGATATGAGATATTAAACTCTGGAAATAAGGAACAACTCTTCTACAAGTAAGTTCTTTATAAAATGCAGAGTAAATATTTGTTTGTGGATCATACTTCACCAGACCTTCGGCATAACGATGTGCGAGTAGGATCTCCTTGTTCTTGCATATCGCCACCGGTGTGCACGGCCGAAAAACATCCCTACGGGTCCAAGTAAAAGCAATACCAGATAGAGACCATGAAGAACAAGAAAGAAGATCGATAGTATAAATTTTCACCCACGTGTCTTGTGATGATGATTGCAAGCTCCAAATCTCTTGGACCATTGTACCGCGCTTTCTTTTTGACATGCAGAGGCGATTATCCAAAATGCACATGTCTATATGGTCTGGATGTGAACGAGCAACCGGATTCCTAGGCAACAATCTAAAAGTTTCAGTATGAAGATCCAAAACTATTACTTTGGTTTCATCATTGTATCGTTCCGTGAGCCAATAAACTGATCCGTTTCCGGATGCTGGGGTTTGGTCGTCAAATATTCGGTAACTTGGGGTACAAGTCAAGTATCTCCAGGCGTTTGCCCTAAAATCAAAAACCTCACACTTGGTAACTCCTTCGTTTGGACTCATGGCGTCAGAATTGTATTTATCAGAATTATATAACCACACCAATTTATAATCACACGACGTCTTTACGAATGCTAGTCGAGGAAGTGGCTTAATGTCTCTCAAAGTTTCTCGAGTGTATTCTACGTTTTGCATCAATGCTTGAAACCTAGCCAGAGGAACTTGTCGTTGCCACTGTGTGGCCGGGTTCAATACATATATGTATGATCTCAGATCATAAATGCAAATAAGACCGTCACAGTTTTCAGAAGCTTCGAAGCAATTTTGGTTAGGGATGTTGCGAAGGTTGAGGGTTCGAAGAGAAGCCGAGTCCAAGCGCACTGTTCTAAACTCAAGAAATTTATGTTCATCGGAGACAGCTATGATTTTCGGATGATCAATGTTGGATTGCTCGACAAACCTCAAATGTCTCTCTGCGAAACATAGAGATCCAATGGTCGATCTCCATTGTTTTGACACAATCTTGAATCGAATGATAGATTCGACGGGAAGTCTCAAGAGAATTTCCTCTACCATGTCGTATGGCAATTCTTGATCATCTCTTCTTTTCCTCTTTTTTTGTGATGAGGATGCAATCACTTGCTTCTCTTTCTCCATAGTTGACTTCTTTTTCGCCTTTGGATGATAAATGATGAATGAATATAACGCATCTACATACTTCATCTCTTATATATACTAGATTTAGACCCGCGCTACGCCGCGATATTTTTTTCTTTCAATTTGTTATATTTTTATTTAATTTTGGTCATCATTTTATTATTAAATATATGTGAAATAAAATAGTTTGGGCATGTAGCCTGTTTTAATTATCTCTGTGTGAGCTATCTATTGACTGTGTGAATCTTCTTTTTAGGGACGACGTACCGTCTAGAACATCTTCGAGAAGAACTTGATCCTCCTCCACCTCTTCTTCTTCTTCTTCATCATCATCTTTTTTGTTTGTTAATTTTTTGAGTGATTTTTCGACTTTGTTCTGTTTCTTTGGTTCAACGATAATCGTTTGCTTCTTACTCTCTTTTGCATAAGTCTTGATGGAAATTTTCGGAGACTGGTTAAATGGCGGCGCTGAAAATAAAAAACGAAGAGTCGTCATCGAACGGGAATACTGCTTATGCTAAAATCAGGCACAACTGAGATTCTGCGAAAAGACTGAATGGATCGGAAACATTAAATCAAATCCATTTTCTCCCGCAACTAATTCTCGTTGAAACTCGACACAGAGAAGAAGAAGAGACTGGCCTCTGAATTCGCGTCGAAATTATTTATCCGGATAAAATCAATTTTACCGGTTCGGTGGAATAAGAAATAACAAATTAAACCAATTTCTATTTCACTTAAATCAAACCGGTTAAGAAGCTGAGGTGTATTAATGAAATGCTGACTGGTATTATTTAAAATGTTTTCATTGGTTGAAGGTTTTTGCTGAGTTGTCAGCTTTTCCCTGCTTGAAAAAGCTGATGTGTCAGCTGCTGGAGTAACACAAGGGGTTTTTGTGTATTGAATTAAAATGCCAAAATCTAAGATATGGGAGATATTGTCCCGGGGAAAGCAGAAATGTTAATAAATCTCATTTTAACTGAAAAGGCACATATGTTAATTAATCATAGTTTCTTAGGGCCACATTTTTTTATTAATCCTAATTAAAAGGGTGATGAGAAAGGAATTATATGATCACTTAAATTTTGGCATATAATCTTTAGATTTTTATTTCATTTAGATTATGACAAATATTTATAGATTTCATATCTATTGCAAAGATGTAAGACTTTAAAAAAAAAAAAAAAAAAAAAAGATGTAAGATTGATTCTGATGTTCTTAATTAGTTCTTATCTTCTTGTTTATTTAAGGCTTGAAGCTTCTTAATAGGTTCCTGCAACATTGTCCAATCTGTCTTTAAGTTTTTTGTGTTCGATTCAAAGAAAAATCACATCATTTACATCTGATAACTAATCAAGTCATAGCTAGAGGAAGTCTCTAAAGTGGTGAGTCACACCCTTGAAAATATGTAAACAGGTTGGTGTACTTAATTATATAGTTTTGAAATTGAAAATTAGTGTTACACGAACAATTAGATTAATTAATTACACCATTTGTTGTATTATTATTTTACCAACATACACTTGGAAAGTAAAAAAAAACAATGCTTTCACTTTCAAATTTATTGAAATCGAAATTTATTATTTAAATTTTCTTGAAGTTTTCCTTATATTGTGCTTATGTTTTGATCAGTACAAATACTATATGAGTTGTGTACTCGTGTGGTAGCTGATTATGCTTCCATTATAGTTTTGATTTAAATCCAATCTTGTTTGAATCAAACTCTATTGTTACTAAGTTTTGCTATTTTAGTGAGGTTTTATGAATAAGAGAGGGTCTCAAGAATAAACAGATTATCAAGAAACCCATTAACAACGCTTCGACAAACAAGAACAAAAAAAAAGAAACGGTCTTACATCTTACATCTTTGCATCTCTTCAAAGAAGATGAATCTGAAACTTTTTTTCTCACTAAGTTTTCTCGAGAGAATAACAAAAAAAAAGAAACCCCAGTTTTCCAATGTAGTAAAAAACGAAATTACAAAAACAAAAACCTCTCTCTACAACTAAAAAAAAAAAAAAAAAAAAAACTTACGATGAACTCTTTTGCTTTTGCATCCCAATTTCTTCCAACCGTTTCCATGTCGCCTCGCGTTTCGCTTCGATTTCAGCTTCTTTCGATTCATTCTCTTTAAACTTAGCAAGACACTCCTTGAAGAACTCTGGATCAACGTCGTTAAATATCTTCTGCACGTTCAGCGTCAAGCTATGAACAGCTTGGTTCCAATGCTTCTGAGTGTTCCTCTCCAATGCAGGGAATATGATAGGCAAGATAACTTTACGGTTCTGCATTATCAGATTCTCTATATGATCGTTGTTCCACAAGAACAAAGCTCTTTCTGCAACCTACAAAACATCAAAAAAAGACTCAACCTTTATGTTTCTTTCTTGTTGCTTACATAATTCAAGCTCTCATCACAACTTCTTCAATGACCACGCCGGTAAATTCAAGATTCAAGATTCAAGATTTTCAAGATTCAAGATTTAATCACAATTACTCAATACGAAATGCTAATAAAACAAGTTACCTGAAAATGGAGACTGTTCAAACAGCGAGCGACTTGGCGAAACAACGGGACCATACACCGTTGGAACTCTGGCGGCTGAGTCGCTTCCAACACTTCCTCTAGCTCGTTCAGAAACATGACTTCCTTGGAGCTGTTCGTGACGGGCCAAGACTTCAAGAGCCCCCTTATAACCGTGTCAGCGAGCTTGCAATCTTTCTCCACAAACTGCGTGATGCAATACGACAGCTGCTGGTGATACATCTGCAGGCATTTCGGTTTGTGGAGAGGCACCAAAGCTCTCACAAGAAACACTTTGTGCTCTTCTTTAAGCGGCAGAGCGAATCCATTGATGATACTTCCCAAGATCTCGAGAAACTCAGCGATCCCGTTGTGTTTCTCAGTCTCGAAAACAAACCTGTAGAAGATGTTGTTGATCGATTTCCTGATGAACGGACGATGCACCATGAACTTACCATAGACACGATGCAGGACGGTTTTCAAACAATCTCTCTCTCTAGGATCCTCTGAATCAAACAGATCAAGCAACCGCGTGACAAACGTTTGATCGATGTACTTCTTAGCAAGCTTTGTATCTGTCTCTGGTGAAGCAATAAGCCTCAAGAGAAGCTCATAGACAAGTTGCAAGTGAGGCCAAGCAGGATCCATGGAAGGCTCTTCTTCTTCCAAGTCTAAAGCATCAATAACTTTGTTCTCTCTCGGTTGAGGATTCAACGTTCTGAAAATGTTAACAGAGACCATTCTAATGGCTTCTTGGATCACATTCTCGCTGAACTTCGCATTCGCAGAAGCTACATAATCCACGAGCTCAAGCAATGTCTGCCGCTTGATCTCTTTTTCCTTAACGCTCTTCGTCGGATCGGAGAAATCGAACGCTACGCAGCACAAGCTGAGCTTTTTCAAGAACAGGTTTTGCTTTTCCGCGTTTGGAACGTCTTTGAAACTCGGCAATGCTTCGTAGGGAGTGAAACCGTTGCCGTTTCCTTTTGAATTCCCGTCTTTCAACACTGAATCAGAAGGAGAAGCAGAGGATTTTGCTGCGGGAGGAGCGTTCTTGGTGTGAGAGTTAGCAGATTTTCCATTGTCACTACTTTTGGAAGTAGATGCAGTGGTGTTAGATGAAGAGTGGTTCTTGGAAGAAGACTTCTTAGGAAGCTTACTTATAATCTGTTTCCACATAGTTTAGATTCTCTGTTCATTCCAATACAAACACCTAGAAGAAGAAGATGCAAAATTCCAGGAAACAAATCAAGACACTTATATCTCTTTTTATGTAAAATCGCATATCAGTTTAAAACCACGAACCTGAAATGGAGAGAAATCCCTAAAATTCCCAAATTTGTTACACCAAATGAGCAAAAGACACTCTTTTTTCTTCTTCTTCTTCTTCTTCTTCTTCCTCAATTACACTCGAAACCCAGAAAATCTATCGCCACTCAGAACCAAATTTTGAAACTTTCGGCGATTCTGAATCAGAAACAATCGCAATCAGAAACCCAGAAATAAAGCGTACATTTACAACCCCGAAACAAGATAAATCACAAAATTACGATTTTAGGGGGAAAATACCAAAAAGATCAAACAAAATTCGCCGATTCCACACAAAAAAAATGGTCAACAGGAGAAATTACCCAGATGAGGAAAACAAAAAAAAACGATTTATAACGATGACGATAATCAAACAAAGAAACTTACCAAAAATTCACATTGAAGTTCTTACAAACCAAACCTCTCCTTCGTTGTTGTTTGTTGACTTAAGAAAAATAAAATTTCCCCTTTTGGTTTGCCTCAATACCAAAATTTATTTTTTCTTAAGTTTCTTTCTTCTTCTTCGTTGTAATTTGTCGCTTCTCGTGATCCAGTTATCTATCATTCTTTCTCTCCGATGGCTGATCAAACTTTTTTCCTCAAATCTATTTTATTTTAATTAAATTTTATTTTATTATATTATTAATATTGTTTATTCTTAGTGTTCGGTCTGGCCTGCCAAGTTACTCTCACTTGTATTATTTACGGAATTTTTTCAAGCGGACCACTTTAACAAAGGTTTCAAAACCAAACCGAAACACTGTGTTAAACGATGAATCGGTTTAAAAAAAGATGAACTTTAATTTCGGTTCACAGTTTGGTCCGAAATTAATTTGAATCGCAATCGAACATATTATTAATTAAATTTCGGATGATTATCCATAATATATTAAAAAAAATACACTAACAAAATAATATTTATGTGATATGTTATTAACAACAATACTTTTTTTTACATGTCATCACATGATTTATTCTGAAGACAAATATTAATCAAAACAAAAATTATTATACTAATTATATTATATATTATTGCATTAGTTTGGTTAGAGAATAATTTATACATATTTCAGCATTTAATTATAAAGATATTATCATTTTTCATTTTTATAAAATATATCAAATTAATTATTTTTTAAATACTTAATTTTTCTCTCATTTCTTGGTTGTATTAAATTTTATAAAAATAAATAAATTATTACATTATCCATATATTAAAAATTGTACACAAATTGTAATTTAAATTTTTAAAAACATATATCAATTACTGAAATGATGAAAAAAACAAATATATCATCAAAGTTTCACATTGGAAATAAAGATGAAACCAAAATGATAAGCAACCATAAGACTTGGAAGCTTAATTTGATAAGCATCTAAATTTATCAGTATATTTGGTTTAATATGATTTTTTATAAAACTATATAATTAAACCAAATAAAATTTATAATATTATAAATATTTAATAAAGTTGAAAATATTTATATCAAAATATTAAAATATTTAAAATAGCTTAAATTGGTTAAAAAGTTGAAATATTTAAGATATTTTTTTTATCAAAAATTGAATATTATAAAATTTCAACTTAATCAGAAGTTAATATATTAAAATATTAAGATATATTATAATTTGATCAAAAGTATATGTTATTTTAAATAACTGAAAAGCAATATAAAATTTAATAAACATATTTATTTATATATAATTAATATTTTAGAATAAAATTTAAAATAATATGTTTTTTAAGTTTTTGTAACTTTTAAAAATAAGTAAAAAAAATTTATAGTTAAATAATAATAAAATATGAATATGTTTTGAAATTTCCATATTAAAATGAAGTTAGATAGTGGTTCAAAAATATAATATAAAAAAAAACATAAGATATTATAAAAATAATTAAAATGATAAAAACTAAAATAAATTTATAAGTATATTTTTGTTTAATATAATTTTTAATAAGGAAATTAGCTTCAGTATCAATATAAAAATCCTAAATTAACAAACTGACCATATTAGATGATATGCTAGAGTACACACCGTGTAACCTATAATATTGACAAAATTGCCCTCCACATTTTTTATGTTTTTGTTCGTCTCTGTGTCTCTCTTTTGCATCGTCTCTGTCTTTTTATTAATTCGGCGAAGGAGTCACCGACGGTGGAGATGGAGTATTCGGCGGCGGTGATGAATCAGGCGGCGGAGCTGAATCAACCAGAGGGCTAAGAGGTGTTGCCGAATCCGTAGGGGGAGGAGCAGATCCACCGGTGGAGTTATCCGGCAGCGGACTGGAATCAGTGGGCGGTGCTGGTGGAGAAGCAGATCCACCGGTGGAGTTATCCGGCGGCAGACTGGAATCAGTGGGTGCCGAATCAGTGGGCGGCGGTATACTGATTTCCATATAAAATCCAAACCAATTAAGGAACCTTTCCCCAAACCCAGAAATCTTTCTGTTTCAGATACTGATTTCCATATAAAATCCAAACCAATTAAGGAACCTTTCAATTGATAAAGAAGAACACTGAGAAACGAATAATCAACCGAAAAAATATTATATCTTAGAGGGGGTATAATGGCAATTTAAAAAAAAAAAACAGAATGAAGATGGAGATGGTGGTGGTGGTGGTGACGATAGAGAAGAAGACTGATTCATCTGTGTTTCTGTCTATACTATTTTCTCTTTTTGGAATAACACAAAACTTAGCTACGAGGGTAATTTCGTCCAGAATGTTTGCTCATGGTTACTTTCTTTAAATCAAATCTAATATGGCTATATTTTTCATTATATGTCTCAATATGGTTAGAGATTATACAGCAAATTCACCCTTTTTAATAGAACATTATAATTGTAATTATATTATTAACAAAAAATATTATTTGTCGTAAATATTATTAACATATATATATATAAAATACATTAAATTATTTTCATTAATAAAATAATTTATAAATTTTTTACTCGGGCGCGGTTACCAGCTAGTTCCAAGTTCCAATTTATTATAAGAAACCTTTGGCCTTTTTGGCTGCAGTCGCCACATTTCTCTGTGGTGTGCTCACGGGGGCTTGTGTTTTGGGAAGACAGAACATTGTCTCTCCGTAAAGACAGCAATGTTCGTTTCCGACAAGCGTCCTACTGATTTCTACAAAGACGACAATACCAACACCAATTCATCCACCGCACGCGACATGATAATCGATGTCACTTCCAATGGAGCATCCGGAGATCTGCAGCCGCACAATCACAATCACCACCACCACAACAATCACAATCACAATCATCATAATCATAACATCCAGCCGCAACAGATTCTCCTCGGAGAAAGCAGCGGCGAGGATCACGAAGTGAAAGCTCCGAAGAAACGAGCAGAGACATGGGTCCAAGACGAGACTCGTAGCCTAATCATGTTCCGTAGAGGTATGGACGGTCTCTTCAACACCTCCAAATCCAATAAGCATCTCTGGGAGCAGATTTCGGCCAAGATGAGAGAGAAAGGCTTCGATCGGTCTCCGACTATGTGTACCGATAAGTGGAGGAATCTGTTGAAGGAGTTTAAGAAGGCCAAGCATCACGACAGAGGGAATGGATCGGCGAAGATGTCTTATTACAAGGAGATTGAAGAGATTCTTAGGGAGAGGAGCAAGAAAGTGACGACGGCAACACATTATAGCAAGAGCCCTAATACACCCACTGCTAAAGTTGATTCCTTTATGCAATTTGCTGATAAAGGTACAAAATTGGCCTAAATTTAGGGACTCTTGAATTTCTTTGACTAGGGTTTATCTTGTTAAGATAGTTGGTTACAGTTTGGGCAATGCTTTGAGGGGATGTTATCTGTAGGTTAGGCTGAGAAGATACTAATTAAAACTGCCATTTTAGAATAGCTTTCTTAATATGGAGTAACACTTTTGGTACTTATTGTGGTTTTGTGGCTTTGTGCTTTTAGTTTCTTTTGTTGAAGTGATAACTTTTTATCTTTGATTGTAGGTTTTGATGATACGAGCATTTCCTTTGGATCCGTTGAGAGTAACTGATCTATCTATCATCTTTGTGTATTTTTATTATCATCATACCTTGCTATATAAAAAGAGGCGAGGTTTTGTTAGTTCAATTGCCTCTTGAAGCTTGTTTTTAAGTTGGTGTAGATATCTTCCTTTGAGTGAGCAATGCTAGAGGTATTAATTAACTTCCTTTGTGAGCATTTGGGACTGGAAACAAATTTTTCTGTAATTGGAACATGACTGTGCCGTTGGATTCAGATTTACAGATAGTTTCTTTGTTAGATGGTTTAGTTTAGTTTCCAAAAGCTGTGTGTGTGTGTGTGTGTGTGTGTGTGTGTGTGTTTTCTTTAGTGTTGTTTAATTTATGTTGCAGCTAATGGGAGGCCAGCTTTAAACCTAGAGAGGCGTCTTGATCATGATGGTCATCCTCTTGCAATCACTGCAGTTGATGCTGTCACAGCAAATGGAGTTCCTCCTTGGAATTGGAGAGAGACTCCTGGAAACGGCAAGTCTCAGAGCTTATAGTAACTTAAAGCCTCAAAGTTAATTTGCCAAAAAAAGGCCAAAGATTTGTTTTTGAACTTTATGTAAGAATCGGCATTTTTTCTTAACTTTTGAGAACCAAAACCACTTCAGTTTTGAGGATCGTTCACAGCCTCTGTTCCTCTGCTTCGTTGATTTTGTCTGTCTCTTATAACTGATTAGAGATCTTTTATTTGTTTCATGATTATACAAGCAGGTGGTGATGGTGATGGTCATGGTCAGCCTTTTGGTGGGAGGGTCATAACAGTTAAATTTGGCGACTATACAAGAAGAATAGGCGTGGATGGTACTGCTGAAGCAATCAAAGAGACAATTAGATCCGCTTTCGGGTTAAGAACTCGACGGGCTTTTTGGTTAGAAGATGAAGACCAGGTTGTTCGATGTCTTGACCGAGACATGCCCTTAGGGAACTATCTACTCCATGTCGATGATGGTAAAAGATTAAATTTGACAACATTCGTATCTGTTGAACGGTTTACTCAACTTTCTCCATATCCAAAACGTATTTTTGCAGGACTGGCCATTAGGGTTTGCCATTATGATGAATCAAACCAGTTACCAGTTCATACAGAAGAGAAGATCTTCTACACGGAAGAAGATTACCGCGATTTTCTTGCTAGACGGGGATGGACATGTTTGCAAGTTGATGGTTTTAGGAACATAGACAACATGGATGATCTTCAACCTGGTGCTGTGTACCGAGGAGTGAGATGAGAGAATTGGATCAATCTCATTATTTTCTTGTCCAAGCTTTCATCAACAGTTCATCTAATCACAAAATTGTCCCCTGTAGATATTTTATCATTCCCTTTGTAAATTTTTCCTCCTTTCTTTTTTTTTACCCTAAGAAGAACAAAGAATGTACTTGATCAAGTACGACACATCAACTTTTGCAATTCATCTTACAGATCAATAAGACCTCAAAAGATTAGATGTACCAATTTGAGTATGTCTTATACAGTCTCTTGTGTTTCACTATTACGCAGTTCTACTGTTCCGTCAAAATTAAAAGCAAGTTAATCAAGAGTATAACTCATTCAAATGATTAGTGGATACATAAACCAATTTATCTTAGATCGAATCCATCATGAAACTGAGCTAACATTAGTTATAAGCAGGCCTAGATGGATAACATTCCAATCGTTAAAGCTTGCATCAATCATTGGGTGTTGTATCAATAATTGCATCTATCTTTTTATTCCTTGAGAATCGAATTTTGACATATTCTTTGACAATGATATATTTTTGTTCGATTTTTCTTACGATTGCTTTAGAACATTGTGAATAATGACACTTCGAAATAGAAGAGCATAAGAGCCGGATATTATATTAATTATGTGGAATTTTAGCGTAACATTTGAAAAATCCACATATAATCATTCCAAGTAATCAAGAATAAAGGAATTTCCACTCCAAAAATTATAAATAATGAAAAAAAAATATTACAAAAGTTCTGAACTTTTTAAACTGGTTTCTATAGTGATTAAATTAAAAATATAAAATTCTTAAAATCTAGTCAATCATATTCATGCATTCAAGTACATTTGGAGGCTATATACAATATATATATATATATATATTGTATGTATATGATATATTATATTGAAGAAAAAAATTGATAAAATATATTTTTGTTAAAGAAAAAAGTTAAAAAAATATATGTTTAAAGAGAAACTTCTTATTTAACGTAAATAAAATTTTAGAAGATTATCATAATTACATATTATCATAATTACAAATTTTTTTTTATCAAAATCGATTAATTAATAACTTTTTAAATTAATAAAATATTAAAATCCTAAATTATTAATTTTTAGAGTTTTTATTGTATATGATATATGGTTGACCGCCCATAATTATTTCAGTTATTTATAAGATGTTAGGATGCATGTGACCATGTGTATGCCAAAGTAAGGAGTTTTATATGAATTCTGTTTTTCTTTTTCACGGTTTTATATGCATTCACCAACCACAAATCAAATGAAAATATAGAGAAAAAATAAAAGGAGGAGAAGAAGGAGACTTTTGGCAAAAGCCAAGAGTCATACATACCTCATTGCATAAAGTGAGTTATTTTTTGGCTGTCACATTCATCTGACCAACCAAAGCTCTCAAAGTGGAGCATCTATATGTGTCCCGATACGAAGGTACGATTTGATAATTATAGAACACCATATTGTTTTATCAAATTTTAATATTTTGACATTGTAAGCAAACATTATTTTGATAAAGACATCTCGAAGCTTTATAATAATACACCTATTCTTTAACAATGGTTTAACTTAAAGACGTTGTTGAATGCGAGTGGTAACCGTATTTTGAATGAAAATGAAAATGAAAATTGGCATTTGAGACTAACTGAAATAGAGTGAAATACACTATGGACTGATCTGGTTATTATATATGATTGGTTACGACCTCGAAAATGGAATCGTTTTTCTGTTATCATTTTATGTGAATCATAACTGTATGCACGAAAATATAGTTGGCATAAAATAAAACCCAATGGTTTGTAATTAAAAATTACAAAAGATAGTATATATCAAGGAAATGATTATGTACGTGGTGTACCCTCATTGGCTATAATTTCATAACCTGCTGCGTTTAGGCCCTGTGTGTGTCGGCCCGGCCCATAGGATCTGAGTTTAAACCTCGAATATTCCCAAACCGGCGCGTGAAGTGCAGGCGCCATTAGTTTCCCCAATTACTGGTTAATCCTACCATAAACGGTTGGCCAAATCACTGGCAGAAATGGTAAATAAGCTTTAAAGTAATGGACAATCTAGTAACATTAATTACTAAATCTGATCCGTAAACCTTTTTCCCAAGAAAAATTCTCAGCCACTCGATCAAATTTGGATCCTCATCATCACGTTCTCTCCTCTATTAAATACCCCCAAAAGCCTCACCAAACCCTCTCTCTCACTCACTAATCTCACTTTTGAGCTCCTCCCTCGTTATCATCTACATCTCTCTCTCTCGTATCTTTCAATTTCGGAAATGGGTGAGTTTCTCAGCTCTTGTTGATCTGCGTTTTCTTCGATCTATAGTCTCGTCGTTGATACTTTTTGTTTATGGTTTTCTGATCCGATCGTGTTTTTGATTTCTCTTTTGTTGGTTTGTGTAGCTGACAAGAAGATTAAGATCGGAATCAACGGTGAGTTCCTTATTTGTTTTCATTTGTAATTTTTGCTTGTCGTTTATTTGGATCCATGGAATCTGAAGTTTTTGAATGTTTAAGGCTTCGGAAGAATCGGTCGTTTGGTCGCTAGAGTTATCCTTCAGAGGAACGATGTTGAGCTCGTCGCTGTTAACGATCCTTTCATCACCACCGAGTACATGGTTCGTTTTTTCCTCCTCTCTTCGACGCTGATTCGATGTGGATTTGTTAATAACACTTTGATCTGGATGTGACGGTACTCGATATAGTTTCTCTGAATTGTTATCGCCTCGTAACTGTTCAATTAAATTGATCAAATCTAATTTGTTCTGTTTGTTGGATAGATCTGAATCCGGTTTGACGTATTCTGTATATGTTGATGATCATCTGTGATTTTGTTTAATTATTTTGTGGGATCAACGTTCTGATTTGGATATGTTTATGGCGTCGAACGTTGCAGACCTATATGTTTAAGTACGACAGTGTTCACGGTCAATGGAAGCACAATGAACTTAAGCTGAAGGATGAGAAAACCCTTCTCTTCGGCGAGAAGCCAGTCGCTGTTTTCGGCTTCAGGTACATAATCTATGTTTGATTTGTTTAAATCTGTGTATCTCTCTTATGTTATGGAGACTGATGAAATGGAATTCTATTTTGAAGGAACCCTGAGGAGATCCCATGGGGTGAGGCTGGAGCTGACTTTGTTGTTGAGTCCACCGGTGTCTTCACTGACAAGGACAAGGCTGCTGCTCACTTGAAGGTATGCTCTTCGGCTTCGATACATATGTACTTGTACATCAATTTGTTGGTTATTGGATTTGTTTTGAGAAATCAGTTTAACATATTTGTTTTTGCACCGGCTAATGCATACAAGTATGTATAGAGAGCATTTGTTTCTAAGTTTTAAATATCTCATATGGTTGGTTCGTTTTTTTGTTCTCAGGGTGGTGCCAAGAAAGTTGTCATCTCTGCCCCAAGCAAAGACGCTCCCATGTTTGTCGTTGGTGTCAACGAGCATGAATACAAGTCTGACCTTAACATTGTCTCCAACGCTAGCTGCACCACTAACTGCCTTGCTCCCCTTGCCAAGGTACTGTTTTGTCTATCATTAACCTGTAAAATTATGATGTACTTGTTCTCTCTTGTGAAATTCAACTCAAATCTGGATATGCAGGTTATTAATGACAGGTTTGGAATTGTTGAGGGACTCATGACCACCGTCCACTCTATCACTGGTATATATATTTCATTTGGTTACATTGGTTCCTGAAAGTCTTTCACCTCTTGAAACTGGAATTTTTACTCTTGAATTTGTTTGTGTGATTCAATAGCTACCCAGAAGACTGTTGATGGTCCTTCAAGCAAGGACTGGAGAGGTGGAAGAGCTGCATCGTTCAATATCATTCCCAGTAGCACCGGAGCTGCCAAGGCCGTCGGAAAGGTGCTTCCTCAGCTGAACGGAAAGTTGACCGGAATGTCCTTCCGTGTCCCCACCGTCGATGTTTCAGTTGTTGACCTTACGGTTAGACTCGAGAAAGCTGCAACCTACGACGAAATCAAGAAGGCTATCAAGTAAGCTTTTTCGGTTCTAGCTTACTTGCATATCATTAGGTTGTATTGTCTTCATATCTTTGTAAGATATAACTAACTGATTGGATTGTTGCCAATATATTCACAGGGAGGAATCTGAAGGGAAACTAAAGGGAATCCTTGGTTACACCGAAGATGATGTTGTTTCAACTGACTTCGTTGGTGACAGCAGGTAACATAATTGTCACCACTTAAAAGACATTCAATCTTCTTTCTAGCCTGTTGCTGTAATTTTAAAAACAAGTTTTGATGTCTTGTGTTTCAGGTCGAGCATTTTTGACGCAAAGGCTGGAATTGCATTGAGTGACAACTTCGTGAAACTGGTGTCGTGGTATGACAACGAATGGGGTTACAGTACCCGTGTGGTCGACTTGATCATTCACATGTCCAAGGCCTAAATCTGAAGAGAAAGATTGGGGAGGAAGAAGTCATATTTTTCATCCCTTTTAATGGTTTTATTTGTCGTTTCTCTCGAATAAATTTTCCTGGGCTTTGAAACTTTATCTTCTTCCGTTTTCGGTTTTGGGATTTTCTCGTTCACGTGACGTGATGAGAGTTTGTAGACCGGTTGTTTTTTACTGAAAGCCCTTTATGTTTGGCCTTTGATATATTGATTGAGTTGCTTAAATCAGATTTGATGCCCTTCTCTTTTTAACACCTAAATCAAAGCTCAATCCTAACACGTTCGTGTTATACGATTACTAGATACTAACTTCCTAAGAGTAGGAATGGTAAGCTAGTTTTAATATGAATAGAAAATGTTATCATGCTTCCGTGATGAATGTGTATTATCTTTGATGGCTTTTTGTTGTGTCTGTTTCAGTTCCGTGTTTGCTTGCACAAACCAGAGTTCTCTGTTTCTTGTCATGAAAAATCCACAGTAGAATCAAACAACAAACTTCATCTGTATAATGCTTTTAAAGAAATGTTAACTAATACAAATTATGATACCTCATCTGTATGCAGTTTCCGCTTCGACACTGCACAAAGCTCCTCACAACGAATCCTAATAATGGCAAGAAAAAAAACTACATAAAATGTTCTTCTTCTTCATCGAGCAGGACATTGAAGCTCTTCAGCTCTCTCAAGATCCTCTGTAATTCCTCTGTTCTAGGATGCTTCTCTCCCGAAGAATAAAACTTCACCAAACCACCATCGGTCTCAATCCAGCTAACACCTGCTTCTTTCTTAAAACCGGTGTCTCTCATAGCAACTTTTAGCCTTGCAGCATCATCAAACCTCCCTAAATCTCCATATATGTTCGAGAGCGTCACGAAATTAGCAGGGTTTCTTGGTTCAAGCTTGACCAACTCTTCAAGAGCAAGCTCGCCAACCTCAACCTTCTTGTAAACCTTGGATGCTCCAAGCAAAGTGGCCCATATAACAACATCCGCTTTCACCGGCATTTTGTTTATAAACTCGACAGCTTGTGTTAAGAACCCAGCCCTGGATAGTAAATCCACCATACAACCGCAATGCTCGATTTCAGGAGTGATTGCGAAATCAGTCAACATGGAACTGAAATAAGCCAAGCCATCTTCAACCAAACCCATGTGTCTACAGGCACATAAAACACCGACGAACGTTACCTTGTCGGGTCTAATTCCGCAACTCTTCATCTCACGGAACATATCTAAGGCCTCAGTTCCATGTCCATGTGCAGCTAAGCCGTTGATTATGGTGTTCCAACTTATCAAATCTCTTCTCTTTATGTCTTTAAAGACTTCAACAGCTATCTCTATCGCTCCGCATTTCGCATACATATCAACCAAAGCATTCTTAACGTTAACATTTCCCTTATCATACCCAAGACTCTCTCCATGCTTATGTACCCATTTCCCAAAATCAAGAGCTCCTAGCTTCGCACACGCCGATAACACCGAAGTCAACGTTGCGTCGTTAGGAACAACATTCCCTTCATCTACCATTCTCTTAAAAGAATCCAACACTTGAGAAAGCTGCCCATTTTGAGCATAGCCCTTGAACAAACCATTCCAAGAGAACACATTTCTCTCCAGCATCTCTTCAAAAACTCTTTCACATGCTTTGATATCTCCAATATTTGCATAACCTTCTAAAACCGTGTTCCACGACATGACGTCCCTAAAAGGCATTCGATCGAAAAGACTCCTAGCCTCCATCACATTCCCCATTTCAATATAACCAGATACCATAGTGTTCCACAGCACAACGTCTCTCTCAGGAGACAAATCGAAAAACCGCCGAGCAGAGACTAAGTCCTTGTTCAAAATATACCCATTGATCAACGAAGTCCAAGTAACTACATTTTTCTCAACCATCTCGCAGAACACTTTATTCGCCGATGCTATCACTCCTGCACATGAATACATCTCAATCAACTTAGTTCCTAGATACGAATTTGATCTAAACCCTGTTTTTATCGAAAAGCATTGTAACTCCTCTCCCTGTCTTAGATCCTTGATCAAAACACAAGCTTTTAAAACCACCGGAAGAGTAAAGCAATTGGGAGTCACGTCCATGCCTCTCATTCTCTTGAACAACCACAAAACTTCCTTGGACATGTCTTTTTGCGAATACCCATTGAACATGGCATTCCAAACAGAAACATTTGGCTGTGAGATTTTGTCGAACACTTGGCGTGCGTAATCAATTTTCGTGATCCGGCAACAAGCAGCGACAATTCTCGGACCGACGTAATCATTCTGTTCTAACCCATGACTTACAGTTTGTGATTGAATCTGATGAAGCTGTTTCTGGGTTTTACATGACTCCAAGAAAGAGATGAGCTTCTCTTCCAAAAGCCTCGTTGGTGACTTAGAAGCTATAACTACAGATACCCTCGCAATTTTCGATTAGGATTCAAGGAACAAACGTGACAGATTCGTCACGAGAAGAAAATAAACGAATGAGTCTTTCTCGAGAGAATTGAAGAAAGTCTCCGACGAAACGCTCCAATTTCGCGCCACGGTCGCAATCGAACTCCGAAAGTATCACTAGTACAAGTGGAGGACTTGAAATCAAAAGTCAATACCTTCTAAATGATCGGGAAGGTTTACAAAAATGTGCTGCTTTGATAGAGATGTTATTTTAAATTGTAAATTCCAAAATCATATCAAAATTCATTTTAATTTTTGTCACTACTCATTTCAAATTTCTAACAGTAACTTTTTTGTAGAGGCAAAAAAAAAAAGAGAAATACTATTCTATTCCAATTTAAAACTACTTCGAGCTTATCAGTACAGAGAACTCAAATTGTTAACAATATAAAAGATAGACCCATCCAACAGTGTTATTTCGTAGCAAGTTTATTAGATGGTCATGATGAGCAAAATAAAAATACGAAATCATCCACAAACGTTGGTAAACAACCTCAAATTATTTGGACTGTTTATAAATTTCTCAAATTAATCTAAAATTGTGTAATACCAAAATCCAATTTACATTTGATTATTGTCGTGTACCGTAGCTACTACGAGCATTATAATCCTAAACCGACACTATCCGGCCTTAAATTACTCCGAAATAAGATTTACTTAAAACATACCCAAAATAAACAAGCCTATAGAAATCTATAAAAGGTTAAGTAATTAAAGGTATGCTTAAAGTGTGTAATAGAGAAGGGCTGTGTCATTGTATAGGAACAGCAGTTGCAGCCTATGCTAATAATATAGCAATCGGTAATTGAACCCTAATTTTTTACTTACATACTGTAAATAGAAAAAGCTTTGCTTTCCTGTTTCATCCTTTTAAAACACATATTCTTAGCAGTCCGGCCCCTACTTGCCCGTTTCATTCTTAACTATAAAAGTCTCATGTGTTTACTTTTTTTTTTTTGTCAATGAAATTCAGGGATATTATATTTAAGAGAAAATTATTTGAATCACTAGTCTCTAGACTCACACCTATCATGTAATGTTATGTCACTAGACTCACACCTTAAATGTTTAGTTTTTTTTACTAGTTTTATAAAATTAATGAACCACATCGTAGTACAATTTATCCTAGATGTACAACTATTCGTAGATGAGTACATTTTCTAGTGTTCTCATATTCATCTATGTGACTATGATCTATCAAATGCACATATGTCATTTCACGAAAGTATGCTACATACGTACCCTGTTACATGGTACAAGTAACTTATGTTTATGTAGTTCCGAATCCTAAACCATGATACAGTTTTTTTTTGGTTAATCAATAAGATATGTACACGTATCGACAAATAAAAGGAGTGAATCCACTCATATAGCCACACACACATGGAAGGAGTAGGGTAGAGTTGAAATTGAGGAGCAAAGCTAAGAAATGGTAAAAGCTGATATAAGAGAAATTAATAGGGTTTGTAATCGTCAGACTGAAACAAAAGAAACTTAACTGCATCAATGAGTCCTTCCACAGTTGTCTATGTCTCAGTCCAACTTCAATTTTTAATACGCCTATCTTAACTCTCATACACATATCTATATTGATCCACTCGATCTATCTCTCGCTCTCTCTCCTTTCGCTTTCTGATTATTCATTTATTGTTAAATATACATATGACTCTTGGGAAGACTGTAAATACAAATCTAGGGTTAGCCTTCTTTCATAAAACCATGATTTATTTATTCTTTTCAAGCATACATCTTTTTCTCCTTTTATCACACAAGCATGCGTCCGCTTAAAATCATATCTCGCTCTCTCGCTCTCTCTCTCTTTGATATCACTACTTTGGACTGATTTATAAGATACAAAATTTAGTTTTTTAGTTTAGGTCTTGGAATTTCTAAGATTAGTGACGTAATTTGATTTATACGGACTGTTTGTCTCTACTATATAGAGTAAACGTATATTTATTTGCAATGTTTGCAATATTTCTCTCTGATCACGTCAACACGTAGTAAACGTATAAAGTAAAAAAGGTGCAAAAGAGAAAAAAATATCAAATATCAAATATTTTACAATATCAAACGTAGAGATGGATTTTTTTTTTTTTTAAATGTGTCAAAAATATAAATATGAAACCATTAATGCAAATTTAAAAGGATTCATCTCCAGAACTAACAGTCTAAGAGTTAGTTAGAACTCAACTACTGAAGTCCAAATATAACTCTCTCTCTAGTCACGCAGTTCATTTTTTCTACCAAAAAACAAATAAAATAATTAAAATAAAATCAAAGATCATAAATAGAACGACAGAACACCTTATGTGGTCTCAGAAAACAGCTCCAAGACAAAAAGTAGACGATGAGAATAAACAAAATAAAAATAGATAAAGCTGCTCCTTCATACAAATACAATCTTCTTACATAACCCCAAAAACAACACCTCTCGTCCAATTTGCATTTCACCTTTTGTCATTTTCAATTACTTTGTCATGTCTCTTTCAATATTCCCACAAAATTATAGACAGCCTAAACATTGAATGGAAGTTGTATGACAGATAAAGATCCAAAAGAACGAAAAAGCACATTTCTCAATTTCCTTAATTATAGCCATGGTGTGAGGATAGAGGCTGAGGAAGAGGAGGAATAACTCTAGAGCCATTAACCACCGGTGCACCAATGAAGGCGTAACTCGAGTCAGGCGGTGCACGACCACCACCGCAGACGTTATTGGCTAGGGTTTGGTAGTGTGTAACATTGTTGGCCAAATAGTAGTCGTTGGTGTGACGGTGAGGAAACGGTGAGGGCCGTGGAGAAGAAGGTGGTGGATAAAGATATGGCTGCACAAGTGGTGGTGGCGGCGGTGGAATGGCGGAGGAAGAGGCGGAGATGGAGAATAATCTTGGTGGATACATCATTGGTTTGAATGGTGGTGTTATTAGGTCTCCCATATGCACATCTCCTTGATGGTAACTATATAGAATATAATAAATTAATAGTTCGAATGATATTCATAATAATAATTAAAAGGAAATGAATTAAAAGTTATTAAAGTCAAACAGAAACTTAGAAAGTAAAAGTACCTAAATGATGGAGGTCCTTGATGATGAGGAAAGGTGTCGTTGCGAAGAACAAGTTCACGAGCTTTGTTTAGTGACTCCGTCTCCCTCTCTAATTCACCATAACAAAATTAATCACCAAAATGTGTAGATAATATAGAGAGAATAGTGAGATCTTGCCTTGACGATGGCGGTTCATATGACCACCGAGAGCTTGAGATTTGAAGAACTTGAGTGAACAAAATCTACATTCGTACTCTTTCCCGTCTTTGCTGTGCTTCTCTCTAAACGATCCTACTCAATAATAAATTATATTTTCTAATTAATAATTAAATGTACACCTAACCATAACTTTTTTTGGTTTTCAAATCTAGTTAAGTATTTAGGTTTTGATTATATCGTCGGTTATTACAAAACAACCACAAAAGACAGAAAGGTGAAGACTGATTATGGAGATTTTTTTGATAAAAAAAAAAAGAGATATATATAAAGAAAAGGGAGAGTAGAATAAGCTAGTGTTGTGGTATATACCAGAAGAGGAAGAGGAAGAGGAGCCTTCTTCAAAGAATGGAAAAAAGTCTCTAGAAGGATCATCAGGTAAGTTATTGAGATCTAAAGTGTTATTATCTTCAGCTCTCCTACAAAAAAATTACATTTCAAAAGATTCAATACAGATTTAGCAAGAGAGAGAGAGCTACTGAGGAGAGAGAAACCTACATCATGAGTACCGAGAAGACAGGAGAGAAGAAAGCCAACGATAAAGACTTGAGAGAGTGTAGAATAGAGGAAAAGAGAAGCTTTGTGAGTTCTCTTTTTATCGGTTTATCTCTCTTTTTCTCTCTCTAGAAATGAGAAAATTGAGCATGGAACTCAAAAATGGATTGCTTTGTGACTGCTAAGCCAGAGGAATAGAGCTTGAGTGGACATTATGGGTCAAGATACCCTTAGTATATATAATGGGATCATATTTGTAACAAGAAGTCCAATGTAAATTCCATATTGTTATCAATTTTGCGTGATATTAGGGGGGCATTCCTACGACGACGTATAAGTTATCTCGTAAATATAAGAGACTCACCACGACTTATACGACGGCGTTTGGATGGTTAGTTTCTCTAGCTTTTCTAAATGATTGAGATTTGCTTAAAAACTAAAGAAATGGAATACGATTTTAAATTAAAAAACTACTAGTGTATGACCCGCACAGCAGTGCAGTGCGAGATTATGTTTTTGTTTTTTTGCTTTTTTTCTTTTTTTTGTAACATGTTTTAATTTTAGTGTTAATTTAAGAGTTGTATGTTTTTTTATGTTAAAATTGTCAAGTATATTGTTAATTTGAATCTAAATTTTTGTATTAAGTGATTCAAATTTTGATGTATTAATTTGACTGTCTTTATTTATTAATAATTAAGAAAAAGAAAATACAATAACCAAACACATGTCCAGACAATAAAAATATTACATCATGGTTATGTTATAACTGTTATACCAACTTAATCCATAATCTGAATAGCTCCAAACTTTTATATACTCTTGAACAAAATATGTTTGTGGTTCTAGTTTAATAAAAAATGAAAAATACATTTATGGATAGACTTCAAAATCATGTAGTGACATTACGTAGAACCCGAAACATAAAAGAATCAAGGAAAGAAGTGTGTTGTGTTGTCGAGAGATGATTCTTTTTCCAACGATAGTAAAATTCTTTGTAAAAACATATGTCAAAAAAATAATAATAATAATAACCAAACACCTGTCAAAATAGATGTCTTCCGTAGAATACTACTGTGCGAATCTTAGTCTTACGAATGAATTGTCTTCCACGTTCCATTTGCTCTTTTTGCTCGTTAATTTTGTTTGCTTATGAGATTTCAGTTTTTTACTCTCCGAAACCATTATCAATTGCTAAACTCTACGAAATATTTTTTTAGATTGCTTCAATTCAGAGAAGCATGAGAGAAATCGTGACAATTTAATTTAGGAAATCTGCAAACTTCAGTGACAACCAGATCTGGAATTCTCAGGTCAGTAAGCAAATTCTCCATATGATCTTCCTGCCATGTCGATTTCCAGTTATCGTTAAAGTGGAGTATGGGTTTAATTTATCTGTGACTTTCATTACAAAAGTCTTGGTTTTTTTGTTTTATTTTATTTATTATCAAAGTTGCTTCGATTTGGTATTATCGCTAGTTTTTTATTATTATTCTTTGCAGATTTTTAATAGAGAATGTATAAAACGGAAATCTTTGAAAACGGAAATCTTAGATTATGGTATTATCTAGAGAATGCATAAAATGTAAATCTTTGATTATGGTATTATCTACTCTAAAAGGAATTGATTGTTGGTTTAATTGAACCAAACATTGGTTTGATTTAAGTGATATTTTAGATTACTAAATTAACCCTCACTAAACCTGTTTCCAAACAGATTATCTTCACAAAAAGAGATGGTTTTTTGGTCCAAAAAAATAGATGTACTTCTTAATTAATAGTAAAGAGATTTAAATGTTTGATCAACGTATGTATAATGAGCGATGTTACAAAACTTCCTACTATATATAGTGTTTAAGTCTACGCGCCATTTTTATGGTCTTGCGGTAAAACTTTTGTTGATAACTTCAATCATGATTCATGTACAAATGTTATCATGATTCATGATAAATTCAATTTGTTTTGGCCAAACTGTCTACAATTTGAATTAGATGAGCCGTTGACGAAAAAACAGAGCTCTAAATAGATATCATTTACGAACTCAAATAAAAATAATAAAAAAATAAGGTTTCAAACTGTTATTTTATGACTAGAAAGATTCCTTAATTTCTTCTCCATCAATCCTCAAGCAAACTGTCTCTAATACTCTTCCTCGTCCGCATCATCATCATGAACTATGATGACCAAAACCCGATTACGTTCTTCTAACCTAGCCCGGCCTAGATCTACTTGACAAGCTACTACTCCTCCTCCTCCTCCATGGGCTACTATTCGGCTCTGGTCTAATCACATGGATTAGGAAGAGCATCGTGAGCCACACGCCTTCATCAAAGGAAATGGTTTCTTCATCGCTTCCCCTAAAGAAGATCGCATATAGCTAATTATCACCTAAAATCTCCTCCTACTAAGCTGTCTTTCTGGATCAGCCTCTGACGGCCTTTCCTTTGGTACTGTACCCTTGCGTGCTTTCTCAGAACAAAGTAGGTTCCTCTATAATCAGTTTACGTAAGACAACATTATTTGTTTCAAGTTCATTTGTTTTTTTTTTTTATTAAATTGTTTCATTTTCTAAATAGAAAGTTATTTTGTCATTTCGCATCGCCGTCGTATAGTTTTGTCGTTGCTTCATATTGCTGTTATTTATCACTGCCCACATTATTATTAACCGATTAATTTGTTTTCTTATAAAGAACGTATTTTTTCTTATGAAAGGGTAATTTTGTCATTACGTATCACCGTTATTAAGTTTTGTAGTTACTTGATATCGCCGTCATTTTTCACCGTCATATAATTGTTAACCTATAAGATTGCCACTTCATATTAATTTGTTCTTTTATAAAGAAAGTGTTTTTTTTTTATATAAAGAGTAATTTTGTCATTACGCATCGCCGTCATTTAGTTTTGGCGTCACTTCATATAGCCGCCATTTTTCACTTGCCGACATTTTTTTTAACCTATAAAATGGTAACTTCATATTAATTTGTTTTCTTATAGAGAAAGTGTTTATTTTTCTAATTAAATAATAAATTTATCATTACGCAACGCCGTTGTTTAGTTTTGTCGTCACTTCATATCGCCGTCATTTTTCACCGCCGACATTATTATTAACCTATAATATGGAATTTGTTTTCTTGTTTATTTTTCTAATAAAAGATAAATTTTGTCATTTTGCATCGCCGTTATTTAGTCTTATCGTCACTTCGTATCGCCGCCATTATTCACTGCTGACATTGTTATTAACCTATAAAATGGTGATTCCATATTAAGTTGTTTTCTTAGAAATAAATTGTTTTCTTTTCTAATTGAAAAGTAATTTTGTCATTTCACATTGCCGTTATTTAGTCTTGTCGTCATTTAATATTGTCGTCATTTTTAACAACTAGCATTAATATTAAACTATAAATTGGCAACTTCATATTATTATTATTTTCTTATAGAAAATTGTTTCTTTTCTAATTAAAAAGTAATTTTGTCATTTCACATCTTCATCATTTAATTTTGTCTTCACTTCATATCGACGTTATTTTTCACCGCCGAAATTATTGTTAACCTATAAAATGACATTTTAATTAGTTTTATTCGCCATTATTTAGTCTGCTTCTATTTTTCATTACCGTCATTGTTATCAACTTATAAAAAAATAATTATTAGTTAACTTGTTAATCCACAAACTAAAAATTAATAAAATAAAACTATATAAATTATATGCAGTCGTTTGCATAAAAAAAAATAACTTAAAACGAAAAAAAGAGGCCAGCGAGAGAAATGCACTTGTTGATTAAAACAATAAATTTCATTTTTCTTGTTTTTTTTTTTGTAACTGGATATTGAATTTTTCTTGTTGTCGAGATTTTTTTTAATTCGTGGATTTTAGAAATGATGGTAAGATTGAAAGATTTTTTCTATGTGTGGTTTTCGAATTAATTTTCTTATAGCTAAACTAATCTAAAAATGAAAACAAAAACTTTGTAATCTGATTATCAATAAAACTTGATATTCTCTAACTCCTATTAAACTTTATATCAATTTTTAGGTAAAATACTTTTGGTATTTTTTTGTTTCTTAAAAAATAACTGAAAATAAATTATATATTTATATAGTTAGAAAAATATATTTTAATTATATTTCATTAAAAATGTATTATTCCTGTAAATGTATCATCTACTTTTCAGTTTTATTTTAATTTGATATATATGTGTAGAAACCACTAATTATTTTAAAATATCTTATACATGTGAGATATTGTCTTCAATCTACTAACGAAAATTATGTTTTTTATGTTATTCACAGATATGTCATAAACTAAATAGACACATGTCGACATGCATAAACTTTAAAAAAGGAATCCATCTTTTATAGTTATGTATATAAAAATATTAAATCTATAAATCTATATTTGCTATATAATTTAAGTACATTTTGTATCAAATTTTAAATCTATGATTTTCAAAATGGTCTAACTCTAACTTTTACAATCATTTAAGGAAAAACAAGATTATATAAATCAAAATTATCCAATAAAAAAGCCATTCGCGATTAGTGATGAGTTAATTACTGATAAGCATTAAGCAATGAGATTTTATTACTATGAATTAAAATATTGTTGTTTCGTCGGTGACATTTATTTGTTAGATATTTACGAGGAGGAGGTTAGGCACCGCCTGTACCCCAAAAAGGGCCAAAAAACGAAACAACGAAACTGAAAGCTGTTCACAACACACAAAATTTGTCAAACATACAAATTTATGAAATGTGTTATAATTTAAAAATAAATTAATTAAAAATTTACAAAATATCAAGAACATACTCAAATAGGCGTTTTGCTATTATGACGCAAAATAAAAATCAGGAAAACGAAATAAATAAATAAATACGGAATCCATTTGCATTGTTGTCTGCAGGTTCTCTCTTTCTCTCTGCCTTTGCTGTTAACCTAAGAGCCATTCAAGACTCTTCTTCAGATCTCTCTCTCTCTCTCTCTCTCTCTCTCTCTCTCTCTCTCTCTCTCTCTCTCTCTCTTCTGCACACGCAGAGCTCAAGCTCCTTCTCTTCCCCAAGAACAATCTCTGCTCTCTCACCTTCAGGTATCTCTCTCGATTCGTTTGAATTTGAGATCTAATTCTTTGCTTCTGGTTAAGTTTGATCTGGATCTGCACGTTTTCCTTCTAAATGATTCATTCGTCGTTTTGTTTTTGATTATCGTATCTTGATCTGAAAAAACAATTCTTTACGTCTACCTTCAAGATCCATTTATGTTTTATCCCATCTTGATCTGTTGTTATTACAAAATCCATCACTGTTTGAGTTAGACTTTTCCTCATGTTATTTTTTTTTTGTCTGAGTTGTTTACTTATTCTTAAAAAAAAAAAAAAAAAAAAAAAAAAAAATCATGTCTCCACTACGATTTTGACAGCATCACTATATTTTCTTATGAAGGGAACATATACAAATAATAAATTAATAAACTTTCCCAAAAAAAACAGTATCGTCGGAATTTGTCAAGTGGCTAATTCCTCACCAATTTTCTTTGCCTTAAATCAATTAATAATCAATTAGTTTCCTGATTAATAAATACGCTATTGTGACCAGATCTCCATAAGAAACACGTTACCATTTGACCACCTCTTCTCTTTCCTTATCTTTGTATTAAAAAATTCGCTATTTAACATTTTTGCATCCTTCATCAATCTCTCAAGAGATAGATTTTATCAATTATCATTCGCTTGTGGTTTGATTTGATTATCTCAAGCAGCAAAGAAGAAGAAGATGAGCAGCTGTGGAGTCCAACTAAACTCGTTCGAAGAGATGAGGAGAAACTCCGCCGTTTCCGATCGCAGAGACGCCGTGATTTGCCCTAAGCCTCGTCGTGTCGGTGTCATCAACCACCACCTTGCTCGATCTCTCCGATGGCAAGTCAGGTAAAAAAAAAAAAAAAAAAACTTTTCTTTCTCCCAATTTTCTTACACATAGATCTAATCATCTAACCAGCAAAATTGATTGAAAGGATTTGTCTTTTTGATTTTTTTTTTATTTTTCAGTCATCAGGTGGAGTTGTGTGATTCAAATTCAGGAAGTGAGATTTTGGATTTGATCCTCGCAAAGGTAATTAAAAATCAATCCTTTTTGCTAAAAGCTCGAATTTGATAATCTAATTTTGCTGTTTTATGAAGTGAGATTGATCTGTGAATTATTTTACAGGGTGGTGGTGGTTGTGACGAAGATCAGACGAGGACGGTGGCGTCATCGCCGCCGTTTTACTTTTCAGGGTCACCGCCGAGTAGAGTCTCTAACCCTTTAACAAAAGACTCTCTCTTTCGAGACGAGCTTCTCGTGGTGGCTCCTCCTCCACCATCGGCTCCACGAGCAACCAAGCCGCAGCCGCCACCGTCTCCGAGAAACGGTGGCGGTTGCGTTAGAGCGAGTACTAACTTTGGGAACAATCCGGCGGTTCGAGTGGTTGGATTCAATTGTCTTGACAGGGACAGACGCAGCAGCGTCCCGACTCTTGCATAAGAGCCTGCGACTCCAAAACCGCTGAAAAACAAAAAGATAAATTGCAAATATATAACAGAGAAGGCTAAGAACAAACTTAAAAATGGGGATTAGGAATTGATAATGGATTATGTGGGTTTTTTTGGTGAAATGTGTAAATATGTTTATAAATGGGGAAATTAAAATTGTGCTGTTATATAAATCTAGGGTTTTCGGTGTCCAATTTGGGAATTTTTGTAAGTTAAATTGAGAGAGAGAGAGAAGGGTTTGTGAGTGTTTTGATGTCTCTAGTGAAAATAAGAGCATTTAGTGTTTCTTCCTTGTTGTATGTAACAAAGGAAAGGCTCGAAAAGTTTTGAAATGTGAAGATATCATTTCTACCCTTTTCTTCTTTTTGTATCTTTTGTACAGATGTAAATTTTCAAAGGAATTTAGAACTCTTGGAATCTCTATTAGTTCTCGTTTTGTGGCAAATGTTGTTAGTGATTAATGGAATCCTATCAATGTACGTGCTCACTCCTCCATCAAGAAATACGATATTGATTCAGTTCACTGAGATGTTATTATATATGTTGTACTTGTTATTAAAGATATAAAACATATGAACGTGGTTTTTATGTCAACCAATAATCACGTATGCTAGGAAAATTTATATGCATTAACAAGAAGTAATGAGGAATATGAAATGTGCATTTACTAAGACGTGTATATGATCTATCATCTATGGTTAAAGGTATTTCATTAGGGTTTAGTTGTTATATTGATATGTTTATCATATGGTATATTTTCATCTAGCATTATATGTTCTAAAGATATGATTTGAAAATGGACACAGATCTTATATTCGAAGATTTTGTCCGAACATATAATTGTATGTTTACATATAAAATGGCTTCAATATGCGTATTTCATGTAATATGTTTACATATAATGTAACTGCAATAGATTGATGAAACTGTCATAATTGTAATATCTGTTACAACTTACCAGTAATCATAGATTACGTAAACTCGAGACAATATTGTTTATGTCAAATTAATTTTTACATCAAACACTATTCTTTTTTTTCTTTTTCTTTTTGCTTAATTATAAGTAACTTCATTGTTTCGCCTGGCCGTCAATATTGTTAACCTAAAGAAATTTAGTCGTTTACTATTTCCGTAAACTTCTTCCATAATTGTGTTAGTCTTTTTGTTTCCTTTCAGTTTAAATAACTTCCAAATTGTGTTACTTTACTTGTTTTGCTTATTTTATGTAAACTTTTTGCGTAGTTAATTTATTTCATATAATTTTTATAATACACGTAATCAACGTAATTTTTCTTTTCTCTCGTCTATTTGTTATTAAGAATCAAGAAAATGAAACAAAGCTGAAAATTTTACATTGCCGTCATTATTATTAACCTAAAAATCTAGTAATTTGCTATTTCCGTAAACTTCTTCTAAAATTGTGTTAGTTTTCTTGTTTCCCTTCGGTTTGAATAACTTCCAAATTGTGTTAATTTACTTGTTTTGCTTATGTAAACTTTTTGCGTAATCAATGTTATTTTATCATCTATTTGTTATTAAGACTCAAAAAAGTGAAACAAAGCTGAAAATTTTACATCGCCGTCGTTATTGTTAACCTAAAAATCTAGTCATTTGCTATTTACGTAAACTTCTTCCAAAATTGTGTTAGTTTTCTTGTTTCCCTTTAGTTGGAATTACTTCCAAAATTGTGTTGGTTACTTATTTCACTTATGTAAACTTTTTTGTAGTTTTACTTATTTTCTATAATTTTCGTGATACACGTAATTAATTGTTTTCTTTTCGTCTATTTATTATTAAGAACCAAGAAAATAAAATAAAACCGGAGCTTCTACACTATTATATTCCCTGGAAAAAAACTTAAAATAGAGAAACTTACGACCTCACAAAAATCTTAGAACATCATAAAGAGGTATCTAAAAGCCTATGATGTTCAACGATTTTTTAAAAACAGTTAATATGACGTCTTAAGCAATGTTGATAAGCATGTTTTCAGTCAAGTTATAATCAAAATTTTAAACCTATATCCTAAATTTCAAAATCTTTCGGTCTTCGTATGTATTTCTACACACTAACGTGTGCATTAACTTTGGTTATCTTCAACTATATCTTATAGTAGAAACTCTATAAATTAATTTATAGAGTTATTAATTAATAGATTTTGTTGAATTTTCCTTTTTTCAGTTATGATAATTTTCTAAAATTTTATTTATATTAAATAAGAAGTTTCCTTATATTTTCTTAACTTTTTGTCTTTTCTTTAACAAAAATATATTTTATCAACTTTTTCTTCAAGATTTATGTATTTACTTTATTGTTTACATTTTTTTCATACTCATCATATTGTTTAAAGTTTTTTTTATAATTTCCATATTGTATTTGGCTGTGTGAGATTTATGAAACTCACAACCTTTCACTTATTACATATTCGTTGATATGCAGAATCATTACTTTTATTTTCATCAAAATCATTCCCCAAATTTCTTGCATCTAAAAAAAACAATTTGATGCAATAAGAAAAACTAGAGACAAACTTCAAAGATTTCAACTTTAAAAAAATTTAACAACGTTAATTTATATTGTAGTATGTTTTATTTATGTATATATATATATATATATATATTTATAAAGTTTTATATGATGATTATTAATTTATAATATTATTGGGACAATAGTTTACTTATGATTTTCAAAAATATTATTATCTTATTATATTATCGAATTGTGTCATATTTTACACTGGTCCAACTCGGGACTAAATTTTTTTATTAATTTATAGATTTTCTAACGTATTTGGTTATGTTATTTGGTTCAAGAAAAGAAAATTGTTTCCCTTTATATATTACATAGGCAAAGGTTTGGAAAGACATGAAGATAACTCATCATTTCTCTTGTCTGTGCGGATCTATTTCGATTCTTTGCTTACGACTTGGAAAAAATCAAACTAATAATTTTTCTTTTTTTTTGTAACTAAAATCAAACCAATATTGACATCTTTTTTTTTTTTGTGCAAATATATTGACATCTTTTGTTTCGCTTTTAATGTGTCAATCAGACCAAAAGATTCGTCAAACTTTTTGGCCGGAATTCTCGCATGCTTTATTTCAAATTAATTGAAAACCAATTAACCTTACATGTAACTTTCACCTGCAGTAGACAACAAAAATGTGATATGGTGTGATTTTCACTTTTATCAATCACAAAAATTTCACAATTAAACATGTTTCATTTTTATCAAATATTTTTAAATGCAAACTCCATACGCAAAACGGAAAAAGGGTCTTCTTTTGGTATATTTTCATTTACAGCTAAATGCATTAAGAACGTTAGACGCAAAGTTGTTGACATCTTAGCATAAATCTATATCGGGCTTACAAAGAGCAAACGTTGGGCCTTTAAGCCCATTATTCCCAGCACTTTATAAAATGACCTTTATCTAGGTGAGCCCCACCTTAGCTTTTTCCAAAGAACGAATAGAAAATTCATATTTATTCCACGCGCCTCATACACCGCGTGACGCTTCTATTCATATCATGTTTAAACGTGAGAGACACATGCTTGTGCGCGCGTGTTCATCGTTTCGATGAGACTCACTCCTCGCGTTCTCACTTTACTTGCTCGTTTCCCAGCTCTCTCACACTCACTTCGTCTTCTCTGCAAAAAAAAAAAAAAAAAAAAAAAATCTCTTTTCTTCTCTTTCGCGGGAGATATGGGAGAAGGGAAAGGCTCCACTCTAGTTTTCGTCCTCGTCGTCGCTCTCTGTTTGGTCGCATTCGGCTTCTCCATCGCCGCCGAGCGTCGCCGGAGCACCGTAAATCACTCTTTTCTCTGTCCACTTTGTTTCTCTCCGATTAGGGTTCTTTTGTTCTCTGACGAAAAATCTGGTTATCTAAAGCTGCTTTTGTTAAGAAGAATCGATAGGATGGTCTTTCTGAATGTGTTTTCGAGAGTTTCTATTTCTGGATTTGTTTCGTAATCAGAGTTACTTCTTGCAATTCAGCGAATTAGAAGAACCCTCTGGTTTTGAGTTCTTGATTCTTGAATAATTAGTTCAGAATCAAGAATGTTTCTCCGTACATCTATGAATCTTTTTACCGATTTCTGTGGAATTTGTGGGAATCTTGAAACTAAGAAAGAATCATTTGAGACCATGTTCATGTTCTGTAGCTGAGACTAGAGAAACATGTACGTGACACTTTAGGTTCTTTGTGACAGGGAACAACTCTCAAAGACCCAATTACAAACGCAACGTACTGTGTTTACAGCTCTGATGTAGCAACTGGTTATGGTGTTGGATCTTTCCTTTTCCTCCTCTCAAGTGAGTCATTGCTTATGGGTGTGACCAAATGCATGTGCTTTGGTAGACCTTTAGCTCCCGGAAGTGACCGTGCTTGGTCTATCATCTATTTCATCTCTTCTTGGTTAGTCCCAACACGCTTCTTTCAAAACTTTTATCATATGATATGTTAAAGCTTGGATCAATAGATCAGTGATGTTTTTTCATAAGTTTATATTGATTTCTGATTCTAAAGCTTTGAACATTAATAGATGATTAGCTTTAGATTCTCTAGAGCCAATTTTTTAATGTCATGATTTGACAATTGCAGGATTACATTTCTGATAGCAGAAGCATGTTTAATAGCAGGAGCGACGAAGAACGCATACCACACAAAGTACTTAAGCGCGCAGACCTTCTCGTGCGAATCATTGCGTAAAGGAATTTTCATAGCAGGGGCAGTTTTTATAGTTGCAACTATGGTCCTTAACGTCTACTTCTACATGTACTTTACCAAGTCTGTCTCTTCCCCGCCTGCTCACAAAGCAAACCGCTCTGGTTCAAATGTCGGTATGGCCGGTTATGCTTGAATGTCAAAACATTTAACCGGTTAGTCATTTTGTAGATGTAAGGAAGAAAAATGGTTGTTGCATTGTTACACTACTTTGTGATCCTTGTATGTTTTGCTGGTTATATATGTCTACTCAATTGATGAAAAAAATTTCATTTGGGCATAATATAATACATTTTAGTATTAACGACTCTGTATATATATATATATATACCTAACTAGATACATCATATACTGTGTTTTTTACTCTAGGAAAATTCGAAATGTGATGATCGGATGGGCTTTGAATATATGGCTTTGAAATGTGAGGCCCATGTAGAATCTGAGGCGGCATAGAACGTTAATAATAGGCGAATGATATAGTGATTTGCACGACTATCAGTATTATACTATTATGTCATTGCACTTTGTCAATAGGTGTGTTGTAATTTTTTTTGGTTACCGCAACTGAGTTATCAAAATCGTTGTTAAAGCTCTTGCTCGTCGAGAAAGACATCATAAGGCAAATGGGACACACAAAAACTAAAACAGATAGTTCAAATGTCAAATGACGTGGTTTTTATATTTTCCATACACATGTTTGATTGATAAAAAAAAAATTATTCTCGGAGTATCAATTTACATTGCATCTTCTTATTATCTTCACTAAATTCTTGACACCGTGTTCTTTTTCGTATTCTACACCTCTAAGGTCTATTTATTGTTATGGGCAAAGTATTAAGCAGATATCTTTATTCCGAATTGGAGTTTTTTATAATAAAAAAATAGTTTCATATAATATATCAGTTGAAATATATATTTCCATATGTATAGTATACATATATATATATCGAAAAATATTATATTCGTTTGTGTGTCTCACTTATCTTTTATGACCTTCTATCTTAACATCATAAAATATTTTTTCTCACATAATTATACTTAAGTTTATGATGATTTTTGTCCGTTACAATACGTCAAAAAAACTTTACAATAATTATGATGCTGTTCTTCATAAAAAAAAAAAGTTTTTATAGTGAACATTTTGATAATACGTGCCGTTTTTTGGGTAAACCTACTACTATAACAAAAAAAAAACGTAAAATCTGATTACAAGATAAAAATAGGTTGATAGGTTTAGTTGTGAAAGCAACATACGCCAATTTAATAGACTAACGAAAACGTCGTGAAAACGGATAAAAATAGCGTGGCCTTGTTGTGTTAGGTGTTAGGTCTCATTACATTTCTGATTTCTTCTATCTTTTTGAATTAATAGTCCCTATATCCATCAAAGTGTACCCACTCTAAAAAAGTATGCTTGCTAGCTTGGAATATTATTAATTTTTTAATATGTGTGTAAAAAGAAACAAAAAGAAGGACGAAACAAGAAATAAAAGGATAACTTTAGAATTTCGACGAAGAAAGAAACGGGACGATGGGACCTTCTTTGTAAATTGTTCTCTACTTTTCCAAATTGGATACAACTTCTTTTTTATTTTCCGTGAAAGCTTAGAGCATTAAGTCAATCTCGCATATTTTTGTTCCTGAATCGAATTACTAGTAGTGGTTTGAAAAACTGTCGCGTTTTACTTTCCTCAAACTGAAAAGAAAATCCCAGGACCAAAAACCGTGTATTTATTTAAAACTTCTCTTTTTTTCCTTACAGTTACCAAATTGTCTAGCTTAACATGCATCGCTTTCTATTAAAACTTAATTAAGACATTTTAACCTACTTTATTATTATAAGAACAACAAAGAAAAACAACTGATATCGCCTCAAATATAAAACTTTTTTACTTTAAACATTTTTAAATATGAAACAGATGGTAAAGTATTTTTTTTGATTGGATTTTATTATTTTTTAGCCTGTGAAACTATTTTGTTGTTCAGCCATTTAATTTGTTCATTTATTTTTTGTTTTTACATTTTTAAAATATAAAATTTCTGGAGATTTATAAAATTCATTTTTAGCTTGGGTAAATCAGAACTTGATATATCTGCCAAAATCAAGTTTTCATTTAGTTCTGCCGTTACAAATTAATTTTATTATTTAGTTTGAAAATTCAGGTCAATCTTTTAAAACCAACATTTCTGGTCAGACGTTACAAATTAGTAATTTACAATCGATAAAGGGCCAATTCGCCGTTGGATCCACGTAAATTTTTATTAATTATCTGAGACAATCGAAGCAATTAATCAATACATTAGATGACGTGGATCCAACGGTGATGGTGATGGTGACGTGGATTGGTAGGGAAAAAAACACTTAACGGTCAGGATTAAACGTAACATTGCTTTGTGAAGGTGTAGTACACGTGGCACGTTCTCTACTCACGTCGTCTACCTCACGCTGTCGGCTTGAAACTTGCACAGTTTCATTCAATTGTTTCTCCTTGTTTTATTTTGGGGATTTAAAATATCAAGTTTCAGTTACACTAGTTTTTTCTTCTCGTAAAACAAGTTTACAAGACTGCAAAAGAAGGAAAAAACTGACCGTTGAAAAAGTTCAAGCTAAAAATAAGATGAGATTGACGGTAAAATAATACTAGATGTTTTGAAAAAAATGTTTTTAAATATTAGTTTGATAATCCTTGCACATAGTCACATACACACACACACACAAAAACAAAAAATTATGATCAAACACGTTGAGAAAATGTAAGCTGAATACAAACAAATTCCGAAAATTATGTTTCATTATTATAGGGCAAAGGTAAAGTCTAAGGCTGCTAACGTAATTCTTTTCTATCGTCGGCTGCTAAGTGCTAACTATTTTCTATGTTATATATTCGATTATGCGCTAAAGATATGGCAACCTAAAATAAAATTCTTGAAGGTATCTTAGTTGAGCAAAATAGAAGACTGAAATAATATATATATATATATATATATCAACTTTGATAGAGAGTAATTTCCGGAATCAGCAAACGCTATGGGATGGGTATTAAAATAGTAACAAAACATCAAGACGTAAAGAAACAAAACACACAAATAGGACGTTGAGAGTTGCGTTTTAGACGAGATTTTACATTTTTTTTACCAATCACAAAGAGTTATAGAATGGTTAGTACTGTTTTAATTTGGAAAAACATTTCTCACAAGTCACATGCAACCCGAAGATTTGAAAAATAACTGCATGTTATTGCCGTTAAAACTGTATACGTGATCGAAGCATGATGAATTTTTTTTTTTTCAACCTTAACCACACTATCTCTATTTATTGACTTGGTCATGTTTGCTATACAAGAATTCCTTTTCAAACTGGCAATTGATCTTTCTATGAAAACAATCAACGTCTAAATTATAACAAACCAATTTGCTTAGTAACTCGAAAATTAACTTGAAGATCTTTTAACAAAAAAAAAAAAAAAAAAAAAAAACTCGAAAATTAACTAATTCAACTATTGTTAAAAGATCTCTGGTTGAAACCACGTATCTTTATAAGATATGATTGTAAGGTCGAAGCAGAGGATCATTCCTCAAGAGACAATTACCATGGCGCTGACTGAAAACGACAGGAAATGAAAGGGACGCGCACCTGAACCGTCCTTCTAAATTCTATTTTCCATTAGGAAGAAACATATAATTATTGCTCTTTTCAATTTTTGTGATTCTGATCTCGAGTGGCATAGACATCTTTTAATTGTTGACACACACAAAAAAAAGTTTTATCTGTGCAATCTTGATAATAGTTTCTTATTTTGTCCATAACTGATTCAATTATCATTCTTCGGTTTATTGTAGCTGTAATCGCATTTAAAAACAATAAAAATAATTGGTAGGCAAATAATTTAATCTAGATTGTATGGAGATATGTTGGAGTTGACCATCTATTTTCAGCCATAGATTTAGAAGTTTAGCCCATTTTTCATGTTATTTGCTGCGTTGTTAACTTTAAAAGTTTTGTTTTCTATTCTTTTATTTCTATTTACTACATTTGCAATCTAAATGATAAAGTAGATTGTTTGGTCTATACTCTATAGTGTTACTTCTTGTTTTATAGACTACGTATTTATGCTCTACTACTTCGGTTTGGTTAACCAAATAATTTGCTTAATACAAGTTGTTAAATTGAAAAAATAATGATAAATAAGGTTTTAGTATTAATATCGTTTGCCTTTACGATAAAATAATTCTGAAACATGCTACATAAACTACACTCCATTACGCCAATTGATTTGCTGATATGTATTAAAATGAACTATATTTTCCCTTGTATCGATGGTTCTTCAACACATGGTCCCTCGTTTAGCTAATTGTTCCCATCGTTTTATAATTATGTAATTTATATGGTTTTAAATACCATATCGTGTCATTTGTGTTGACAAACAAAAAAGAGTCGAAGCATGTCATGTGTTGCGCTCTCTCGCCGATCTCCCACAACCACATAATTTTTGTTTTTCTTAATTGATTTTATACCATAATCCATAACTGATGTAATCTAAAACCATTTTGGCCAACAAGATATTTAGAAAGCCAAATCGTAAAACAATTATCTTTATTTGCCTTATGGACCATGGGACTAAAATGTACTCCATTTGTTTGGTTAGTTCGCATGACTTATCGTAAAGTCGGGTTTCCCATGAATTCGTCTGTGATTATCCATATATATATATATATATATATATATATATATATATATATATATATATATATAAAAAGCTCACTTTCAAAAAGAAATCAGCTCTTGAAACCCAAATTAGATTCAGGTCATGCATTTACATGGGATCGTTACACCCTTTGTTGGGTTAGTTCGCTATACTTAAACTTTTTAATGAATAAAAGCATCCTTTATAATTTTTCCCAACAAAGTATAATTACAAAATAATATATTGCTAAACTATATTTCTAGATTAAAAATGTCGAAACCTAACATGTAATAATACAAAAACATCTAATGAATAGCGAAAGAAAAATAATACAATCCGGCTAACTTCATCTAATTTTTTTACTAGCATTTGGAGTACCCAAAAAATAGATCGATCACAATTAATTTACCTATATACTAACTTTTTTAGATGCAGCTATATATATACCGTACTAAATTTGGTGTGCACATGTTCATCAACCACCGCTTCTATTTTGAACCACTTGCGATTTCAAGTTTACACATAAACAAATCTACCAAATTAATAGCCCCTAAAGTATACGTTCTAACTAGTCAAAAGTTTCAAACGCTTAATTAAATTCCAGTTGAACTGCCATCCAAAATCTATAGAGCACAACACTTAGGGTTTGGATGATCTATCATCTATATGGTTAGAAGCTTTAATCTTTACGTTTAGTTGCTTCATTGATAAAATACATGGCAGGTGAAAAAAAACAAAAGAGTAAAATGCAGAAAATTAAATAATTTTAATTTTAATAAAATACTCCTCGGAAACTTTGTTTTTTTTTCAATTTTCGAAAACATAAACGGGTTTTGTTTCTTTGCTAATGAAAATAGTAATACTACTGTAAAATTTGGTACGTTTGGTGGGGACCACGTAATTTACTCTATGAGGTTGTGTGTACTACTTGATCGCTTTGTACTCACGTGATGCGTTGTTGTATTAATTCTTTAAACAGTGTATAAGAACGCTCTCAGGCCCGAGAATACGCTATGGTATGTTGATATTAAAAATATAAAAACACATGATAGGTTTTGAATCTGTCCCCGGTTTGATATTTCTTATCCAACATGCGCATTACCACTCACAAAACACAATTATGCTTCAACTTCACTTTAAATAATAATTATTTTTCACGATATATACTTCTTCTTCAAATCACTTTATTAATACAGGGAGACTTCTGAGATATATTTATATTTTATTTTTACCAAAGGCATGAAATATATTTATCTCAGCACGAAGAAGATCAAATCGGACTAAATGTTTCCAACAATTTGTTCATATTTACTTGTAAATTACAGTAAATGTATATAACCATTCATGTTAGTTTTTAGTTGACATTCAGAAGGTTTTCTAGAGAGTACGCAAATAAGTACGTTTAGAGTTTATTAAATAAATACGTGTAGAGTTTATCAATGTTGAAGGCCCTTTAACAAAAAAAAAAGAGTTTATCAATGTGTCATTTTATGGTTGTAGTGGACCTCCGGTTTATTTTTGTTTTTCTTTTCTTTGACAAAAGACCTTAAAAGGTTTATTGAAATTTATTTATTGATACGTGTATGATTTGCACGATGAGACGAACATTACGTATACGCGCGCCTACTTAAGTCATATACATGTTATTTCTGAATAAAGATAAATAAAGTCTAAATTAAGCCATCCAATTATCCGAAGAGGTACATTTTGTCTTCTGTACCTACTCTTGTTGTCATCTAACTTTTTTTATTTTCCGAAAGAAATATTCAATTTCTGGAGCCCCACTTGTATAAAACCAATCAATCTGTACGTTCCTTTGTAAACAATAGTATGTGTTTAAGGTGTATGGTTCATAGAAAAACAACCGAATACAAACTTAGGATAGATGCCATGCACGCTTATATATAATATATTAATATATTAATCGTTTTAGCGTTTAGAGTGATAGACACGATTTTTCTTTTTCGTAGAAATTGTTTAGGTCAGTCATCAGAACATTTCAAAGTTTCAAACTACAGAGAGATCCTGAGAGTTTCTTAAGTAAAAATTAATTTAGACGTTTAAGAAAGGATATATAGGACGGACACTTTATCAAAAAATATAAAGGACGGACATATATTATATATTTAAGAATAAAGGATCTAAATTGAAAACTAGGAAAACTATGTACAAATCTTCTAATGTACGTGGAAGATGATAATGATCTTAAACGTTTTAATTCTCGTCGAGGATAAAAGAGAAATATCAGTCCAAAACACATATCACCTATTAAGAGTGAAACTATAATTTTTTAGCAAAAAAGGATCTAAATTCTATTAAGAGTGAAACTACGAATTTCGACGTATGAATTCTGATTATTACGCCCTAAAACTTTGTTTTCACAGCTAAATACTGTTTGCTTTCGCTTGAATAGCTAGCAAATAAAGCGTAGGTCATCCACCACCAAATATCGTACCAAAATGTTTGATTTAAGACCCCTCGAAATGTCATACCAAATAAAAGGGAAACGTGCATCTTTGATTATACAATTCATATTCTTAAAAAAAGTAATGGTTCGATTTAAAAATGAGAAGAAAGTAAAGGATCGACAAATATATGTAACCTAAGAATCACAACTTTGCCTAAACTACGTATATTGGCAATACTAAGATGCCCATTGCCCACCAATTAAAACCATCGCCTTTTGTCTAACTCCACACCTTATTCCAAAACTTAAACTTTCTCATTTTACCTACTTTTTAAAAAAGAATTGAAACCGAGTTTTAAATCGAAGTGGTCATATTTGTTGTCTTTCATTTCGACCAAATAATGTTAAAAAAAATATATATATATCGACCAATGAAAATATGAGACAAGACAACATCTAAATATGAACATGGCGAAAAGTAATGGATTTATGCCAGTAAAATCTAGTAAATGTAAATTATCAAAAGATGATTTCAGATTAGCAAAGGTATGTGAAATGGGTCTATTTGATAGAAAAATGCATTCACATATGTAGCTCCACATGGACCAATGATTTAATACAAAACAATAGACAAAAAGTTTGTATATCACACATACATATATATACATTATATATACGTATATATATGCATATATTCTAATTTTTCTGTCATTTGAAACTGTACCATGGTCCATGGTAGATGAAGTTGAATTTAGGGTGATATAAGGACCACCCAAAGCCAAAGGCTATGACCATTGGACAATTAACATTCTATTTATGCTGGTTTTCAATTTGATCAAACAGTTATTCCGTATTTAGTTACATTTTTCTATTGTGGATTACAGTTCGGAATAAAACGCTAAAGTCGTGGATACGCCTAAAATGTGTTTGCATGATGGACCTAACTCACAGAACAAGCAAACATGTAAAGAATGGAAGAGGAAGCTAAAAAAAATGACTAAACCAAAAGAAGTACGTAACTGTGTATATTTATAATTGTTGTAACATTTTTAAATGTAACTCCACTCCTTTAAAACATACATATTCGCTAGTTAACCCCATAATAGCGGTAAAAAAAAAAAGTTAACTCCATAATCGAAATATACTTACCACTTGATCAATTTTCTTTATTCTAGAAAATGATTTTTCTCAAGAAGGCATGTTAGAAAAAAGGAAAAGAAATATCCAGAGGGCGTAATTGACTGGGCATGTGCACTGCAACGTGACCGGACTTCAAGTCCGAATTCAAACCGATTAATTAAGCTTTTAAATTTTAGAAAGCGACATCTGGAAGTTTTCAGAATAAAAATATTTTTAGAAAATCAAAAAGATAATAAAACCAGAAAAAGCTAAAAAAATATTAAATAAACCAAAAAAGAAAACGAAAAAAAAAAAGCGAGGGATCCGTGATTCCAAAGGATTCGCTCTCCCACGCGCCTAACTATCCGTCACATCCCCACGCGTTTCTCTCTTTACATTTTCCCTCCCTCACATTCTCTCTCTCTTTTCTCTTACTATAAAGCCTCGTGTTCCCTTCTTCCCATTCTGCACCTCTATCTCCCACTAATTTCGATACTGCCACTGAGAAAACAAAAAACAAAAAACAAAAAAGAAAGCGTAGCTGATAAGCTATGGAGGAGGAGCTGTTGATTAACGACGAGAGGCTAACTCGGAGTGGCTCAGCTGAGTCGACCGAGAGAAAGCGAGTTAGGGACGAGTCCGACGACGCGGTTCTTGACTCGCCGGAGGTGAAGAGGCTGAGAGATGATTTATTCGATGTTCTCGATGACTCGGATCCTGACCCGGTGAGTCAAGATCTCGACTCGGTTATGAAGAGCTTCGAGGACGAGCTGTCTGCTGCTTCTCCGGCGATCACCACGGCGGCGCAAGGGTCCGGAGAAACTCAGCCGGATCTCGGTTATCTTTTAGAGGCTTCCGATGACGAGCTTGGCTTGCCACCGCCTCCATCGGTTTCTCCGATTCCCATCGTGAAGGAGGAGGAAACGACGGATTTGGTTCGAGCATCGTCAGATTCGTCCGGAATCGACGAGCTATGGGGATTTGAGGACCATGTGTCGAATTACGACTCTTTAGATTTGGGCTCCAGCGTCGTAGAAGGTGGAGATTACGTTACCGTTGAGGGACTTTTCGAATTTCCCGACGATTGTTTTGATTCCGGCGATCTATTTTCTTGCCGGTCGGAGTTTTTACCGGCGGAATAAACAACAAACTTTTCGGAGTTTTTTTTAATCTTGGGTGGGAATTTAGGAAACGATGTCGTTTTGTAAAGCGTTTGGCCTCCCTGCCCTTTTTTTCACCGTATCATTTTATGGTAGAAGGCTAATATCTATTAATTATTATAATTATTAGGATTAGGAAAGTTACATATTTTGTTAATTTGCTAGATTTAGTTTAAGCGAATTCGTTTGTTTGTTCTTCCCAAACCTTTAAGCGAAAAAAAATTAGTATAAAAAATCTCTTTTCTCAATGGTTATGATTTGTTCTTTCGTTTTCACCTTTTATTTTCCCAGTTCATATAAAACGCAAGCTCTGATTTCGTTTATTGACTGAGGCAAAAAAGGGCCCATGAAACATGTGGTATAGCCCAGAAGGCCCAAAAGAAACAACTACTACAAACATGTAGTTGATGTCACTTGATATTGATTGTGGTTTACAGTTAGCCGGATAAGCCTTTACAACATGCCTCTCTTAAATCTGGTATAATCGTTACTTGGCGACCATCACTAATGGTTTTTTAACATCAGACCAGGTTAGAATTGGTTGACCTAACGAATTTTAATCTGATTTAACGATTATACCAGATTTAAGGATTGGTCAAGTTGATGCTTTATGATCAGAGCGGTCTGTCTCGGTTTTAAACTTTTAAGTTGTAAAAATTACAAATAATGAACCTATTTCACAATCTGATTTTTGTTTACACTACGTTTTTAGTTTTTCCCACAATAGATTTTTTTTGTTTTTAGGGGACAAACAATAGTCTGTATTGTTTTCTAATCAATAGATCATAATATTAATAGATCGAATCAATAGTATATATTGTTTTCTAACTTAAAGAAATTGTAATTGTGTTATATATTGGAATTGTAATAGTGCCAAGGCCCAATGGCAAAACTTAGAAGGGGTTTATACAATCAATTTAAATTGTTATACACAAATAAAATAACTCATACAAACAAACTATTAGTGTTGGACTAAGTTGTTTTCTGCTTTTCAATTTTTATTTTTTTTTCATTTTTCTTGAGTGTGTGGGAAGTTTAAGAGCAGTGTTTGTTTAACTGCAATAAGTTAATTTACCATTTAATATTTCGATTTGAGTATAATGATTTTTGTTATTGGCTCATAAGAGCGTTTTCAACTTAGTGATTTCGTCTTCTTGTCTGTGTTTGTGCTCCAACGTAAGAATACAAAACGCATTAGCATATGTCGTTATCATGTTTGTGACTTTCCTAAATACAAAATTAAATTATTGCGAGCTTCATGGGTTATATAATCTGATAGATTTGTGGAATATAAATATCCCTCATATCTTGTTCTACAAGGGCTAAAAAAAACAGTAAGTTCCATTGGTGATGTTGTTTTATCATATATTTAGATAGTCATATGACATTTGGTGAGTGTTTATATGTATAAGTATATATAATTGAATTGCTTGTAAACTCTTTTCTTACATTGTAGTTCTTGGACTTTCTTATGACCATCCTTTAGATATATGGTCAGTTGATTCTTGATGGATGTCTGTATGAGCTTTATTATAGTGTGAAAATTTTCATACTTGATCCTGAAAAGAAGTGTCACAGGCAAGTGAATCCTATAAATGCTCTTGTAATGTCCTATGATACATGTACATTATTAGACATTTTCATTTTCGAATTGAGATCAGTGGTAGGACTAATTACGTCTAGAATAAAATATTGTGAAAACTTTGGAGTTTGCTTTGTAATTAAACAGCTCTTTTCCTTTTTTTTCCCCGACCTAACAGAAGTATAAATGCCTCTCTTTATCATTATTAATAAAATGTTTATGATGGGGAAAGTTACGTGAAGATGAGTTGTACAAGTCTAGGAAGCTTTTGATTTTGTTTTGCTGTTTAATTTGCTGTCACACCTAATAAAGAGGAAATCTTGTGTGTTTCTCAGAGGCAAAAGCGTTAATAATTCCTTTAAACCTATTAGTCTTTATTCTTTAATAATTTATCAAGAGCCTTTACAGTTACATTTCCCTCGTGTCTATTTCGCAACTTTTGTAATCAGTGTTCCGTTTATAGTTTCTAAAAGAACATAGTTCTATAGTTCACATCACATTGTAATTAAAGATCGCAGTTTATACGGGAAAATCTGATTTGAAATACGCAGTACCCGAATCTTTCATGCATTTGATGTTTTGACTATGCTACAAGTGGTAGTAGAAAAATGTGTTTTGAGTAATATTTCCTAACAACTTTTCTCTCTATGTATATACAATACAAACTCTATAAAGTAATACTCGATAAAGTAATAATTTCTATAAGATAATAAATTTCTCCGGTCCCAACTCGGACCAGTATAAAAATAAGCAATATGCGATAAGATGATAAGATAATAATATTTTTGAAACTCCTATGTAAAAGTATATATGCTAAAGAAAGTTTATTAAACTATAAATTTAAGTTTACCTCTAACTTTTTTTATATGCATATAAAATTGTAAAATATTTTATAAACACAATAATTATTCGTGCATCAAACTTTATATAAATATATTCAAATAAGCTAATAATAAATGTTTTATTACGATATCTAAAAATCTTAATCATAATTTCAAGTTTATGCATGTCATATTAACAAAAAAGTTTTTTTTTCTAAATTCTTAATATATTATCATATTCTTAATACATTATTATATGGAGAATAATTTTCGAATATTATAAATAAGAAAATATGTATCTATAAGTTAACAAATTATAATTTCGATAAAGTAATACCTATATAAGATAATAAATTTTCAAAGTCCCAATATTATTACTTTATAGAGGTTTTACTGTATGAGAAGCGTAATGTTTACGAGATGATAAAATTTCTTTAGGTAGACATAAAAAAAACTTAAAATAAAGAAAGAGTATACCCACAAGATTTCTTTCTAACTACTTGTATTTAAGTAGATTTAAAGAAATAAAAAGTCCAAAACGTTTACCCATTATTGATTAATCAATTGCCATTTGGTGGTCTAAAGCTAATTACCTAATCCTTGCGCACGATTTTCAAGAGCGGTCCTTCTTGTTTTTTATTGTTTTCATATATATATATATATATTTCTTCACTTGTGTCGCTTTTTACCAACTAAGGAAAACTTGGTTGCTAAGAAGTCGTCGTACGTCGTAACGCGTCTTCTCATCTTTCCTCTTATAACACTTCCGATTCAAACGAGAAAATCACATGAACACTGCCTTTCTCTCTCTCTCTCTCTCCCTCTGCAACAACAACAACTCGTTGAGGGTATAATGGGGAAGAAGCTGGACGCTTTGTTTGGTCGGACTTTCAAAACCAACAAGTTCAAGTCTCTCATCAATTTGGCTCTCACGAGGCTCTCTATCCTCAAGAACCAACGTCAAGCCAGATTCACTCAGGCCACTTCCGACGTCACCGAGCTTCTCAAGCTCGGCCAACACGACAACGCTTACCACAGAGTCGACCAAGTCATAAAAGACAAAAACACCCTCGACGTTTTCTTCTTCGTCCATGGCTACTTCACTCTCTTGCTCGACCGTGTTCACCTCTTCGAACACAACAGAGATTGCCCCGAGGAGCTTCTGGAAGCTGTTTCCGGTCTTCTATTTGCAGCTTCTAGGATCGGTGAATTCCCCGAGCTTCAAGAGATTCGTAACGTTTTGATTTCGCGTTTTGGCAAAGATCTCGCGGCTAGTTCCATTGAGTTGCGCAATAATTGTGGAGTCAATCCCATTGTAAGCAACTTTAATTCATTCATACCAATAACCATACTATATACTCCCTCCGTTTCCTTAAGATGAATTTTTTAGCTATTTTTTGTTGTTTCTTAAAGATAAATTTTATAGGTTTTCAATGTACTTTTTCTTGATTAAAGTAAAAAAAAAACAGATTCCAATGTATTTCTTGCATTACTATTGGTTTAAAGTTGTTTTGTTTAGAAAATTTATTGAACGTTTACTTTTTCTTAATATGTGTGAAAAACCTAGAAAATTTATCTTAAAAAAACGGAGGGAGTATTGAATACGTTATAATAGTTATCTCTATATACAGAACAAAAATACTTACTGAGTTTCTTATATTACTGTTTCATTTTGGTGTTACAATAGATCATTCAGAAGTTGTCCACAAGACATCCACCGAGAGAAGTTAGAATGAAGGTCCTGAAGGAGATCGCTGCAGAGAATAACATAGTTCTGAAACTAGAAAGAGCCTCTTCTTCTTCCACCGAGGTATGCAAATCTGCAAAATTAACCACAGAAAGAAAAGAGTGACAAAATCATGTTCTAATCAAAATTTTATGATTTATGCAGGCTAAGTTAACAAGTGAAGACAGAGTAGAAGATGAGATAGGGGACGGTTATGGGTTATCTGATTCGGTCAAGAGAGGAAAGAAGAAGTACAAAGATGTGGCTGATGCAGCACAAGCAGCGTTTGAGTCGGCGGCTCATGCAGCAGACGCTGCACGAGCAGCTGTGGAGCTTTCTCAGTTTTCTCCTCGTGGACCAGACAATCGGGGTGATATTGGTGGGGGAAATTCATCTAACCGTTCAGGAAACAAGAAACCAGAACAAGAACAAGAAGGTAACGATGATTTTTCAGATGGTGAAGGATCCAGTCAAGTTCATGTGAGGTCAGAATCTAAGAGGTCTACGTCGGATTCAGAAGAAATTATTGAGGATGTCCCGGTGATGTCATTTAGAGAAGACCCTGTGAAGTTGTTGGAGAAGGATGTTGTTATCTACGATAGTGAGGAAGAGACTCCATATGGTGTTAAGACTAATACCACTACTAAGTTTAAAGATGAGCAAGATCTTATGCATGGTTTGAATAGAGCAGCTACAGGACATGTAGACCACATGGTTCACTCGGTTGAAAATCCTATTATGCGTGAAGTGGGTTTGAAGGGTCCAATTTCAGTAAGGACCAGACAAGTTCGTGGATACTAAGAAGTATTAAGCTTTTATTTTCAGGTGCATCTATGGTTTAATGACAAGAGTTTTGTACAATTTTGTTCTGTGTTCTTTTATTCTTGGTCAAAGGGTGTAAAGTTTTTGTATTCTTACTGGATATAAGTTTTCAATTATGTTGAACATTTGTGTATGTTTGTCTAATTATGAAAAGTTTCTAGAAAAAAATTGAAAAATTTGGCCTGAGAGAGAAATTTCTAAGAACATACCTGGAAATTACTGCCCTCTGCCCCTCTTTTTACCATGTGGAATCAGGTCAGAATATGCCTGCAGATTTACGTCGACATCTTCATCGTATTCAACTCCAAGTTCCTCCTACAAAGTCACAGTAGTCAAACAATACGGCCAAGTTAATGTATTTGAAAAGAGGAAACTTGTGAAGATGCATGATTTTGCACCTTAAATTCCTTCATATCTTTGGGAGAGTTCTCTGTTACAGTATCCCAAATGTCTCTGAACATCCTCTTACGCTTTCTCCACTGAGTGATTTTGTCTGAGTACATTTCTTCCACAGCCTTTTTGTCTTCCGGCCTCACCAATGTAATTCCTTCGCGTAGTTTAGTCAGTTTCTCTTCCATTTCCTTAACCTATTACCCAGTTAACATCACTTCACTAGTAAGCTACTTCCTGTTACAAGACTAGTCAAGGAAAGACAAAAATCCAAAGCTAAGAACATGTTACCTCTTTCCTTAGTTTGGCATCTTTCTCTTGTATCTCCTCTAGAGTCAAGTTTGACTGCAAGCTCTTGATTTCTGTGAAGATAGTAACACAGAAGATTATGTTATCCGAGCAGCTACATCACATGTAAAGATCAGTTACTATGTATCGATCAAAAGATAAGTTTCACACCTGACTCCACTTCGCCAAATGTTTTCTTCTTCTCTTGGAGCTGTTCTTGAAGTTTTGCATTCTCTTCTTTCATCTGAGCAAGTTCCTCACTGTTTGGAATCTCGAACTGGTCTTGCCTAGCGATGTAGATCTTCTGCTTACCATACTCCTTGAATGTGATTTTCCCAGCATCCGCAAGGCTATCAAGTGCCTTTTGTACTGCAGTCTTCTTAAGGTTAAACTTTTGCAGAGCATCAGCTGCATTTTGGGTGTTCAGAGGTCGGTTTTGCTGCAGCATAACGTAACAAACCCAATGATCATCAAAATCTGATAAAAAAAATAACAAAACGGATCGAAGAAACTTGCAATATAGAATCTGCATCTACTAATTTCAGAACCCAGCTGGTTTTCTTCGAACGAAAAATTCATAGCGGCTAAGGTTCACAAATCTCAACTTCTCACGTACCAGAGAGTAACGAAGATGAGTAACAAATTCCCAAATTGGTTTAAATTGAAAAATCATGTATACATCGCTGTGTATAGCTTAACCTAGCTTCAATGTCAATTTCGATTTTCACGGTTGTATCTGTTTGAGGTCCGTTTAAAACCAGGTTTCCCGATAAGCAAAATGGAATCGCAGAGAAATGCTCACCTCGTTCACAAAGTTGAGCACGATAGCTGCAGATCAAAAATTCCAGGAAACAAGTAAATAAGAGAGAAATTAAAAAGGTTTTAAGTGAAATTAAGAGCAACAAACAGAAACCCAGATCGATTGACGACGAAGAACAAATAATCGAGCCAAGAGCTAAGAGAATAGAAGATCTATTCCAGAGATTATACCGTCTGTGTTATCCGATTTAGGAGCCATTTTTTCGAAGTAATGCGCGGGAAATGAAAAAAACTGGAGAGAGAGCAAATTTTTCCTTTTCCGAGATATTTTGTGGAAGAAGAGAGTGAGAGAGAAGCTTCCTTTGTAGTTTGTACGAAGAGAGAGAGAGAGAGACATCAAACGTCGTCGTATCACGTTTAGGCCCATTTGGTTCTTACTTTGATAGGCCCAATTATATGGACACAGCTTGAGATGGTTTAGTTGCAGAGAACATTTCAATCTCCTTCTGGTTCTTCTTTCTGATTGATTGATAGATCGCTAGAAACTGGGAAAGCATCGTAATCGGTAAATCTCGTTCATTTCTCCAACTTAGAAAGATTATCAAATGTTTGTGTGAATCTCAAATCGAATTATAGTTTAGATTTTCTCTCTTTATTAGTCAATTGAGTGCTAGTAGTTTCTCTAGGTCTTCTTTCGTTTTTTTTTTTTTTTTATTATAGAGAAAGATGAGGACGGCCTAGAAGTTTCAATCCTCCGTTCTAATCATCTTTGATTCTGATTTTCACTTTTTTTAGGCTCATAATTGTTTGGTATCGATAATTTTTTCGCTTTAACTCATTCTTCCTTACAATTCCAACATTTCTGTGATTTAAAAAAAAAATATTTTAGTGTAAAAATGTATGCTTTATCTTATATTCTATGGATGGTGTCGATGCATTGTGTTTGATTCTGACTTTTGTGTACATTTTTGTTGATATAGGATCATTTGAAGGTAGGGAGTGATTGAGTTTGGGCAAAGATGTCGATGGTTGATGAGCCTTTATACCCCATCGCCGTGCTCATAGACGAGCTAAAGAACGATGATATCCAGCTGAGATTGAACTCAATCAAACGCCTATCTATCATTGCTCGTGCTCTCGGAGAGGAGAGGACTAGAAAGGAGCTGATTCCATTCCTCAGTGAAAACAATGACGATGATGATGAGGTGCTTCTGGCGATGGCAGAAGAGCTGGGGGTTTTCATTCCTTATGTAGGCGGGATTGAGCATGCCAGTGTTCTGCTTCCGCCTCTTGAGACGCTCTCGACCGTTGAGGAAACTTGCGTGAGAGAGAAAGCTGTTGATTCTCTTTGCAAAATTGGTTCTCAGATGAGGGAGAATGATTTGGTTGAACATTTCATCCCTCTTGCTAAGGTTAGACACGGTTGATTACTGTTCTTGCTGTTCTTGTGCAACGGACTTGAGCCTTACTGAGTAGTGTCATTGTTTAACAGCGACTTTCAGCTGGTGAGTGGTTCACAGCTAGAGTATCAGCATGTGGGATTTTCCATATCGCATACGCAAGTGCGCCGGATCTACTAAAGGCGGAGCTAAGATCACTGTACAGCCAGCTCTGTCAAGATGACATGCCAATGGTGCGCAGAGCTGCAGCAACCAATTTAGGGAAGTTTGCTGCTACGATTGAATCAGCTCACTTGAAGACGGAGATTATGTCCATGTTTGAGGATCTTACGCAAGATGGTATGTTTTTTCCGATACTATATCAATATGGTTTTGTTTATGCCAGCATATACTCTTACAGTTTTCATCAAGCATGTTTATGGGGTTGACTGATGTGAATAAAAAGGCAAGTAATGTGCTTAGTGCATTGAGCAGTGAGAATTAGCTTGAAGTTAAGCAGTACTACCATTGTCCGCATGTCAGTTTCAGTGTTATTTTTATATGATGATCTTATAGCTTTTAACTTCCTTATTTACGTTGGTATCAGATCAAGATTCGGTTAGATTACTGGCGGTTGAGGGTTGTGCTGCTATTGGGAAATTGTTGGAGCCCCAGGACTGTGTTACACACATTCTTCCTGTGATTGTCAATTTCTCACAGGTGAATAAGTGTGTGAATAAGATAAGATTTTCTACTGATGAGGCTCTTATGAGAAAGTTGTAAGGCAGATATGTATGAAATGCTTCATCTTTCTTCTTTTTTTCCATCTCAGGATAAGTCATGGCGTGTGCGTTATATGGTTGCAAATCAGCTCTATGAACTTTGTGAAGCTGTTGGGCCCGAGCCAACTAGGTAAGCAATAATTGTTGAAGTTCGTTATTATATGTTGATGCCTGTATTACTTCCTTAATTCTTGTTTATACTTTTCCTTTTTATGTGCCTTGTGTGTTAAGGACGGATCTGGTGCCTGCGTATGTTCGTCTACTTCGGGATAATGAGGCTGAAGTTCGGATAGCTGCTGCTGGGAAAGTCACTAAGTTTTGTCGGATTCTAAACCCCGAACTAGCTATCCAGCACATTCTTCCATGTGTAAAGGTACTGAAGCTCAAGAGTAATGACTTGATATCATATTGTGCAAAGGACCAATTTACCATTGGTGTTTGCCTATTACTAATATCTTATCTTAAAATCTACTCGTAGGAATTATCATCGGACTCTTCTCAGCACGTTAGATCTGCTTTGGCCTCGGTTATAATGGGAATGGCCCCAGTCTTGGGTAAGGTAAGGGGGAGTTGAAAATCTATACAATATGCCTCTCATATCATGGATATTGTCATCTATACAAAAACGCATTTGGCTATATATTTGGAGTCATATGTTCATTATATTTTACTCAGCTTGAGCATCTTAAAAATGGAGTTTTTTTTTTTCCTTTTGTTTGAAACCATCTATATAACTTGTTCATCCTGGTCTTTGTCATCTATATAAGAAATTTCTGTTCATATTTTGTATGTTGCAGTGTTTAACTTAGCATTGATATTTTGTTGCAGGATGCAACAATTGAGCATCTTCTTCCAATCTTTCTTTCTCTGCTGAAAGACGAATTTCCTGATGTACGCTTAAACATCATCAGCAAACTTGACCAAGTTAATCAGGTCTGTTATGACCAAGTTGCTTATCCCTTTGCACAACAGTAAATTACAAGATATCATATTTTGGCCAAGTCAATGACTAATATATACTACTTGGCAACAATTTGTTTTGTTTGTTTCCATCCATTTTTTAGATGACGATGCGATTATTTTTGTAAATATTGGCAGGTTATTGGGATTGATCTACTATCACAGTCTTTATTGCCAGCGATTGTAGAACTTGCTGAAGACAGGCACTGGAGAGTACGTCTTGCTATAATTGAGTATATTCCCTTGTTGGCTAGTCAGTTAGGTGTAGGCTTCTTTGACGATAAGCTTGGTGCTCTTTGCATGCAATGGTTACAAGACAAGGTTCCTCATTCTCTCTACCTTCATTGCATCATCAGATGAAGACAAATCCATTGTTTTCGGCCATTTAAAGTTTTCTGAAAATTTCTACGGTCAGGTTCACTCAATCCGGGACGCTGCTGCAAACAATCTCAAGCGTCTTGCTGAAGAGTTTGGTCCTGAATGGGCAATGCAGCATATAGTGCCACAGGTTTGTCAAGAAATCTAAAGTGTATAGTAGACTGTTTTCTTCTTTCTGATAAAAATCTATCATTTTCACTATTGGTTTTGTGTATATTTCACTTGTGCAGGTTCTAGAGATGATTAACAATCCTCACTATCTATATCGGATGACGATTCTTCGTGCAGTATCGCTTCTGGCTCCAGTAATGGGGTCCGAGATCACATGCACCAAACTCTTGCCTGTGGTAATAACTGCATCCAAAGACAGGCAAGTCTCTCTCTCTCTCTCTCTTTCTCTCTTGCTCAAATCATTACTCCGAATTTCTAAGTAGAGAAACCACTTCTCTGTGTCTCTCCTCTTATCAGAGTACCAAACATCAAATTTAACGTGGCCAAAATGATGCAATCTCTCATTCCAATAGTCGACCAGTCGGTTAGTATCACATTCACACTCAATTCTTTTTGGTTTCTCACTTGCCTTGTGATGTTACATTGTCCTCATTTAGGAATCTTAACTTATTTTTTGGTTGTGAAAGGTTGTGGAGAATATGATACGGCCATGCTTGGTTGAGCTAAGTGAAGATCCAGATGTTGATGTTCGGTTTTTCGCGAATCAAGCTCTCCAATCTATTGACAATGTGATGATGTCTACCTAAAAAAAATGATACTTATCTTAAAACACTTTTGTGTTTGTTAGATAAAGAGCGCATGAGGTTTTGTAAAACGATACTTGTCTTAAAACACTTTTGTGTGTTTCTTTGCTTTACACGGAACGAGATTATCCATTGTATCTCTCTGCTACTAATGTTGGCTTTGTCCTTAATTTTGTTTACTTTCAACTATCCATTGTAGTTGGCGGATTAACAGTTGCTTTCCAAATTGATAAATTTTGAGTTTTGAAAAAATTATATATTCCTTAGTAATTTTTTTTAATGAAATAAAATGTTACTGATGTGCACTAATGACTTGTGAAATTGTGCGAATAACACACTTGTCACATGCTTCAGTAACTTTTATTACCACATTAATTTCACTAATTAAGTGGTAGATTTATAGGTCAACTTGTTTGGGTCGTCTATATTAAGCCCATGGGCTTATATCAGCTCTTTGACTTTAAACTGGAAGACTATTTCATCAAAAGTCAAACCTTGTCCAAGAAGGAAACGCAACAATTTACAGAGAAATTGACCTACGAAAGCGATCGAAGCTACCTCGAAAAGTTCAAAATTTCTCATGTGTAATATGTTGATCAAAGGTATCATTGTCGTTTTCAGTTCGATTATATACAAATTTTTGTTGTTTGTGATTTAACTTTTCTTGCACACTTCGCTAGCTGTTTCAATTCTACGAAATTTCTTATTCAATTTGTTTTTTGTTGGTTTTATTTCCTATTTCAACTTCTATTTGGATTCAACAGTAGTTGAACTCACAATAGGATTAGCCGATTAGGAAACCAACAAAAATATCTGAATATCTCCGTTTAAAAAAAATCCTAACAATCTCTGGAATAATGTCTTCCAAGTTTTAATAAATCCACCGATAACAAATTATTAGAGAGTTTTGGAAACTTTTGCTCCTCCTGTTTTTATGTTTGTTCGTTCTGGTGTTTACTAGTTACGTAATCAAGCGTTTTGGAAGAAGACGATGACGATGCAGTACCTAATTCCAGAACCAAAAACAAAAGAGGTCACCTTATTTTTCCTTCTTCTTTGATTCTGCTTGTGGATAATCTCTAGTAAACGTTCGAATTCCATATTCTGATTTTTGGAAATTTTGTGTTACATCCTGAGATTTAAGTGCGCTTAAAGTCATAGAGAATTTTACAAAAAGTAATATAGATTTTTGAGTTATATTCATGCCCTTCTCACTCTTGTCATATTTTCATAACCTACAAAAACAGATTGTGTTCGAGAAAGTGTTATCAACTGATGATTCAGCTACTCTAGTAGAGTTTAAAGAGTTAAGCGCTAAGCGTAAAGCAGTCGAGGAATCTGTTAACCGAACCAGCAATGTCACTGATGCTAAGAACAGAGGACTAACTTCTCCTTGCGAGCAGGTAAAAGAAAAAACAAAAACAAAAACTCTTCAAAAATTCAAATCCTACAACGAAATATGTTTAGCTTTTGATTAGAGATTATTGATTTTTTTTTTCTATTTTGTTTTGTTCGTTCAGGATCTCAATAAACTTGGAGCATACATTCCATTACTCTTCAACTTGGTACATTACGCTGACAAGATCAAAAAGGTTTCGGATCTTAAGATAAGATGGAGTAGTGGATTAATCTCTCAGACTATAATTCAGCGTAAATGTCCAAAATTCTTCCAAGTCGATAACCTAATGTTCGAGCTCGGAATGGTACTTTTCATTCACGCTGTTAAGCTACGTGAGAGAGCAATGGAGTTAGTAACCACAGGTTGATTAATTAGTCTTTTTCTTACGTGCTAACTACTTCTAATTACATTATCTAAACTCATGTTAACTTTGCTTCGTGATTACGTACAACAGATATCAAGAAATCGGTAGCACATTACCGAGAAGCATCTGGAGTTTTCAATCATCTGTCTCATGAGCTTCTTCCTTCTTTACAATCATCGCTGCCTCCAGGGAAGCTTCCTGAGCTAACTCCTTCGCTTTGCTCCTCCTTGAGCCTCCTCTGTTTAGCTGAAGGTCAGGTCAGTGATTTTTTACTTGTCCTCAAACTATATTTGTTTTTTATGTAGATGAAAGCAAAAAAAAAAAAAAAAAAAAAAAAAACTGATGATAGCTAATATTGGGACGTTTTAGGCTGTGACTACGAAGAGCGCTGAAGCAGGCGGAAAAAGTGAAAGCTTACTGTCGAAACTGCATTATGGAATCACACAAATGCTCTCTGAAGCCTCTGCTCTTTTGTCATCTCGAGCTAATGGAGAATGTAAAGACTTATCGTCCCGCTTTCTCGTAAGTCTCTCTGCCTATACGTAGAATTTAAAACATATCTTGAAGAACAAGCAATTCTTGCTCCCTTTTCTTGAAAAGAAACCAAATCTTGATCTTACCAAACTCATCTAGTTGGTATCTAAATCTCTACTTGAGTTTGTATATGGAATCCATGTGATGATGATTGATTGATAATGTAGGAATATGTGTCGACAATGAGAGCTTTACACGAGCTCAAGAGCCAGAAACACTTAGCAAAAATGCTGGAATCCGAAGATAGAGTAGGCGAAGCGATTGGGGTCCTCCGGCGTGCACTAGCAGCAGCGAGGAAAAGTGTGCCGTCAAAAGATGACACATGGATATTGATATTCAAGGGAGAGAGAGAGGAAGCAAGCAAAGATTTGGCTAAGTATGAGAAGTTAAACGATGTCATGATGTTACAGAAGATTCCTGTAGAAACAGATTTGCCATATCCGAAAGGTGAGAAGATTGTTAATCTCATTCCTTACACTCCCACAAGAGTGGAACGAGAGCTTCGATTCAAGTAGTATATTTTCAACTTTTATTTTTGGTTGGGATACAATTCTGTGCATTATTTTACTATTTTTGTTTGGTCTACTGAGGTATGATGATCAAATTAAGGTGTGTGATATATATACAATTCTTTTGCCATCGGATAAAAGTTTGTCCGAATGTGCAATAATAATACCTGTCCTCTTAGCAAAAAGAAAAAAAAAAAAAAAAAATCTGCAATGCAGACTTTTTCAAATTTGTTCTTGTAAAACCTACTGCGTCGTGATGTATGGAGAACTAAATATGGCATTATCAAAAATTCAGGTTGGCCCATTAAGCCCAATATCTGGACAAACGTTGGAAGGTCCATTCTCTTTTGGAAATATCCTGCCTGAACTCCAAAATGTAATAAACTCATCAAAACTCAGAAGTCAGAACCAAAATATAAATATAGTTTAATACTGACGTTTTGGATATGAATATGACCAAATTCATATATGAAAATAACTCTTATTTACAGATATGATGACAGTGCATATCGTTTTAATTTATAATTATCTCAATAATTTCAAACGCTTATAAACAAAAATTCCTCGGTTGTTCCTATCTAGTTACTAGTCACGAAGAATCTTCAAAATGCTTCATATTACATAGTCAAAGATTGATTTAACAATGTCAACCATTTTGCTAGCATTGAAACAGGATTAATTTCACAATGTCAAACATTTTGCTAAGATTAAAACAAGATTTGCACGTACTTAAGACATGTATACAAAAAGTGATCATAACCGGTAAGGTCGTACATAAATTTTTAGTTTAATATAACGACTTAATTAGGTCAATTCGAATATTCCATGTCTATGTTTTTTTAATGTTGGAATAGACCAATAAAAGCATTGAAGTTTGTTAATGAATTAATTATTTGTATTTCTTCCTTGTTTTAATAATAGTTTTAAACAAGTATCAAGACTCAAGAGCCATTTTGTCCATTAACTGGTGTCAAAGGTCACGTTAACTCATTACAAAGCTTAGCATCCCTAATCATTTTTAAAAGCTAGTATATACTTAATGAAATCCGATTCCTGGTCATTTGGATCTATCGTATATATTAAATGTAAAATACTTATCTAGCTACATTAATTGTTTGTTTATTCTGCACATGGAATTTCTAGCCAGGATGATCCAATCTTGAAGACGAAACCATCTTATTGGAAATCTGCAAACATATAAAAACTCAGCAAATGAAAAATAATTTTTTTCTCTATCTACTTAATAGGCATTACGTGAGAATACGTTCATATCAAAATAGTTCAATAAAAAAATCCAAAAATAATATTTATTCCAATTATAGGTTGATAATTATCATATAGACTAGTCCAATTCTAGACTTCTGATATGAGTTGATAGTATCAGATAATCATAGAGGTATTATTTATATCATTTTCTAAAAGGCCACATGGAGAGCCACCTGGAAAGGCAAACCTAATTGCGGGACCCCTAAGGCTAATAAACAACTAATTAAAAGAATCTTTAGATTAATTCAAGATTCTGAGAGATACTGTCCAAATAGGCAAATATATTAAGTGACCTAACCATATCTATTTAATGAATATAAGTCTTCTCTAAACCAGAGGCAGAGAATATACTCTACGACAAGGACATTGTAGCTAACGTGCCCATTTGTATTAATATTCAAGCAACATGAGAACCAAATTTAAATACTAGAAAAATTGTTGACAACAATATACAATTATAGTTATAATAAGTTATGCTTTTCGGAATCGAGCATATTCGTCCTATGAATGCAACCAATTCAATAAGTCCTCTTCCGGGTCTTATTGTTATCATAAAAAAGAAAACTGTTGTCATGTGATTGTGTGCATCTTTCTATATAATATGGTAAACAAAAATTTAGTGTATACTACTAAGAAGATCCTTTTGCTCGACTCTGCCGCCATGTTCATACTAGCTGTAATACATACATCCGTAAAGAAAAACAAGAATATAACAATTTGAAAAAAGTATAGAAAAAAAAATATGTATATATATATATATATATAACTAACAAATCGTAAGATAAAAATTAATTAACTGCAAAATATGGCATTTATCCTGAGTAAAATATATAGTACTGGTTCGGTGCAAAACTCTATAAACTCTTTTTATCACGGTATCAAATTCTAATTTGGAGAGAATAAAACAAAATAATAGTATAATAAAATGAAACAAAACATTAGAGAGAGTAAAAACAAATTAACTTTTCTTGACGTAATGATTACGAGTAGAAGAAGACATAGCCGGCGAGCTACACCGGACTACCACCTCTTCGCTATGACTTCCCGATCCTTCTTCCACAATAATCGAAGGTCTAAAATTGGAATGGTTCGGCCATTGTGGCGGTGGTGGTGCGGCCATGGCTCCATAGATCCCGGTGGTTGTGGTGGTGGTGCCGCTGGTTGTGGCTCCTCCAGTGATCTTGCCCGTAGAGTATTCAGATTGTGGGACCCATAAACCGCCGACGACTACGAAATGTTGCGTTTGAGAGTTTCCGTTGTTAGGGACTGTTTGGCTTGGCCGTCTTGCATGCAGTCTGTATTTCTATATTTATTTGATTCCCAAAAAGAAAAAAGAAAAAAGAAATTAACATCATTTTGTTATGGAATAAATTTGACATTTTCTTAAATTTATACATCAATTATAGAAAGAAAAGAATCGTGTATGATTACCTGTAAATGGCTTTTAACTTCATCATTGGTTAATCCGTCAACCTTCATTAACTCTCTGATTTGCTTTGGCGTAGCTACTGCAAAATACATTCACCAAAATCAATATACTAACTAAAATCATCCCTAAATAATACCAGATTTATTGAAAACCGTAAGAAAATTAAAGAACTCATAAATATATTAAAACGTACCATGAGGTCCACCTAAGTGTTGAAGAGCGTTCAAGAAGCGTCTATGCAACTGCGACGACCAACACCTTCTTTGTTTTCTTCTTTCGTCTTTCTCCGCCTCTCTCTTCCTTCCTTCGCCACCGTTCGTCATCGGATCTTTTCCCATACTCTCATCTCTCTTCACCGTCTCCATCATTTCCTGTTGCGAGCGTTCCTAAAAACCAAAACGTAAAATAAATAATTAAAAACCTTAATATGTGTATTCATATTTCAAAGTTTTTGTAGAAATAATTTTTAAAGCAAGATCAAGTTCAAAATTTCTAGAATTTTTTTCTATTGTCAAAATCGGTAGTTTACATGCTAAAAGACGGTGATGAAAAGGTTAGTAAGAGTTTTGATATAAATTCTCTAATATAATACCTCTTTTGGAAGAAGAGCTTCGGGTTGGTTCCAAAGTTGAACAGACTTAAGCCAATCAGATTTCATGTTTTTATCCTCGGGATCGTGATTTCCATGCTCATCCTCGAATTCTTCATCCTCTTCTTCGTTGGAGGTCGATGAGTCTTTAATGGTTAGAAACTGCTCCAAGACGGGCCCACATTCTCCGGTCGTTTGCTCTGAGCACTCCGATTGTCCGTATACATTCTCCGTCGTCTCCGGTATCTCCCTCTTACATGCCTCGATTGCTTAAGAAATAAAATTAAAAGCAACTTATTTTCATAGATACTAGAATCTTCAGATATATCGATAGTTATTTTTTTCCATTTTTTTGTTTTAAAGATATATCTATAAAAGAAAATTTGCATTTCATTGTAATAAATACATTTCATTGTATATGTACCTATTCTATATACATATATGTACGTACCTTGAGTTACAAGGTCTAAGCAAAGAGGAAGTTCACGTTGGAAGACATGAATCTTGCGACGTTCTTCTTCGAGGGCTTCAAGGTATTGTCCACATCTCTCCCGTTTCTGGTTGTATTCCATATTCCCTAACTTCTTAATCATGCTTCTTTAGAGGTTTATTTATAAATCCACCTTTTAATTGAGATTTGGTTTTGTTTTAGACTTGAGAGAGAGGGATCAATACCTGTATATATATGGCTCTATTAAGCCTCTCAAGGATCACTATTTTGAAGGATTATAAAAAATAAAGTCGGCCCGTCGCGTTACAAGACGAATCTTGCTAATCATAATTTTTTTTTTTTTTGTACACCTTGTTGTGTTTTAATATATGTATATGTTTATAAAGAAACGTAACCAATTTGATTATATGTCGTGTCGTAGTAGTAGTAGATAGAGAGTGGTGAATATTCTCCAATGTGATTCCAAGTTTTTGTTAGGTTATTTATTAAATATGTCAAAATGGACACAACCAGAGCTGGATACTTATTAGACGACAAAAAAAGAAGAAGAGATTGATACTTTTTTGTTGTAGTCAATTTTGGTCGAGAATCTAAGCCATTTAATATGTCGGTGGTGTGAGTTCTTATTGAGTTATTGTTACAAGCATTAACTTGGGAGTATTTCTTTATTTCTTTTTTTTTATGAGGGATTAAATTTATATCCATCATTGAGATATTTTTCTAACCATATACTTCATCCAATTCAGCCATGAGCTTTAGGCTTCCAACGGCTTCCACCTACCACAATCTTTTGCATTTTTTGTACCTTCGGTGTTAGCTTTATTGACTTTCCTTCATAGGGCTTCTGTGCAAGTATATCAGTCAGCCCATATCCTCGGTTAAGTATCAATTGACCTAAAGATCTTACTACAAAAGATGAGGGAATCGCAAATATACAAAATCTTAAGGAGAGATAGGATGCTTCTGACGTACATAAAGGTTAAAGATCAAAATTTGGAAAAGCAACTGAGTGCGCATGAGTTGAGTTACGTCGTGGATGAGGAAGATTCCAAGCTACGCATCCTCGTATATCGTTGCTTCCATATTGCATTGTGGCGTGGAAAATGAGATCTTAGTTTGAATATTTATGTATGGTCAAATATTATTTGGTAGTTACAAAATTTGGCGGGTTAGTAATAACTTGTAAACAAAATTATGGTGGATTTACGATCGATAAATCTATCGTGATTTTGTAATGGATACAACTTGAGTCTCTCAAACTTTTCATGTTATGGTGAATCCATTTTTAAGATATTCACATAAAAGAAACTTGAAAAGAAAAGTAGCATGCATGAGCTATATTTCGTTAATATATTACGTATTTTGACTTTCTTCGAAAATATTAATAAATCATCATAACATGTTGAGATCTAAATTTTATTAAAGGAAATGAAAGTTAAATGATATTAATCAAAAGCCAAATGTCTCTTAACGAAGAAGCCAATACATGGAAGAAGAAAAAAGGCCGTACAACAAGATAACCTCGTTTTTTTCTTTTTCTATTCGCTCAATTTTTTCCGCCTTTATCCGTTAGGATTCATATTTAAATTCAGATGACACAGAATCTTGACTTTGTTGAAATCGTTATATATTTATATCCAATTATCCGTATCCATATTTAATATGCAATTAGTGTGTTCAAATCTTATTTTTTGTCAAAAAAAATTGTTTAAATCTTATATGTATTTGTCAAGATCTTTGAGTTTTGACGGGTGACATTGATTAGTTGTATTCTTATCATTGCCAAGTAAAACATGAGAAAACATAACGTGTTGAACTGTATTATCAAAGATCCTCATGCTTCTTAATTTCCAAGATAATGGTATGCCAATGCCTTTCACAATCAATCAATCAATACTTAAGTAATATAGAAACTGATCTAATTATACTATTTCCGCCCATTCAAGTCTCTTTCTTATCCCAAAAGTTTGCACATCTCACAAATAAATGAATGGGAGACTTGGCGCTTAAAAACTTTAATAAATGTAAACGATTTTAGACGGTAATAAGAAGTGTTTGTGAAACCTTCGGCTCCTGAATCGATCCTATTCTAGTGTCAGGAGATTTAGCGTAATGGTTTTTACAAACCACTCCGGCTCCGAAATCGATTATGTAACATAACTACAAATAGTAAATTAATAGATAAATTTCTAATACATTTTAGACCAAAACATGATGTATCATAGTATATATGTGTTATTGATGTCGCCGTGCTACCATCTAAATTCGAGCATACATAAACTATGAATGTCCAAAAATAGCATGGCATTTCTACATTTCGAACAGTGATTCATGTTGGTTCAAACATGGTTTAATTTTACTTTTACTGTTTACAACACTTTAAAAAAAAAACAATATAAATCATTTAATAATTGAGAATGATCTAGCTGTGACCTAATTAGTGATATAATTATCATAAGCTTGGATTAGGTGATTATTGAGTCAATTTGTCTTTGATTACATTGGAAATTATGAAATGTGTTGGCAAATCGTATTCTATAACTAATTGGCTTTTAGTTGTCCCTTCAGTTTCTGAAGAGGTGTATATCCACAGTTATATAAAAAAAGGCTCACATGAAACCACATGCGACCAAATAGATAAAACGACACCGTCTTTACGCCACTGTCAGATTGCTTATCATTTCCAAGACCAGGCCCATAAAAATATTCTTATCAACTAGGCCTATGAGTTTATTTTCGGCCTTTTCACAACATCTAAACTTTTTTGCCAAGAAAGCCCACCTACTCAGTTTCAGGACTGTAGACAAAGTAAAAAATTACAATAAGAGTTTCGTGAATATTACCAGACACGTCATTAAACTTTACAACTTATTTTCTCACTCGGCTCGAGTATCAATATATCAAATAAAATTACACTATACAGTATACACTCATTTTCTTTCTCTTGTTTTTCTTTGAACAATACACTCATTTTCTTTATGACACATGAAATGTAGATTTTAGACCCAAGAAAGTGATTCTGGCCCAAAAAAAAAAAAAAAAGACCCAAGAAAGTGAAAAGAGTAACTTTTATTAATAATATCAATTCGTTGTGAGTTATATAATAAGTTATGCACTCTTACAAACTTACAAGATGAAGGAAAATAAATTTTATTAATTATAAACTTATATAATAAGATACTATAGTTTAGAGATTTGTTTTCCAAAACCATAAACGTTTAGGACTCTTTTTGTCAGTGGATAAAGAAAACTCATAATCTCTTCTATAAATATAGTTATAGTGTTTGACCTCCTCACATTATTTTTCTAATTGAGTTCACATAATTTCCACATTATTAGTTTATATTCATCGATATCTCGAATCGACAAAAACAAATATGGGAAAATCACATTGGATGTGTTTGCTGGGGCGAGTTGCGTCTTCTCTCCTTCATTAACATCAGAAGAAGTCGATGAAATGTTCACAGGCCTTGACGTCGATTGTGATGGCCAAATCAATCTCATGGAGTTCGCTTCAACCTTGGTGGTCGAAGGCGACGGAGAAAAAAGCGCCGACGAAGTTTTGACGGAAAAGGGTTTTGAGATGTATGATACTGAATCACTGATGGTTGGGATGATATCAGCGATTGATTCTCACGTGCTGTTCAAGCGTCTTGGTGTAGAGCGTACAGTGGAGGAATGCGATGCAATTGTTCGAGCCCTTGATGGCGATGGTATTGGATTTGTGAGCTTAATAAACTTCAAAACTTATTTCAAGAAAAGACTACTACCATCTTACCCAGTTTTAAAATAGTAATTAGTATTAGTTTTAGTTGTTTATGAATTTGGTTTGGAGATCAAACTCTTACCAATGGATGATTTTATAATAAAGACGACTGATTTTATGTTGGGATTAGGGAAAGAAGAATTGTGAGTTATAACCTCTTACAAACTTACAAGATGAAGGAAAAGGAAACATTGACAAATAACTTTCATGTGTTCAATTCCACAAATTTGCATTTAAATACAAAAAAAAAAGAAACTAAAAATAAGAGTATGATAAATAATAATAAATAATAAATATTGTGACAGTGCAGAGAGACATAGGAGATGAGGGAGCTACAGTTTTGTTTCAGTCGTACTATTTTGTGCTCTTCTTCTTCGGATTCTTCAAAGACTCAGAATCTAACTGCTTCAATCAACTAAAACAATGAAAAGCTTTGATCAGACCAAGATTTCTTATAATATATGTTTGTGTAATTCTTTGCTAACTTCTCTCTCTCCTCTCTCTACGACATTGTTTTAAGGTTTTTTCGACATGTCTAATCACAATAGAAAGTACCTCGGTTTAAAGCCTCGAGGACTATTTATAAAGCAATACTCCATACATGAAGATTCTGCTTAAACAGTTACCAACAGACAACAATCATACTAATATAATTGTATACTGATTCATGTGGCACAACTACTTCGCTTTTGAAAATAGTTGCAATTAATCCATCCAACAATATAATCTGTAGCATAAACCGTACCACTTTTTTTTGGGTCTAGTGACGGGTATAAGAATACAATATGGTCGGATTTGCAATAAAAGTTAAAAACATAAGAATATAATATGGTTAATTTATATGAAAGCTTTTGAATGTTTTCAGATGACACGGTTAATAAGGAGAGCTCATCTTATCTTTAATTTCAGCCGTAATAATAATTTATGTATTGTCGATTCACTTAAAAATGAATGCGGTAACTGGTTTCTCTTAAAAGGGATATACTGAATAAAATGAATAAAAATAGGTGGGATAAAAAAAAATGGGATGATGAAAAAATGGAATATATTTTTTGGAATACTGAATTCCCTTCTTCCCATTCATTCATGAACGTTTGGGATGTGGAACAAAAGGGATAAATTTTAAGAAGAATTTTTTTTTTTTTAATTTCATTCGAAAATGAGATATATGGAATTATTTTAGATTTTTATTCATAATAACTGGTAAAAAAATTAAGGGATTTAATGGAACGATGCATTCCAGATAAATTTATCCCACAAAAATGCATTCCAGTTGCAGCCGAAATCAATACTTTTAGAACGAGGAACTATAAATATACTAACAATTGGTAGCTTCCGTCACTATCCAACTTCCAGAACCCTAACATGCACTAACTACCATATAAACCCAAATAGAAATATGATTATTACCAAACTAACTCGAGTTTGAAAAAAAATCATGTTTTTACAATACATTATGTATTTTCGTTATTTACTTTAATTAGACTCAATACCGGAAACCCTCTTTCAGTGAATAAAACCTAATACCATATGCCTTTAGCATTTATTGTAGCCTTGAAGCAAAACAGTATGTACACTTTTCGTCCAACTTTACATTCCAATCCCATTAACAAGCAAATAAGCAAACTTCTCCACTTTCCTTAGATTTTAAACTAAAGTAAAAAGTCTGAGAATAGATTAGGGGTAACTTTTGGCAGCAACGATTTATTAAAAAAATGGGAACTTTAATAGTATCATCACTGAGACTATCACTATCTCAATAAGTTGTTTCAGAACTCAGATGGTGAAAGTGGAGAGAGAGAGAAGCTTTCGCATCTACAGTTAACGCCTCGTTTCTCCATGTCTATTGCTTTTGTATCAGAATGTACTCTCACCTTTTCTTTTAGTTTGTGAGGAGAGTAAATGAACACTCAGATAATACAAATTTTGAATTATAAATATATTAGAAGAAATTGAAAGAGATAAGTCGTGAAACGAACAATGGTTTTGGGATCCTAGAAATGAGAGCGAGTTCCAAGTGAATAGTACATTCTTTGCTAATAATGAGAGATGCCCACATCAGCTTTTTATTTATATAGTATCTTTGTTTTTTTGTTTGCAAGTTAAATCATAAATGTGTATATATATATACAGTTTATATAAGTGAGAATAATTTAAATTGAAATATATTGTATTATTAAATGATTAACTAATACATTGTAATATTTTCTTAATGTGTTACAAGAAGACATTAATGAAACTTATAACAGAATTTCATATTCAAAAGTTTTTTTAAAAAATGTAGAAAGTGGCATCCAAACACTTTTGCATAAAAATAATTTATTTTAAAAGTGAATGGATAGATTTTTGGAGACTGGAACCAAACATGGGTTTGTAAATCGTAACATGTTAATTTACGAGGAAAAAAAAGCGAAAGCAAAGTACAAAACAAGAGAATCATTTATTAGTTACCAATTCGTCCAGCCTCCATTGTCTTTCTCCACCATTTCCTCAAACCCCATCTCTCTCTTTTATCTCTCATCTCTCTTTCTCTCTCCCTAATGTATAACAATAACCAATATTGCATATCCGGCGACGAAGACTCCGTCGTCCTCCGCCTTGGACCGCCTGGCGAACAATACCCTAACAATCAAAAACTCACCAACACTAAACCTTCTTCGAATCATGAAATTGATCATCCTGATCATGGGTTTAATAATGTCCCATCAACAAACCCTAATGACGTCACCGTCGCTCTTCATATCGGTCCTCCGGTTTCCGACAATGAAACCACTACCGGCGGGAACAACCAAGAGGGTTTGACGGCGAGGCAGGGCCAGTATTGGATCCCTTCGCTTTCTCAGATCCTTGTCGGTCCCACTCAGTTCTCTTGTTCTGTCTGTAACAAAACTTTCAACCGCTTTAACAACATGCAGGTTTCACATCATTCTCATATTGCAAAACTGATTTAATTCACATTACAGGAAGTTTCTTGATTTAACTGTCAATCGATATTCCTTATTCCCATTCACTTCCACGTGAATTATGATCTCTAGAGAAATACTTACAAGCTGATTTAGTATCGTTATAAATAGTATTATGAAATTACATTATCAAAAAATTGTTACAGTAACTTTGAATCTATAATCCTCTGCGTTTCATGGATCAATCAGGAATAAAAAAAATTCATATTATCTTCATGAATACTGTAATTTGTTTAATCGTCAAGAGATATATACATAATAAACAAAGTATATAATGTTCATGATAGATGAATTTAACTTGAAACATGAGATAACAAAACTACTGTTTTATTTAAATGACATATTTGTATATTGTTCTTTTTTTGTAGATGCATATGTGGGGTCATGGTTCGCAATACCGAAAGGGTCCAGATTCGCTGCGGGGGACGAAATCATCATCTTCGATACTAAGGCTGCCGTGTTACTGCTGCGCAGAAGGTTGCAAGAACAACATTGACCATCCAAGATCAAAGCCTCTCAAAGACTTTAGAACGCTTCAAACGCATTACAAGCGGAAGCACGGAACCAAACCTTTCCGTTGCCGCAAAAAGTGCGAGAAAACGTTTGCTGTGAGAGGAGATTGGAGAACGCACGAGAAGAATTGTGGGAAGCTATGGTTTTGCGTTTGCGGGTCGGATTTTAAGCATAAGAGATCTCTCAAAGATCACGTCAGGGCTTTTGGTGATGGTCATGCGGCTCACACTGTGGGTGATCGTGTTTTAGTCATTGGAGATGGAGAGGAAGATGATTATGATGATGATGAAATGGAGGAAGAAGAGGAAGAAGATGATGAAGAACAAGAAGAAGGTGGTAATAGAGAAAATGGCCGTGGAGAGAAGAACTATGGGATTAGATATGATCACTTTCGTCGTTATGGTCAAATTTCTAATGATAATTACTAATTAAATGGCCATTTTACTGATCGATAGGTATTATATGTTAGGGTTTATCTAAGTGAGGTGTGTTTGGTATTATTTTACCTCTTCGATAGTGAATTTAAAAGTACATTTTATTATGTGTTCCCGAAATATATGTAGTGGCTTTGGATTATATAAGTGCTTCTTACCTTGTCATAACTCCATCAAACAATTTCTGCCTTTTTAGTAATGAAATTTTCTTACCAGAAATATAAAATAAAACTATATCATTTGGCTGTATATGGTTTGCATTATCGTTTGTAACCGAGTGATATCTCAGATCAAGGTCCGACTGTAATCCTATGAACCTACAACTGTCATGTATATTTTGTAGTATAGTTTAGTGAGTGAAAATATGTGTTTAGTGAAATTCAATTTATGGTCTTGACCAACAAAACATTAATAACCACTCAATCACCATTATTGTTTGAGAAAAAGGATCATCTTTAACTATATATTTCTTTAGTATTGTCCTAAATTGGAATTCCGATTGAAGAAGTAAGTATAGTTAAACGTTCGTTGATAAAAACAAAATAGAAACAAAAAGAAGATTAGTCTTTCTTCGACTAGAAAACTATAATCTGTGAAATGAGATGTACAATTTTTAAAATGATGTAGTGATAATAAGAAGAGCGCATCTCTGGTGATAAATAATGGAGGTAAAATATAATGGTAATTAAAGAGTCGAAAGTGGCAGTTCGATTTATCCAAAGACAGAAACTGTCTGTTGTCACTTTATGTAGTGATGTCTAACGTTACACACATTTGTCTATCTTACACTTGGAGAGAGAAATTTCACGACTCTTTAGGTTACTTCAGTTTCTTTGTCACTCTCTCTCTCACTCTTTCTCACTTTGTTATTTTATCGAATCTATTACATTTTTCAAACGCACACTGTTATAACAAAAAATCTACGTGAGCTTAGTCAAATCGTCAGAGACTACTCGTCATATATATCTCATTCGAGTGTAAATAAAATTTGGAGTAGAATTTCTGGTTTTCAAAGTTTGAAATAAACTAGTCATACAAGGTACGGAGTAATAAATGTCGTTTCGGAAATTGTAAACTGATAGATATTGAAGGAGTGTACGTGTTGGACCTGATACTCCATTCAATATGACTTCAAAAAAGTGTAAGTTTGTGACTAAAGTCTATGGATACCTTATATACAAGTACATAGAAATATCTACATGTCTTCAAGTATTACTGACTGATCAAGATGTGAAAGATCTAGATGTCATCTAGCAAAGTCCTTAAAATGTTTTTTTTTTTTTTGGTGTTGATAAACTAAGCCTTTAAATTGATGCAAATAGATTTTGCACACACAAAAAAAATGTGGCGTTTATTTTCTTCACGTCGTGGAATTAAATAATGAAAAAAAAGTATTCGTTTTATGAGTTTGAACTCGAAAATGGCCACGCGCCTGACAAGCCAAACTTTCTAAACATAGAAAGTTTTGATGGTATACAAAAATTTCGGGAGATGAAGTTCACGCACTCCAACCATCTAATCACATAGATTTACGAGAAGGCAATCTACAATACCCAACATTAAGGCCCATCAAGATCCAAGAAAAAAAATACAGGGGATGTTCAAACTTCAAAGACTAATAATCAGTAAAGTTTTGGATTTGAGCAATCTTTTCCTAAAATTGAGATCTCTGAGTAATTATCTATTCTTGAGGCTGAAGACGTTTGAAGCTTTTACTTTAAATTTTCTATTCTTCGGCCAATTATCGATTCAAATGTATGTACTTCCACACTCAGCGTAATAATAATAACCCTTAAACTGTAAAATGGATGTTACGGAATTTACGCGCGCTATAGTGGACATAAGGTTAACGAGAAACAGCTCTCTAATAATGCCCATTAACAAAGGCCCAATAGTAAAGCCCATTTATTTTGTCTCGCAATGAAACAGCCATCAAGTTTCGAAAAGAAAATAAACAAAATAAACAGAGAGAGACACACACAGTGATTTTTAATCAGTAAAGTTTTGAATTGTGGCACCGGGTTGAGCCGCCTGAGCTTCTGCCGCCGGCTTTACATCCTTCGACGGCTCAACAGGTTTCCCGGTGAGCTCCAACGGCAAATCAGCGACAACACCTTTCAAGTAAAAAGTGTAGAACAGCTTCGTCGGGTACACGAGCTGGCGAAGCTTGACCTGTCCGTACGCTCCTTCGAAGACGCCGGAGCCTCCAGTGATGGCGAGAAACGTGTCCTCGTAAGTCAGGTAGGGTCCCTGCACGGAGATGTGACCGTAATCTCCGAAGTAGAAGCTGTAAGAAGCTTCGAAGCGATCGCCTTTCTTCTCCGGAACGTGTTGGATCAAAACGCAGAGTCCCGCGGTGATCCCGACGCGTTTTTGCAGATCGCCGGTGTAGAGTTTGTTCGTGAAGGGAACGAGATCGCCGATGCAAAGCTGCTGTGGATTTTTGCCCAGCTTTAGAACCGCTGGACTGTTTCGATCTCCTTCGTTGAACTCATACACGTTGAGCTCTTGGATTTTAGCTGCGATTTTTTTACAAAGTATAAGATCGATACTATGAAATGAGTACTTGATTTTGATCCTCATTTTCTCAATTCATGAAATGGGTACTTCAATGTGAGGCAAAGGTCAAATTTTGCTACCAAGTCATGAAATCGGTACCTGGTTGTGAGCTCAATATTCAATTTTTTATTCCAATTTTGATCATAATACCTCGATTGATGAAATGGGTACTCAAAATATGTGGCAAAGATCGAATTTTTACACTGAACTAAAGTGGCTACTTGATTGTGAACATAAAAGGTCAAGTTTTTCAGCTCCTAATTTGTTATCAAATCTGTTTAATTTGATCATAATTTGTTGTATATTTAACTTACTTGGTCTGGAGGTCTCGCTGCTGCTGCACATGGCTCTGAAGAATCCTCGAGTGGAGGAGGTGGTAGATCCTGATCGTGCGGAGAGATCTGGACCGTTGGATGAGAACTTGGGGTTATGGAAGGATCTTGAGAAACCAAGAAGGGAGGATTGGTGAGATTGATGATTGCGAGAGAGGTTCCTTAGAGTTGTTATAGAGATCGATGCAGCAGCAGAGGAAGCCATGATCGTAGACTTGCCTGTGTTGACTAACTCTACTAAAACACTGACACAGAGAGAAACTTTTAATTTTTTTTTTTTTTTTTTTTTTTTTTTAATGTGAAGTTATGAAGAGATAGAGAGAGAGAGATGAGCTTCTCTTTTGTAATGGATGCTTTTGATAGTGATGATGATAATGATGAATGAGGCATGTGCGTAAATCTTGGAAAGCGGATCTCACTTTCATTTTAACTAGAATTGTTGCTTATATTAAATGAGAATTGATCGAATAACGACTTATACTGTGAAGTGTTAAAAGAAAGACTTGAACGCAACACATGTGGAACATTTTAAAATATCAATCAAACCAATCTTGAGATCTGAAAGACTGAAACAGATATATTATTGTGCAGTGCATTATAGAAACGCATCATAATGTCAAAAGGGAATGCACCGTGTGGAAAACGCGATTAAAGACTTAAGGAAATAAAATAGTTAAACAGAGCCTGACAAATGCATATGATTCTTTGTTTACCTTGTTAATCATGCTGTTCATGTCTATCAATCATGCTTTAACGAGAGCTTAGTCGTCGGCTTTGATCTGAACTTTCTTCGCTTTGAAATGACAGTTTTGAAAAGTTTTTTTATCTCAAATTTTATCCTGTTAGCATGTTCTATAAAATAATATATGATGGGTGTGACAAAAGTCTTTTTTTTTTTAAGCGATGCTCGTACGTTCAACGTGTGTTTGGTTGCAAACTAGGATAATCGTCGGTTCAAAGAGCAAAGTTGAATAGATAGAAAGAATCATACAAAAATGTATTTGAGAAAGAGATGAAGATAATTAATCAAAGTGAAGTAGTTAGCTTCAGCAAATGGTAAGAATCTCAGAACCAGTTCTAGTAATCAGAATTGTATGCTCACACTGCGCGGCGACGCCACCATCAGCTGTCAGAGTCGTCCAGTTGTCTGGCCATGTTACACAATCCGTCGTTCCAATTGTCAGAATCGGTTCTGCAAAAAGGTTTCTTTACTATATAATAAGCAAATGTAAAGCCATTATACTGAATAGTAGAAGAAGAATAAATTGACTAACCGATTGTGAAAGTTTGTCCCTCAACCATAAGTCCAGGCTCATCATTTCCTGCAAATTGGATACAAAACAATGAGCCACCAAAGACGAATTACTAACGAAAGACGTATTGGTTTTTGATTGATGCCTCCAGGTTACAAGTTAAACTATACAGAACAAAGCTCTGCTAAGAAAAGGTATCACTACTCACGGTGATGATATATAAGTGGTTCGGAGTGGAATACAGGTCCAACACCATGCCCAACAAAGCGCTCCACAACATTGTATCCAAACTTCTCGGCATGCTCGCTGCGTGAGATGGAAAACCATTGAAATTGTTTTGGTCTAGCAATAACATTCAATAAACATTATCTGAACAATAATGGTTTCTTGGTTAACAACTACCTGATTCTCTTGCCGATTTTCTTGAAGCTTGCTCCATCTTTACATACGGCTATACCTTTCTCCAAGCATTCTTCCGTAACCTTAACAGATTCAACAAAACCAAGCACCAACAATCAGCAATTTTAAAGCAGATTACAGTTCTATAGACAAGGTGGCAGATAAGGAGATATCATACTCTTACCTTGACAAGTTTTTTAAAACCTTCATCCACATCTCCACAGAAGAAAGTTCTCGATGTATCTCCATGGTAACCCTGTTCAAGTTTTCAAACCCAAAAAAGGTGTTCATTGATGAAGTAAAAGTGTCTGCAAAATTAGTGAAAGAAGACTAAAGACTTACATCCAAGTAAACTGTGACATCGATGTTTATTATATCACCGTTCTGCATTTAACAAGGTCATGATTGTTAGTGATAAAGCATCTTTTAGCAGTGACAAACAAACAAAAAAAAAAAAAAAGCACAAATCCGAACCTGTAGCTGGCGAGAATCTGGTATCCCATGACACATACACTCGTTAACTGATGTACATACACTTTTAGGGAATCCACCATATCCAAGAGGTGAAGGATAAGCACCAGCTTCGATAATCATATCGTGCACCGCTTTGTCGATCTCATTAGTCGTTACAGATGGCTACACAAACATGAACAACAACTACTACACAGTCCGTATATGCAACAAGAGAGATCTCACAGAGGAAGCTTTAAAGAAGAATCTTTTACTTTAACCAAAGTTGCTGCAAAGTTTAGAACACGAGCAGCGAGCTCACAAGCAGCTTTCATTTTCACAAGGCCTTGAGGGCCAGGAATCTGGAATTCGCTTGATATATCTGGTAACACGCCAGACTCAACATACGGAGGTCTTGGTATGTGATCAGGAACAAGAAGACGAGGTGATACTCTTCCACGTCTTAGTGGTGGATTTTTCCTAACTTTTGATTTAGTCTCAGCTTCTCTCATCCTAGAAAATATTATGTAAATTATTGAATTTTTCAGATAAAAATGTTAGCAATCAATCAAGATTTTGCATTTTCCTCAAAGTTGAAAAAAAAACTTAATACCTTCTGATTCTAATGGCTTCCTCCAATCCAGAAACTCTCTTGGCAGAAACTTGGAATTTTCTAGGAGGATACGAGTTCTTGTTACCTGCAGATGAGAGCGAGAGAGCGAGAGAGAGCACATGAAACCGAATTTCTTCAATTTCGACATTCAATCGGAGAAATACAAATCACTTTGAACGGAAACTTAAAATTTATCAATCAGATAGCCAAACAATTTCTTCTATCTCCATATTCTCTCGGAGCTAAACACGAAAGCTATAACGAAATGAACAGAGTAAGAACGAGAAAATGACAAACCGGAGAGTGATAAAGAAGAAGAAGAAGTAGTGACCGGAGCTCCGATAAAGCACTTCGAGGAAGCTAAGTAGTCGCCGTTGAAGGAAGAAGAGAGTTGCAGAGACGACGATGAGGAGAAACTGGATAGAAAAGCCGTAGACGCCATTTTCGCAAGTCACTTCACAGCTAGCTAGCTAAGCTAAACCCCGGTAAATAACAAATCGATTGTTTCTTTGAGGAAACAAAAACAACTTATTATTAGACTAAGCCCATCGGCTTATGATCGATCCAATATGGGCTTCTTTAGGCCCTAAGGAGTTAAATCATAAAAAAACAAATTTTGGAAGTATTTGTTGGTAAATGAAAACAAGTAAAGCAGTGATATGCACAAATCATCAACCATACACACCTCAATTATCATGAGTAATATGACATCATCTTACTCAATCTTCCTAATATCCAAGAAAGATGATTCCAAACATTTTCTCTAAGCAAACGTTAGGATTGAAAATAAGAACAACAACGTTACTGTTGTCTATAATGCGTTACATTCTTTCATGCATACATATGAAGATATAAACCACCACTTATAGGTACAATAAGCTCTACGTACACATGAAACGAAATGAAACAAAAGTGAGATTTGGTAAGAACATTATCATACTATTACAACTCTTGAGACATCTAAATAACCTTTTGTGTCCAGTAATTAAATTATACAGTTCAACATTGCAACAAAAACAACGCATGAACCTTACCCAATTGGATCATTTGCACCCAGAGAAAAAAAAAGATAGGTTGGATTGTTGGTTCGTTTCGTTTGAAACCAAACGAAAATAACACGTTCGAGTGAAAGAAAAGCTCAACTGAACAATTAGTCCATGAGTTCTGGTTTGGTTCAAAAATGGGTTGAGTTTGGTTGGTTTGGTTCGCTTTGATTAAAATGCTTATCTCTAGACTTTAGTACCTACCTGCATTCTACTTAAATCATCATAATATTAGCCCAAAAAAACTGCAACTCATCCCTAAACAATTTTGTAAGAGACGCTATTCATATCTTTGAAATGTTCATCGTTTTACTATTCATTTTCAATCGAAATGAGCTATAACCAAGTAAGTTCGTCGTCGATACAAATAGATCTGTAGATGTATTGAGAAATGCAAAAATATATACAATAATTAAAAATAATAATATTATTCAACATCAACAACAATCTCTACCAAACAAATTATCTGAAACTTCAGACCTGTATAGCAACTACGAGATGTGTCCATTGATTTTTAAAATATATATTTCTTTTGTTATTTGGACCGGAGTTGATAATATCTGATCATATGGTTTTAGAATCTGCAAACTGGTGTTATGTTGCAGCTATAAAAAATAAAGATATTTATTGGAAACTTATGTTCTAACAACACCTCAAATCTTGGCAACACTTTATTGATTACTACACGACCCTTGTTAGAACATTGGTAACATAGGCCCTTTAACAAAACAAAAAAACATTGGTAACATATTATTATTGAGAGCATCCTTCCTCGTATGAATATCATCAAATCCCATAAGCAGTAGCTAATGCATACATATATAACGATACCTTCTACACACGCATGAAATGAAAAGAAACAACGCTAAATTTGGTTAAAACATTCTCATGATATTAAAACTCTCGAGACATCAAAATTAACAACTGTTTTAATCCTATAAATAAAAAATATACAGTTCATCATTACAACAAAATCAAACCTTTGGTAATAAGAAGAAACTGATGCAAATGAAATAGAAATCCGAAGTGGAATTAGAAAAGAAAAGAAAAATTATTAAAGACAAAAAGAAGGAGAGTTGTTACGAGGCGTGAAAGATGCGTTGCTTCTTACTACACACCAACGATAACATCTCAGTATCGTTCACTCTCTTGTTCCCTACGGCGTCGTTTCTCGAACTCTCCGGCGAAATGTTGACTCCGAATAACCTCAAAACCCGACCCGTTTCTGAACCCGATCCGGATCTCGATTTCCACCCAATGTACAACTGCTGATCCTGACCGTCCGATCTGCTGAAACTGACCACGTCACCAGCACGTAGATTCTTCTCCTTAACGAACCGGCTCCAACCTTTGGTCAACACATAGCTTTGACTACTGTTCCAATACGAGTAACGGAACCTCCACACTTTCCCCGTCACGTCCTCGAAGTTCAACAGCACTCCTTTAACGGATACGTTACTCGACGGTAACGGAAAATGTTTCTCCGCGTGGTGTTTCGGTATCACCAGACGGTTTAGCTTCCCGACGTCGCTAGGCGTAACCGCTTTCTCGAACAGAGACTCCGCCGCTTTAAACTCCGTCGTCGAAACGCCGTCGCTATCTAACGACGCCGTCATCGTCCTAGCCGTGTTTCCGTTTCCGTTTCGGCGGCGTTTGCTCTGCTCAAGCTCCTCGTTATACGTATGCTTCCTCAGCATATCGACGATCTCGGATTTCGAATGCGAGTTCAAGAAATCGATCTCTCCGTCGTCGAGCCACGCGTCTTTGAAATTCGTGATGGCGTCGCGGCCGCGGAATCTGTGAACCGCCACGTCGTAGGCACGCGCCGCCTCGTCTTCCTCGTTGAAAGTCCCGAGCCACACGCGCTGGTGTTTCTCGTAAATCTGAGCTCCCCACCGTCCGTTTGGCTGCGGCACGACGCCTTTGTACTTGGACGACGGTAGCTTCCTCGACTCCGCCTCCACGCCGTTCTCGGAATCTAGCACCACGCTAGATCCGCTTCCCATCCTGTACAGATTAACCGACGACTTTCCCGACGGTTTCGCCGGAGTTGTCATCGCCGGAGTTTCGCAAACCGAGCCTGTACTAGTCGTACTCTCGTCTACACTACTCACTTCCATTTATTTGATATTTATTTGTTTTGGTTTGAATTTTTTTTTTTTTAAATGGATTTGGTTTGAGTTTTGAAACAATGGAGAAATGTAATTCAGAGAGAGTATGCTGTTTGTGTCTAATATGTATGTGTGTGTATATATAGAAAGTATGAGAGAGTGCAGGGAGGGAAATAAGAAACAGCAAGTGTCACTTATGATATTATTATTTTATTTTCACTTTTTATTTGGGTAAACAATAATAAAAAATATATCTGTATAATGCGTGTTTCAGGGGAGTAATTATAGTATATGGGCAGGTGTATGGGAAGTGATATGGGTTTGTGAATGGCTCTGTGTGTATGGGTCAACTCAAAACCCAATGGGAAGGTTCGTGGAAACATTAGCTAATATACTGAAAAAAATAGGACATTCGCATTTAATTTGGTTGCTATTGAAAACATATGAGGAATACTCCTTTGGAATATTAATTAAATATCAAAAAAATATGAGCATATGAGCAAATATAGAAATGAATATGTTGTGGGCTGTGTGCATGGGGAAGTAGGTCCCACGTATGGACCAGGATTAGATAATGGGTCCACGTGAGAAATTGACATCATTTTACTGAAATTCATCCCCCCTGAGTTTTGATGCTTTTTTTACTAAATTATAACTACAAGAAAAAAAGTAGTAACAAAATATTAGATTTGATTACCATGTTAAGATTCTATCGATGCTAATTGCAGTCTCTCTTTTAGTTTTTTCCCTCTCCAAATCTGATTGTTATTCTTCAATCTTCAATGATGAAGTTTTTATATCTTCTTTATTCTCTGTATTAGGAGGATTCATTTTACATTTTTAGATGTTTTTATTCTTCTTTATTCTTTCGTCAATCTTATCCTACGTTTTTTTTCATAGAATTTTTTTTGTCTACTGCTAATGCCATCATGATTATCGTCAGTATATGCACTCCATAAATTCCAAATTCAGAAAACAATCAAGTTTTCTTCTCTCTTTTATTTTGTTTGCAAGTATTTCATTTCTTAATATTTTCTTCTCATAAATGAATGTATGGAATACGCTTTTAAATGTGAATGCTACTTATATATTAATATTTAATGTTTAACAAACGACCGACAACATCACAAATATAGATACCGGTTAAAATTAATCCAATTAATTTCGCTGCTTTCATTGTGTTTTTACTCTAAAAAACGAATACTTGTGTGATTTAATACCATTAATACGCATGCATTATATATATATGGTTTGGAAATAATAAGCAAGTGATGTAGATAGCTTACGATCTTATCTGATATTTTTGTTGCTTTATCAAAGTATTATTCTACCATTAGTTAGGTTTCGTTTATATGCAAAGAACCAATTAAAGCACTGCGAAATATCGTGAGATCCAAATTTTATTGGTCATTCCTTCTCCTATAGCAAAATTGTTGACATTTATATACATCCTTTTTAAAATATCTATTTATTGATTTGCCTGTTTCTATTTGAATTTTTGTTGTTACTATTATTACAATATACTATATTAAATTTGATCCACTAGGATGGGAAGTGGGCCAATGACAAATCACTAAGAGGCATGGTCGTACGTGTTTTGTGTGGATGAATAATAATATGGGCGTTTCTTGACTGCAGGACAATTATTTTTTCTTTTCCTTTTTTTTTTTTCCATTTCTGAGTTGCGTTTTGTTATTTTATTTTGTTTAAATCTGAACAACTAAAGAGATATTTCTGAAAATGTAACTTGATACTTGATAATACAACATAATAGGATCGGTCCAACAGGAGTTTCATAAATCCGGTGGCTAGCTATTGGTGCAACCTAATAATTAACCTATGTTCTAAAAATTTATAGACTCGAATAATTCAACTCTTGGGAGCCGCCTAGTGCCGAAACCGCCCAGGGGCAATTAGTTTCAGAGTTTCCATTAAAATCACTATCAAAATATTTTCTAATTTCAATCCGACTTCTCTGTGTATATAAATTATAAATGGTTCTAAATGAGTATGCAACAAAATAAAGGAAAATATATGAGGTAGTTGAATTTTCCTATAGAAAAATTTGAGTACGTTGTCACGTGGCACTTGTTGCTCTCCTAGCTTTTTTTATGTTGGTCGAACTCTTACTTAGCTTTCTGTTCTTATAGAATTTGTCTCCGTAAGATAGATTGGTCTCATCTGTGTTTCTTGTTACGATTCTTCTAAGTATTTGAAATCCAAAATTATTTGGAAAGTGATAGACGATTTGCTAGAAAAGTATTAGCCTGTGGTAATTATCAAAGAGGCGCGTTTTCACCATCACGATTTCATTGCTATATATTTTTTTACTTTATTATTTCATTCTAGATACTCTGTAAGTCTATATTTGGAGTTTATATGATTGCATATGTTTACATATTTAGTCGAAGTTGATTTGATACATGAAAAGGACTGAAAGGACTTTATTTTAAATTTGCACAAAAAAAGGACTTTGTTTTAAATTATATTTTTTTCAACAAAAAAAAATGAAGGTAGAAAACCGTGGACATTTGTGTGGATTTATAGAGAAACAAATACTAGATAACAGTACTAAAAGGTAAAGTATGATTTATGATGCTATAATAAACAAAAATGAAACAACAAAACATAGGCATAAATAGATATTATCTGTACGGACGAGTTGTCATTGGTCGGGAGGTGGACCCCATATTTACCCAACTTGGTCCTTTAGTTTCATTAGCTTGTCAATTTGTAAATATATTCTTTCGTCGTTAAATAATTGACTTATATTCTGAACTCCATAGCTTTCAGATTGAATATGTTGAAGTAACTTTTTCTGGATTCGTATCTACTCATTTGTGAACAACAAAAATTATCGTAAAATCAACGTAACTGCCCTTAGTAATTCAATTGTATAAAATTCAAAGTTGCATGATGAAAAAACACCCAGTAAATGAATTTTGTTTATACTAATACGAAGCATGTAAGTTAATTTTGAATCACTTATGTATATGATTTTTTCACGGATTTAAAAAGATATATAAGAGCATCTCCAATCCACCTCTATCATTTTTTTTTATTTTTCTCTATAACAGTGAGTTTCCAAAATAAAAGTAAATTTCTGGCCAATTTGCCTCTATTTATTTTCTTATAATAGAGATCTCTATTTTTTTTCTCTATTTATAGAGAAAAAAATAAACATATAGTGTTCAAAATAGAGATTTCTATTATAAGAGAAGAATTAGAGATGAGTTGTAGAAAAATCAACTTCTATTTTAGAATCTCACTATTATAGAGGAAAATATAGTGTTTTATATTGGAGATGATCTGATATTTACATTGCAAATTTTTAGGCCGATTAAATTTTAAACTTGATAGACTTTTTAAAATAATACAAAATAAAAATGATAACCATACATCCTAAAATAAAAATACATCTTTCTCATACATTTCAAGTCTATATAATTCGATTCCTACCTGTATCCAACTCAACGATTATATTTCTTATGCTGTCTTAATTGTTTTTTTTTGTTTGGGTATTGAAATAATCTCCTGTAACTCCAAATACAAGACAAGAGTCCTGGTTTAGTTAGTAATCGTATTCGATGGAGCCTCGAGAAAAACATGTTTAATAGTATACGTTCTGTTTTTGATACAGAATATTGTCTGACATGCACTCAACTCATGATTATATGACATTTAAAGTTGAGAATGGTTTACGTACATATTGTGCCGCCGAATAATGTTTTAACTAAACTTTAAAAATATGTGCTCGACAACACGTTGCATATATAGTTTTCCTCAAACCAAATTGATTAGCAGGGCTAAGAAAAATAGGATTATGATGAAAAATGACTGATGATTCATGATTGTCAAAGTAGCCGTAGGTTTCGTTCTCTCCGGATGCCATGAACCGATGCCTAGAATATTAGTTGAAGAATATATATATAATGTATTTTTCATTTTTCTAATTTACGTGAGCTTAGTATATATAGCGTATTTTTTTTGCTGTTCATCAATTTCGCTTAATATAATACGAATACGGTGTAGTGGTTTCTATTTAATAGAGAAGTTGCTCTATTGGTCTAGATCAAATATCGATTTTTAAGCGTTGAATTACTAGATTTAATCCTCTTTAGCCACATGGATATGTGGTCTTGCTTTCGGCTTATTTGAATACCCGGAGAGAATATCTATCTTTGGACTGCACCTGATCTATAATTTATCTTGAGTTATAAAAAAAATATAATACAAATACAAAAAGAAATTAATAAAACAAAAAAATAAATATTATCTTAATTGCTTTGGAAAATTTTCTGAAGGATTTGCTTACATCACTGGCTTTCCGCATTAGGATTAGTCGTTGATGTATGGTTTTATATTTTTATTGCTTAGTTAATTACTTAACCATTAGTCCACAAAAAAATTTGTCCAAAAAAAAAAATTTATATTTTTATTGATTTGTCCAAAAAAAAAAACCTTTAGTCCACAACCATATCTCAAAATTTTTTATTTTTTTTTTCATATGTCAAAACTTAGTGAAACGATGACATATACATATATTTTTAGAAAAAATTACAGTGTTATTTTCTAAAAAAATTGAACGAAATGAAGCTCGCAATAAAAAATCTCAATTATAGAAAAGTCTCACTGGTATATTAATTGGTTAACTATTCAAATATGACCCAAAGCTTGAGAATGTTGTGTACCGCATATATGTATAGTATATACAGACAGAACTCAGTAAACTAAAGCTCCATCTATATACATCAACAGTAACTCATCTGTGAATGCGCTTTTGTCTTGTGGCTATTTAAACGAGTTAAAAAAAACAGGCTTTTATATCAGAACATATTCAGGGTTGAAATTTTAGTTGAAATTTTAGAAATACTAAAATTTCGTAGATTATGGATGCAATCATTCGGAAAACTTAAATTGCATCTTCTGGTTCACGTCATCTATTATAATTTTGAGAATTGCGAACAAATTTATGAATATATATCAACTATTATAGATTTAGTGAAATATAAACTATCGCTGAAAGAAAATCAAAATAAAGGACTGAGCCTGAGTGAAAAATTGACAATGTAATAGATAAACGTGAACATTTAATCTTTTATTATTCCACTAACCGAACTTTCGATGATGTCAAGTGGTTATCGGTTATAGTAGTCATGGTTCTTTTATATATACTCACTAAGATTTCCACATCATAATCTTACGAGGGTTGTCAACTAAGTTTGTAACTTTACGTTCGTGATGTGTTTAGGAACATTCTTTTTAGTTAAAGAAAAGTAAATTGTCGAATCATCAAAACGTTATTTTCATTTTTTAAGTAAATAAATTCGAAAAGCGAGTGTTTATCTACTTATAAATATATATTTTTAAAGTTTTATAGTCATCGGGATTATTGTTAGGGGGTATATGATATTTAAAAATAATATCTTATGTCTGGTGCCACATAGAACGCTTTCGGTTAGAGATTAACTAATATGGCTTTAATTACTTTAATTAACTGACTTAAGAATGGCCCAAGGCTGCGCCATCTCGATCCCCATCTACCAACGACATGCCACGTAATACATCATATAATTATTTCATTAAATTGCTATTCGTTATTTTCCAAAACGTCCGGTCCATGTATTATTTGGCCGACACCGTTGGAATTATGAACTGAATAAAATTGACATTTCATAAAAATGCTGATACACATTGCTTAATACCAGCCCCGGCTCTAGGGGTTGGCAACATGGGCATATGCTATATACTCATCTTGAAAGTCAAAAAAATCTTCATAGCAAAAGGGCTTTAAAAAAAAAATAATAGTAATAATTTAGCTAAAAAAGCATTAAATATTGTTTTTGCGTCGGGGCTGCTTAATACTGTTATATTGACATTGAAATACTAATCATAATTATGAAAATTCAATTGTTTTGAATATATGTGCCGACATATCGATATATGCAACAAGTGGTGGCAAAATTACAAGAAATTCTGGTTAGCTATATTAATTAGTTAGAGAGATATTCTGTGCAGCAAAAATGTTTTTAGTGCGTGAATAGTGTTTGTGATTCATTCCCATCTAACAATATTAGGTACAATTTTTTTTTTTTTTTTGCTTACAGAAAATTATTATACGACGGTTGCTATTTTGTTTTTTGTTTGCTGTTCACCAGCTTATGATTTAAAAAATGAAAACGGATTTCAGCAATTTGCAATTTGTACGACGATTTTTCTATTTAATTTCAGAAGTTCGCTGTTCATCAGTTGATTAAATTACTAAGATAATCGCATATTGCTGAAAAACGATTGCAGACAGATAAGGATTCGTGACAAAATCGAATCTCTCGTTCTTATAAGGTCGATCTCGTCACATGTGCGAGTTTAATTTAATTAATCAAGTATATATGTCTAGATATACAAATGGATAATGTAATGTTATATATTATATTATATAAGCGTGTTATGTTCATTGTCCTTTTTCCTTTGTGACGTTAGCTAGAGATAACTCGATAAGTCTCGGGTAAGAGAGTGAATAGATTAAAGAAAATGGCATAATATTACAGAAAAAGGCATAATAGTTTCCATGGGAAAATGGCATAATATTACAGAAAAAGGCATAATAGTTTCGCCTTATTGATCGAGACTACAACTAAGTTTAAGCATTAGTATCGGTTTCCATCAAGATTTATATTGAACTTAACTAAAAGATTATAGAGATATGCCTAAAAATATTTTTTGCAATAGTCTGGAAAGGACCACGATCATACGTTCGGTTCAATATAGAATTAAGACAAATAAATAAACCCATAAATTATCTTTGGAATTTAGCTGCAGTGCTGCACCACAAATATTTTTCTTGGTTTCAACATCTCGGGTACAAGTGGCGTCCCGAAACGCATTATTATTCGATATCTATTTTGTTCGGGAAAATAAAATTTGAGAATTAGTAGTATAAGATATTTAGATAGTTGAAAAAGATGAATCTTATCTAATTAACGGCGTGGCAGCGGCAGGTGTAGTGTTCATGTAATCATTTTAATAGCAATTAAATAAAACTACTCAATCTAAAAATTATTTCTGGAGGAAAAGAAAAAGAAAATCTTATTTGTTCACAACTGTTTTTAAAAGAAGGTTAATTCGAATTTCATTTCTTTTAGAGAATAAAAAGGTATACTTGGAGCTATAAGAACTTTCTGCCACGTAGATGTCACGCGTATTATGCGTTTTGATTCGTCGAGTTGTCTGTTTATGTTCACACCTAACCCACGCCAATTAGAGCAAAAAAAAAGACGATCGACTTAAATAATGGAATCTCATACGACTACTTTTAATAAGTTAGTTTATTGAGAAAGGACTAGTATTATGTGAGAATTTTTAAAACGTTGGCGTAGAAGAAAGTTGATGATTACCAAATAACAATATCTACGAATTTCACATGCAATTTATATTTTTCATTATTACTGGTATATAATTCCACGTACTAATAATTTTATTTTAAAAAATTAACAAACAAAAAGAAGTGCAATTAGTTTATAATTAATATTTAATTTGCGAATCAAATCACGGGCTCAGCAAACAAAAATCATGAACATGAACAGAGCCATTAATAAATACTAAGCTAAACTCACACGAACTAGTTTCTTTCTCAAGTTAACTCGAAGTTGCTTTTGTTGACTAAAAAGTAAAAACACATACAAAGAAATATGGGGCCCACCTTCTTTCTGCGTGCACATAACTCGTCCCATTGGTTGAGAACGTGAAATATCAGATTGATTTACAGATTTACAGATAAACACATAAATATCTTTTAGAAACCGGGAATGTATTTCGTACTGTTGGATTAGTCAGTCTAAACCGGCTGAGCCGGATAATTTTATTTATTTTGGTTTCAATTGATATGATAAATTAAGAAAACTACAGAAATATGTTTAGGAAAACAGAAACAAATACATATTACTCCTGATAGACATTAGATATCCCATATCATTATAGAAGAACTACTATATAGGGGGTAAAATTTAGAAAATATTAGGTGGGAAATGAATATCCATCGCATACTTTATAAGATGGGTTAATAGACCCACGATACCAAACTACCAACACGAAACCCATGAAAAAATGCGACCAAGTCAACAAAAGAGAAGGATAAAATAAAAATACGTTGATTATTATAAGAATAGAAATAAGTCGCCAATGGCTCAGCTAGCGAGTAGCAAAATTTTATAACTTATTAATAAGTCTTATAATTTATTAATCTACACAATTATTAACGTAAGAACATACGTATTTCATTTTGGAGAATTGTTTGTCACTTTGTCTGTTGCAGATAATTAAGCTCAGCAAGATACTATACTGCAATCTCTATTTCTCCGTACTTCGTCATCATATTTTAATTTATAAATTGTATATTCGTACATATACACATATATAATATTTGTAAAAATATCTGTATTCATATAAAAATATCCAAATTGTTTTTTACTGTCAAATTAAGTTGGGGATTTTTTTGTTTTGCAACAGAAAGCCAATTATTGCATAGATATTAAAAAGGTCAATTATATGACCAGTATCACTTGTTGACGCATAACACAAATGTTGATTTATAGTTTGATACTCACATATATAATTTCGTGTTTATATACTGTATGTATATATTTTCCTAGAGACAGTTTAGACGCGTATATTAACGGACCGACAATTTGAAGACACCATATGATTCTACACATTCTGCCGATGACTTTGACGGAGGCCAACAATAAAGATAGCTGTTAAAATGACAATTAGGCTTTTTAATAGATGGTATCGACTCCGGACTAATATAATTACGTTTACGTAAATATACTTGTTTTAATAAGTTGCATGTTTGTTTCCCAATTACCATTTATCGTACTTGAGACACTTAAAAAAAAAAAACTATTCTAAAATAGAGCTGGGTTTTCGAGTATAGTTCGTAAGTGAAAAGACATTAGAATAATTTACACAAAATCAAGCAAGCAATTTTGGTGTAGTGGAATGGAAGTGGTCGTGACTCGTGAATAAAGTAAATAAATAGCCTTTTTTTCCTTTTCCTCGAGCTAAACATTATTATCCCCGAATAGTCAAACTTAGAAGAGGTCGGAGACGTCAAAAGCAAAGTCGCGGTTTTTTGTATTTATATGTCCATGGATACAATTATAAGTATAACGATATATGAAGAAGAAAGGTATTTGAAAAGAAAATAAAGAATAACCAAAAGTTGACTAATTAATCCAAAAGCACGAAGAGTCAATAACTCGAAGAAGATTCGATATAAAACAGACGTATTTTCAGCGACGTTAAGAGTTTAGGAATCATATAAGCTGTACATAAAATCACTTGTTACGTTTCTCTGATAATTAAGCTATATATACAAAATACATTGATAAAACATTACAACGATGCACATTACATACAGTAATCAAGATCACAAGTTAGACTTAGATCTATCAATATAATTGATTATTCAAGAACATCATAGATTTGAAACTCTGCTTATAAGTTATAATTCTACGTTCACTATTTAATTATTTGGTGCTAAATATCTTTCTGATTACGACATGGACTTTGGACATTGATAATCTAGAGGCTATGTTTTATATGTGATTTTAATTTGTTTACAATTACAACTTAGAAACAGAATAAGAGATGGGTCACACTGGTCTTAAAGGAAAGTACCCACTTGCTCTTCTTTATAATTCTCACATAACACCAATCTCCATAAAAGTCTTCTCCTTCTAATCCATCGAAGTCTATCTGCCAGCTTTGCATATAAATTTTTGACTTTCTTTGCCGCTTCCATCAATTCTCAATGATAAATTCTTAGTATATAAATGCATATAATGTCTTTTTGAACAAAAAAACAAATAAATAAAATAATTGCATATAATGTCTAATTGTCTATATGCATGTGTCGCCTTTATGTATACATATAATTACGTGTATATGGAAAATTCTCATAGATTTATGATTTCAGTAACATCTGTAAAGGACTAAAGGCCTTGGAGAAGAAAGTATATATTAATTTATGATTAGAGAGACACATCATATGAAAAATATTTAGGAAAATCATTCTCATCTTCTTATATAATGACTATATAAAAACATGTACGATTATAGCGTACACTAGATTTTGTTCGTGTAGATTTATTAAAATTTAAAACCCTAATACACGCAAGAATGAGTTGTACCGACTTGTACGTACCTAGATAAACTCTCATTATCTCGTAGGCTTAACTCTCTACGCACATTCCACTTGTACACTCCATTTTGACTTTTTCAAACTTCGTCAAACTTTAGGTTTTTTTCTCTGCATTAAGAATCTTCACATGGACAATTTTTCCTTGCATCATTTATAAGTATATTCAATTACTTAGACGAGATTACAACTCTCCATATAATTATTTTGTGAATGTTTCCTCGACAGCGGAAAGTCAAATTCATAGAAAGACCACGTAAAATTAAGTGTAGATTACTCTTTTTTCCTTCAAATCAACGAAAAAATATTTCATATAGAACTCGATTCTCATAATTTATCGTTTGCATCCAAAAACGACTTAAAGTTTTTCCCTACTCTTTTTCTTTCATTAACATTCACTCATTCAGTATGCAAATTTAAATTTGAATGATTTTACCAATAATTTTTTTTAATGGTAACACAGACACGCAGACAAAGTACGCTCAGTAGTCTGTAGCTCATATCATTTGTTCTTATTTTATGGGTTTCATCTTGGTTTTAAAAGCCAGTTCGCGAAACATTGAATTCAGGCATATGGGCTTATTAATAGCACGACAAGTTTGGGCCTTAATTTAAGTTTTAGGCCAGACGACACGCGTACATAACATAAATGACGAAGGAAAAACATTCATTACAAAAAAAAAAATTCCAAACACAATCTCTTTAATATTAATTGAAAGTACATCTTTTTTTTTTACCAAAAAACCATCTCTCTTAGTGAAGATAATCTGTTTGGAAACAGATTTAGTTAGGGTTAATTTAGTAATCTAAAATATCACTTAAATTAAACCAATGTTTGGTTCAATTAAACCAATAATCAATTCCTTTTAGAGTAGATAATAATACCATAATCAAAGATTTCCATTTTATGTATTCTCTAGATAATACCATAATCTAAGATTTCCGTTTTCAAAGATTTCCGTTTTATACATTCTCTATTAAAAATCTGCAAAAAAAAAAACATATTATAAAAAAAAAAAACATAATCCCGCACTGCACTGTTGTGCGGGTCATACACTAGATAATACCAAATCGAAACAACTTTGATACTAAATAAAATAAAATAAAAAAACCAAGACTTTTGTAATGAAAGTCACAGACAAATTAAACTCATAATCCACTTTAACGATAACTGGAAATCGACATGGCAGGAAGATCATATGGAGAATTTGCTTATTGACCTGAGAATTCCAGATCTGGTTGTCACTGAAGTTTGCAGATTTCCTAAATTGAATTGTCACGATTTCTCTTATGCTTCTCTAAATTAAAGCAATCTAAAAAAATATTTCGTATAGTTTAGCAATTGATGATGGTTTCGGAGAGTAAAAAACTGAAATCTCATAAGTAAACAAAATTAACGAGCAAAAATAGCAAATGGAACGTTGAAGACAATTCATTCGTAAGACTAAGATTCGCACAGTAGTGTTCTACGGAAGACATTTGTTTTGACAGGTGTTTGGTTATTATTATTTTTTTTTTTTTGGACATATGTTTTTACAAAGGATTTTATTATCGTTGGAAAAATAATCATATGTCGACAACACATCACACATCTTTCCTTGATTCTTTTCTGTTTCGGGTTCTATATAATGTCACTACATGATTTTGAAGTCTATCCATAAATGTATTTTCATTTTTTATTAAACTAGAACCACAAACATATTTTGTTCAAGAGTATATAAAAGTTTGGAGCTATTCAGATTATGGATTAAGTTGGTATAACAGTTATAACATAACCATTATGTAATATTTTTATTGTCTGGACATGTGTTTGGTTATTGTATTTTTTTTTCTTAATTATTAATAAATAAAGACAGTCTAATTAATACATCAAAATTTAAATCACTTAATACAAAAATTTAGATTCAAATTAACAATATATTTGACAATTTTAACATAAAAAACATACATAACACTAAAATTAAAACATGTTATAAAAAGAAGAAAAAAAACAAAAAAACAAAAACATAATCTCGCACTGCACTGCTGTGCGGGTCATACACTAGTACTTTTCAATTGTAATGTCATATGTGAACCAAGTGAAAAACATGAAAATCTCGTTTCCCTTCAGCTAAGGTGGAATAATTTTGTTGACATTATAACTTATTCAGTTTTCTACGTGTGAAAGATACACAGTGATCCTATTTTGATATTGTATAATATCTGAGTTACATTTACAGTTTGCAGTCTTTTGAATCATTCTAAATCATCACAGTTCACATTACAAGTTTTTTCTTTTATCATATTTTTTTACAATTATCATTTTACAAAGAAATAAATAAAAATCTCTCCTTGACCACTTGTATTCCTAACCCTTTGTTAAGTTCGTGTAAGTAAGCAGGCTAAGCCAAAGGGATATATTAAAATTTGAATCTGGTGTAAAGCTAATGAGACAGAAAATTGATAGGGCATCCACTTTTGTCTGTCCCTATAGTTTTATATGACATAATTGAAAAGAGATTTGTGTTTTTGTGTCGGTGGGATCTGACTTTGCTACAGCATTTGTTTGGAGGAATTTGAATTTTTAAAAATTAAACAGATAAATAATAATGGCAGTATGGCTTAATGGGTAAAAATATTATTCGTAGATACTCTCGATTTCAATTGTGTGGGGATAATGAGGACGACGAACCAGTATAGAGTATTAATCTGTATGTAAATGTTCTAGCTAATGGAAGCAAATTAACTGTCTTCCTTCTGAATAACGTTTGACATAGTACAACGAGAATTTTTAATTGCGTTTGCGAAAAACAGTTGTAAGCAAAACTGCGGGTTAAAATTATAGTCTTTAAAGGAAAATCGAACACTATTTCAAGATCTTTATATCGTTATATTGAAATCAAATCATGGATGACACTACAATTCGAGGAAAATGTAAGTAAAAATATGAAGAGTGAGGAAAAGAATCCGTGAAGAACAATATTCCCTTTTCGTCAAAGAAAAGAACAATATTCCTTTTACAAAGCAAAAACTTCCAAACATTTGTGTTGCAACTTTCATCTTTATTTTTTCCATCATATTCATCATGGACCAATGTCTTCTTGTGTTTTGTTCAAGAGGAATTAAAATAGGATATTTACCACTTCTTAAAAGAATATCTCTTATCTATCGAATTCGAAGCAATGTTACATTTTTTATTTTTTTTTATTTTGTAAACGCTTTACTATTCAAAAATACTATAACTTTTGGGGTTTCAAAGGTTCTAGCACATGTAAATTCAAGAACTACTACACTTTTGTTCATACTAACGTTAGACAATTAATTGACGATGAAAATGTAGTTGCGAGAAGAGGAGTTTAAGGTTTTTATTAGCAACACATACACATTGCAAGGCTATTCTCGGACAAACGTATTACACGTCTTCGTTCAGCAAATAAAGGTTGATCTTAGCCTCTTATTATGCATCTAAATTATGATTCAACCTAAACTATCATAACCTAAATCCGATCCTTACTCGGTATTCGAAGTACTCGTCCATCTTTTTTATGGTACATCTTCATATAGTAACTGTAAATACCCGAAATATCTCTATAAAATTATTAGTAATAGGCTTAATTCACACCTAAAAACTAGCTCAAGAGTGGAAGATTGTTATATACTATATATATTGTCCACAAATCTCTCAAATTTCCAATGTGAGACAATCTAACACACCCTCTTCAACATGAAGTTTATGGGACTGAACATCCACGAGTGTGTGCTCAATCGAGAAAATTAGATATAACGTAGCTCTAATACCATATTAGTAATGGATCTAACTCACACACAAAAACTAGATTGGAGGATTGCCACGTATTATATTCATTGTCCACAAATCTCCTAATGGACAATTATAACAAAAATCTGGTATTAACCAACTCTTAACCGAAATGGACAGTCATACATCCGTCTACGTAAATCCGACACATATGCACAATTTTCTCAGAATAGCCGAAAGTGGCGTTACCATTGTGCACTATCCAAATAGGATTTGCCGTTATTTATGGCAAATAAGTAGTTGAGACAAATGCATTAATGGGATATCTAACGGTTCTTAGTTATAAAGGCCTATCTTCTAGAATTGATTATTAGTATTTCATTATTTCAATCGGTCTATATCAGATATTCTTGCCCTTTTTCAAAGATCCCTTTGTCGTATTTAACCAAAAGAAAATTAAAAGAACAACAGCTTGAAACCTTTTTGCTGCACACGAAAATATTCAAACGTTAAATACGTCGTTATTTCTCACTATTAATCAATTATGACTCCAAATAGAAAAACAAAACAGAAGAAATCTTCAAACTAAAAAATTAGAAGATTTGTTGACCAATCAAAAAATTTACAAGATATGAAAACGTAACATTAATTAGGTAAATCGATATGCAAGAAATAAAAATTCTTTTCAGGAAATCTGAAGATTGTGCTTTTCGTTTTTGTTGGTCACCGACGCACAAAGCGTTAGAATGAAACGCGCTTTTCAACACGTACGCATGACATATAATTCAGATTCCGCGCCTTTTCTTAATGGCCGTCCGATGATTAGAAATCTAAGTCAACAGAGTCAAAACGTTCAACAAGTGGATGCTGACACTTGATCTGCGAAACAGAGAGTAATCGCGAGTCGCATTGCCCATTTCGTACGCATTTTCAAAATCACCAATGACGCGTCTCTTCCTTGCCAGGCTGGCTTTCTAGACAATATCTGCTACCATAATTATTGTATATATCTCAAAACTTTATATTAAAAACATTTTATAACAAGTAATTGCAAATTAGCGTTAACGAAAACGTCATAATGTCTCGAAACTACCCCTAATCCGCCATTAACGCAGACACAAAAAGCCGCTTCTCCTCTCACACACTCTCTTGTCTTCACTCTCACTACACTCACAGAGTACACAAGTCTAGAACATGTCTTCACTGCGTTTGCGTTTGTATCTACTTCTGCTGTTCCCAATCGCGATTTCTCTAGGCGAAGCCTCTGTTTCCAGCAGCGTCACTGTCACTGACCTCCCCGCGTTTCGTGAAGCTCCGGCGTTTCGAAACGGCATAGAATGCTCCAAAACGGTTTGGTCACCGGCGGATCGCACACACAACCCTTCCATCATCCATATCTCCATGACACTCGACGCCATTTACCTCCGTGGCTCAGTCGCCGGAGTTTTCTCCGTTCTCCAGCACGCCTCTTGTCCTGAAAACGTCGTTTTCCATTTCATCGCCACTCACCGACACAGCGCCGATCTCCGACGCATAATCTCCTCTACTTTCCCTTACCTAACTTTTCAGATTTACCATTTCGACCCTAACCTCGTCCGCAGCAAAATCTCTCTATCGATTCGCCGTGCGTTAGACCAACCGTTAAACTACGCCCGGATCTACCTCGCCGATCTCCTCCCAACAGCAGTCCGCCGCGTGATCTACTTCGATTCCGATCTCGTCGTGGTCGACGACGTCGCGAAGCTATGGAGAATCGATCTACGTCGCCACGTCGTCGGAGCTCCGGAGTATTGCCACGCCAATTTCACGAACTACTTCACATCGAGATTCTGGTCGAGCCAGGGTTACAAATCGGCGTTGAAAGGAAGGAAGGCGTGCTATTTCAATACCGGCGTGATGGTGATCGATCTCGGAAGATGGAGAGAAGGGAGATTCACGGTGAAGCTTGAGACGTGGATGAGAATCCAGAAACGACACCGTATCTACGAGCTGGGATCTCTACCGCCGTTTCTGCTGGTTTTCGCCGGAGATGTTGAGCCGGTGGAGCACAGGTGGAATCAGCATGGTCTCGGCGGAGATAACCTCGAGGGGCTTTGCCGGAATCTGCATCCGGGTCCGGTGAGTCTGTTGCATTGGAGCGGGAAAGGGAAGCCATGGCTCAGGCTTGACTCGAGACAACCGTGTCCGTTGGATTTGCTTTGGGCGCCTTACGATCTGTTCCGTTACTTGCCGTTGATCGCTGACAGCTGATTGTAACATCGGACAATGGAGGAAGACAACCGCGTTTTGCTGACGTGGAAGAAATCTGAAATTACGGGATGGTTTAAAAGCTGTGTGGGATTTTCAACTAATTACGGAACGACCGGAATAAATCCGTTGGTTTAGCCACGTGGCAAATGATCGAATAGGTATGTGGTTTTTAGCCGACGGTGTTTATTCGATCACGTGATAAATTTTATGCCAAGTGGAATCAAAGACAGAGATAAGTCAACGGAAAGAGTTTGGTTATCAAACTCTTTCATTTGTAAACGGTTCGGACAAATGTACAAAATGAAATGTCAACTGTATGTAAACTCATCATGTTTCATGTTGCAACAAACCGTGCCTCTTTCTTCGTTTTACTTTCGTTTATTTTTAATAATTCAAAGATCAAAACATTCCAATTTAGGCTATAACATTTGTATATCAGAAGCTACACAACCTAATTAAGTAATTAGGAACCAAGTTACTCAACAACTCTCTGAGTCTCTGGCCCAATATTATCAGAGTTAAGATCATCTTAAAAACTGTTCATACAACAAGAATTTATCTCTTCGTACGAACAAAACCATAGTTAAGAATATCATAGGCAAAATGTCAAAACTAGTTGATTACAAAGTCAGTCAGAAACACCAGAAAATCCCACATAGAAACCGCAAAACAAGGTAAATGTGCTTGGGCCAATGATATGCTTTCAAATGATTGGGCCGGATTTACATTTCAAAGGTTATGAAAGAAGGCTTTGAAGTTAGTAAGAATCCTTATAAAGTGTTTTTTTTTTTTTTTTTTTTTTTTTGTATACAAGAAGCCCACAGTTTTGTTGTTAACAGTTTTATTTATTTACATATTATTTATATTGGTTTGGTTCTTGTCATTGTAAAGTTTACAGTATGAGAATTTAACATTTAATTTTATAATAGTTTATCCTGTACAAAATACTCACAAATTTTGATTGTGTATTTCCAAACCCACATATATATCAAATTTAATATGTTTAAAATAATTTTATATTTTAATAAATATAAAATGGCATATATATTTTATGTTTGTGATCAATTTAAAATAATTAAAATAGTTAAACTTATATGATAAGTTATAATATTTTTTTTTTTTGAAAAATTATGAGCAAACTAAAATAATAATAAAATATACGATTTAGTTAAATTAAGAGCTAAATTAAATCAAATAAAAAAACTGTAAAGTTTGGAAATCTATTAAATCAGTTTTCCTACTTATGATTGATTATTATTTGGATCATTTTTTATAATAGGATTTTTGAACTATTATCCCAAAATATACTCAATGTGAGACTTTTAATAATTTTAGAGATTTGCTTTATTTTAAAAAATTCAAACCATAGCATATGAAGAAAAAACTATTTTTTTTTTCATTATATATTCTGATGTGATGATATAGTTTATTTTTGAAAAGTAAAGTTAAACAAAAATTATATGAAAATAAATTGATTTTTAAACAATTAATAATACAATTAAAATAAAATCTTACATATTTTACTGATTAATTGACTAATAAATTTTGTCACTACCAAATAAGGAAAAAAAAAATTAATAATTAATTTTATAATTAAATTAATAATAAATATTTCATTCTCTAACCAAATATGAATGTCATATAATGTAAATTATCTAGTAAACTTTGACTTAATTGAAAAACCCATTGAGAATAAATCTAGTGATGACACATCATCAATGGCATTAATAACATATGACAGAAAGATTGTTTTGATAATGTATATTTTTTTAATATATTAGGGATAAATGGTTCTTGGTAAAAGAGTTCTATATCTTTGGCCCGATATCTTTATTCGTATTATTGAGGGAAATAGGTCGAATATTTGTATCAGGTCAGAAGTATGTCCTCTCGATATCGACACAACGCCATGTACTCCAAACTCGACTCTAGTAACCAAAATGAAATTCTTATTGGAACTAATAACGGATGGTTAGAATAATCTATGTAGTTTCTTCTTTCGTTTTTGTTTCTCAACATCATTATCGTTTTATCATTTGTAAGATTATTGTTTTAAAGAATTTCAAGCATATCAATATGTATCTGATTAGCTAATTATTATTGGGGAAGTACCTCCTATCATTTTGTTTAGTATAATCATAATTCGTGCGCCAACCGTAGACTAACTAGTTGTTATATAGTAATCATCACCTAACGCATTCTTTGGATTCATGATACATTCTCACTGGACGAATTTCAACATGCATCCCCCATGTCATGGACACTTTTTACAAGAGTCAAACACACATGAAAAAAAGATAAAGATTTTGAAGTAGTAATGCATTAACGTTGCGGATAGTTTGTTTGAATAAACAAGTTTACAAAAACTGAGCATAACCAATATTTCTAGAACCACGTACGCCCATCCTTTAAGAAAGAAAGATACATTCTTGATATCAATCAATTAGATAAGTCTACTTACTGTTTTGGTCAGCCTAATGCACATGATAATAAGAAAAACAATACAATTCTAGAACAAAAAGTTCATCAATCATCACAAATTTATAAAATAAAATTAAAAATCATTGTTTAGAAAGTAAAAGAAAAAAGCATCTTTTCTTACAAATATGCTTCCATCACAGCACACCATAGAATTTCAAAGTGTGCGTGGGGAAGGTCTAATAGATTGGTACACTGACGTGGATCCAAGACGTATATATAAATAAATTTATAATAAATCATTGATAAAAAGATCTGACAAACCCATCTATTTATATCATCCACAAAATTTGACTGTGGTCACAACTAATTAATATATTATCTTTCTTTTTTTTTGATAAAAAGTTTTCTTATATTGAAAGATAATAATTATCTTTCACTCACTGATATTTTGGATATTGATGTATATTCCATGAGATAGATATGAATATGATCAATCGACGGCAAAACATTTTGGAGTGATTTTACCATTTCCAAAAAAGGCGTCACTGAGTAAAATACGTGTATATAACGACAAATATGTGCATTACTAATTTACAATATCTATTTGGCACGCACTACTTAAATTAAGTAACTTACAAGAAAAAAACAATTCAAAGAACAAATTTTCTGTATATAAATAATAAAACCACAAGTTTGTTGTGAGCGCTTGTATATTGTACCTCGTTTCGTTCGATCGCTTTAAAACTATGGTTGGTCTTCGAATTACCATCCTAAGATAAACAATACTTGGCCAATCCAACTAATAATAATAACAATAATATATCTAGAAGCAGGTGGAAGGAGACAAACTATTTTAGTCGAAAATCCACAAATATAATTTCTCAAATCATAATAAAAGCTTACGCCACGTGGCAACCATGTGTTCCGTGACACATACCAACAACGGCGACAACTAGGGCATACATGTTTTGAGGGTTTTGTGAATTTGTGACCATATAAACCATTCAAATTCAGCGATAATAAATTGCAATAACGCAAAAACACACAAGTGGGTAGTGAAAGAGAAGTGTGTGGGGTCACGTTTCTATCTTTCTCTTCTTCTATATAAAGACTCTTTTTCTTTGTATCATCATCATTTTCATTCTCTTATTCATATCTCAAACCCTAAGAAAAGAAAATTTCGTTTTTGCAAAAGTCTTTTGGAACTATCGATATATCGAAGATGAAGTTGGGATCAAGTATAAGCATGGGAGGTTCAAAGAGAAGGGTATCGAGCAGAGGACTTGGAGCTGTCCTTAAAGAACAAAGAGCTAAGCTTTACATCATTCGAAGATGTGTCGTCATGCTTCTTTGCTGGAACGATTGATGTCTCTGCAGATTCATTCTCAATCATTTCAACCAAGATCGTTATGTATAAAAGGCTCTTGTGGTTGGAGAGAGACGCATCGTGTGTTTGGACCTTAACCGGGTCGGTTCGAACCCGAGTTGGATGCCAGATTGTGGAGGAATCGGTGAAGGGTTTAGTTTGTTTCGATTAGGCCTCTCTATTGGTTAGCAAATTCTTGTTCTTTGGAGCAAATATGGAAAAATCAATTATTTAGTGGAGGAGAGGACAATATTGTAAATACTGACGGTATGATAGAGAGAGAGTTGACAAAATTTTGTGATAGCTTTTGGCTTTGTGATATGACATTCGTAATATATATAAATGATTTACAGATAATGTGAATATGGTCGTTCCTTATTTCAATAGTTTATCTCATCTTTTCTTTTGGGTTAAATTAAGGATATGAATCTCAGTTTCGATGTATTACACACACTTTTAAAAATCTTGTGTTTTTGTTTTAAACTTCTAATCATATATATTTTCTCGATTAATTATGACAATTAAGGAGTAAAAGTAAGTATTTTCTAAAAACAAGTTGTCTAGAACAAAATCCTTAATTTTAGTCAAACCAACAACTCTCTCTTCCATGATACAGTATATAATTCAAAGGCGGCAACGATAACACTATCATTTGTTATATTTTAGCTTTAATCTAAAAATCACAATTAAAAAAGTCTCTTTATTTAATTATTGATTATTGATGCCCCACGGATGGGGATGAGTTAAACTAATCTACTTTTATTCCAACACAACAGAAACTCTACTTTTAATTTAGGTCTACGGGGAACCATCACAGTTTTCAACATGTCCTCTGGTTTGGCTCAAACTCTTATGATTTGTGTTGATAAAAATGGCTGTTGATAAATAAAAGTATTAAATATTACAAAAAATGAGTGTATGATTGTACATTCTAAAACGATACTTTCCTATCAAGATAATCTTTTTATATCACCTGTGACTATAATGCATAGCTAATCTTCGTTTTTTCTCTCTCTCTTTTTTAATCAATTGTTAATACTATCAAATATAGTAGATTAAAGAGCTAAATGTAGTAGATGATCTCAAAGTACGTTTGTAAAGTTATGGGTCGGAGTAGTATTTAATTTGTACGCGACTATATCTATAAACCAAGCGACACGATATATATTCAAAAATCATTAGTTTGTTTGGTCCCCTCTTGTTTACCTGACGTTATCATTAGGCGCTAAAATAATTATGATGGAAGACTTGTCACGTCTTAGTGTATTCTATTAGAAAAATAAAGTTTGTTGTATTCTGTAATCACCGGTTTAAGGAATGATATAGGACATGCATGATGATGATTTAGTATAACTTATAGTTAGTAGAAAAAAAAATCAATTGTAATATAGAGAAAAAAAACTTATTTAACTGGAGAGATATTGCTTAAGCCCTCAGACGAATCTGTTAACACTATCGAAGTTGAACGGGGCCGAATTAATTTTAGGTTTTGAAGCACAATTACATTCAGATATGAGAAACGACATCGGATTAAATCTGACAGTTCTGCTATGTTTTTCTAAACTAAATTTAGAATTACTCATAAAACTTCATAAGCCAGCAGAACTGAATTCAATCTCGTAGCATCCTAACTATCTTTAGAAGGAAAAAAGGAATGCTAGTTAATATTCTAATTTGAGTTAAACTTCATAAACCTTTAGTCCTTTACAAATGTACCAAAGGATCCAATAATCAATGAAGAAGTACGTTGACTGGTCAAATGAAGACATGGGTAAGGCAGGCCACGTGCGGCGGTCCTACCATCGTCGCCGTCGTGACCATCACCACCGGTCTCTTCTCTCTTGTCTCTTTCACTTCTTCTCGGGCTACGAATTTTGTGCTATGCCCTCATAAATAAAGTTGTAAATAATTGAGCCACTCATCTTTCAACCTTATGGTTTCCTTTTGTACTTTGTTTTTTTATTTAACTAGTTTTTTTTGGGTACTTCTCATCAAAGGACTATACATGAAGCTAAAATATTAATTCCTAATTGTTTTAAGTCGTCAATTAGTTTAGGTGTGCAAACAAAAAGCCTGATCTTGTAGCTTATTTGGTTAGAGGGCTATGCTCCACCTCGTGGATCACACGAAGCTAAACATTTTTAATATCAAGCTAAAGATTATTTCCTAATTGTTTTAATCCGTTTTCTAATATCTTATTAGATATATGCATAATATACGTTATACAAAAAGACTATTAGCCCCATTCAAATTGTAGGGTTTAAACTTTGAACAAATTCAGTGAACCAAAAAATGAACAAGAGTTGGCCTACGATGTCTCAAATAACAACAATTCAAGTAGATTTTGATTTATAATGTGTTTGTCTTTGGACTCTTCGTAATGTTTGAGAAGGTTCGGTGACTTTTTATTTGTTGACATTATCTCTTTGCAAGAATTCTCCGGCCAAACAAGTTATTAATTTCGCTATTTAGTCGTTTCTTTTGTTTGTGTCCACAATTCTAAAACATTTTGGGCTTCTTTCAAAGTGCCTTTCCATTTTATGTTCTTCTTTCTTATAACATTGCATATGCTTATCTTATCTCAAAGTATGTATATTTAAATAATATATCATCGTCTTGTGACTCTTGTCTATGAGACAAGGAGAGAGCTAGAAAGTACTTGATGAGTCTACGTCTATATGTTGGCATATTGTTCGTACTTTACTCCGTAGAATTGTATTAAATAGTTCCCACCATGATCTATGTTTTTTTGTGTTCGTGTCTCATTAGTTCATGATTTGTCTTTTCTCCAATATCGATCTATCATTGAATACAAAGAACAGCATCTGATCAAAATGGCCCATTAGCTCAGTTGGTTAGAGCGTCGTGCTAATAACGCGAAGGTCGCAGGTTCGAAACCTGCATGGGCCAATTTATGAATTTTAATCAATTTAACCACAATATCGGCCCAATAAGAGTTTTCGCTTTTTACTCGTCTACATATTCATTTTTGTACCATATTAGATATAGCTCGACAAGACTACATAATAATATTCTTACATTTTTTTTTTGGGGTATATTGTTCTTAGGGATCCCATTTATTTACCTAAAAAAAAAAAAAAAAATAGATAACCTGACGAGCTCACAAATACCCATTGATGTAACTCCTACTTCTCGTTGCTGAATTATTATTGAATTACACTTTTGTCTTCTTCCTTCTCCTAAGTGCATGGCTTGACCCCAAGATGACGTAAATGTTTATGAGATTCTGACGTTACCATCTCAAATGGTAGACAAAGATTTGGATTCTTCGAAGCTTTAAATCTTCTTCCCATCTTCTCATAGAACTTACTAGAGAATTTAAGCTCACCTGTTAGATTGTTTCCATTGATGTACAATGAACCAAGACAAGGCAAAGCTTCAAGCTTTTCTGATGGAACAAAACCGGTTAGATTGTTGTCGTTCAGACCAAGAAACCTTAACCATTTCAGTTTGGTTAGACCCGTGGGAACCTCGCCTCTCAAACCCATGTTGGATACATCCAAAATCACCAAATTTCCCATCTTCTCCCACTTTATTCCCATCATATCCTCACTCATTGGATTGTCTGATAACACCAACTCTGTTAAAGATTGAATCTTCTCAATGTTGTTGGACAACCCACCTGAGAATCTGTTCTTCCTCAGATCCAAAAGAGTCAGATTCTTCAAAAACCCAATTTCTTGAGGAATGTTCCCTTGTAAGAGGTTATTGCTTAGGTCAAGCTTGAGCAATGAAACCAAATCTCCAATAGATGAAGGCAATGACCCTGAGAAAGAGTTGCGGCTTAAATCCAAGATCAAGAGCTCTTTTAACTCTTTGAAACAATCTGGGATCATTCCCTTGAACGAGTTCGCTGCGAAAACCATCCGCTTTAGACTCTTTAAGTTGCAGATACTCGACGGTAAGTCTCCACTGAACCCATTTTCAAGAACAACTAAAGACTTCAGCTTTGTTAGATTTCCAACTGTTTCAGGTAGTTTCCCAATGAGACCGGGATTGGATCTGAACTCGAGCGTTTCTAAGTTAGATGCAAAGTTTATCCATTCTTCTTTAGCTATCACAGTGGGAGAGATAAAGCAGTTGAAGAAGGAGAGAGATCTTAAGTGCTTGAGCTCAAATAACTCTGGCCTTATCTCAAGACTTGAGGAGCAAGCAAGCGAGTTTTCATGAATAAGCCCTAAACTCAAATCCGTGACATACCACAAGTCATTGTAGATATCACAAGAAACACCCTGAAACCAAAACAAACAAAAAAAGTTTTGTTTTCAATTTTTTTTAATAGCACTTAGCTGCAAAATAAAGGAATGATTGGTAGGGCCAATGTGCATATATAATTGAAACATTTTAAGAAACCCAAACAAACAAATGTTATATGAAAATAGGATTCACTTGATGCTTTGAAGCTTTAAACTTCACTTTCCGATTATGGAAATTTTTTTGAAGCGGACAAAGCATTTTTAAGAATTATTTGAGACAGCTAGAAAACAAAAAAAATATATTTACACATCATTTCAAAAGCTTTTTACAACTTAAATTTGATTTAACAACATCTAAAGATCAAACGTTCTACATCATAACCTCATGCTCTTCACTATCTTCAAGAGTCTATGTTTCTCTAACAGTATTAAGGAAGTTGGCCGTACATAAAACATGGCAAGAAAAAAAAAGGTTTCAACGAAACAGAGTTTTGCAAAGAAAAACCTGAATTGGAGTCCAACCACAAGGTTCAGGATAGAGATCAGATCCATTCCAAGAATCACCAGCAAATCCTTGAATCGCAGTGTATAAAGCTTCTAGTTCTCTTTTGTGCATTGGAGCTTCTTCGGAATCGGTCACTTCAGGTAGAGATTCATCTCCAGTACACCTGAAAAGCAGAGACAGTAAGAACAGAGAGTAAAACGTTTGCCACAACATTGTTCCCTTAGAGAACAAGAACAGAGGATAACAGGAGAAACAAAGCGTGTGATGTGTTTTGTCTTCTTTCTATCTGGGTTGTGGGTTGGTTCTTGTTATTATTTATTGAGAAGAGAGTGAGAGGTCGTTGGGAATCAAATTAGCGTTTCTCATTACAATTCAAATGGTTAAAAAGTAAAAGAAGAGAATTTTTGGTTACATGTTCCTCTTTTGTCACATAAAGTAAAGGTTTCATTTGCTCCCATAACTATACATATATGCACATATAGCATTCCAATACATCCATTATATACACAACGTTGTGTATGTAATCGAGCATGCAGAGAAGCACACATATCAAAGCGAAATTGCATTTAAGGGTCTCTATTGTTGACAAAGATTTTTCATTAATGTTTCTGCTTTTCTGAAATAATCCTTTGACATTTATTTGTAATCAATAATATCCTTCTGGGTTCTGGCTTTTATGTTCTGTCAAATCAAAAAGTAAATATCATTAAACACATGCATATGCTTCAAATTCTCTAACTTCATCCCCCAACAAAAGGGTCTCTTTGGATACAAGAAGCTACAAGTGGTTTCACAAAAGTAAATGTGAAAGTAACATCTCTTAGATCATCCACGTGAGATGGTTATGTAGTGAGAAAAGTCCACAGCTTCTTACTTATGGATCCTTCACCGGGTTTTGGTGATCCATCGTCGTCATCATCATCACCACCATCATCGCCATCTTCATCATCATCATCTTGATCTTCTTCTTCGTCTTCATCCTCATATTCTTCACTCCTATCCTCATTTACTGTTCTCTGTTTCTGCTCATCTTCAACAGAGGGGCTCGTCTCAATATTAGCTGTCAGATCCGCATTTGCAGCCGAAACACCCGCATTGATATTAGCAGCAGCAGTATCTGTAAATGTTGTTTCCACCTGCCATGGAAACGATAAACGTATTAGCACGTATAATTGTTGCCGTTGTCCTGAGCTTAAATTAACGAGCAAGGTTTTTACTCAGTCAAAAGTTGTAGAACTTTAAGACACAATATATAAGTCACAAAGAGAGAGGAAGAGGAAGTTTTTCTTACCGTTACAACTCTCTCAACCCTAACTTCCGAACTTTCTAATCTTCTAGGTCGAAGAGGTTCCACCACAGATTCGCTAGTCTCCTCGACATTGTCCTTTGATGGCGCAGAGGCAGCAATGGCGGCATCATCTTGACCACCAGCTGCATTATCTTCAACATCTACTGGAACTTGGTCTACACTGTTCACTCGTAATATTTTAGCAATCAATGAGCAGAATAAAGACTACTCCACATAAATCATACTATATTCTAAGCAAAATCATCTGAAGCCTAAAAAGACACTCTCACAAGGTTAAGAAACTTACGTTTTCCGCCTCAAATTGTAGCGTCTTTGGCCAGGGGTCTGCGGCAAGACAGCAACTGTCTGCTGTCTCTTACGACGTCCACCAGTAGCAGTAGTATTCTCAGTATGCTGTCTTTTCCTTCCACCTCTGCCTGTTGTCTTCTCGCTAGTAACAGAAACGTGACCACTCACTTCATCTTTCGATGATTCTTCAGGGCTGGCATGCTTGACCGAACTTGTAGGATTCAAAGCAGGCTTGGGTTTTCTAGGTCTGCCACGTCCACGTCCACGCCTGGCACTTTGAAGCTCAGATACCTGAGAACCTTCAGAAGTTTCTTGCACTCGACTGTCTGTATATTCCTCATCCTCCTCCGGAATTGAGCTACTAGACGGTCGTGGTCGGAGATCAATTGGCAGTGGTTTTTCACCTATAACTTCCATATTAACTGCCACTGAAGAGGATGGACGCTGCTCAGACTTGCCTGTGTCAATCCCGTGCTCAGCTCTTTTAATTGGTGAGAGAATTAATGAAGCGCACTTTTGCAGTATCGACATCTTGGGCCTTCTAGATCCCCCACTACCAGAGGCATCTCCGTCTAGAGATTTCTTGATATTACAGGAGTCCGATGCATCAGAGCTTTCCGGAAGGTCACTCAAAACTCCATCAGGTGGTAGAATAGCTTCTTCTTCGTTATATGGTAGTTGGAGATCAGAGATTCCAAACTCATTCACTAGCTGCCCACAACTCTCACAATCCTTGAGCTTTTGAACATATGCTAGAAACCGAGCTCTTTCACGGGCAAACTCTTCCCTACGTTTCTTGAGGTTGATGCTAAGCGTACAAAGTTCACTGATGTCATTATGCATCTCTACTTGCTGCTCTTTAAGTTTCTCCTTGTGCTTTGCAATTTCTTCGCTTTCCTTTTGGAGGGCAGTCCTTTTAGACATCATTTCTTCCATCTCCCTATTCAAAGCCTGCTTCTGGTGATTGATATCACTAAATTCTTTCACTCTTTTATCCCCAAACTGAGCCAGTCTGTCTTGTAGATCTTTCTCATCTTGTTCTTTTCTTTTCTGTTGTTCAATTTCAATATTCCTTCTCATCATTTCAAGATCTTCAAGCACCTTAGAATGCTCAAGTTTGGCTTTTTCATGTAATGCTGAACGCTCATGTTCCATACTGGCTTCAAATGATTCTCTTTGCAGTTTAATATCATCCAGTTCCTGCTTGATCTGAACCCTCAAAGCACTCTCTTCTTTCTTCAATCTTTCTCCTTCCAGCATTTGAAACCTCTCAAACTTTGCTTTTTCTTCAGAAATTCTCATTCGCTCTTTATTATATTCTGCCTGCTTCTCATCCAATATTTCCCACTCCTTTTCAAATCTCTCTTTCTCTTGCTTCAGATTTTCAACTTCCTTAGAAAGATATTCCTCGTGAAGTCTCAATTTCTCTATCTGAGACTTGAGTTCAGATTGCAGTCTCCGGTATTCTTCCCTCTCTTCTTTCTTGATTTCAAGACTTTTGTGTTCTTCTTGAATCATTTCCTCCTTTCTCATCATCTCAGCTCGGATGTTTTCAATCTCTTGTCGTAAATCCTCCAGGCTCTCCTTATCAGAAAGCAACTGCTGCTTATCCAAACTTAACTTCTTCTCCTCAGCTTGTATGATTTTTTCTTTTTCTTTAATAGTTTTTAACTTTGCTTCAAGGTCCATCTCCTTTTCACTTACACGGTCAAACTTCTGATTCAGTGCTTGATTTCTTTTCTGCAACTTCTCCTCACTATGATTAATTTCAACTTTTTGTCGCTCAACTTCATCTATCTTTCTTTGGAGTTCCTTGTCCAGAGATTTTCTTTTTTCTTCACATTCCAGTTCAAATTCCACCATCTTAGCAGCTAATGCATCCTTCTGATCATCAATAAGCTTCTGAATTTCTGTCTGTTAAAAAAATCAAACAAAACTGATATCAGAACCAATGAAATCTATATATATAATAAGGACTCATATTTCAAAGGGATCAGAAGATCAAATATAGAGAGAGACTACCAACGCACCCCTAAAAGTTGTTTTACCATTCTACGATGCTAAGACTTCACAGTACCATACCTGAATGGAACTCCGTAATACTATAAGAATCAACTTCAATTCTAGCTAAAGAATGAGATCAACAACTTTCTACATGATTCGGAGATTGCAATGATTTCTTTCTATGTCTATACTTAGGACCTAATTTAGATGTTACAGTTCTTAATCTAGAATCCTATGCGGAAGCTTTGAAATTTGAGCACCAGCTATGCAGTGTTCCTACAATATGCTTTGAAAGAAGGCATGATATCCTACGCTGTTACTTTCGTTATTGAATTATTTATTTATATCGCACAACAGTAATCAAGAGCCACAGAGGCTATTCCCTTTTTAACTTACCCCTTCTCTAGCAATAAGCTTCTCTTCAAGTGCTCGTAACTCCCTCTCCTTTGCCACTAGCATGCTCTGGAGTGTGCAAGATTCCTGGGTACATTCACCACAACAAATTCATATAAGAAAAAAAGTCTAGAGAAGCAATGTCTAATAAGTTATAAACTTACTTTCTCTTTTACAGCCAATTCTTGCAATCGCTTATTCATATCCTCTTCAGCTTCCTTAACCTTTGACATAGACAAACCAACCTTTCGATCCAATTCTTCAAGTTCTTTTGCTTTCAGGTTCAGTTTTTTCCCTCTTTCATTAACCTCTTCCTCTCTTTGATTCAGGCTTCTCTTCTGTTCAGGCATCGACTCTTCTTTTTCTTGAAGCTTTTTCTCCCATTCATGAAGGTACTCTCTTTGCTTGTGGAAAATCTCTTCATATGATTCTCGCCTGTGGTGCAATAGCAAACACGTAAGACTAACAAAAAGAAATGAATTTTGCAGTCATATAACAAAGATCAATACTTACTCCTTAGCAAATGAAAGCCGCTCTTGTTGCAGGACACTTTCACGTGTCTCCACTTCCTTCAGCCTCATTTCCAGCTCAGAGTTCTTTCTAGTTGCCTCTGCGAGTTTGCTTTCAGCAGAATAAATCTTGTTTTCCACATCTGAAGATCTCCCGTTAACACTAGCAACCAGAGCATTTGCTTCAGCCAGTTTAGCTTCAGAAGTGAGCCTGATCTTCCTATTCTCTTCTTGAACTTCACGAAATGCCTTTTCAAGCTGCAAACAGAAAAAGGATTTTAATGTCTAAGGAAGCTCAACAGAAAATAAGACACCCAAAAAAATCCAACCAAACATTTATTTTTTAAGATATCGAAAATGTTAAAGCTAAAGTATGCTACCTCTTCCACACATTGCTTTTCCAAACCCAAGACTTTCCTCAAGTTTTCTTCACGTTGTTCGGCAGTCTTCAATGCGTACAGATGCGAGGACTGTTCCCTCTTAAGGATTTCTTGAGCTTCTTGAAACGCCTGATCTAGCTGTTCGTGCTTTGAAACCCACTCTTTGTTCTCCATAAGCAGAAGTCCCATATTATGCTGGTAGCCATATAACTGCACAGGAGAACAAATGTATTGGTAAAAGTGATAAAAAGGAGTCAAAACACTCATTTTAACTTAAGGACAGCTAAAGGTTACAAATTGACTCATAAACCCATATCTTAACACATGAGAGCTCCCACTAATTGCATAGTTACATGATCAGTTTTCACCCAAAAAATAATCTTCTTTACAACTACAGATTCTCGGAGAAACAAAGCATGCCATGCCAATCCATCAACCGAAACAGACCTTATCAAGCAAACCCAGCAACAGAACAATCATATAATACAAAAGAGTTGATAAATTTGTACCTCCTTTTCAAGTGTCGAAATCTTTTCAAGAAGCGCTTCTCGATCTTTCCTATCCATTGAAGCCTCGTTCAACAAACCCACTTCCCTAAACCTTCTCCAATCACCCATATCCATTTCATCAGCCTGGCCGCTAAAAACACCTTCTTCGGTCAGCGTTCCAATCGGAGGCGGCGGAAGAGACGAAATTACTGGGTCCTCGCTGAACGCAACCGCCTTTCCCTTTCTGTCGGCGTTCCTAGGGTTAGAAACACCGCCAATTTTATGCGACTCGCTTCTCGGCGTCAGCGCCGGAGACATCCACGATTTCCTCTGTGGCGTGAACATAGTTGTTGAAGAGAACCCACACTGAAACTAACAAATTTTTGGAACCCTAATTTTTCCAAATCGAAAAAATTATCTTCCTTCTCTCCTCAACACAACGGCTTTAAGAATTTAAAGTTCCGATTAAACAAATAAAATCGGCGAAATTGGCAGTGGTGGTCGGTTAAGGGTAAAAAGGTAATCTTTCGCCACGAAGAAGACGGACATATAAACCGAACGGTTTAAATTGCATACCGGAAGGTTCGATTTGATTTCTTCCGATTTACTGGCGTTTGTTGTGGGCCATGCAAGGCCCAATCTACGTAACTATTTTTCTACTCGCCAGGCTCTATTTACGTTTAGACTTTAGAACGTTAGGAAATAATTACGAAGATGTCTAAAAGTGCTTTGAAAAGTTAATTAGACGCCTAAGACATTCTTTAAAGTTAATTATGTAGCTACTTGACCGGTACTGGGAAAGTGAAAGTTTGTTTTTCTTCTTCTCGTTGTTTTTTCTTACATCATCTTGATTATCTTAACTTTGTAAAGCTAACTTTAACTAATAGAAAAGGATTTTAAACACTTGTCTCATATGTATAATCGTCAAAGCGATAATGACTTATTAAGTTATTATTATTAAATTTAATCGCACATGAGATTGTGTTTGAATAGTCGCGCTGCCACAATAATGAGATTAGTAGTAGACTAGTAGTACGTGGACGTATGTGCTGTGGAATATGTGATTATACAATTATCACATGAACATATCGTGATAATATGTAATTTAAAATAATATATCAGATCACATGTATGAGAATATTGTACCGTATATGATGTATCAAAATGATTACTTGGCTTAAGAGACTAACCACGACAATTAGATCTGACCATTTAAAATATAGGATCTTTAGCAAAAAAAAAAAAAAAAAAAAATTACCACCAACTAAATATGCAAAATAACCTAATTTCATTTGTAGTGGAGCTAATATTCGGCAATGGAGTTCAGCTAAATGACATATTTGCCAAACTACTAATATTCTTAATTAGATTAAATCCGTATTACTGATCTTGCAATAAACTATGAGATGAAGATTAAATTTAGTTGTCAGAAGATAATTTATTCAAAAAAGCGAAGCCAGGTAAGCTTCTGGCCCGGGGATCACTGGAAACTAATTATCTAGTTTGATGACATATTAATAGTCTTTACATTAGAGAATTATTCAATCAAAAACATTATTCATTTACTAATCACGATCCAATATATAATTACTTCCTCTCTTCTTTTTTTCCAAGAAGCTTCCAAAAGAAAACAATAGCAACCATCCACGACTTCTTTTACGCTTCATTCCCATTCGTTCTTCTATGACTATTATTCTTCTTAGCTTTTGACATCATTTTTCTTTTTTTTTGACATCATATTATTAATTATTGTAGAACATATACAAACTACGGATTGAGAACTATTCAACTATTAATTTCCTTGAAATTTATCTAGCGATCTCCATCTTCTTCTTCCTAGAAAATTACACAATTTCGTCCACATCAAAGAAAATATAAAAACATAACATTCCGTCAAAACATAAAACGTTGAAAGTCGTCGTCAAAGTTGGGTAATTTTTATCATAAAAAAACGAAACACACTCGTTCCTCTTCCAGCTGATGACTTGCTAAATCAAAAGATATAACTACTCACAAAATTCGACATTTCTCTCTCGAATTCTTCATTCTTTAGTTCCAACAAAACAAGAAATTTTTTAATTCTTTCATTCTTTTCCCTCAACATTTCACCCAAATTTTTCGCGAATTTCTTCATTTTCTCCATTTACAGATTTTTTTTTCAGACAGAGAGTTATGGCGGGAGGTCGTCAGGGAGGTCGGAGAAGAAGAAGATTATATCTGAGCAATTTATACGGCTTCGGATGTCGTAAATCGAGTTTTCAAGAAGATCATTCACATATAGGAGGACCTGGTTTCTCACGAGTTGTTTACTGTAACGAGCCCAATTCTCCGGCGGCCTCACGGCGAAACTACGCCGGAAACTACGTCCGGTCAACAAAATACACTCTGGCTTCTTTCATACCCAAATCTCTATTCGAACAGTTCCGCCGCGTCGCCAATTTCTACTTCCTCGTCACCGGATTCTTGTCGTTGACTTCTTTCTCTCCTACCGGACCCGTTAGTGCTCTGTTACCTCTCGCCCTCGTCATTGCCGCTAGTATGGTCAAAGAAGCAATCGAAGATTGGGAACGAAAACGACAGGTCTTGATTTGAAAAAAAACTTCGAATCAAATTCCGAATCAGAATTTTGTCAAATGGATCAATTTAATCAATTTTTAATTTTTTAATTTTCAGGATATAGAAGTGAATAACAGGAAAGTGAAGGTCCACGACGGAAACGGAATATTCCGGCAAGAGGAATGGAGGAATCTACAAGTCGGAGATATAGTGAGAGTTGAGAAAGACGAGTTTTTTCCGGCGGATCTTTTGCTTTTGTCGTCTAGCTACGAAGATTCGATTTGCTACGTAGAGACGATGAATCTCGACGGAGAAACGAATCTGAAAGTCAAACAAGGCTTAGAAGCGACTTCTTCTGCTTTACACGAAGACTCCGATTTCAAAGATTTAAAAGCCGTCGTCAGATGCGAAGACCCAAACGCAGATCTCTACACATTCGTCGGAACTTTACATTTGGACGAACAGAGACTTCCATTGTCGATCCAACAGCTTCTTCTTCGAGATTCGAAGCTTAGAAACACTGAGTATGTCTACGGAGCTGTTGTCTTCACTGGACACGACACAAAGGTACAAACTTTAAGCTCTGTTTTTCGCTCTGTTTTTCGCTATAAAAATAACTTCGAAATTAATCTTCAAGTGTTGATTTTTACTGCAATTTTTGAAACAGGTGATTCAAAATTCGACTGATCCTCCATCCAAGAGAAGCAGAATCGAGAGAAAAATGGACAGAATCATCTACATGATGTTCAGTGTAGTGTTTCTCCTCTCGTTTATCGGATCGATCTTCTTCGGCATTGACACAAGAGACGATCGAGTGAGAGCCGGAGGAGGAACAAAGAGATGGTACTTAAAACCAGATGAATCAGAGATCCTCTTCGATCCGGAAAAAGCTCCAGTGGCTGCGATTTACCATTTCCTCACCGCGGTTATGCTATACGGCAACTTCATCCCGATTTCTCTCTACGTCTCCATCGAAATCGTCAAAGTTCTTCAGAGCGTTTTCATCAACAACGACGTTCATATGTACTACGAGGAAACGGATAAACCCGCGCACGCGAGAACGTCGAACCTCAACGAAGAGCTTGGCATGGTGGACACGATCCTATCGGATAAAACCGGAACCTTGACATGCAACTCCATGGAGTTTATCAAATGCTCCATCGCCGGAACTGCGTATGGACGCGGTATAACGGAAGTTGAAAGATCTATGGCTATGAGAAGCGGTGGTGCTGCTTTGGCTGATGATGATTTGGATGTTGTAGTGGACAAGTCTGGTCCTAAGATCAAAGGTTTTAATTTCCAGGACGAGAGAGTTATGAAAGGGAATTGGACTAAGCAGCCAGAAGCAGAGGTTTTGCAGAGGTTTTTCAGGTTGTTAGCCGTTTGTCACACGGCTATACCCGAAACCGATGAGGCCACTGGGAGTGTCTCTTATGAAGCTGAGTCTCCTGACGAAGCTGCGTTCGTCGTCGCGGCTCGAGAGCTCGGGTTTGAGTTCTTTAGCCGGACGCAAAACGGGATTTCATTCCGTGAATTGGATCTTGCAACAGGGCAGAAAGTTGAAAGGTTCGTTTTTTTTCTTCTTCTTGCGATTTCTTGAGGTCAAAAACTAAACATTACTCTGTTTCTTGTGGTAAAAAACTAACGTTACTCTGTTTTCTTTTACAGGGTTTATCGGTTACTGAACGTTCTTGAGTTTAACAGCACAAGGAAGAGAATGTCTGTGATTGTGCGTGACGAAGATGGGAAACTTCTGTTACTATCCAAAGGAGCTGACAAGTAAGTTAACCGAGAATCTTGATGAAGATATTACATTTTGAGGCCGGTTTTGTTGATGGTGGATCTTGTTTTTGTTTGTGTGTAGTGTAATGTTTGAGAGACTTGCAAAGAACGGGCGTAAGTTCGAAGAGGAAACTCGACAACATGTGAATGAATATGCAGATGCAGGGCTAAGGACATTGATACTTGCGTACCGCGAGGTTGATGAGAACGAGTATACAAAATTCAGCAAGAACTTTGACGAAGCTAAGAGCTCAGTGTCAGCGGATCGTGAGAGCTTAATCGATGAAATCACGGATCATATGGAACAAGATTTGATTCTCCTTGGTGCTACTGCTGTTGAAGACAAACTTCAAAATGGGGTAAATGGCTCTCTAAGACTAAAAATTCTTAAACGTTTTGAGTTCGGGTTGGGATCGAGTTGGACTATAACGTGATTTTGTGTGTGTTTAGGTTCCGGATTGTATCGACAAGCTTGCTCAAGCAGGAATCAAGATTTGGGTTCTAACAGGAGACAAAATGGAGACAGCAATCAATATCGGGTATGGAACTTTTGTTACTGTCTCATTGTTCTTGGTTTGTTCTTGTTTCATAGTTTCTGACATTTTCGGAATCTCTGCAGATTTGCTTGTAGTTTACTAAGACAAGAGATGAAGCAGATCATTATAAATCTTGACACACCAGATATCAAAGCATTGGAGAAAGCTGGAGAGAAAGATGAGATTGAAAAGGTAAGAATTTTCTCAATAAACAATTTTGAAAATTCCGATATAGTTTACTCAATGAGATTTTTTTTTTTTTTTTATCTATATAGGCATCGAGAGAAAGCGTGGTGAAGCAAATGGAAGAAGGGAAAGCTCTGATCAGAGGATCAAGCGGCTCTGGCTCAAACGAGGCGTTTGCGTTGATCATTGATGGGAAGTCGCTAACGTACGCTCTTGAAGATGATTTCAAGAAGAAGTTTCTTGATTTAGCCACAGGATGTGCCTCTGTTATTTGCTGCAGATCATCACCTAAACAAAAGGCATTGGTAATATAACGTCTCTCTTTTCCCATGGAAATGGCGGCGTTTACGGGTTTTTCGGTTTAATCAATAGAAAGATTTGTGTTTCCAGGTTACGCGGTTGGTCAAAACTGGAACCGGGAAGACAACTTTAGCGATTGGAGATGGAGCAAACGATGTTGGAATGCTTCAAGAAGCAGACATTGGTGTTGGAATCAGCGGTGTTGAAGGAATGCAAGCGGTTATGTCTAGCGATATAGCCATCGCTCAGTTCCGATACTTAGAGCGTCTCTTGCTCGTCCATGGTCACTGGTGCTACAGCAGAATCTCATCAATGGTAAGATTTTGTGTCTCTCTCTCTCTCAGAAACATTCTCCAAAGTACATCATCGCACTTGCCTCTAACCAGGTTTTGTTTCCTACTCTGCAGATATGTTACTTCTTCTACAAGAATATAACGTTTGGTGTAACCCTTTTCTTATACGAAGCCTACACATCCTTCTCTGCTCAACCTGTATACAACGACTGGTTTTTATCGCTTTTCAACGTCTTCTTCTCTTCGCTTCCCGTCATTGCTCTTGGAGTTTTTGATCAAGACGTATCAGCTCGCTTCTGTTACAAGGTACCCTAACATTACCCTTTCGTAATCCCTAAAATAAACCTAAATTCCTCTAAATCGCTCATCAAATTCTGAATGTTTCCTTTTTCGTCGCAGTTCCCATTGCTGTACCAAGAAGGAGTTCAAAATCTTCTCTTCAGCTGGAAGAGAATCATCGGATGGATGCTCAACGGACTCATGACAGGCCTTGCGATTTTCTTCCTTTGCAAGGAATCTCTAAAACACCAACTTTACAACCCTAACGGCAAAACCGCCGGTAGGGAAATACTCGGAGGGACAATGTACACTTGTGTAGTCTGGGTGGTCAATCTACAAATGGCTTTAGCCATAAACTACTTCACATGGGTCCAACACATTGTAATTTGGGGCTCAGTTGCTTTCTGGTACATCTTTCTCATGATATATGGAGCCATGGCTCCTAGCTTCTCCACAGATGCTTACAAAGTCTTCCTCGAAGCCTTAGCTCCAGCTCCATCTTACTGGCTCACCACTCTCTTCGTGATGATCTTCACTTTGACTCCTTACTTTGTCTTCAAATCGATTCAGATGAGATTCTTCCCGGGTTACCATCAAATGATTCAGTGGATCAGGTACGAAGGTCATTCTAATGATCCAGAATTTGTGGAAATGGTTAGGCAAAGATCGATTCGGCCCACGACAGTTGGTTTTACGGCTAGAAGAGCCGCTAGTGTACGGCGGTCCGGTAGGTTTCATGATCAGCTTAATAAGAATTTCATTGCTTTCTGAAGAAGAAAGATAAACAGAAAGCTCTGAGTGTTTGTGCATATGTACGTGCCTGTATATAAAGCTACCATCTGGGGAAAGCTAAGGTTCTTTTTGTTATATCGTGTGATTCCTTGTCTGAGAAGGCTTAAAATAGGGTTCATTTTACTTGAACATAGGGTTCACTTTACTCGCTTTACTCTATATTTTATTATTTTGTATATGGAACATTTTTTTATGTCTAGACTTCTTTTTGTTTGATTTATATATTTTTGGTATAATCGTATCTATATCTGATAAATGATCACATTTTTCGGGAGTTGATTTTAAAAAACATCTAAACATTGTAATTGACTATGAGATACCATAATTGATGCTTTTCTTGCAAATCTAAAAAACAGTAAAGACACGAAAATGATAATATATATGATGTCATAATATATTCCACTCTGTTAACAAACTTAACTTAAAAGTTTTACAACGCAACAAATGAAAAATGAAAACAAGAATTTAGAGTTGATTAACCGACGTACTAATTAATGTGCATGTGAGTCTTCAACGCATGTCAACTTCGAACTTTTTATGTTCTTTTACCTGTTACAAGTTTTTTTTCTCTACGCTTGCGTAACGATATGTACACTATTGGTGTGGTATGTGTAATCAGCTTGATTGTGCCTATAATTCTATTGATACACTATATTTAATCTAAAGTTACAAATCAGATAAACGAAAGAAAGATATAAATAATTAAGAAAAGTAAGCAAAATATAAGTAAAATATAAGCAAAACATAAGCAAAACAAAAAAAATGTAGAAATTGTAGATTTAAATTTGAGTCAGTAACAATAAAATCATAAAATATACCATATGAGTCTTTCTTACAAACCATAGTTCAAAAGCAAAATCCATATAACTAATTAAAAGTTTAATGATGTTCTACATTAACTCGTAAAACTCGAACTTTTCAACAAAATCGTTTGTCTTTAATCTATTTACAAATTAACAAATATTTCACCCCTCGCAGGGCGTGGATTATCACCTAGTGATTATATGTTCTTCAAACCAAATTACACACTACACAACACAAATATTGTAAAATTTCTTAAAGGGTATTCCACACACCACACAGATCACATATAAATATTCTAGCATATTACACATACCATATCATTTCACGTTAACCACCTTCCTTGATCTTCACTCCACGATCACTTCTTCTTTCTTCCCTGAGAGTTGCTCCCCTCATTCTTCCCTTTTGTTCCTCTGTCCAATTTGGAAGCTTCCCTCTGCACCTCGCTCTCCTCAACACCGAGCTTCTCTGCTATGCTCCTAATGTTGTTTTTGCCATACATTTCTGCAAATTGGTAGTACTTCAAGATCATCTTATCGTTTAAGATATGAGAGATCGACCTTTGTAAATAAGAAACAACTCTTCCAGAGTGAAAATGTATGGGAAATGCATTGATACTCCTCAAGTCCTATGATCTACCATTTCCTATCATTAGTTAATTACCCTTGTGGTACTCTCATTTAATTTATACAATATGCATGACAAATTATAGAACCAAACGGGAAAAAAAAACTTTATTTTGTTTAATTTTCTTAAAAAGATCTAGTAGGCTTTCATACAATTTAGGTTTTAATTTCGATTCAAATAATCTCTCTGTTTCGTTTTTTTGTGTCCACGTCTACTTTAGAGTTTGGGCCATAGAATAATATTGGGTTTAGTCTTTGGTTTACTTCAGCAAAACATGTTTTAATAGTGAGGCAAAGTACACGCGTTCTTCCACTTAGAGCATTTTTGTCTATATTCGCTTTAACTATTTATTCCGAAAGCTGTTACAAATTAAAATTGAATGAAAGGGACTTTTAATTAGATTCAAATACAAAAAGCCATCCCAACTCAATGTTTAATTACACTAAGCTTATTTAACAAGAAAAAAGGACTTAATTAATTTTGTTATTAAGAAGAAACGAATTTTTCTTCAACATGATTAATATTTAAATAAAGCAGGTAACCGTGAACAAAAGAATCAAAAAGGCAAAAGAAAAAGCAGAGAGAGAGAGAGAGAGAAAGAAGAAGTGAGACTTGTGTTCTTCCGGTGTTTAGCTTCTTTCTTTGGCTTTTTGTCTTTTAGGTTCTTGCCTTTTCCCGATCAATCAGACCAATCCCTCACTTTTGGCATCTTCGTCTTTCCTCTTATTCTCTCTTTCGCTCTCGAATTTTTGTTTCTTATTTATATTTCTGGGGAATTTTTCAACCAATTCCTTGTTGTAACCCCCGAGAGAAAGAAAGATATGTATAATCAGTTGACAATATCTTCTTCTTCTTCTTCATCATCTTCTTCTTACTATGAATCTTTGAAGATTTTGGAAGCTGATGTTCAACACGCAAACACCTTGTAAGTCCTTTTCTGGGTTTTGTCTTTTTTTCTCCAAAAGTTTAAGACTTTAAAATCGTTATAGTTTTCATTAGTTGAGCTACAAAGTAGGTGAATATTGTAAACCCAGCTGAGAATTTTAGTTAGGTCGGTCATTTTCTGGGATTTATGTAATCTCTTCTCATTAAAAAAAAATTGGGTTATTTTAGGAAACTCCGACAAGTTTTCAGTTTAATTATCGGATAGGAGATTGTAGCAATCACAAATGGAAAATTCTTGAAAGTTGTTGTCGTCCAGATATTCTAATTTCACCAAATCCACAAGCTTTTTTGGCTCAGGATTGTAACAGTGGTGTTGTTGATTGTTGTCTTGGTTATTGCACATGTTCTGTTCGCTGAATTGTCTCTGAGAATTTGAGCTTTATATTTTCAGGGCAGAAGCAATCCCAATGGGGAAGAAGAATGTGCGGCTTCAGATGAAACTGGTTCATAGTAACTTTGCTTCATTGTTACTCATCTTGCTTCGGTGGATTGATCTTTCTTGCTCATGTTTCGTTCCTCGCTACTTAAACCTCTTCCATGTTCTTGTCTACAAGGTTAGTTTCTTGCCCCTGTGATGTCAAAGTGTCTTCCTTTATTAGGGATTTCGATTTTCTTACGAAAAGCTCAAATTTTTGTTGTTGTTATCTTTGCTTGGGATAGGTTCATTCTGATGGACAACCTAAGCTTACCACGCACGGAAGGAAAGCAACTATCAGTGAGTTCTATGGTGTGATACTACCATCACTTCAGCTATTACACAGCAACTTAGACGAGTTGGAAACCGGAGACATCGGGTTTGATCTTAAAAGGCTCAGCAAGAAGATAACAAAAGAGGCTCGCAGTGGTAGTAGTAGATTCACCAATGCCGGGTTAGAGCGTGAGGAAGAGTGTGGAATCTGTTTAGAAACTTGCACCAAAATGGTGTTGCCCAATTGCTGCCACTCTATGTGCATCAAATGCTACCGCAATTGGTACACAAACATACATACACACTATAGTTTGTCTGAAGACCTTTTCTTTACCAAAATCTTTCCATTGATTCACATCTGCAGGAACTTGAAGTCGCAGTCGTGTCCGTTTTGTCGGGGCAGCATGAAGAGAGTGAACTCAGAGGATTTGTGGGTGCTTGCGGGTGATCACGACGTGGTGGATGCAAGGACAGCTTCAAGGGAAGATTTGTTCAGATTCTACCTCTACATCAACAGCCTTCCCAAGGATTATCCGGAAGCTCTCTTCTTGGTTTACTACGAGTACTCAAATTTGATTTAGAAGAATCTGGACAAAAACAAAGCTTTGTACAGATTTTTAGAAGCTAAAAAATATGTATTGTATAGAATGTAAAACTGTGTTTAGGCTTTGGGATGATTTGATGCAAAATTCCAAAGCTACTCAGCTTTTTTACATGCTTTGCAATTGTGAAATGCGACGGAAATAAAAAGCAATAAAGATCTCTCTTTTCCATCTAAACCCAAAATGACTATATTGAAGCGTAAAGGCTATATAACAAATACAAAAAAAAAAAAAAAAAAAAAAAACTCTCTAAGCAGGTAGGATGTTTGCAGTAACAAATGAAGAACCTTTCACAAGAACAAAACATAGTTTACAAATATATGCTTTGTCTCCAAAGACTGTTTATCAGCAAACAAGGTATATAGAAAGACATTGAATCAAATACTTTTGATGATAAGTAGACTGAAGTAAGCAGGCAAGAGAGCCAATGATAACATTTGAGAGGTCCTTTTTTTCAGTCTCCTCGTCTTCTCTTTCCATAGTCTGCATCTCTTGACCTGGACCTATGATCATCTTCTGCCATTCTTGATCTGCTTCGAGACTTCATAGAAGACTGTCCTCTATCAAACTCATCAGAATCACGGTCTCTCTGCTGCTTATACTCACGGTGGTTATCTTTCTCTTCACGGTGACTCTTGTGTCTCCTATCACCACTGCTCTCAGACCAGTCACGTTCTGTGGTAGCCCGCTCTTTCTCTCGTGATGGCGGTTTCTCTTCTTTCTCCTGGTTTTCATCTTCATAGCCACCATATTCAGAACCACCGTCTTCACCACCACCACCTCCACCATTAGCCTCGTTCCACATTGCTGCTGCATGAGCTCCATTCATTCCCGAGCTAGCCATCGTTCCCATCCCCGTGCCGAAAAAGGCGGGATTAACATGAGGAGCAATCCCAACCATTCCCATTGCGTTGACACCGGGATAAGAATGAGGCATCCCGGGGTAAGCAAGACCTGAAAACCCTCCATAGCCACCACCACGACCCATGAATGTAGGATCAAACCCACCAGCTCCCATCATACCCTGTGGATGCATCATACCACCAAATGATGGACCAGCAAGTCCAGGCCCATACGGTCCACCAGCACCAGAACCGTTAGCCATGTTGTTCATCCCTCTACCTCTCATTGCACCACCACCCCAAGGACGGTTACCCATTCCTTGGCCACCACGTGCAAATCCACCACCTCTCCCGTAGTTTCTTCCACCATCTCCATTTTGTGTATTCATGTTGTTGTTGTTATTGTTACCTCTTCCCATTCCTTCATTCAGAGGCCTTCTGTTCTGAATCTGGTTTTGCCCTTGGTTCCTCCCTGTGAAATTAGCTCCCATTTGCTTCAATGTCTCAGGAGAAGCAAAGGCTACAACACACGCTTTGCCATTGAAAACAAAACCATTCATTCCTTCTTTGCAAGCAGCTGCAGCAGACGAATCATAAAACTCAACCTGACAATACCCTTTAGATTTGCCACTGACTCTCTCGTCGAAAAACTTGATCTCTTTGACTCTTCCATACTGATTAAGAACACTCTCAATCTCTGCATCCGTCGTCCACCAGTGTAACTCTCCTACAAAAAGCATGGTGTTCCCATTGTCCACAACAAACGGCTGCGTCGGGCTTCTGTTCACCATTGCATTTGGATTCACACTCATCTGACTAACAGGAATCTGCTGAGCACCTTGAGGAGGAGCCCCATAGGAGTTATGATGCACAGGTAGCTCAGGCGGCGCATTTACCGCGTTCCCCGAATAACCATGGCTGTTTAACACAATCGACGTTGATCCTTGTGGAATGATTTTGTTGGATTGAGCATCAATATTCATCCCTTTCCCTCCAAAAGAAGATGCTTGTTGATAAACATCTGATCTTGTTTCTGGTCCACTGATTCCATTATGCGCTCCATCATTTCGATACTTCCCTTCAACTGTACCTCCAGATGCGATTGCCATTCTCGGTTCAGCAACATTACTGTTCTGAGCTTGAAGACTTCCACCACCAGAACCACCGACTTGAGCTGGTGCTTGAGGCGGCTGATGATGAGCTTGGAAGAAGCTCTCACCCACATTAACATCGCTATACAGATCATCATAGTCATCATCTTCTCCCATCAATTCTTCATCAGCTAGAGCAGGAATAGTTCCACTTCCTTGATGTAGTAGCTTCTGATTACCTCCATAACCAACGTTTTCTTCAGTCATTGGATTTATACAAACTGGCCAGAAAATACAAGAGGTATTAAAAAATAAGCATAAAGTACATAAAGAATACTACTACTATATAACCTCTCTTACATGCTTTTCTACATCAAAAGCTTAAACAACAGATCCTTTAACAGGAATTACAAATCTGCCAAAGACTCTTTACAAGCTATTGATGAACATCAACGTAGATTTGTGTCTGTGTACAGATCAAAAGTCCAAATAAGAAAAATAGGAATTTTAGCTGACAGATCTGAAATTTGGGATCTAGCTCTTTATTAAACGATTTAAACAAGGATGTTACAAGATTCATATTTACAAATAGAAGAGATCAAGTAACATACATAGTGTGAATTACAATGAAAAAAGCAAAACATGTGAATTAATCTCTAACATTGGGGTTCTTACAAAATCGAAAAGAAATAAACAGATCTACGAGGAAAATTACAATTCAAATAGATACTAAGAACATCGATTAAACCCTAGAAAGCCTCGAAATCGATATTGGCCTCGCGAAATCGAGGATCGAAAAGGAAAAGGAAAACCTACGCTTGCTTACTTTTACTCTTGCTGCTGGGCCTCTTCCGTCTACGGAAATTGAGATTCCGACGAGCACAGGAATTGTTTTCCCCGCGAGAATCTGAGCTCCCCGTTAAATTTCAACGAAAGGTTGTGTTGAGATCGGAGGGAGAGTCGTCTTCGTCGAGGCTCGAGATGTTCTTTTTCTTATCCGATAGGAACAATTGAAACTATGGCTTCACCGTGCGTGATGCCTTTTTCTTTTTATTATCAACAGTCATAGCAAACTATTTAGTTACACGCGAATATAGATACAATAGAACCTCTATAAAATAATATTTGATAAAGTAATAATTTCTATAAGATAATAAATTTTTCCGATCCCAATTCAGGCCAGTGTAAAAATAAACAATATGCGATAAGATGATAAGATAATAATATTTTTGAAACTCCTATGTAAAAGTATAAACCCAATAATAAGTTAAAGTAATAATTATATAAAACTATACATATATGCTAAAGAAAGTTTATTAAACTATAAATTTAAGTTTACCTCTAACTTTTTTTATATGCATATAAAATTGTGAAATATTTTATAAACACAATAATTATTCGTGTATCAAACTTTATATAAATATATTCAAATAAGCTAATAATAAATGTTTTATTACGATATCTAAAAATCTTAATCATAATTTCAAGTTTACGCATGTCATATTAACAAAAAAGTTTTTTTTTTCTAAATTCTTAATACATTATCATATTCTTAATACATTATTATATGGAGAATAATTTTCGAATATTATAAATAAGAAAATATGTATCTATAAGTTAACAAATTATAATTTCGATAAAGTAATACCTCTATAAGATAATAAATTTTCAAAGTCCCAACATTATTACTTTATAGAGGTTTTACTGTATATATATATATATATTTTTTTAACACCTTTGTTGAAGTAGATTTATTCGTAAATATTTGACATTTTCATGTTTTTTTTTTTCTAAAAATATTTATACTAAAATATCAAAACAATTCTCCTAACAATATTTTTTACGAGAGTTGTTTTAAATTTTTTTCTACTGCGAAAAAAATATTTTAAGAATTTAGAAGATTTTAAATCGGATATATTCTATGGAATTTGATGCGTGCGTAAAGTTTCTTTTGCTTTTGTCTGAAAATAATAACATGTTGACTTCTTCTACATCAAGCCTAGCTCACACTGAGTACTTATAAACCCGAAAGCCAAATAGCTTTGACAAGTAACTAAAATTGAGTATAGTATTTCTTCAGACAAACATTCACAGGAACTAAGACCAATGCTGATGAATTTATTAATGAAAATAGCTTCAATTTATTTTCAATACATTCCCTTGAACACCGGATTTGTACGGCATATGCTTGCTCCATATTCCTCATACTCCTCTTTCGTTCTGCAACTCTGCAACAACAACAACAAAAACCACATCGATTGTTTCAAACCCATGAAGCCATGTGGTCTCTCACTTTCTCTCGACTCTAAACCGGTTTCAACTCAACAAGCACCGCACAAAACAGCTTTGTTTCTGTGATTAAACCGAATAAAAAGGTTTTACATACCGCGAAAAACTCAGGAGTTGATGAAAGCACAGAGCCTCCAAACCAAACTGCAAACTTCTGGACAGGATGGCTCACGACGTTAACCTCCACAGGCTGAGGCTGTGGTTATTCACAATAAGACAATGGAATTTGAAATTGTTCTATCTCATCTGTTTTCTTCTACTTTGAAAAAAAACGATCATTCAAAGTTTTTACCGTAATTTCACCGCCGGTACGAGCGTTGTTAGCAAGAACACGAGCATCAACAATCTTCTTGAGATCCCTTTGTAACCTTCTTCCGAAATCTTTGAACATAGTCGAACCTCCGGACAACACTATATTCTGAAATAATTTCACAAATTCATCAGCATCGAATAAGATCAGTGGACTGGAGATATCTTCAAAATTCTTGTGTTTCAAACCTTATATAAAGCTCTTCGTGTGTCAATTGGTGCAGACTGAATGCATTTGTCTATTACAGCTGGTAAAGTAGTCGTGAAGTCATTGCTGTATATCTCTGGATTAAAGAAAACCTGCAACACAAAATCTCAATATTACTCATCGGCAATAGCAGAACACCAACATTAAGTGAAATTATGTTCCACTGGTTCCACTTATGTTCAGCTTCAAATGAGTCCAGTAGAGGCAGCTGAACACGAACTAGATAAGAATCAGTTCCAGCCAATATCCTTTTTAGCATAGTGGACTGAGTATTTATTTATCTAATTGTGGTTTTCGATAGAGCATCCTTTTATATCAGCACCGTTCACTAATCAGAATAGAGTGCTATAAATATCTCATGATCGATTATAAATCATGAACAGCTAACTTATTTTAAAAGAGAAATGGTGACAAACCTCGGGTCCAAGGAATCGTTCATATCCCACGTCACAAGTGTATGGTGCACCTGTCTTTGGCTTCACACCTTTCCATTGTTTAATAAACTTTGCCGGTTCTTTATCGTGTTTATTAAACTCCTGCAACCATATGAATGTTCAGTGATCTTTATCAACTTTCCTGTGTTCAATATCAAGTGTTTTCAACATACAGGCCAGTAATCAATTATTAAGATTATAGCATTATTCGAGTTAAACATTAACCATTAACCATTAAAGCATTACCTTAACAATGTCTGAACAAGTGTAGCAGTACATTTCCTTTACTTTACGAGCTACATCGAACGAATCTTCTGGTGGTATATTCTCACCTCTTTCCTACAGTAAATATTCAAATGAGAAGTTCCATGAACGTAATACATTAACTGAAACCCGTAAACACCCTCTCTATGACTATGTATATCTAACAAAAATAAACAGGACTACGAAGAATTACTACACAAAACTTGGATTTTCCTCATGCAACCAAGTAAGTACCCTTGACAACTTAAATTAGTGCATACCCGCATGAGTTGCTGGATAAAGAGAGTGACATCTTTGCCAGCAATCGGAATCGACTTGATACAGCTACCAATAACATAACCTTCTGCAACAGGTACAACACGAGTTGCCCCATCTCCAACGTCTACTACAACCCCTGTCATCTCACACTAAGAAGAAGCGTAAGTCAAATTAAGAGACGAGCATAACAAGCCAGAACAAAAGAAAGAGAACATTTTCAAAACTTGCTTAATCACAGAAAACTAAGAAACTGTCTAATATTGCAGGAGTTACACTAACAGATTGTAGAAAATCATAGAGTATGAATCAAGTATAACAACATGGAAATCAGATACATTTTCCAATACCTCAACTTTAAAGATTCAGGCACTCCACAAGCAAACTTAACAGAAGAAAATAACCAAATGCAGATCATAAAACAGACAATGTGCGGGGCCTACCTTTGATGTTGTGTAGCCAGCTGCAAGTGCAAGCACTGAATTAACAGCAATGTATAGCCCAGGGACATTGAAAGTCTCAAACAAAATCTCTCCTGTATACTCTCGACTTTCAGGAGGAGTGAGAGGGCTTTCAGTGAGAAGAAAGTAATGATCTTCAGGATCACATCTCAAATAGTTGAATATACACTGCTGCCAATATCTTTCCATAGCATCCCAATCCTCAACTTGACCATGCTCAATCGGATAATGAAGATTATAGGTACTACTAGACCTTGATTTCGTAATAGCTTCATCGCCGATAAAGAAATCGAGATCCGCCGCAACTCCAGCGTTGTACTGAGCTGACAAATTTCCTTTAAAAGAGCTCTTGGATTGATTCAAAAACGACTCGTTAACCGCAACTGTTGTTGGAAGAATGAAACATGGCTCTACGTTACCCGCAAATCCCATTTTCGTATACCTGAAATTTACACACACACAAGCAAATGAGAGAACAAATCCGGAAAAGGAAGAGAATCTGGTTGCAGCATTTCCTCAAACACGTTTAGCGCATAAATAAAATCGGATCCAGGTCATAATCAACGTACCCGGTTCCATTGTCGATGACGACAGCGGGTCGTGAAGTCGGATCCATTACGCCGGCGATATCTAAATAAATGACAGCTCGCCAGACGGTGACGGTGAAGGATCTGCGACTGAGATCCAAAACAGTGTTCCAATTAGAGAACGATTGCCGCTACACGTAAGAACTATAAACCTCTAGAATTTCGATCCGCCTCGCATAATCAAGGATCAAAAGAGATCCTACGCTTGCTTCTTCTCGCCCTCCGTCAACGGAAGTTGAGTTTCCGACAAGCTACCACGTAATTCTCACTCGTAGGCAGGCTCTGATAAACAATGTAGGGGAGGGTAAAAATATTAATAATTTTCCCGGAAAATCAGAGATTCCCGAGAAAACTTTGTTCAGATTTCAGAACTTCAGATCATAGGGAAAGTCGCCGTCGTCGATGTGTACTTTATCGTCTGAGATGTTTTCAGATAGATAACAAAATACAAATGGACTTTTAATTTAACTTTTTATACTTTGGCTTCGTGTACTGATGATATATGGTTAAATCGGTTAAACTGAACCAAAACTGAATCATTTAAACCAAATAAAATCTAGTAAACTGAACAAAATTAAAATGAGAAAGACTTATGTATGATTTGGTTTTTCAATTATATTTCTAAACCAGAAACGATACGTTGATCATCATCATCATTTCTATGATAACTTTGTACAAATACATGTATTTTTGTGTAAGAAACAAGGCAAAAGGGTAGAAAATAACATGATTATCCATTTCTTCTTTGTAGTTAATCCTATTGGTTGCGATGTGTAGTCGATGACAAGACGAGAACAATCGTAGATCTCAAGTGATAAAGACGTTTCAACAAACGGCGCAAAACCTTCGAGTATTTAGGTTTTGATTTGGTTCAGTTTCAATACTAGTTTGGTTTTATTTGGTTCAGTTTCTATACCAGTTGGGTTTGAGATTATTTTCAGTCATTCTTGTCTTTGCTATCTAATCATTATTTTTTTGTCAGATGCTATTTAGTTTTTATTTGTTGATAATCAAACTAAAATACAAACAAACAACGTAGAAATCATTGTAAGATCAGGTCACGGAGATTTATAGAAACCGTCAAACACGCAAGATAAAATGATAATATGGTCAATGAACCCACTTATACGGTCGATAAAACTATTCTATCGCCTATACATCTATCATAATTGGTTCAAGATTCAAATGATTATAAAGTCTCTTATGGGCTATGCAAGTAACGGTCTTATAGAAAACTGTTATATTGACCATGAGGAATTGAGAATTGTTTAACGATCCTTGAAAACTCTTTCTATGTTTTCTGTTTTTTTTTTTTTTTGACAGCAATCTTTCTTTGAATTCGAAAAACCTTCGTACATGCATGTCATACAAATAAGAAACACTCCTATAATCCATCAAAACCAATTTATTATATCAATCCGTGAAATCCCATCATGGTTCATATTATAGTGCATGCAAACTATTTAAAATTGATTATCTATCATAAAATCTCTCGTGAATCTTCGAATTGTACATGAAAAGCAATCTTTTGTCCATAAAAAGCATTTTTAGATTCCATATTATTGTTACCAAATTTTTTTTCCATAAACCAATTGTTTTTTCTTCAACATTTCATGTAGATGTGTTTTGTTTGTTCAATCAACATTTTATGTGGATTAGCATCATGCATCCCACAATCATATTATGGCTATATCTACTAATCACTATACAATCGATCAAATAAAATTCCCATTTCATATACTAGAATTTGTGAAATCATGAAAACCAACACATGGTCCATAAGATTACAACAATGAAAACCAGCATATGGTCCACATGGTCCACATGGTCCATAAGAAACAACACTATCAATCATTATTATATGTTCCATAATAATCTCTATGCAGTGCAGTTTTTGTATGAACCATAAGTCCGTAACACTTAATTATTTTGCTTAAAAGATCTATTATCAAATCAATATAGACCTTTTCAGGTCAAAATCTTATAAACCAATTCAACGATCCAAAAAGTTTTTCTATAGTCAATAAAAAATATTATAGGTACAAAAACCCTTCTTGGATTTACTAAAACAATTTTACAATTTATAATAACTCATTAATGGTCTGTGATTTTTTGTTTTTATCCATAACAACCTTTCGACCTCAATTAATGTCTGCAGAAAATCAGAAATCTTTCCAGAGTCTCTAATAAATATAATAGACAATTAATTGATTAACGGTCTACAAATAACCCCAATACACTCATAGCACAGATATAATTATTGTACTCATTATTTATTAAATGTTCTTTATACTCAATAAAAAAAATATAGTACATACACACAATTGATTATTCGTACCGAATATCAGCCTAGAAATGATGAAATGGCTGTCTCTATTAATTTAATGAAATACCGAATATTTTGGTTAATGAGAGCAATAATATTTAAAGACAAAAATACATTGGTAATTTTTGTTTCCGACATATATGATAAGTATATTTTCTGGGTAAATAATAACTACCTATATATCCTCTACTAGCATTGGTCCAGAGAAAACATAATTATGTTGACTCAGAGCATTAATAGTAATTTAATAATTACCTTATTTTACTTTGAAATTTGTATTTATTTTTTCCATGAATTTGAACGATTCTGAGATGCTCCCTCTCTCTCTCTCTCTGCGCTCTCACTGCACAAACACAAACTTTTACTGACCACTGCCTTAATTGGATCTGTGAGCCCTCTCTGACATCCTCCATTATCTCTCTTTACCTTCCTTCTCTCAGCTTTTTTTTCTCAGTTCTCTTGTTGATTCCTTCTCTGCAATCTCCGACTCAGGATTCTCCGATCCGTACCGGATCTCGATTCCTCTACTGGAGCTCGATCGTTTACGTTCTGTAATCGCTGTTTTTGAGTTCTCCGGTTTGGCGTTCTTAGGATCTGGAGCTTAATGTTCGATTCGTAGTGAGGATTTTTTTGATCAATGTTGTTGTTGTTGATTCGATTGTGAGATAATGAATCCTCTTTGCTGCATTGCTCCGGTTTCAATCGATGACCGGACTAACCCGGTGGTGGCGAAATCGGCGGCGAATCAGCAGTCTCAGTTAGGTCTCCAAGCTCTCTCAGCTGCGAAACCGAGTAGCAACCACGCTTCTAAGCCGTCCTTCTCAACTCAAGCCTCTTGGATCAGCCAGGATCAGCTCGAGAGACTCTCTTCCGAAGTCGTACCTTCCGACGACGTGAATCTCGAGGCGTCTTCTAAGGGAGGTTTCTTCATCGGAAATGGCGTCGGTGCTGGAGGTGGAATCGCCGGGATCATGTATAAGTGGGTGAACTACGGGAAAGGGTGGAGAGCCAGATGGTTTGAGCTGGAAGACGGCGTTTTGTCGTATTACAAGATCCATGGACCTGATAAGATCGTGATGAATCCGTCAAGAGAGAAGGGCGTTAGAGTGATCGGAGAGGAATCTGTGAGGTACATTAGGAAGGCTAGCTGCGGAAGCAGCAACCGGCTTGGAGCTTCTGCAGCAGCTTCACGGCCTTGTAAACCATTCGGAGAAGTACATTTGAAGGTCTTATAGCCATTTCCTTTTGCAGATATTTGTTTCCAGATTTACTCCGCATCCCCTTGACCTGTATGCTGAAGTTTTTAGTTGCTTTACTCTAGGTTTCTTCAATTCGTGCGAGCAAGTCTGATGACAAAAGGCTTGCTATATTTACGGGCACAAAGACTCTTCATTTACGCTGTGTATCGAGAGAGACTAGAGCAACCTGGGTAGAAGCTTTGCAGGTGGCCAAGGATCTTTTTCCTAGAGTGCCCAGCGGAGACATCCTACCGTCAGAAGATGCGGTTGTTTCGACTGAGAAGTTGCGTGAAAGGTTACTGCAGGAAGGCATTAGTGAGACAGTGGTAAAAGATTGTGAAACGATTATGCTTTCCGAAGTTTCTATGCTGCAGAACCGGTTGAAAGTTCTCTCACATAAACACATTATACTACTAGATACACTGAGACAACTAGAGGTATGATTTAGTTTTTCCCTATGCAAACATTTTGATATGGACCTTTATATATATATATATATATATATATATATATATATATATATATATATATATATCTCAACCTTTTCAAATTCTTTTTGGATGTGAGTAAAATTGCTTCTCGCATCCATAGACTCTGGTTTAATCTAATTATAACACTGCAATTTCGTCTGCTTCAGTAGTTTTAGAGGTTTTTCAGCTTCAAATTGATATGGTTCTTTAAGCATCATCTTGCAGACTGAGAAAATAGAGCTGGAAACTACTGTTGTTGATGAAACAAGGGAGCATGACTCTTGCTGTGGACAGGGAAGACGATATAGTGGTTAGTGGATTCTCACAAAGTTTTTATGGTAAATTCTTGCACGTCTCAGTTAAGACAGTTCTTATACGTTTTTAACATCATTGTTCTCCAACAGATTTCTACTCAGTCATGTCAGAGGTATCTGTAAGCGATTCTGAGGCAGATATTGAAAGTCAAGATGGAGGAGATGCTGAATCTGAAGAAGATGATGTACCTTTCTTTGATACAAATGATATCCTATCAGCCGACGCACTGAGAAGTGCTTCTTATCGTAGCAGAGAAGCTGAAGGAAATGGATCTGTTTACGACAAAGACCCCTTCTTTTCTGACCGCTTGCAAGTTCCGGTCAGGATTCCGCAGTATCCATATGTCAGAAGAAGGGATAATCTACCGGAGCCAAAGGAAAAAGAGAAGCCAGTTGGATTGTGGTCAATCATCAAAGAAAACATTGGCAAAGACTTGTCTGGAGTTTGTCTCCCCGTATACTTTAATGAGCCACTCTCGTCTCTGCAGAAGTGCTTTGAAGATTTGGAGTACTCATACTTGATAGACAGAGCACTTGAGTGGGGGAAACAGGTCAGGTCCCTCAACCCAAGTTTTATATATTAGCACAAATCAGGAAAAAGTGGTCTATTCTTCTGTCTATCTTTTTTTTTTTTTTTTAACATTATAGTCTTTTTCTCATTTCAGGGCAATGAGTTAATGAGGCTTCTAAACATTGCAGCTTTCGCTGTATCTGGCTATGCGTCCACGGAAGGCAGGCAATGCAAGCCGTTTAATCCTCTACTTGGTGAGACCTATGAAGCTGATTACCCAGATAAAGGACTTCGTTTCTTTTCTGAGAAGGCAAGTCAAACAACAATCTCTTTTCGTACTGCTAGACTTGTATTGACAAATCATGCATAAAATGTAAAAGCAACCCCTCACCTTTTTTTGCCAAAACATAATTTCTTGTTCAGGTGAGTCATCATCCGATGATTGTTGCTTGCCATTGTGAGGGACAAGGTTGGAATTTCTGGGGAGACTCAAACATCAAAGGAAAATTTTGGGGAAGGTCAATCCAGCTTGACCCAGTGGGTGTCTTGACATTAAAATTTGATGATGGTGAGATATATCAATGGAGCAAGGTTACCACTTCCATATACAACATCATCCTCGGTAAACTTTACTGCGATCACTATGGAATTATGCGCATCAAAGGCGGTGGCAATTATTCCTGCAGGTTGAAGTTCAAGGAACAGTCAGTCATAGATCGAAACCCTCGTCAGGTATGTATATGATTATCTGCATTCTCGTAAGAAGTGGTCTTAAATTTCTTTATATCTTAGACAGTGAAAGCTTATAGTATCAAGAATTACAAAAAAAATAACAGAATCATCTGTGCAGGTTCACGGTTTTGTGCAAGACAATAGAACTGGGGAGAAAGTAGCTATATTGATAGGGAAATGGGATGAAGCAATGTACTATGTGTTGGGAGATCCGACAACAAAGCCAAAGGGTTACGATCCAATGACAGAAGCTGTGTTACTGTGGGAAAGAGACAAATCTCCTACAAAAACAAGATACAATCTCTCCCCATTTGCAATCTCTCTTAACGAGATAACTCCGGGGATGATGGACAAATTGCCTCCAACAGATTCAAGATTGAGACCAGACCAAAGACACTTAGAAAACGGCGAATATGAATCAGCAAATGCCGAGAAACTGAGACTTGAACAGTTGCAGAGACAGGTATAAAATGAACTTTTATACAGTTAATGATCATGGTAATAAGTGGGAAGAGGAGTGAATGTAGTGTGTGTGTGTGTGTGTGTGTTGTGGCAGGCAAGGAGGCTGCAGGAGAAAGGGTGGAAACCGAGATGGTTCGAAAAGGACGAAGAAGGGAATTATAGGTATGTAGGAGGTTACTGGGAAGCAAGAGAGAAGAAAGATTGGGATACAATCACTGACATTTTCAAGAAGCAGCAACAACAACAACAGCGTAACACGCTTTCATCTTCATCTACATTTCTTTAATCAGGGGCTTTTATTTTGTTATAAAATTATTTCATATATAGAAGAGAAAGATGTTACTTCACCATTCCCTCATTGTGCTTCTGTGAAAATTTGGCCAGAACCTTTGTTGGTGTTTGACTGTTTGTGTAGTGTGTATTATGTAGATGTCAAACAGAGACTTATTGGAGATGATGATTTTTTATTCGAGGTTTCCATTTGTGGAAACTGGAAAGTCTTATCCTTTGTATGCTATATTCTTTATTTCCTTTTTGATGACTCTTTGGCTAAAAACTCGTCAAAGCGGATGTGGAATTCTTAAAATGGCTTCTACAATCTCACTGAATCATGAATATAGAATTATTTCTAACTAATTTTGAAGAATAATTCAGAATCCACCATTATTCAATTGAAAATTTGTAACAAATCTAGGATTACTGGATCACTTATAATTTTAAAAGATTTGATGGTGTTAAATGTTTAGTGGAAAACTTACCTGCTTTGGAAGAGCCATTAAAAGCGTTCGCAGAAGGAGGTGAATGCAAAGATTTGTTAATTGGGCTATATCGCTTGCAAGGACGAAGCCGAGGAGAAGAATGAAGATAGCTTCACCAAATGTAAAGAAGTGAAAGAGACGTTGGACAAGTGTTACGATGCTCACTCTGATTACTATAATCCCATTTTTGAGACGATGGAACCTGTTGTAGATTCGATGCTGACTGAGATAAAAAAGCCTTATTCCCGCCAAAACTGGGAAGAGACGACGACGATGACGGTTTTGCAAGAATGCGTGGTGGACAAGACCAAGGATGACGGTTTCAGTAAGTGTACCAGAGAGTTGTTGATGCTCAAGAAATGTATGGATGCGCTCACTCTGACCGGTTAATTCTGGTTATCAACTCTACCAAGGCCTTCTCCTAAGCAAGCTCAAGGGTGGTGATTCACAAGATTGAGTTTGAGTCTTTGAGACATGTTTAGTTAGCATCATGAATCCGAGTCCAGCTAAAAAGATTTAAAAATAAAATTTATGATACTATGAAAATTAAAACTTGTAAAACGACAACGTCTAGTGCCGAGACCTCCCTTTAAAGATGAAAACTGCAGACATTGAACAAAATAACATAAATATGAAGCAAAAGAAAAACTGTCTTCACTTCCAAGCTTTCCTTCCTCTAAACTGGCTTCCGCTGATTTTATCCTTCATTCTCTTGGTTCGCTTTGATTTGCCATCCTTTGATCTTCTCGCAGCACGAGGCATTTTCTTCCTGCTCGCCTTCTCTTTATTGCTCGTTCCTCCTTTCTGCGTTTTCATTTCACACAAATCATTCCATCAATGACCAAACAAACAAACAAACAAACATTCTATGGTGTTGTAATAATAATCATATTTACTTGTATAAGGGATCCAAAGAAAGTAAAATAAAAAAAAGGTACCTTATTCTGCTTGCTGGCAGTCTTGGATGTGTATTTCTCTCGATCTTCTCTACCCGCTCTAACTAATTCCAGTCTTTGCTCTTTTGTTAGTTTATGCCTTATGTGAGCCTGTCGAAATAGTCAAAAATCAGTTTAACACCCGATTCGTTGCCAAACATTTTGTCAACTAAAATGGAGCTTACTTCAAGTTTTGCTGGATTGACCCGCTTCTTCGCTAGCTGTTCAGAATCCGGAATTTTGATTCCTTTTCGAGCCAACGCAAGTTTTGTTTCCTTCTTTGCCTGTATCCCACACAAGACATCAATAAAACGTTGGGACTTCTTTACCAAACAGAATGAAGAGAAGAGAGGAATAGAGCTTTTATAATTACCTGACGTTCTTTGATTTTTTGGAAGTCTTCGTTCGAAAGTATGCCATCACTTTCTTCCCAAGATGGTTTTTCGCTCTTTTCTTCTGCGAATCTCTTTAGTGATCGTAGGTTTGTATCAGCAGAGAGAAGTTCCGCGTCAAAATCTATTATCTTCCTTTTCTTCCCCTTTGCTTTCTCTTCGTTTCCACTATCCTCTCCACAAGAATCAGAGGCTTCCCCGTCATCTTCTTCGCTTTCGACCTCCTCATTTTCCGAATCCGTCTCTGCTTCATCACTGTCATTCATCTCTTCCTCTTCATCACCACCGATTGAAGTATCTACATCACTATCATCTTCAGTGTTAGTCATCATATCAGCACCATCATCAGAATCTTCTTCAGCTTCGTCATCGCTTCCACAATCATCAGGTATCAGCTCCTGTTCGTTATCATCATCACTGCCAGGCAACTTCATATCATCAGCATCTTGATCGTCATCAGAGTCGCTCTCATGGTCATTTTCTTGCAATAACTCGACATTGGGAACATTGCTGAAGACATTAACTTCTCCGTATTGTTTAGGTTTGGCAACAGGACCTCCAGGACGGCCACGGTCTTTTTTCACTAGCAGCGAAGGGTTTAGCTGAAATTACAGAACGCAATTTTTTTGTTAACCATAGACATCGATTACATTTGTTCAAACCAACAGATCAAATGTTTCTCGTACCTCTCTGAACAATGCTATGAGGGAACGAGCTGCTGCTGATATGGCTTTGTCATTGGGCTTCTTTTTATACAGAGCGAGATCTTGCAGCAATACGTCTGTCATCAACTGAAGTACAGGAGACAAAAAAAAAAAAAAAACAGAATCAAAAACATAATTCAGAAAAGAAAGGAAGGGTGCATATATTTACACGCGAATACTAAACTAGGGCTAAGAATAAGTTACCTCAGGAATCCTCAGGCACATTTCTCGTATCACATTGAGTCCAACAGCAATAGCCTGGTTACACAAATGAAAACAATGAATTGAAAAGGAAAATATAAATGGAGAACAGGCTTTCTACTTAAGTCCTTGATGTGAAAAAGCTTAAAATCACACCTCAGGACGTGAACGGTCGTGCACAAAGTCATTCACTATTTGCATGAACAGTGGCTTCACGGCATCAGAAGGTACCTGCCCAAAAAAAAAAGTATTGGAAAATCCGAAAAATGAGAAAAGCAATAATGCTTTAAAGTGGAAATGTTTCTATACCCCATCATGGCAAGCCTGAACTGCTGCTGCGAGCATTTGTGTAATGTCCTTTTCGTGTGGCTGCATTGAAGAACATATTTTAGTCAAATTTCAATTAGGAAAAGAAATTGTTAAAGGACGGTTACCAGATCTTACCTTAGCATAGTTTTGAAGATAAGTATAAAAGCTTAATAATTGCAACTTGTGAAGACCAATTGTCCGTGCAATAACTTTAATCATCATCAACCTGGTCTGCAGGGGAAAACTCAAATGAGATAATTAGAGACCTGGAAACCTAGTACAAAGTTAATAAAAGTTCAAATATAAGATTTTAGGGGGAAACTATCAGTTAATTAGGCAAATTTAAATACACTTGGCGAAGGAGGGGTCTCAATCTGATGAAAACAGGGAGAATAATTACCTCAATCCGTTCACTAGTTTTGCCAATGCTCTTGCCAGTCTGAAGACGGGAAAGTAATTTCTCTGCATATTTCTGCAAAAGAAGTGAACATTCAATTATAGCCACTCCATACTATTGTAATTACATTCTCTCTATACGGCACACTACAAAAATCTAAGAAGCGAACCTGCGGATCATGTAGATGATTAAGAGGTGAATAAGTTGAAGTGGTGTTCTCAGACGACGCACGCTGCTTTTTCTTAATATTTTTCATTGCACGTTGCAGTTTCGCTTGCTTTTTCTTCTTGCTAGAAGATGTACCTTTGTTGGTCGCCTAAGCAAATTTATTAAAATAAAGCCAACAAAGTTTCACAAGATATTAATGCTCCATAATATCATATAAACAGGAACTAATTTCATACTTTTTCGTAATGATAAAAATAATATAGACAACTATAAAGGTGGAACTTGCATCAATAACTAGTAAGTGTCTTCTTCATACTCTCTGATAACATTTATATATAATGTTGTTTACCTTGTAAACAGCCTCTCTGTTAACCACAACCTGGGTTGCGTGCTTTGAATCCTCGTCATCGCTGCCTGAAGCATCACTATCATCTTCATCGTCAAGGTTCTCATAGTCAAGAAGAAACCGAAGGGCAGAAATCATGATCCTGAAACATGTTAAAAGAGAAGTTAGCAATTCGAAAAAGCCATATCATATCAACATACACCAGAGTTAGAAAAAAAAAAAAGATATACCTAGGTGAGGTATGAAAGCAAGCTTCACAAATCGCAATTGCAACTCTGTCATGTTTATCACCAAGCCAGACCTTTCTCTTGTGTAGCTCACAAAGGGTAACAAGTGCTCTCTTAGCCTTTGTTTCATCTTCTTGCTACAAAACAAAAGACACAAAGCTAAATTATCATCTACTGTAACCGCATCATAAACTAAGTAACACAATCCCATGAAAAGGAAAAAGAATTTACCTCCAGCATAGAGATTACAATCCTCTGAAGTGATTTGTGCCTTGGTTCAGTGATACTCATCTTACGAATGGTTTGAACAATGTGAGAGAAAGCAAGCTTTCGCAGGTTTCTGTCACCAAGAGTCTGAATATCCAGAAACAGAGCCAGCAAATCCTCGATGACAAGACTCTATCACACCAAAAAAAAAGGATTGAAAATCAACTATCAATCACATTACGAGCAGCTCAGATTCCAATCAAAACACAAACCTCTCGATTCATCAGAAGAATCAGAGCTTGCGCAACTTGGTTCCGAAGCCCAGACGGCATTGCGAGGCACGAGGTACGGAGTAAATCAGTCAATTGAGCTGGAAATGCCGCGAGCAGCTTCGGGTATAACGGAGTAACGTGAGCCAGAAACATGGCTCGGTCTCCGAGGTCTTTGGCAGCGGAAGGATCGGCGGAGGAGATATTGACAGCCGCGTTATGCTGAAAGAGATCGACGGAGACTTTGAACTGTTTGTAAATTAATTGGAGCTCCGTTTCGTAACCTTCTGGGTCACACTTGATTTTACCCTGAAGGATATGAAGGCTGAGCTTCTCAGAGCTCCGGCCAGATGCCTTCAAGGACTCCGGCGTACGACCTAGAGATCCGGCCATAATCGAAGGTTTTGGGAGAGAGAGAGAGAAACCCTCGAACAAACAAAAAGAGAAGACATTTTATATCCACGGTTTTTTTTATTTAACCGGTTGGTCTAATGTGTAAATGTGGATTGAATTAATTTTCTGGGATTGGTTTGGTTTATTGTCTGTATTTATTGTCTGTATTTATTGTCTGTATATATAACCCAATTTTGTATACCTCTCTAGTTCTCTTCATAAATAAATGGTATTAAAACCAGATTGTCCCCGAGTTTTTTCATCCTATTGTATAAAGTTCAAATGTCTATTTTTCTGAAACATTTTTCTAGAATCATCAATATATAGTCAGTGCCGTACGAAGGTTCATGGGGCTTATGGCAAACTTAAAAAATGGGGGCTTTTTCAATAGAGTTATTTTTCACTCAGTTCGGTTTAATAATTTCGTTTTTCGTTTAAAAAAAAAAAAGTAGTTGCACTCAAAATTGGGTTAGGCACTGTGTCTACACACGCCAAAACCACTATGATACAATAACTTTTTATAAACCGGGAGTCTCTATAAATCTATATATTTTGGGAGTATGGTGTAAATGCACTTTTAAGAACACATGAAGCACGGCTTTGCATATAGTAGGACCATATGACAAGTAATGTTACAAAAAATTAAGAAAATATTCAACCATTATGTATCAAGAATATATATTAGGTTATGTTTGACTTATTGGTTTATATATTAGGTTAAAATTAAGAAACAATTTTCGGCCAAAACATGTATATATTATTAAAAATCTTGAGTTTTGAAAAATAAAATTTTGTTTCACAAAGGTAAATGTTTTATATGTAGCTTTACCAGTGCAGATGTAAGATGAGATGTAAGGAAGAGATTATGTTTTATTTCATATTGATTAGTTGGAATGTCCTTTACAACGAGAAATGAGTAATTCAAATGCAGTCACTACAAATAAAGTCCTTAGGAAAAGTTAACGTAATTTGTGATGATGTTACTTGTGTAATACAAATTGTCAAATTCATTGGATTAGTAACATACATTAGTACGTTACTAATTATTGTTTATAAAATGGTATCTAGGAATCCTTAAACTTTGTTAATATGTATGTAAAGTTTAAGACATACTTAACTTTATAAAACGAAGGGAGTAGTTAATTTTGAGAGTTTCAATTCTTTGTACTGTATCAGTATTATGAAATGCCAAGAAAATATACGCTTGTCATACAGTCAAGACTCACAAAAGACATGACAAAAAGATTTTTGCATTTTTTGAGTTTTTTTTGTTACATTTTTCGATAAACACACAATTCGCATTTGTCATCCCAAAACATTTTACGTCCCCAACAAGAAACCTCATCATCTTTTAGAAATAGACCAATCTGCACGAAGACAGCATATGTAACTCCTAAACCAAAACTTGAATTGCATGATACATGTTTTCCTCCAGCACAACTTGACTTTCTCAAATACTCTCGAAATAATGAGATCATAATAAACAATCAAACAGAGATTTCAGTGAGAGGACCTTACAAGTTACAATATGTCTTTAACTGAGCGATTTTATAACCATCTTTCTATCTTTGATATATCTGTTGCCTTGTTGGGTCTATTTATTGTCTGTTGCTTGCGTGAGAAGCTAACCAACAAGCACGGACCAATGCTATGGCCAGTGTTTGGAACCACTCTAGAGTTTTTCTTTCATATAAATGATGTCTATGGATGGGTCACAAAGTCTTTGAAAAAATGCGAAGGTACGTTTCTTTACCGAGGAATCTGGCTTGACGGATCTTATGGAGCCGTGACTTGTGTTCCAGCGAATGTCGAGTACATGCTCAAGACCAACTTCAAGAACTTCTCCAAAGGTGCCTTCTTTAAAGATCGGTTCAGTGATCTTCTCGAGGATGGTATCTTCAATACTGATGATGCATCTTGGAAGGAACAACGACGGATCATCCTAACCGAAATGCATTCCACCAAGTTCATGGAGCATTCCTTTCAGACAACACAACATTTGGTAAAGAAGAAGCTGTTGAAAGTGATGGAGAGTTTCGCGAGGTCACAAGAAGCTTTCGATCTCCAAGACGTGCTGTTACGCTTGACGTTTGACATCATCTGCACCGCGGGTCTAGGTGATGACCCGGAAACCCTAGCTACTGATCTCCCTCAAGTTCCATTTGCTAAAGCTTTTGAAGAAGCAACAGAGTCTACACTGTTTAGATTCATGATCCCTCCATTTATATGGAAACCTATGAAGTTCCTCGATATAGGGTATGAGAAAGGCCTAAGGAAAGCTGTTGAGGTCGTGCATGGATTCGTTAACAAGATGATAGTGGATCGTATATGCAAGATCAAGGAAGAAAAGACGTTAGATAATAGATCCGATGTACTTACGAGGATTGTTGAGATAGAGAGTCATAGAAAAGGTAACAAGATTAAACCTTCCACCATTAGGTTTTTTAGACAGTTTTGCACAAGTTTCATCTTAGCCGGAAGAGACACAAGTTCTGTTGCGCTTTCATGGTTCTTCTGGGTGATACAGAAACACCCACAAGTTGAAAACAAAGTCATCTCCGAGATCAAAGAGATCTTGAGACAGCGAAGAGATACACCAACATGCAAAAACGAGAGCCTCTTCACTGTCAGAGAACTAAACAACATGGTATATCTACAAGCAGCACTTTCAGAAACTCTAAGACTTTACCCTCCAATCCCAATGGAGATGAAACAAGCCGCTGAAGACGATGTGTTTCCAGATGGTACGTTCATAAGAAAAGGTTCACGTGTTTACTTCTCGATATATGCCATGGGAAGGATGGAATCTATTTGGGGTAAAGACTGTGAATTGTTCAGACCAGAAAGATGGATCCAAGCAGGACAGTTTGTCAATGAAGACCAGTTTAAATTTGCTGTGTTCAATGCTGGCCCAAGGCTGTGTATAGGAAAAACATTTGCTTTCTTGCAAATGAAGATGATAGCTGCTTCAATTTTGTTGAGATACTCTATCAAAGTTGTCCAAGATCACGTCGTTGTTCCCAGAGTTACGACAAATTTGTACATGAAGTACGGTCTCAAGGTGAACATCAAGCCAAGGTCGCTAGATGAGAATAAAATAGAGTCATGTTCCATGTAGAAGCCATTGTAGAATAATACCTTAGAGGAACTCGACTTTTCTGCTTTGTACTAAAACATATTTTGACATTTTACTGTTTTGGAGCAACTAAACTTCTACATGCTTAGAAATTAGATAAATTCTTTGATATACTAGTACTCGTACACCAAGACAAGTCCATTGCAAGTGTTGCTGGCTCGTACGCTAGATACATGATCCCTAGCCTCTTCGCATACGGTCTACTCCAATGCATTAACAGGTTCTTGCAAGCGCAGAACAATGTGTTCCCTGTCTTTGTCTGCTCTGGAATCACCACTTGTCTTCATTTGCTTCTATGTTGGTTGTTTGTGTTGAAGACTGGTTTAGGATACAGAGGAGCTGCTCTCGCTATTTCGGTCTCTTACTGGTTCAATGTCATTCTCCTCTCGTGTTACGTCAAGTTCTCGTCTTCTTGCTCGCATAGCTGGACCGGGTTCTCAAAGGAGGCTTTTCATGAGCTTTATGATTTTTCTAAAATTGCTTTTCCTTCAGCAGTCATGGTCTGGTAAGTCATATTTAAATAAAAAATGATGCATTAATTGTTCATGTCTAGTGTCTTTGATTATTTAATCTGTTTTGTTTTGTAACAGTTTGGAGCTGTGGTCCTTCGAGCTTCTTGTTCTTGCCTCAGGGCTTCTTCCTAACCCGGTTTTAGAAACTTCTGTTCTTTCAATCTGGTTAGTTTCGGTTATCATTGTATGAGTTTGTACTTGTTTGTTATATACTGATCAACCACAGTTTCTGCAACTTTTCAGTCTAAATACTTCACTAACAATCTGGCAGATCTCGGTTGGTCTTGGTAGTGCTGCGAGGTTAGTACAAACTTCACATAAAAAAATCTTTGACAAACCAACCTATCTCACTTTTGTGTTATGTGTTAACTTGCAGCATAAGGGTCTCTAATGAGCTTGGAGCAGGGAACCCACAAGTGGCAAAACTGGCAGTATATGTCATTCTAGGCATATCAGTTGCTCAGGGTATCGTGGTCGTCACGGTTTTGATATCGATTCGGAAGATTCTAGGCCACGCTTTTAGCAGTGACCCGAAAATCATATCATATGCCGCATCAATGATACTGATTGTCGCATGTGGAAACTTCCTTGATGGCCTCCAATGCGTTCTCTCAGGTTCTGAAACACTAACACAACTTTTTGGGTTCTTTTTTCTCTGGTTTAACTGATTTTTTCATTTATGGTTTGCACAGGGGTTGCTAGAGGATGTGGATGGCAAAAAATTGGAGCGTGTGTGATTCTTGGATCATATTATCTTGTCGGAGTTCCGTTAGGGTTATTACTTGGTTTCCATTTCCACATCGGTGGTCGGGTAATAATCTTTGGACTGAGCTTTCTCATTGTCCGGTTCGAACGCAAGAGGCCATGAACAACTACAACAACTATCGTATTTTGATTTTGTGGTTTTTTTAGGGGCTTTGGCTTGGAATCGTAACCGCACTGGCTGTTCAAGTGTTGTGTCTTTCCTTGGTCACTATACTTACAAACTGGGATAAAGAGGTAAAGACTTCTTTTAACTGATCGGTTCAATACATAAAAAGCAAAATTTGGAACTGTGCATGATGTGATTATGATTCTTCTTTTATACGAGTAGGCCAAAAAAGCTACAAACAGAGTCGGGTCTTCAGATGATAAAGATGGTGACGTCGAATGATCATTTCCAAGTATGAAACTTTGCAAATGAGCAAAAGCTTAATAATGAATATATGAGAGTATTTTATTCTTGTAGCCCTATTTGAACCTATTGTGATTTTTTCTAATTTATGTAAATGATATATGGCTTTACATTGGTCTTTAGAAAACGAGCACTTTTGCTTATTTTCACCATGTTCGATTTTCATTTTATTTATTTAGTAAATGTTATGCATTAAGTGGATAGATTTTTGTAACTTAGAGTTTGTTAGTATATTTGGATTGTTATTTGTATACTAGGTTTTTCACGTGCTACGGGCGGATCTGTATTAATAATTTGATTAAATATTTTTATTCATAAACATAAAGAACCATCGTGTTTATTTACAAGCGAATTTACAAGACACAACTACCCTAAAATCAATCTTGGATGTTTCTTCTTTTTAATTATATAAATTCCGACGTAGAGTACTTAAAAGAATTTATCTTTTCGAAATCAATGTTATGAGAACGTTTTGAAATATTCATTTTTAACAAGCTAGAAACAAGTTTTTGCCTAACAAAACTAACCACTCGATTTGATCTCCTATATTATCTTCTTCTTTTTTTGATAAAAAGTTCTCATAAACTATCAACCGCCCTATACTATGCACTTTTGTTAAAAAGAGAGTAGGTGGTACATACATCATATAAATTTCATTTTTCCTCCTTTTTAAAAACTATATATATGAACTACATTTGTATGTGAAAGCCACACGAAATTTATATGCCGAATATATTTTAGGACTTTATTCGCAGAAAGAAAGAGTCTAGCCTTTTTTGTTTCCTACCTACACTAGGCCATTTGATTGTGGCTACGAATTTACAGTTGATTAACTATGGTTCATAAAATTAAACACAAAATAGATATCACAAATCCGTTGTAGTCTAGGTGGTCAGGATATATACTCGGCTCTCACAAAATGGAAAAAGCTCATCATCTTCCGAAGAATAAAAAAGAGAGAAAAGATGAATCAACATAAGAAATCAAAGTTTCGACATACAGTTATAAACAAAGGAGACAGGGCTAATTCATGGAAAATAATTTCTATAGACGCTCAGAATTTTCAAGGGAAATCTGAGAGATTAAACTTTTACTTGGAAAGCTTCATAGTCTTTGACTTGATTAGTAGTTTAAAAATTTTATTTCTGTTTTTTAAAAAACATTTTTTATATTTCAAAATAATCAAATTGTAACCTTAAAAGGATGAAAAAACATTTTTTAATTCTTGACAGTTTCACTACTTTCTTTTCAAGGTTTATGTCACCAAAGACATGAGCACAAATTTGGCATTATTAGAAGCATCCTTTGCGCTTGTTACGCATTTTGCCAACACACAATTTGTACTGTCAAGTGTCAACACGAACCTTTACGTTTCGTGTCCCACAAGAAACTTCTTCTTCTTGGAATAGTCTAATTCCTCTCATTACCAACACTCTCCAGGAAGACAGCAACAAAAGTGGTATTCTCACGCCAAAACTTAAAACGCATGAAAACAAATTTCCTCAAATACTCTTCGAATCTTCGGTTTAATTATCAATTTTTTTACATCAAACAAAAAAACAGAGGTTTCACTACAATGTCTGAAACGTCTTCCATCTCTTTCACAGAGAGAGTTTATAATCATCTCTGTCTCTCCGATGTTTCTCTCGCCTTGTTGGGACTGTTTGTCTTCTGTTGCTTGCGTGAGAAGGTAACAAAGAAACAGGGGCCAACGATATGGCCAGTGTTCGGAGTCACTCCAGAGTTCTTCTCTAACAGGAATGATGTCTATGGTTGGGTCACAAGGTGGCTGAAAACATGTCGAGGTACATTTACTTACCGCGGAATCTGGCTTGGTGGTTCTTATGGAGCTGTGACTTGTGTTCCTGCGAACGTCGAGTACATGCTCAAGACTAACTTCAAGAACTTCCCCAAAGGTTCCTTCTATAAAGACAGGTTCAGCGATCTGCTTGAGGATGGTATCTTTAACGCTGATGCTGAGTCTTGGAAGGAGCAGAGACGGATCATCATAACCGAAATGCATTCGACCCGGTTTGTGGAGCATTCCTTTCAGACAACGCAGGATTTGGTGAGAGAAAAGTTGTTGAAGGTGATGGAGAGTTTCGCAAGGTCACAAGAGGCTTTCGACCTCCAAGATGTGCTTTTACGCTTGACGTTCGACAACATCTGCATCGCGGGTCTAGGTGATGATCCAGGAACTCTGGATTCTGATCTTCCCATTGTTCCATTTGCTCAAGCTTTCGAAGAAGCTACGGAATCTACTCTGTTTAGATTCATGATTCCTCCTTTTCTATGGAAACCAATGAGGTTCTTCGACATTGGGTACGAGAAAGGTCTCAGGAAAGCTGTTGAGGTCGTGCATGAGTTTGTCGACAAGATGGTTGTGGATCGTATCTGCAAGCTCAAGGAAGAAGAAACGTTAGGCAACAGATTCGATGTCCTCTCAAGGATAATAGAGATAGAGAGTCACAAGAAGAGTGATGAAAAAGATCCTTCCACCATCAGATTCTTCAGACAGTTCTGCACAAGCTTCATCTTAGCTGGAAGAGACACAAGTTCAGTTGCACTTTCATGGTTCTTCTGGATGATACAGAAACATCCAGAAGTTGAAAACAAAATCATCAGTGAAGTCAGAGCAATCTTGAGACAGAGAGCGGATCATAAAACCAGCAAAAACGAGAGTCTCTTCACAGTCAAAGAACTAAACGACATGGTCTACCTACAAGCAGCACTTTCAGAAACTCTGAGACTTTACCCTCCAATCCCAATGGAGATGAAACAAGCCATTGAAGACGATGTGTTTCCAGATGGGACTTTCTTAAGTAAAGGCTCAAGGGTTTACTTTGCGATTTACGCCATGGGAAGGATGGAATCAATCTGGGGGAAAGACTGTGAATCGTTCAAGCCAGAGAGATGGATCCAGGCAGGGCAGTTTGTGAACGACGACCAATTCAAATACGTTGTGTTCAATGCTGGTCCGAGGCTGTGTCTAGGAAAAACATTTGCTTACCTTCAGATGAAGACAGTTGCTGCTTCAGTCTTGTTGAGATACTCAATCAAGGTTGTTCAAGATCACGCCGTTGTCCCCAGAGTTACAACAACCTTGTACATGAAGCACGGTCTCAAGGTGACCATCTCGCCAAGGTCACTGCAAGAGAAGATACTCCACATATGACCACAAGAGAAGCATTGCAAAAGATAAAGACTTTCCTCTTTTATATCAGAACAGCAATGTCGAATCTTCATCTTCTACTACCTCAGTGATATAGTATATACTTGTTTTCGAGTTAGCTAATCTTGAAGACACATAGGGAGAAACTTTAACAATCTTTGATGATCATTCCACAGAACTCATAGCAGCTTCATCAAACACATTAGCGAAGATTGATAAAACGGTGAGATCATCGTGAATCAAAATGATTATATATAAAAAAAAGTCTCATTTCAGACGAATGGACTCTACCCGTAAAGGTCGGATTCCACAAGCTAAAAATCAGAAATGGGTTTAAAGAAAAATCCCAAATTGAAGTAGAGACTGTGTCAGAGTCATACCATCGAACGACTCATGAGTGTGGCTAATTATGGAAGCGCAAGCGAATTTGACGCAATAGGAAGTTAGGAACCAATTGAAATTTGAAACGATCTTCTCGGCGATTGCGGTTGCATCCATTTTACTTCACGCGCCGGTCATCTAGCATCTCCGGTCATTTGACGTTCGTCGATTTTACGCGCCGCATGTTGGCCCGTTGCAGTGCCACGGCGGCTTGAGGGTGGTGGTGGTAAATGGTTTAATCTGGAAGACGAATAGTTTATAATTTTACTCCTCATTATTTTTACTATTTACGTATTTTCCCCTTTTATAAGTTTATATCAATTTTACTCCACATTAGTTTTGCGATTTACACATCATTTTATATCTTTAAAGCATGCATTCTTAAAAAGGAAAATTTTTTTGTAACAACTTTAGTTAACTGAAGATGAATTTTTTTTTGTAGAATTAAGAAATTGAATAATAGTTATACTATACTCTTAACATTTTTTATTTATAATTATAAATAATCTTAAGCGAAGCGATCCATTTTTATTCTAATTAATTACAACAAATCCGACTTGGCTGACAAATTCTCTAAAGACGACATATGTTTATACAGTCTCGAACTCTTCAGTGGCCTTGTGGCTTTAATGATCTTGAACCACTGGCTCATTGGCTCACACGAACTGTCCTTACTCAGACACTTGCAAACATTAGCCACGACGTTGTTGGTTCCGTCCACGTCAAGACAAAGAGAGGTCTTGTTACTTGTTGTCGAAGCCAAATGCAACCTAGAGGCCGAGATTGTCTGCCATATCGAACCGGGTGTCGAACAACTTGTCTTGGTCATCGTAACCCGGTTTTGTGCTCCGTTGCTCTGTAAACACAAATTCTGGCCTTTGATTCTTATGGTTTTCTTAGTGTAGCTCCATGGTTCGGAACTATTGCACGGACCAAGTGTGACCATTGTCGTGTCATCGAGAGATCGTACTAGGCAGAGTCCGGTTAACGGATGGAAAACCAGATTGTAAGCATCAGTTCGAGGGCCCGGTCCTAGTAAACCAAACCAACACAAAAGTTAATCTTTTCACAAACAAAATGTTGTTATAAATTTTAACAGTTGTCGCTATATATTAATATATGCACCTTGAAGCGGAGATTGAAGAAGAGAGATCATTTGCAAGAAACTCGAATTCCGAACACTAATCCAATCCGAATCCAAAGCACCATAATACTCAACCAGCCCGACCACGCCTTCTCTTAAGTAATAATCTCCGGTAAGGGCCCAAAGCGCCCAGTCTACGTCATTTTCAGCCGCCCAAGCGCTTAAACATCCGAAATAGCGATTATCATTCACGTTTCCTCCTCTTTCATCTATACCGAATTCGCTGAGGAACAACGGGAACCCTTGGTTAAGGAGAAAACCGGCATTGTTTCCTATCCGGTTTAGGACCCGACCGCAGTTGTCGTTAGGGTTATTGGAGGCCCATGAGTTTCCGTCGCTGAAAGAGTACCAATGCATCTCGAAGACGAGTTTTCCGGTGAAGGATAGTTTTACGGATCTCGACCTAACGAAGGAGAGATCGTTGTCGAAGCTGAGACCGGAGAGGATTACAAGTACGTTCTTGTTTGCTGAATGGACTGCTTCTGCTCCTTGTTGCATGTATCTATACGTTCATTAATAAATAAACAAATATTCAATATGTTATAGATATTTGTAATTAAGTTACTTCTTTATGATTAAAATAATGACATAACAAACTTGAAATAAATTATTGATGCGGTAAACTTTATAATTGAAATATATGTATATATAATATATGCGTTATAGGCTAAAAAATAGTGTTACCGTACTTGAACCAATCGTTTACGTTTTGTTTAGGCCCTCTAAGTTCATTCCTTAGACTCATGCCAACGACATTAGAGACACCATCGAATGTCGCCGCCATTTTACTCAAACCGGCGGTCCACGCGGAGGGTTCGAAAAACCGGTCACCGAAGAAACCGTTACCGTCGGTTTTGGCACAGCACCACCCTGGTTTGGTTAGGTGGTTGTCTAATATCACCATCACATCCTTGTTTCCTAATGTAGTAACCACCATCTGCACAAAAGGAAAAAGTAGATTATATCATCGTCATTCACATTTCACTTTCACACTTTTCTATTAATTATAAGATGGAGATTTCGCCATTTCGGTTAAGATTGCTGTTTCTAGCTAGATTTATCACGTGGGTTTTGACCGTTTTCTTGGCATGTGATCTATCCATTATGTTAAATACGAATTAATAGTCTTTTGAGATAAAATGCTAATATCTATAATTGCAAAGTTTGGTGGGATGCTTGATGATAAATGATGTCGGATATGTAACTCAGTAAATGAGACGAAAAGATTTTGATTATAGAAATAGTCCCATTCGTCCTATGTATAAAATTGTACTAATCATCTATGAAATTAAAATTCGGATCAGTATATTGATGTTTCCAAATTCAAGAACCATAGTCGCTTTGTACACTCATCTCTAGACTCTAAGCGAGAATTCCAAAATGATCAGGAGCAAAGAATGATCATGCCCTTCCATAAATAAAATTACCATCTTTTGTGTACGAATATGAATCAGACTCACAAGTAGTACGTTCTTTTATATGTTGAATCAATTGCTATTGAATTTATTGCATTGTCTATACCAATTAAGAACAGAACACGTCCATTAGAATATAATTAGGTTATGTGGACAGAAAAAGAAAAAAGCCAAACAAATGTCACGAGTGTTATGTGTTCGGAAGTTACACATTAACTTCCTCTACCCACTAAAAACAAATTTTAATTAAAAAAATGATTTTTTTTTCCAGCAAATTAAGAGATTGATTATTGACATATTTCAGCACAGGCCTGATTCCTGGATATTATGTTTCTTTTTTTATTCTGAAAAAGGAAAAATTAACTAACACAGTTTTATAACAATTCCCAACCAAACCCCAACTAAATTTGATTATGGATTTTGTGTATGTAAAGTTTCCTTCAAGAGTTGACGTGTTTTTCAGACAGATTGGGTTCTTTCTACAATTTCAATACGTGTAGTAGTTTGATAAGCTGGCAACACTGAAACTTGAACGTCATTATAATTCTATCAATAATTTTTTTAATCGAGCTTTGAAAATTAGTTGAACAGATACGTTTTAATGTTTAAAGATACATTTCCCTACAAGATTAAAACATAAGTCCATCTACCACCCTATATGCTTTGTTAGTTTTACATTTTATAGACTTCATTATCAAGAAACAGATTAAAAACAGCAGAAAATACAGAAATAAGACAATAACACAAAAGCTAACCGTGAAACACTCAATTTTTGTTTTGTTTTGTGGGTGTATGATGAATGTTTAATTTTAGGATTTTAAGGATGCACCCATCTGATGTAAAAAAAAAAGAAATATCAAAGAGAGAAGGATGCACCCTCTTGTTTTACCACATATATATTTTTTTTCATTTGAATGGAGTGTCGTGGTAGAACGGTATTTCATGAAAATGTCTACTTTATATATACAGATCATTACGTTTTTTTCTGTTAATTATCAAAATATGCTATATGTTCACAGGACACATGGAAAAGGATGTATTGATGTACACGTACGTATATCTAACATACGTACGTATATCTAAAATTTGCAATAAAATATTAAATAAAATCTTAGTAAAACCTACACGTTGAGAAAACGCTTTTCGATATTTGCATTAGAATTTAATCTCGAACACACTAATTACTTTGTTAGTTAAATTCAAATGCCAATGTAACTAGAGCAAATTAAATAATAAAACCTCATATTATTTTTTAATTGACACATATTTAGAGTAAAAAGATCGGAGATATCATAAGAATACCTTAAAAGCTTCAATAAGGGAGAGATCAATAATGGAGGGGTTGTTAGTTAGGAAGCCAACAATGTCATTTTTAAGACCAAGGCTTTGAAAAGACTGTCTCACTGTGACATTATTAGCCAATGTCTCATTAGTCATCAAATCCAACGGCCAAGTTAACCTAACACAGTTGAAACCCATTTCCACTATCTTATCGGCCAATGTGTCCACCGGTTGCTTGCTCAGTCCTTCCGCCACGACGGGCTGGAGGTGCGATGGCCAGTTCGCACACGCTAGCTTCACTCGTTCACCGTTCTTGTCGACGATCCAACGGGAGCTTGTGGAGAGAGGATAAGCCATGTTTGGGGTGGTGTGTTGTGCAATGAATGAGAAGAAGAAACAGAAGAATGGGAAGATGCAAAACATGCGTTTTGGCTCTTTTGATGTCATCTCTTTTATGAAGTCTTGTTTCTTTTGTGTGTTGGAGAATCATTTTGACAATCGTCGATCTTATTTATAGATAGATAGAGAGAGGGTTGAGGAGTAAATGTCTCTATCATAAAAAAAATTGTTCTTCCTTTACTATTCATATATCATAAACTATAAGTTATGTTTTAACATTTACTTAGTTGGCGTAACTCCTTTCCGTGTAAATCAACGTATGATATATCTATATTAGTATCAGATTTTTCAACATGAATTTTCTTAGAAGACCTAAAAGGTATATAACTAGTGTCTATACGTCAACTATGAGAAGTATCATAAAACTAAGATTCAGCACATATACCAAGTTCTAAATGTACATGACTAGCTATAACATATACATACTCTCACCAAATATCCTTAACTTAAAAAAGAATTGTCGCTAACTGTCAAAATACAAACATTTGTGTAACGGTTCTGTCTAAATCCTTGCGAGTATCTGGAGATGAAATAGCCGTTTCGAACCGGCCGGCATCAACTTGATCAGTATTTTCACTACCGTCTCTTTGCACATTAAATAAAATCAATATTTAGTAATCATTCCAACAACAATTCTAAGCCGTGTTGATGCTTTTGATAATCAAAAGTTTTGAAACCATATTTTGAATTGCAAGTATATCATTCTTGCGCATACTTTTGAGTAAATTAACATCTAGAGACTATAATGCTTGAGTAAACATTTTTCATTTTCATTTTCAACGTAAATGTTATTTAGTCAACTATGTCGTTGATATATGTGTTTAATGTTTACGTACACAAAACCAAATGCATTTACCAACTATATGAATCCATTTACTTATTTATTTATAAAAATATTTAATGTCATTTATTTATCTGAGCTGTTATACAATTATTTTAGCATTGTACTTGAGTACTTCCTTACTTTGTAAATCCCTTCCCCACTTTCAACGAGATTACTGATGCATTATAAATTCAAACAATGGTTATCTATATCACTATATGTAAATTTAGACAATCTTAGTTGAAAGTAAGATAAATTAATATCTGAACTACTAGTTCTTTGAAGTCGGTAATTTGCAAAAAATCGTCACTATTTGCAAGACATAAGTTAAAATGCAAAAAAGATTCCAGATTATTAAAAAAATTATTCATGGTTTATTTAAAAAAAATAAAATAATAGAAAAAGCAAAAGTGACATGGAAATAATGGACAAAGTCGAACTTTGAATGTAATTTTATTTCCAGGGTTAAATTACTCTCAAGTAAATGTAGTTTCGACAACACTTTTTCACAAGTTAAGAGAGACTTAAAAGCGTTGGAATCGACGACCGTTAGAGTTTAACCTACGTCCAAGGAATTACTCCTTTTGGTGTTTTGTCATAAACACAAGATTTCCTAAACTAATATTTTTGTCTATTCTTTAAAAAAATGAAAATTTTGCTTACCTCAAAGAAAAAGTATTCTCGTTTCTTAAATCACAAATAATCAAATATACATACGTAGATCTCTTGAAGTTTGTATAGTTGTATCAAAAATTTGAATACGGTTTTGTTTCCAACAGCCGCGAATTCGTTTATGTTTTTTCCTTTAATTTCTGATTTAAACCGACCGGTTCTTCGTAACCGCCGGTTTTTTTTTCTTTACTTTACTAAACTTATCGAAACGGCAATGTTTTATGCTCAGGCGTTGATACGACGCTTCGCCCCCTTCGGCTAAACAAAACGAAAGCGTCGAGAGATTGTGGCGGTGGCGCAATAATCTTCCGATTCGGCGAGTTTAAGAAATAAGACTGTACTGTATGGGCACAAGGCATAAGTTCGTCGTCTTCATCGCTCCTACAGACTATCTCTTCTATAATTGCTTCATTTTCTTATATCAGTGAATCACCGATTGTGTAATGTAAGTTCGCTCTTTCAGAACTAAGATGCGAGTGTGTTCTTAATTAGCTCATGAGTGAATGTGTTCATTTGAATTTCTCATATTCGGGGGCCAATTTTGTTTCTGTATTGGATTGATTTCACTGATCTCTCTATTTCAATTTCGGTGGTTTATTTTTTTTTTTTTTGCAGGGGGATTGTTTTGGAGCCTCCTTGTCCCAAGAGCGTCGATGGGATTAGCATTGACCCTGAGCCTAACTGGAATTTCGATAGCTTAGTTTCTGAAATCGAGTCTGTTGAAAAGAAGCTCAATGCCTTTTCAAAGTTTCTACGGCCATTCACTAAGAAAACCTTACGGTGCTTATCTACTCTCTTTTGACTTATGTTTAGCTTGTTCTGGATTTCTCGATTGATTTAGGATTGATAAGAATCTACCTGAGAACTCTTTCCGTTGATTAATTTAGCTGGAGTTTAGAAAGTACTAGAGTGTTTCTGAATGTTCATTGGCTTGTTGAAAAGGACGGGAAGTAGTGGTGGAGGATTTGTAATGCGTGTCTCTGAAGATGAGATGGAGAGTGATGAAGATGAAGATAGTGATGAAGAAGAAGAAGATCATCGTCAAATCTGTACAGCGGGAAAACGTTTCGCCTGTGATGAGCTATACTTGAGGTGAATACCACCAACGCCTCCCTTGCTTGCTGGTTTCAAGAGTAAGAAAGATTTATTGAGCGTTGTTTGATGGTTGTTCATACAGTGATGAAGAATCTGATTCTGATGATGAGTTTGATTGTGAACCTGAGACCTTTTTGATGAATAAGATGGGTCTGGCTGAGAATGCTCTATATGAGGTGATCAATGACCACCAAGCCGAAGTTAAGGTAGGCAGTATTATATATTATATATTACTTTGTGTGTGTGTGTGTGATAGACAGGTACCATATTCTGTTAAATTTCGAATGGTATATTTAACTGATGGAGAATTTGGATCTCTTGGTAACAGGAAGATATTAGGAATCAAGTATCAGTTGTTGAAGCAGAATTAATGAACGAGATTGAAACGTCTCGCGATGCAATAGCCCGGGTTGAAAAGTACAGAGAAACTAGAAAAGAAGTTGAACGGAAACTTGACCTTCAGTATCAGCGAAAAGTGTAAGCTTTTGTTACTTGCAATCTAGTTTCAGGAATACATGTTCTTATCAAATTAGTTAAATTTGCTCTGTTTTTGTTAATGAGTTTCTCTTGTTGCTGTTGTTTTCTAGTGCTGAAGCGCTTGATAATCATCTGACTGCAGTCCAACATGAACATAAAATTAAATCGCAAATAGAAGAAAGAAAAATAAGGAGCGAGGAAGCTCAAGAGGAAGCCAGGAGGAGAGAAAGGGCACATCAAGAAGAGAAAATACGTCAAGAAAAAGCTCGTGCAGAGGCTGAGGTCTGTATTTATCATTTGAACATTATGTTTGTTATCCTTAGCCTACTCAGCTTGATTAACGTCTTTCTCTTTTGTTTCTGTTAGATGCAAGCAAAAATCAGAGCTGAAGAAGCAAAGAAAGAAGCTGAGAGAAAGGCAGCCAAAGAAGCAGCTGAAAAGGAAGTAGCAGATCGCAAAGCTGCTGAACAAAAAGTTGTGGAAGAGAAGGTTGTGACTGAGAGAGTTACTGTCCCTGGGGGTGAGCTAGTTTCTATTGAGTACATAATATTGTTGTTTTTCTATGTTGCCGTGATTGTTCTTTCTTATTGTATTTGTTTTTTTATTAATCATGCTAGGTAAATTAATCCAAGCTGCCGAAAGTGCTTTGACTGCGGAGAAGCACAGATTGAAGAAGCTCGAAGAGTTAGAAGCAATGAACCAATCTCTAAAATTACGTTCTAATGAGGTATCTATCTTCTTTTTTTTATGTGTTATCTGTCGTAATATCGTATCATCCACATGTGATGAAAAGTCATGTATTTTTTCTTATTACTATTTTGTAGGACTTTAGCAGCTTTGAAATGCATATTTCAAGGGTGATAAAGCAAATAAGGGGGACAAAGGAGAATGTAAGGTATGGTTAATGGTTTGTGCCCGTAATCTGTCAATTTTTCTCCCAAACAAGGTTAAGATCATCTGTTACATTCCATAGCAGCTTTGCCCTCCCTTTCCTCTAGTGGTATATGCCAAGCTCTTTTAGCGCTTTAATTTAGGAGCCTTGATCTTGTTTTACTTGTGATCATGTCAATTTTAAGCATTTGATAAGGAGGATGCATATGGATTTGAAGAAGCTTTTGTGCAAGCTTGCCTAGGCGTCCCTTGTGGAGTTTTGTTAATTCTTCCTTCTTTTAACTTTAATTATTTCTGCTTTGGGATTTTGCAGTAACAAAAGCAACGAAATTGTCAAAATATTGAAGGACCCTCGTTGTCCGGTGTCCATCACTATTGCAGCTTTTGCAAAGAAGGTAACTTGTATGTCTTGTTAGTTAAACATTCACCTTTTCATGCTGTATTGTTGGATGCTGATATTGACTCAAGTTGGCTTATCTTCCGCTGGACTCTTGTGATTAAAAAAAATACTGAGACTGATGGCATCAATGTTTTCTTTCAGATTGTCTCCGCTAAAGACCCTTTTGCAGGCAGCTACGTAATTGTTTATGTCACCTCCCAGGTACAATACACAATCCACTTTTGATTTCAATATTTTTACGGTGGATTTTTTTGTTGGTTAAAACTCTTCCTGCTGTCACTGAATATCATCTACCATTGATGCACACACAGGTCCCACAAGCTATGGATATCCTTCTAGCTGAATTCCACAAAGCTTGCATTTACACAGTCCCGAAGCATATTCTTAACTCACAGGTAACTAATCTTCTTTTATAATTTACTTTGACAAAAATTGTGAAAACCCTTTGCTTTTCTTAATAATTTCTCTGTAAAAACTTCAGTCAGCTTTGGAATCAGACGCATATCAACGCCTAGATTCCACAATGAGACTCTACGGTGCTCTTGTCCAGGTGTTTGCCTCTTTTTATTCAACTATCTCCTGAAATGTGAATCTTCTTCCATAGTCCGTTTCTTAGCAGCAATGTGAATCTTCTTCTTCTAATGGTTGTGTAATTACATTACAGACCGATATTCGCGATCGCAATGGTACTAACATTAACATTCATGGGGTCGAGCACGGATGGGCTTGGTTAGCCCGGTTCCTTAACAAAATCGCAGCCAACAGAGCTACCGCAACAGCCTTAATCGCATTTCTCCAGGTACCGAGAAAGCATCGATTAGAATCACCGATTCTGAATAATACAAAAAATGGTCTTTAAATCATAACTCTGGTCTCTGTTTTGTGTGTGTATATGTGCAGACGGCAGGGTTTGGTCTTCACCAGAGATACAAATCTCAATTCGTGAAAGTTTTGAGCGTTGTCAAAGAGCATTTCTTGGCGAAGTTGAAGGCGAAGAAGGACACGTCGGATCTACAAAAGATCATGCTCGATATCGCGACGTACGTAGATGACAGGATGTATCTTACCGAACCTGAAGGAAGAGCTCTGAAGGCGAATCTTTTGTCGAAATCGGCGGAGTTTACTGCTGAAGTAAACCAGCAGAGCTACAACAATCAACATTACCAGAGGAATTATTACAGAAACTATTAGTGATTGATTGATGTATCTTTACACTGTTTGTAACAATTGATCACAATGTCACACCAATATTTGAAACATCAAAGACAAGATTCTGAGGAAAGGAAACTTTTTTTTTTTTGGCTTCATTTTACATTCAGTGATGAAAAACTGGAACAAGTTCTAGAGTTTCTTTCTTGCTGAGAGTGATGAATCCAGTTTCATCCGTGTCGAAGCAGATTCAGAGAGTTTCTTGACGAGCAAGTCATTCTCTTCCTCTCTGATATAACTGAAGACTGAGTCTTCGTTTTGAAGATTTCGATCAGCGCGAGGTTCCTTGACGTTTCCCATTCTTCACCGTCAGGAGCGAATCTGGTTTCTTTGAAGTGGTAAGAGAAGATTCGAGAACCGACAGTCTCTGGTCGGCTGCAAACTTCGAGATCTTCCTCTGCTGCTTCTTTCGATGAGATCACGACCACGGAGAATGATCCAAAACCAAAAGGGATAAGCATCACTGGCCCGTACTTTTGAGAAAGATCTTGAAAACGTCTATGAAGTTGAAACGTTCCGTTGAAGATTCCGCTCATGGGAAGCTTCAGTTTCAAAGGTTTGAAAATTTCGAAATATATTAAAGGAACTAAGCAAATGAGAAAGAGACAGAGTTAACAGAGGAAGATTGTCATTGTTCGATGCTCTGTTTTTTTCTTTGTGTTTGTCGGATAGAAGCAGAGTTTGTAAAATGTCTTTTTATAATACAAAAATTAGCGGGGTGGTCTTTTTCAAATCAAAGTTAATGATATTACACAAAGTCGTCGCTTTTTTGGTCTTTTTAAAACTCAAGAAATACATCTGTAAAAATAATTAATAAGACAAATACGAAAAAAAAAAATCAATAAGACAAATAATCATCAAGAAAAGAACATTAAAATTTGAGAAATGCTTGTGTTTTCTTTCTCAGTTCTTTTTTTGAGAAATAAATTATTTTATTGGGCACGTATGACTTAGAGCATCTCCAACTCCATCCATAAAATCCTCTTAAAGTTTTTAAACAAAAAAAAAATATAAATTTTTAAATCACAACAAAATTTAAATCAATCATAAATTGACACACATTAAATAAGTTTCTTAAATCTTTAAAATTTTTAATTTTTAATTATTTTTTCTCTCTTATTTTTTATTATTTTATTAATTTTTTTATTTAAAAACTTGGGTTAAATACTCCAATGGAGATGGTAGATAGATAAGGGATTTTGACTTTTTTGTTATAATAATTTATTTTGTCTTTATCATAAACTATAGATTCTAACATCCCTTTTAGTATTTTAAAGTTTCGGTAGATTAACATCTCCATAGATTTTGTTAGAGCGAAAACCCATATTGCTCACCAAAATTTTGTGAAAATTACTCTGTGGATGGAGATTAAAGAGTGTTTGATCATGGAATTAGCGCTTGTAACAGAGAGGTATTTGGTATCAGACCAAAATGAAAAAAAAAACAAATAAAACCTTTGTGTTTAAGCTGAGATTAAAAGATATATATATGATCTTAACATAATAAATGAAAAGTAATAATAAGCTGAGATAAGATATCGTCATTTTCAGTAATGAAGAAGTGGAACAAGCTCAAGAGTTGCTTTCTTGCTGATAATGATCGATCCAGTTTCTTCCAAGTCGATGTCTTCCAGAGTCTTTCCTTGAGGCAATCCCCAATCAAAGAAGTAGAGCAAATTCAACAAACCCAATTCCACGGTGGCGATCCCCATTGACATCCCAGGACAGATTCTCCGGCCAGAACCAAACGGTAAAAGCTCAAAGTTAAGTCCCCTGCAATCTATTGAACTTTCGAGAAACCTGTCTGGGTTAAACTCATCTGGATTTTTCCATAGTTTCGGATCGCGTGCGATCGAGTAAATGTTAATCATCATCTGTGTTTTTGCTGGAATATCGTAGCCTTGGATCTTGACTTGAGACAATGTCTCTCTTGGAAGCAAAAGTGGAGCTGCTGGGTGTAACCTAAATGTCTCCTTGACCACGAGCTTGAAGTAGTTAAGCTTGTTTAGATCATCTTCTGTGATCCTCTCCTTCTTGTCTCCGAGTGTTGTCCGGATCTCTTCTTGCACTTTCTCCATCACTCTCGGGTTTCTGATCAGCTCTGTCATCGCCCATATCAATGTGATAACACTTGTGTTTACTCCTGCAAGAAATATGTCCTGACACAAACACACATATTTTTTACAATTACTTACTTAGCCTCTGTGGAATTCAGATGATAAGATTCAAGAAGAAGATTGTTACCGAGATGATTCCTTTGAAATGATCTGTGGTGAGTTTGAAAGAGTCTCCATCTTTCTCTTGCTTCTTCATCACGTCAACCATCACATCAACGATATCAGGGCTCTCTGATACTCTTCTTCCAGGTTTAAGATGATCATCAAGAATGTTCTGGAAGAAAGTGTCCAGCTCCGAGAAAACATTGTTCAGTGTCTTGTTCTGGCCGGAGATACGGTCGATAAGCCAACCCACTTTAGGGAAGAAATCAGAGAAGGCAATACTATCGACGAGCAGCTCAAACTTGTGAACAAGATCCGCAACGTTGTGCTCGTCGACGAACTCACACTTGTGGATGTCTATCCCGAACGCGAGCCTACAGACGATACTCGCGACGAGCGTGAAAAGGGTCTTCTTCAGATTCACCGGAGATTGACTCAGAGCCGATTCTGTTAGTTTCTTGACCAACAAGTCATTCTCTTCTTCTCTGATGTATCTGAAAGACTGAAACTTTTTTATATTCAGGAGCTCAACAACAACGAGCTTTCTTAACGCTTTCCATTCCTCACCGTAAGGTGCGAATCCGACGTCTTTGAAGTTGTAAGAGATCATTCTTGTCGCGACCGTCTCTGGTCGGCTGCAGCATTCAAGATCTTGGGTCTTGAGAGCTTCCTCTGCTGCTTCTTTTGATGAGATCACGACCAAGGGGACGAATCCTAAACGGAGATGAATCACCGGTCCGAAGGTTTGAGAGAGGTTTCGGAAACATGTGTGAGGCAATCCTTGGAGGTTGTGTAAATTTCCGATGATTGGAAGCGTCTTGGGGCCTGGAGGAAGGTTTCCTTTTGAGGGTTTGAGCTTTTTTGAGAAGATTGATAGGGAAATCAAGAAAATAGGTAAAAGACAGAGGAAACCGAGAAAGATTGACATTGTTTGCTGCTCTGTTTTTTTCTTTCTTTTTGGTCTTTTCTCTCTTATGTGTTCCGGATGAAGAACATAGTTAAGATAAAACGAAATATATATATATATATATAGACGGTGATTTTTTTATTTATACAGTATGAAACTACTTGGATTTGTTTATATCATTAGATGCATCGGAATGCGTGTTTTTAAAAAAGAAAATTAATCGTTTGATGTTTTCAAGCACACCTCTTGCTTAAATCAAGGGTCATTACCGGTTGTAATCCACAGTATTAGTCACTGTTTAAGACAAAATATTCTAAATTCTTATTAGTGATTGTAATCCAATCCCCTAATCATTGGCAGAGGATAAAATATGCAATTTAGAATACACACATCATGTATTACAAGAAATCTAGAATGTTTACCATTTGGTTTTCTACAAAATTTGACATTTTTATAGTTGACTTTACCCCTCTGCCTCATTACCTTATATAGTTATATATATTTCTTTTGGATTTATTAAAGGGAGTGTTTCAAGAATATTATTTCCATTAAAAAGGGTCAAATGGCACTAAAAAAATACAAAATCCATATTTGCTTTGAATCATTCAACCACAAAAGTGATTCTGGCAATCAAGGAGGTGGGTTGTCGGTGGGATGATGATTAACTTTTTGGCTCGATCTGTAACCGATGATGAGCAGACAAGAATTTTGTCAGCCCTTTCTTCTCTCTTTATTGGCTCAGTATTTTTTTGAGTGACATGCATCGCAGAAACGTATGTGTGACATGGCATGTGTGACATGCACAGCTTTTCCAAAAAAAAAAATATATATGTGACATGGCATGTGAGCTGGGAAGCTCATAGAAGGTGGGATATGAGGTGGCGAACTGAAAATGAGAAACGCCTCTCACGGAAAAGACTATAGAAATATTTTTCTGACAAAACTGACCACGTGTCACGATCCGATTAAGTTTTAATTTTTTTTTCTTTTAAATCAATTTTTTATAGCTTCAATGCGTTTCTGGACGCACGTAACAAATTGTGACACACCAACAATTTTAGATGACACATTTATAAGTATATCTTCGAAGCTGATGTTATAGAAATACTAGGCCACATAGTCTGACAGTCAGCAAACAACTTCTTATCTTCTTCATTTTTTCTTAATTTAGTTGACTGTTGTAAAGTTGACTTTATTTTACTTCTTTATACACTGACTTAACTTGTGTATTTGTCTTTCGCAGTTGACTTTTGTACCTCTCATTTTTCCTCGATAGTTCTTCCTAATCGGTTATTTTGGATTATAGGTTTTTTCGGTTTAGAGAAACTTGGTCGTAACAAGAATCAAAATTATTTCGGTTTAGTCTGGTTTGATAAATGACATTTTTAAACCACAGTAACATTTTGCTAGGTTTCCCAAATATATAATCTTGACAAAACACAAAGATCTAAAAATTCAAAATTAAGAAGCTTAGTACCAATACATTATTTCTTGACCGACTATTTGTTACAATCAGTTATGAAGAAGTGGAACAAGCTCAAGAGTAACTTTCTTGCCGATGACGATAGCACCAGCTTCTTCCATATCAATGTCCTTCACAGTCTTCCCTTGAGGCAAACCCCAATCAAAGAAGTAGAGCAAGTTCAAGAAACCCAACTCCACGGTGGCAATCCCCATTGACATCCCCGGACAGATTCTCCGGCCAGAACCAAACGGTAACAGCTCAAAGTTAACTCCCCTGTAATCTACCGAACTCTCAAGAAACCTATCAGGGTTAAACTCATCTGGATTTGTCCATAGCTCTGGATCGCGTGCGATGGCGTAAACGTTGATCATGATCTGCGTTTTGGTGGGAACATCATAGCCTTGGATCTTGATGTCAGACATTGTCTCTCTTGGAAGCAAAAGTGGAGCAGCTGGATGTAACCTGAACAATTCTTTCACCATGAGCTTAAAGTAGTGAAGCTTGCTAAGATCTTCTTCTGTGATTCTCTCCTTCTTGTCCCCAAGAGTTGTCCTAATCTCGTCTTGCACTTTCTTCATCACTCTAGGGTTTCGAATCATCTCCGTCATTCCCCATATCAAGGTCATGGCGCTTGTGTTCACTCCTGCAAGAAATATGTCCTAAATACAACACAGATCTCGTTAGAAAAGTTTAGGCCACAGCAGATCAATTTGCATGCAGATCTGAAAGATTTAAGATTACCGAGATGATTCCTTTGAGATGATCCGTTGTGAGTTTGAAAGAGTCTCCATCTCTCTCTTGCTTCTTCATCATATCGATCATCACATCGACTACATCTGGATTCTCAAGTTTTATTCTTTCAGGTCTTAGATGATCATCGATGATATTTTGGAAGAAAGTGTCGAGCTCCGAGAAAACATTGTTCAGTCTCTGGTTCTGTCCCGAGATCCGGTCAACGAGCCAACCGATTCCTCCAGGGAAGAAATCAGAGAAGGCAGAGCTCGCAAGAACCAACTCAGCCTTTTGAACAAGCTCTGCGATACTGTGCTCGTCGATGAACTCGCACTCGTGGAGATTTAGCCCGAACCCGACCCTACAGACGATGCTCGCGACTAATGTGAAAAGGGTCTTCTTCAGATTCACTGGGGATCGTCGTGTGGAAGCATGTTCGGAGAGTTTCTTGACCAACAAGTCATTCTCTTCCTCTCTGATATACCTAAAAGATTGATTTTTTTTCATGCTGAAGAGCTCTACCACGGAGAGCTTCCGCATCGCTCTCCATTCTTCGCCGTAAGGTGCGAATCCGATGGATTTGAAGTTGTAAGAGACCGTTCTGCCAGAAACTGTCTCTGGTCGGCTACAACACTCGAGATCTTGTGTCTTGAGGACTTCCTCGGCTGCTTCTTTCGATGTGATCACAACCATCGGCACGAACCCGAACCGGAGAAGCATCACTGGTCCGTGTTTTTGGGAAAGATTTCGGAGGCATAAGTGAAGCATTCCTTGGATGTCTTGTAAGTTCCCGATGATCGGAAGCGTCTTTGGTCCCGGAGGAAGCTTCCATTTTTTCGAAGGTTCGAGAGTTTTCAAGAAGATTAAGAAAAAGGGTAAGAGAAAAATGAGGCAGAGGAAGATTGACATTTTTTCTTTATTTCTTCTGTATTTTGGAGTGAAGAACATAGTTTACAAATTCGAGTTATATAGACAACTGAATTCACGGAATTGCTAATTAATGATAACTTGTCTTTTTCTCTGAATCAGAAAACGTGTTTCCATCGCTCGATTTAACTCATTGGTTGATTTTCGATAATAATCCAAACAAGATGAGTAAAATAAAATGATGATGTAGACCAATTTATTATAAAATAATTTGGTCTCTTTTGTTGTAGTAGTGGATGTATAATAAATTGGTCTCCATCATCTATCAACATAAATGTAACTGATGGCTCCAGCCTCCATCTTACTATTGTATTGATTTTAATTTTTCTTAATTATTTTGTTTAATCATTTTAAGTTTGATTTGATTTGATTTAAAGATTCAAATGATATCCCCAATTTAAACGTACCATATACCTTCATTGCCGCAACTATAATGCATCAATCTTAAAAATTTAATAATAAGATTTTAGCTAATTATTTTTTCGAAGTGTTACGTAATTAATATTTTCTTCTGGTCAACCGAAGTGTTATTTATTTTTAGGTTACCGGCCGTTTCATTATCAACGATCAGTATTAGTTATAATTTATTTATTAGTTCACCGAAGTGTTATTTATTTATTTTTCTACTATTATCCTTAGTAAAATTTAGAATTTGATAATCAGAGTTTGCATAAATAGGTTATTCTCATTTTTGAAAAATGTGCACTAGATTTTATTAAAGTTGATTTAACACCTTACCACTACGTACCCATTTCTATTTCATAAAATAAAATAAAAATACAGGAAAACGACCTTTCCCACGGGCCAAACCTTCTAGATGATTTATTTTTTATTATTTTTTTTAAAACAAAATCTTAGTATGCATCTGTATCATTTTTTTTTTAAAGTAACATGCAATACATTAGACAACCTTGCTGTTTTCATTGATTCGGTAGATAACTTTAACATTTCTTTTCAATAAGTTAAAGATATATATATATATATATATATATATATATATATATATATATATAAATAAGAACGTGAAAAAGTAACTTATTGAAAACGTAACATGCAACCATGCATGAACGTGAATAACAGAAGAATAATCATAGAGGTCTAGAGAGTCTCTAGACTCTACTATTCTTAATACTTAAAAGATGCGTCTGATGAAAAATCAAGCTTCACGTAATCAATAACCAAAAAAAAAAAAGATGTTGCAAACAATAAAAATAAAAATCTATAAGACTTTCAGTGGCGACGAACTTGAACGAACTCAAGAGCATCTTTATCTCCGGCGATGACCTCTTCACCTTCTTCCTTCTCTGGCAATCCCCAGTCAAAGAAGTAAAGTAAATTCAACAACCCCAATTCAACAATGGCGATCCCCATCGCCATCCCCGGACAGATTCTCCGGCCAGAACCAAATGGTATAAACTCAAAGTTTAGACCTTTGTAATCTATGGAGCTGTCTACAAACCTCTCAGGATTAAACTCATCCGGGTTTGTCCAGTGTTTTGGATCACGTGCAATCGCATAAGCGTTGATAAAGATCTGGGTTTTGGCGGGAATATCATAGCCTTGGATCTTGACGTGAGACAATGTCTCTCTTGGTAACAAAAACGGAGCTGCTGGGTGTAACCTTAATGTCTCCTTAACCATTAGCTTGAAGTAATGGAGTTTGGTGAGATCTTGTTCTGTGATTCTCTCTTTCTTGTCCCCAAGTGTTGTTCGGATCTCGTCTTGCACTTTCTTCATCACTCTCGGGTTTTTGATCAGCTCGGTCATTGCCCATATCATTACGAAGCTGCTTGTGTTTACTCCTGCTATAAATAGGCCCTGCTATAACAGAGATGTGTTACAATCGAACTAAACCTAAAAAAAAAAAAAAGTTGATTTGTAACATGAATTTCGCACTCCATCTGGATCATAATATAAGATATTAAGATGTTTAAGGAGTTTTGTTTTGTTTCATTTTATAAGATGTTCTACAAGTTTTTATGCAGACTTTAATGTTATTTGATAATTTTGACTCTTTAAATTCTTTAATTCTTGTTTATCCAAAAAAAAAAATCTTTAAATTTAAGTCTAATTGGTTACTTGTAGTAGAAACAACTAATATTTTCGTATAATCAATCAATAAACGAAATGCGTTTGTCGAAACTGAGAAAACCAATCCAAAACCGAATTTGCTGAAAAAGCTTAGTCAAAACTTGTAATGGAAGATGAGCCTACACACTAACAACCTAAGGGTCAAAAACATTACCGATATCATTGCTTTGAGATTATCTGTGGTGAGCTTGAAAGAGTCTCCATCTTCGTCTTGCTTACTCATCATATCGATCATCACGTCGATAATGTCAGAGCTCTCTTGTTCTCTTCTTTCAGGCTGAAGATGATCATCGAGAACATTTTTGTTGAAAGTGTTGATTTCCGAGAAAACATTCTCCAATCTCTTGCTCTGACCGGAGATCCAATCTACGAATCTTCCGATTCTTCCAGGAAAGGAATCAGAGAACAGATGAGTCTTCTCGATTAACGTAACTGCGTCCGCAAGATCCGCGATGCTATCTTCATCGATGAACTCGCACTCATGGAGATTTATCCCAAACACAGTCCTACACACAATACTCGCGACTAATGTGTAAAGGGTTTTCTTTAGATTCACCGGAGATCGTGTCGGAGAAGATTCGGTGAGTTTCTTGACCAGAAAGTCACTCTCTTCCTCTCTGATATACCTGAAAGACTGAATCTTTTTCGCGTTGAAGAGCTCGACCACCGAGATCTTTCGCAACGCCTTCCATTCCTCACCGTAAGGCGTGAATCCCACGTCTTTGCAGTTGTAGGAGATCATTCGGATCCCGGCTGTCTGTGGTCGGCTGCAACATTCAAGATCGTTGATCTTGAGCACTTCTTCTGCTGCTTCTTTCGATGTGATGATCACCCTCGGCACGAATCCGAACCAAAGAAGCATCACTGGTCCGTAACTTTGGGAAAGATTCTGAAGACATAAAGGAAGGGCTCCTTCGAGGTTGTGTAAGTTTCCGGTGATCGGACGCGTCTTTGGTCCCGGAGGAAGCTTCCATTTCGAAGGTTTGAGATTTTTCAACAAGATTAAGAAAAGAGGTAAGAGGAAGATGAAACAGAGGAAGATTGACATTTTATTGCCCTGTATTTTGTTTTTTGTTTTTTTTTTTGTCTTTCTTCTTTGGGTTTTGTGTTTTAGTTGAAGTGCTTGACTACTGATTTATAGTATATAGTTACTAGTATGTGATTAGTAATCTCTCTATTTGAATTAAACAAAACATGGGTGTATTTTTCTAATATTCATCTTGACATATTTTCTAAAAGGCAACTGATATGCTCCGCATTTGCATGCATTTAACATATTGATTTACTCATGTTTGTGTATAATCGAGTCTCATTTCATTGCACTTAGTGTGGATTTTATCCACTTAGGAGCATTTAGTTCTTAGGAAAGCATTTCGCATATCCATTGCATTTGGAGTATGTTTCGCAGGTTAAAGGAGCCTTAAGAAGCTCAGACGATGGGACGTGGTGACCGGAGACAGATGGGAAGCAGATCGGAGCTAAGGTGCTTTCAAGGAGAGGAGCAAAACAGAGGACTTGGGCAGCAGAAATAGAGGACTTGAGGAGCCAGCCCAAGACCCGAAGGACAAGAAAGTCAAGGCACGCGGCGTTGACCAAGGGGCCCCTTCCCCACTTACTATATAAACTCTTAAGACCTAGTTTTAGGCATCGGATCTTAGGTTATCTTTAATTTCATCATTGTAAACCGACTTCTCTCTCTCTAAGAACAAAAACATCTTTGTTTCAAGAAGATCTTTGTTGAATCTTTCAAGTTTAAGAAGTAATTAAGTTTTTAATCTTGTTTCAGCTTGATTGAATCCTTTTTCTTCTTCTTTGCTTGCGGTTTTGGCATGAGTAGTGAGTAGTCTTCCTTGAGGTTTCAAGGGTGAGTTAGGGAAAGGTTTAGCTTTTGTTCTTGTGGTTTTTCTTCCTTTATGCTTGCTCAGTTCGTTTTCTACACTAGGGGTCTCAATACCTTAGCTCTTATCCGATCAATAAGAGTCAAGCATATAGACCTTCCTCACCCAGAAGGTGCTTGCGAAAATGTCTAAGAGAATTAGTGTAGAGAGAAATGTTCCCAACCCAAGGTATTGGTTGCTTAGGGTGTTTCTTATGTGATTAAAGGCTAGGACTTGATAAAGCTTGCTGCCTTAAGTTCACCAGCGGGAGTTGGCTTTGGGCTTATCTCAGCAAAGCGACTTGACCACGGAAGTGGCTAGTTTACCATCAGCCTTGCATAAAATGTTAATTTTGCTTGCTCTGGGATAAATCCCTTGAACAGAAGCGACCTTGACCGAGGATACTCACCCAAGACGCCTCTTTTATCATATTAACCTTCAAAGTTTGCATCTTTACACATCCATTTAGCTTTACAATCATCAAAGTTCTTATCTTTAGTCTCTCTATACATTAAAAACCCGATTTCACTTGAAGCTTAGCTTCTCTTTGCATTCCTTTCGCTCAAACTTCCATTTGGTTCGATATCTCAAGTACTACAACGGTCAAAATAGTGGGCTTGAGTAGTTGACACACGCAAAAGCCTGTTATCAGCAACTATTGATTCTTGATACAGATTATTAGTCGTTGTCGATGACGATTGTGATCCAAAGTGAACGATTAAAACAAAACAACCTCATAACCTAACATTATTTCTTTACTAATGGTGACCAATTACATTTCACTGGTATTATATAGGTTGATGTAAAAAGTTGAATGATTAAGGCGTTCGGTGGGATTAGACTTATGCAAATTTTTATATCTTAAATAAAAATTTCCACGAGTAAATGAATAAACAAACAAATAATGACAAAATTATTATTAAGAGATTTTTAGATTTACTCGTAAATTGGATTCATATAGAGTTGCTTTAGTTTAAAAAGTTGAATGATTGAGTGTGTTAGTTGCTTTATTTTATTGCCCTGTTTTTTTTTTTTCTTCTTTGGTTTTGTGCTTTAGTTGAAGAGCTTAAGAGCATGATTATTGGTGCATACCTTAATTGTCTCTTAGTATTATTATAACAATAAACATAAGTTAAGAAACATTGTTAAGAGACGTTCGTTTTTGCATCAATTATTGGTAAAGTTTCTTAGGTGTTCTTAATTTTTTTTTTTTTTTTTTTTTTTGTGAATTAAATTTATTTATATATAAATACATTACATATTTTATATTGACTGAAAATTAAACTTAAAACATGTTTTGAATATATATGTATGAACCGAAAGCAAAGTTAATCTTATAAAACATTCGTAGTACATTAAACATTAAGCTAAGAACACAAGAACCACAAACCAACTACAACAGTCAAAGTCCCAACCATTTGAAGAGAAAAGTTAAACTTGCCGAAAGAGACATGATTTGAAGAGAAAAGTTAAACCATTTCAGAAAAATGTTCCAGCTAACACAATCAATGCAAGCATTTACTGTAAGCTAACAGGTGACAACTAACACAAACACTAACTAGACAAATATCTATAATCAAGTAAACAAACAAAAGCAGTAAAAAGAAAAAGAAAAAAAAAAGTGAAGATGAGAGACTCATCTCTTAAAGCTTTGTCACGATCACCACCATCGATATAGAACTTTCCAGCAACAACATAAGCTTTGTCTCGTTGCCTCTCCATGTCTCGTTGCCTCTCCATGTCTCGTTGCTCATCCCCTGCAAACACAAATCACATCATATTCCATGGCTATTAAATGAGAAAAGAGTGTGAAGAAGAAACATGCAATTGAAGCTGTGAAGAAGAAGAAACATTTTTGTTTGCATTTCACTTAACTTTCACTATCTGCAAAGAACTCATACCCATCCTCTACAACCTGCAAGAACATGTATCGGTTTCTTGAGAAGCCGATTCGATTTCCAAAACATATGTGCATATATACAATACAATGTACTAACTAAACCTGGTGGGCACGACAGACTTTGTCAGGTCCAAAAGTGTAGGAGACGCCACGATCATTCATCCCCCAGCCCTTGACATCTTTACTAGGATCAGACCAAAGAGGTCACAGAGCAAACCAGAGTCTGGAGGGAAGCCTCCGTACTCGAAAAGTCTCAATAAATCTGAGTATTGGCCGTGTATATCACCTGAAACACACACACATATGACAAAGACACATCAACATATGTTGGGTATTGATGTCTCTGTATTTTGCATGCATTTAGGAGCACATTCCATCTAGTTTCGCCCCCATATTAGCTCATATCTTTAGCATTTTAGTGTAAATCTCTTGCATTGTACAAACACATGGCATTTAGGACTTGCATTGCATTAGTTGTGCATTTGGGAATTGTACCAGGTGTTTTGGAGCTGAAAAGGGGGAGAAATGGAGTGAAGATGAAGAGGGAGTAAAGTCTGGGCGCAAACAGGATGAGAAACAGGATGAGCAAACAGGATGCGAAACAGGTTGAGAACCTGTTTGCCGACGGAAAGCTGAGCATTGACCAAAAGAAGGGAGTTGACCCGCGTTTTACCTGATCTGTTTTGAGCTGTGCGAATTGGGAAGGAAGAAGGGTCAACTTAAATGAGTTGACTGAGGTTTCCCTTTGTACCTGACTATAAAAGCCCTTAAACCTAATTTCTTTGCATCTTATCTTGTAATCTCTTGGAGAAAATAGATCTAAACTTTCCTCTTTGAGAATTTTCTTTGTATTTACATTTTGCTTTGGATTTCTAATCAAGTTTAGTCATTTCATCTTGCGTTCTTCTTGTCTTATTTAGTTTCACGCTTTCCTCTCTTTCTATCTATGATTAGGACCCTTTCCTCTCTAGGATTTGGTGTTCTTGTTATGGGTAGTGAGTAAATCATCTTGGGTCTTGAGGGATGAGATAGATTAGAAGAAATTGGGGTTTGATTGAGTGTCTAGAGGGTTTTAATCCTTCCATAAGGTCCTTCTTTGCTGGTTTTGCTTAAGGCTAGACCTTCTTTGATCACTTAGATCTAGATCCAAGGCTTTTCTCACCACGGGAGTGGGTGAAAAGCTGGACCGACCAGCAAAGAGATGAGCTTGTCCTTCACACGGGAGTGGTTGTTTGGAGAGCTCATCGGACTAAGGGAGTTGGCGTTTAAGGCTGGCTTGCGTAGTCCAGCTAACGGGAGTTAGATCCTTGGGCTGGCGCTAGCTTAGGGGTTCTCACCACGGGAGTGGGCTAACCTTTCTCCTTGAACTCCCTTCCTAGGACTTAGCTCTAGTTGAGTTTCTAGACACTTTATTGACCCCTAAGATCTTGTAATCGATTGTCTCATCCCAAGACTCCCTTTTTATCATCAAAGTTTATATCTTTCATTTAGTTAAACGTTTATTACATATCGCATATTGAATTGCATTCATTCTAGATTGCATTTACGGTTTTTATTGCATTTTCGTTTCTGTTCTAAGTTCTCTTGTTACTTTTGAAATCATTGCTCTTGACTTGATCATTTCTTGCATTCGAAATTGTTTTCAACTAGCTCCATTATGGATTGACTCTCAAGACCACAATGACATGAGTGGGATTGTTAATTGAACACGCAAAAATCCTGTTTCAATTTGGCGCCGTTGCCGGGGTTCTAGTTATGGTGGCCACTTCGCGGTTTTCAAGACGGTTCAGAAGGTGCTCCAGGCTGGGTTTTGGTGGCCAAGTATGTTTAAGGATGCTCATGATCATATCGCCAAGTGTGATGCATGTCAACGGGCAGGGAACATTTCAATGAGGAATGAGATGCCTCAAAACCCAATCATAGTAGTCGAGATATTCGATGTTTGGGGCATTGACTTCGTTGGACCGTTTAACCCTGCTTCTCACGGAAACTTATACATCTTGGTAGCTGTGGATTACGTCTCAAGGTGGGTAGAAGCTATTGCAGCGCCTACCAACGATGCTAAAGTGGTCCTAAAGCTGTTCAACACAATAATCTTTCCGAGGTTCGGTGTACCAAGATGCGTGATAAGCGATGGAGGATCACACTTTGTGAACAAAGTGTTTGAGAACCTTTTGAAGAAGCATGGGGTGAAACACAAAGTAGCCACTCCCTATCACCCACAGACCAGCGGTCAAGTAGAGATTTCAAACAAGCAAATCAAGGCCATACTTCACAAGACAGTTAGCTCGTCTAGAAGAGACTGGTCTTTGAAACTTGATGATGCTTTGTGGGCATATAGGACTGCTTACAAGACCCCTATTGGAAGAACCCCATACTCACTTCTCTACGGTAAGTCATGTCATCTCCCGGTTGAGTTGGAATACAAGGCGCTTTGGGCCATCAAAATGCTCAACATGGATCTCAGAACAGCTCAGGAGAAGCGAGAAACTGACCTGCATGAGTTAGAAGAAATCAGGCTTGATGCTTATGAAAGTTCTCGAATATACAAAGAGAGAACGAAGGCTTTTCATGACAAGCGGATTGTTCCTAAAACCTTCAAGGAAGGGGATGATGTTCTTCTTTACAACTCGAGACTTAAGCTCTTCCCCGGAAAACTTAAGTCACGTTGGTCTGGTCCCTTCAAGGTTAGAGAGGTGTTACCTTATGGAGCCGTGACTTTGTTGAACAAAGAAGGTGGAGATTTCACGGTGAATGGCCAGCGGGTTAAGCCTTATATGGCGGATGTGGTGATTGGAGAGGGGAGTTCAGTCTCTCTCCATGATGTTGATGCTGCTTAACAGGAATGAAGGTCGAGCTTGTGACTTTAAACAAGCCCACTTGGGAGGGAATCCCATGACTATCCTTTTGTATATATTGTTTTAGTTTTGGACCTTTTGCTGTTTTTGCCTTTTGTCTCTGCTGACATGTTCAGGTTTTGGCTGGTATATCAAGTTTGGGAAATGGGAAACCATTGAGCAGAAAAGTTGTTGAAAATCAACCCAAAACGGGTTGATTGTCTGAGAAATTGGCTCAAACGGGTTGTCAAACAGGTTTCCTCCCCTGGATCAACCTGTTTGACAGCCCGCCCAGGTAAGTCAACGCTTCCCTTTGACTTTTGCTGAAACCCTCCTTTTCATTTAGAAAGTTTTTCCTCTTTTCTCCCGTTTTCTTTTCGCCCTGCAGTTTTTCTTTTTTCTTTCAACTCTCTACTCTCTCCATCACTCACAAATCGCTCGATTTCTCTCATTCCCTCACCAAATTCCGTAATTCAAAGCTCAAACTTCTCTAAATCCCCCGATTTCTCGCCTTAGCAACCCCGTTTTTCATTTCTCTCAAGTAGTGCGAGGTAATTCCTTCTTATCTAGAACCGTATCTCTCGCTAAAGCTCTTCAAATGAATTTTGATTGCGAAACGGTATCTTTGCTGCTCTTGGACGGATTTACCTTGTTTACTATTTTGACTCTTTGGTTTATTTGGTTGCATGCCGGATTGTGATGAAATTGTGTTTAAATTCTAAATTGCCGGGTTGAATTTCGAAATATCCTTTGAAGCCGCGCTATGCATTGCTTGTATTTGAGTCGAATTTTGGGACTTCGCCAGAGTTTGAATTGTTTTTGTTCAGCCAACTGTTTCTCTCGTTTGGCTATGAGCTATCCCTTTGAAGAAATTCCGATTGTTTGCTCTCTCGACAGTTTTGCGAAATTACAGCTTGGTCTAAACTCTTCTTAACCGTTTTGTCTCAATAGGTACAATGACCAACACCAGATCAGGGAGACAAGACCCTCCAGAAGACGACAGAGAGAGAGCAAGAAGGGAAAAGAGAGAAGGAAAGCGAAAAGTGGAGTATAGTGCGAAGAGGAAGAAAGGTGTAACAAAGGAGAAATCGCCGGAGTTTGCCGAAACCGTTGAGCAGGATATGGACGAGTCGGTGATTCCCCGGCCTTATGGAGTCCAAGGCCGCATCCGCATCCTCCGAAGAATGAAATTCCTCCCGATGCGCTATCCACACGGAGAAACGCTCAGGGAGCTCGGGATAGAGGAGGATGTGGAAGACATTTTCTTCCAAACTGAGCTTGGGGAGTTCATGAAGCTCGCCTTACCGGCGTACAGGCACCAAGCGATCCAATTCCTCGCGTCCTTGAAGGTGAGGAAACACCCGGCAGCAGCCACATCAGATATTAAGAAAGATGGGCCGGGGTTTATCACCTTTCAGCTCTCCGGAGCCGAACACCGGTTGAGCATCGCCGAGCTAGAGGGGATCTATAAACTGGAGGAAGATGTCGGTTCGGATACTGAGATATGTGTCCCTGGAGCAGAGCTGATAAGCCTATGGGGAATGATTAGCTCGCGGCCTTACCAAACCTCGGCAAACAAAAGTAGTCATATCCGCAACCCAGCCATCCGCTACGCACACAAGGCGATTGCCCATAGCCTCTTTGCACGACACGAGTGTGCCAACGTCACCAAGCAGGAGTTCGAGCTTATCGACATCTCCATTGAACAGAAGTTGCAGACGCTGGACAACGGCGAGGACATGCGTGGCGATCTGAAGAGGGCCAGCAAAGCTTGGGCGATTTTAGACTCCTTCAAGCAATGCATGCGGAATGCGGAGCTTGCGTATGAACAAGGGAAGATCAAAGACTCTTATCTGGCAATTGGGAGCATGATCACTCCAATCCTGCTCGCAACCAACGTACCGCTGCCAGCGCCGACGCACCCGCCTCAGTTCATGGATATCGCCTACCTCAACAAAACCTGGTTTTTGAGGGGAATGCACAATGGGAAGCACGTCTATCGGTTCGAGCACCCTACTTTTGGCGTCTCGAAGATCCTCCTCCCGAACAAGGAGCTCACAAGCCACGACACCAGAGCCGGGATCATTTTCCTTCCCACAGCGCACCAGCTGTTCATGGACGGAGGCGATGCGACAGTGAACGAGGAACAGGGGAACGACGAAGGAGAGCCTTCGGAGAGTCAAGCGAGCGGGCAAGACGACTTCGACTTCATCCCTTACAATGCCAGCGGCAGCGCCCCGGCCATAGTCAAAGCTCATGAGCACATCCGGCTGCTGCGTAAGGGATTCAAGAAGCAGGCCGAGCTAATCAAGAAGCTCACCGAGACAGTCAATGTCCTGAAGGCCAAGCTCTCGTGCACATCGCCGAAAGCAGCTGAGACCGTGGAGCCGGTGTTACGGAGAAGCAGGCGCAAAAGGAGAACTGGCGGATCACCACCCCCGACGTCATTCACTCATCCGATCGACCTCGATGAGACACCCACACCACCCGACAACAGCCCCTGAAAAGGTACAACTCCTTTACCATTGTACATACCGTTTTATTTATCTATTTTCCATATGCATTTCATATTTTATTTTTGTTACATTGATCTCTCTTTCAAGCTTCTATTTGCACAAGGGACCGTGCAATTTAAGTTTGGGGGAGGGGTCAATAGCATTTGACATTGTTTTCTATTTTCTTATTTTCAATTTTGCATCTTTGAGTCTCATATGCATTTCATCTAAGGCATAGAAAACACCAAAAAAATTGAAAAATTTCGAAAAATTGCATTAAACAAAAAGAGGCATCATCTGCATTTACATATTAAGGAATGAGTCTAGATGCATTTCATTTAGTTACTTGCACTTGCATAGGGAGCAATGATAGGCATTTTTCTTAAAAAGTGAAGCTTTTCGAAGAGATTTCAATGTCCCTGTGGTTAATTATCTGGTGCATAGATTGAGTTTGAAGTTAAGTTAGAACCACATTTGGAATGCACTTGATGACATCATGACTTGGTTGAAGCATTGCTTTGAATTGACCTCTCACTTTACTTATCGAAACCTAATTTGGGCATCTTAAATATCATTCTCCTGCATTGAAAGTTTTTGCTCATGGATCTTGTTCCCCTTGACACTCATTTTTCATTTTTCATCCCTCTTTGTGTGTCTGAGTTTGCTTGAAAACCCTCCCTTTGCCGAACCTTTCCTTTAAGCCCAAGACTTTACCGAGTGTAGTGAGGCCTTTTTCCGATTGAGCTAAGCAAAAGGTGTTGAGTCTTGACCGACAGAGTTTGAGCTTCCATGTAGAACTAGCTCACGGTTTTTGAGCTAGAATAGGCTTAGGATTGGGTGTTTGGGAGTTCGTGAAAGGGGGAATGAGTTTTGATTAGATCTTGAGAGGGACGAGAGGTTGGAACGATAAAAAGAAAAGAAAAGAAAGAGGAGAGTGAAAAAGAGTGGTGGCTGTTAGTGAATTTGTCAAAATAGGGCAAGAAAAAAGAAGAAAGAAAGCAAATCAAAGCCTAGAAAAAGAAAAGCCTTAAGCCACAAAGAGTTCAAAAAGTCTAAATCCTCTGTTTTGAAAAGAAAGTTCATCCTCCTTTAAGTCCTAGTTTATAACCCTCTCAAGGTCCAGAAATTATAAAAAGAGTGTTCTTTGGGTTTAATTGAGTTTCGTTCTCTAGTGAAAAAGGGTAGATAGGACCGTTGGGTGTTTTGGATTTCTCGGTTCAGTTTTGGGTAGTTGGAAGTTCGACTTTGTATCATCCTTGGACTTGACTCTTAGCTTTTTGCCCAAGCTCGATCCGTCTTTGAGAGATCCCTGTTCTGAAATTGAGAAAACAACCTTGGAGAAACCACTCTTATCTCCTAAAAAGCCTTGTCCCTAAACCAAATGAGCAAATTCTGAAATGCATGAGTTTATGATTCACGGTTTGTGTTAATTGAATGTCAAAAAGTGAGAGTGATATGAATGCATGTGTTAGGCTAAGTCTGATGTCGTTTCGTTGCTTTTGAATGTGGCTGAAGTTGTTGAAATGGATCAAACTCCTATTGCACTTTATAATTCTGCACATGTTCATTGATCTATCTTCCTCTCGCTTCACTGTTTGGGAATTTTTGAGGTATCCTAAAAAAATATTTGTCTATCAACAACAAACATGTTCATGGCCAATTATATGGCCTTTTAGTTTATTATTTAACGAATGTTAATGTGCATGACTAGATATACAATAATTACGGACAAAGACACATCAACATATGACAAAGACACAACCGTGTATATCATTCTTTCAAGATAAGCTTCTGCAATCAAATGATGCTAAACATCTCTCTCTCACTCTCTCTGTCTTATCCATCTTACATTCCCACATAACTTCAATTCTATTCGTTTCAACCCAAACTATTCACGTTTCCACAAAACTAAAACTAATATCCAAGAAAAATATAGATTAGAAATCTCTTTATTTGAAATTAAAAACACATTGTGTTTTTATAATATTCACCTGGCTATATTTTTTTAAATGGTAACTCTTCATTCAGCTTACTGGTTGTTGTCCATAATGATAATATATCCAAAGTGAACTATTAAAATAAAATATAGCTCATGACATAACATTAGTATCTTAATCCATGGTGACAAATTTCAGTAGAATCAAAGTTCGGTGATGGATTGGCTTTATATAGAGAGTGGCTTGATTTTAAAAGTTCAATGATTTAAAAGGTGTTACTTTGAGTTGGATTTATTTAATATATTCCCACGAGTAAAGGAACAAATGATTTTTCAATATCTCCGGCACCAACCCTTTTCTTGGCAATCAGTATTTTCCCACCAGTCAATCAGTCATGACCAATCTCATGACCTAACTTTAATTAATACTCCATCTTAGTTAGTGGTGACAACAATATTGTATAGACAAATTAAATTACACTGATGAAGACAGACATTAATACATTGATTACATCATGAACTCACTTAAGTTCTACTCTTTCTGTTGTTCCCTTATACAAATGATGACAATCTTGCAAACAATAAAAATAAAGATATGAGAATTTCAGTGGCGAAGAACTTGAACTAGGTCAAGAGCATCTTCATTTCCGGTGATGATCTCTTCACCTCCTTCCTTCTCCGGCAAGCCCCAGTCGAAGAAGTAAAGCAAATTCAACAAACCCAATTCCATAAGGGCGATCGCCGTCGCCATCCCTGGACAGATTCTCCTACCAGATCCAAACGGTATAAGCTCAAAGTTTAGTCCTTTGTAATCTATGGAACTGTCTTCAAACCTGTCCGGGTTAAACTCATCCGGTTTTTCCCAGTATTTTGGATCCCGTGCAATCGCGTAAGCGTTGATAAAGATCTGGGTTTTGGCGGGAATATCATAGCCTTGGATCTTGACGTGAGACAACGTCTCTCTTGGGAGCAAAAACGGTGCTGGTGGATGTAACCTTAAAGTCTCCTTAACCATTAACTTGAAGTAATGGAGTTTGGTGACATCTTCTTCTGTTATTCTTTCTTTCTTGTCCCCAAGTGTTGTCCGGATCTCGTCTTGCACTTTCTTCATCACTCTTGGGCTTCTGATTAGCTCTGTCATTGCCCATATCATTGTGGAGCCACTTGTGCTAACTCCTGCTGTAAATATGCCCTGAGAATATAACATAACAAAAACTATGTTACATAAATTTAATACCAGACAAAACTAAACCAAATTTTATGTAATTAATCAAAGTGAATGAAATAGATTAACATGTCATTTTATCACTATTTCATAATTATAATTTTTTTTTTTTAATCTAAAACTCTTTTTAGACCTAGTTGAGTTTCCAACAACAAAATATTAGTCTACGTACACAACCAACAACAAGGATCCAAAACCTTACCCCAATCATTGCTCTGAGATGATCTGTGGAGAGCTTGAAAGAGTCTCCATCTTCGTCTTGCTTCCCAATCATATCAATCATCACGTCAATAATATCAGAGCTCTCTACCACTCTCCTTCCAGGCTTAAGATGATCATCCAGAATATTCTGGTTGAAAGTGTTGACGTCCGAGAACAAATCCCCCAGTCTCTTCTTCTGACCGGATATCCAATCGACGAATCTTCCCACTCTTCCGGGAAAGGAATCAGAGAACAGAGGAATCGTCTGAATTAGCTCCATCTTATGCATAACATCGGATATGCTGTCTTCATCCATGAACTCGCACTTATGGAGATTTACCCGGAACCCGACCCTACACACAATACTCGCGACTGATGTGAAAATGGCTTTCTTCAGATTCACGGTAGGTCGTCTCGAAGAAGAGTCAGACAGTTTCTTGACCAACAAGTCATTCTCTTCCTCTCTAATATGCCTGAAAGTCTGAATCTTTTTTGCGGTGAAGAGCTCGACCACCGAGATCTTTCGCATCAGCCTCCATTCCTCGCCGTATGGCGCGAATCCGATGTCTTTACAGTTGTAAGAGATCATTCGGATCCCGGCTGTCTCTGGTCGGCTACAACATTGAAGATCGTGGATCTTGAGAACTTCCTCTGCTGCTTCTTTCGATGTGATGATCACCCTCGGCACGAATCCGAACCGAAGAAGCATCACTGGTCCGTACTTTTGGGAAAGCTTCTGAAGACATAAATGAAGGGCTCCTTCGATATTGCGTAAGTTTCCGATGATCGGAAACGCCTTTGGTCCCGGAGGAAGCTTCCATTTTGAAGGTTTGAGATTTTTCAAGAAGATTATGAAAAGGGGTAATAGGAAGATGAAACAGAGGAAGATTGACATTTTCGTTGCCCTGTTTCTTTTTTTTTCTTTTTCTTTCCTCTTTGGGTTTTGTGTTTCAGTTGAAGTGCTTCACTACTGATATATATATATAGTTAATAAGATTTAGATTAGTAATCTCTCTATTTGAATTAAAAAAAGACAAGAGCGTTTTTCTAATATTCATCTTGACATAATATCTAAAGGGCAATCTTTATTTAAGATACAAAAGTGTGTAAAGGGCAATCTTTATTTAAGACAATCGTTGTCGATGACGATTATAATCCAAAGTGAACGATTAAAATAAAGGAAAAATTGGGGAAGTGGGCACTTTCTAAGATGTTAATTGTGAAAAGAGGCACATGCAAGTTTCAAATTGGCAAAAGAGGCAAATTGGAGAGAGAGTAAAATTTAAATACAGAACTAACCCTGGGGAGGAGAGAGAAAGCGAGAAAGGTGGGTGAAAATTTTTTTTTCAGTTTTGTACACATCGGTATCCGGATGAGAGAGGGTGTGTACAGGTGGAAGATAATTGGTGACTAGGCCACCGATTTTTTTTTGCATAGATAAGACGATGAACAGAGATTGGCGCCAATTTTCCCCCAAATTAAACCCTAAAAACAGAAGTATCTAGATTAGGAGAATTAAAGGTGGACGTGATTTTGGGAAACTGAATGCTGCCTTCTTGCGATGTTTCCGAAATCAGAAACTGATGCTGTCCGCGAAGAAGAAGCAGGTAACTGATGTTGTTGTTTACCTGTACACCTCTTGATATCTCGTTTAATTTGTGCGTACTTAATGGCCTATTTAATGCGCAGTTGTAGCGGATGATAATATTATCCTCGTGGCGGGAACGTGGGTACGGCAGCCAAACGGGGTTATGGACTTCAAATTGGACATGTCTAGGATGGGTAGGTCTGTTAATTGCCGAAAAATAGAAGGAATTGATGAATTGAGGGCAAAAGTCAGCGATGCGTACGATGTGGACCGCAAAGTGGTTTCGGTGGAATTAAGTTACTATGTTTTCGGTGAAAAGCATGGAAAAGCTTCTGAACCAACAGAGATGGTGAGCAATCGTGATTACAGAAGCTTTTTGTCTCTGCACAAGGCCGATAAGTCCCGCAACTTGTTTGTGACGTTGAGAGAGATGGTCGGAGAGGAGCTTGCGAGTATGAGACCGAAGCCGAGCGTGAGAGATGGATTATCAATTGAAGAACTTAGTAATGGGTTAGAAGATGATGTAGAGCAAACTACATCAGATCGGATTTTTGGAGAAGGCGAAGATGATGAATTTCTAAGAGCAGTTGATGCAATGGAAGCAAAAGCATTGGTAGCAAAAGGATCGGAAGTAAAAAGGATGGGGATAGGAGGAGATGAGAGTGGATGGAACAAAGAGTACGAGGATGGAATGGGGGCAGACGACGTGCCAGATGTTGAGGAGGGTGACTACGACTACGAGGAAGGCGAGTATGACTGGGACTGGTGGACGGAGTATGTGAGAAACGACGGGGAAGGGGAAGCGGCTGTGAAGAACAGAGGATTAGTAGGCAGTGACGGCGATGATGACTTTGTAGATCAACCAGAAGTGCGTAACTTAGGGAAAGGGATGACCAGGATAGCAGCTGCTGCTGCGCCAAATTTGCGTTTTAGAGAGACATGGAGTTGTAATGATGATGAAGATTTTTGTGAGCATCCACCACTGAGCAGAAAGAGGGAAGAGAGTGGATGGAACAAAGAGTACGAGGATGGAATGGGGTCAGACGACGTGCCAGATGTTGAGGAGGGTGACTACGACTACGAGGAAGGCGAGTATGACTGGGACTGGTGGACGGAGTATGTGAGAAACGACGGGAAAGGGGAAGCGGCTGTGAAGAAAAGAGGATTAGTAGGCAGTGACGGCGATGATGACTTTGTAGATCAACCAGAAGTGCGTAACTTAGGGAAAGGGATAACCAGGATAGCAGCTGCTGCTGCGCCAAATTTGCGTTTTAGAGAGACATGGAGTTGTAATGATGATGAAGATTTTTGTGAGCATCCACCACTGAGCAGAAAGAGGGAAGAGAAATACAGAGGAAATGGGGACGGGGAATTTGTCCTGGAAACGCCTCAAAAACCAAAGGAGTACCCGCATAGTGTCTTTAGTAAACGCGAGGATGACTATTACGGCGACGATTTCATTGATCCGCCTTCTGCTCCTGCATCCGGCGTAGAACTTGGCCCGGCAAATCTGAGTAAAGGAATTGGACTAACCGAAATATATGGTTTCGAAGATGTGGAGCCTATGTTCGACGACATGTGTGATAAGAGCTCGTTAACAATTAACGATTTGGACTTAGCATACGAGGATACAAATATATTCGTAGGCAGGCTGTTCAAACACAAGGTCCATTTCAAGACCACGCTAGCTATATATGCACTTAAGAACGTATTCCGTTTCAGGTACCACAAACATGCGCATAACTATACTGTTGCGAGGTGCATCTCAAAAAAATGCGATTGGAGAATCATGGCGAAGCAAGTTGGTGATTCGCAGACGTACGAGGTCAGAAAGGCAAAATTGGAGCACGTTTGTGACGTAGATGCTAGAGGGTCGTATACAAAACACGCTACAGCGAAAGTTATAGCAGCATTGCTGAGATCGAAATATGAATCGTGTGTTGGACCACGCGCCAGGGATCTTCCGGCGTCAGTACTAAAGGAGCACCGGGTGTTTGCCTCGTATTGGAAGTGTTGGAAAGCGAGAGAACTTGCAATCGCGGATGCACAGGGGACAGAGGAGGATTCGTACAAGTTATTACCGAAGTACATGTATCTTCTGAAGTACGCCAATCCAGGCAGCTTATGCCATCTGCATACGGAGGTGGATGACAAAGGTGCGCGTAGGTTTAAGTTTGCCTTCGTGGCACTTAAAACTTGTATCGATGGATGGAAACATCTTCGCAAAGTCGTGGTAGTGGACGGAACTCATATGTTTGGGAAGTACAGAGGTGCAATACTAACAGCTTCCGGACAGGATGCAAATTTCCAAATATTTCCTATAGCGTTTGCAGTGGTTGACAGCGAGAATGAGGAGTCTTGGCTATGGTTTTTTGAGAAGCTACGAGATATCATTAGCGATGGTTCGGAACTTGCCATGATTTCGGACAGGGCTCCGTCGATAGCTACAGCGAAGGCAGTACACTATCCGCTAGCACATCACGGTTACTGTCTCATACACATTCAGAGGAACGTCAATCAGAAGTTCACCAAACGTAGACAGAAGTACATTGTCGGCGTAGCTGGTGAGGCATACACGAAAGCTAAGTTTAAGAGAGTATACGAGCTGCTGAAGGAAACTGATGTGAAGTGTTGGAAATACATGGAGCGGGTAGACGTTCGACTTTGGGCAAGGGCGTACTTTGAAGGAGATCGATACAACCTGATGTCTAGTAACATAGCTGAATCCTTGAACAAGGCTCTGCTCCCTGCTCGTGGCAGCCCTGTCGTCGCTGTGATAGAATTCATAAGGCACATGCTAAGCAGGTGGTTCGTGAGCAGACGGAAGAAAATAGAGAAGATGAATGGTGAGGATATTCCACCGGCTGTTGATAAAGAGATGTTGAAACAGTTACATCTATCAACTGCTCTCACCGTAAGAGAACTATCTCAGTGGGATTACGAAGTCAGTCTTAATAACATGTCACACCATGTCTCACTAGAGAAGAGGATATGTAGTTGCGGGGAGTTTCAGATGCTCAAAATACCTTGTCGGCACGCCATTGCCGCTGCAACTCGTCGAGGTATGCCGTACAAGTCGTTGGTGGACGATGCACATAAGATGGGTCGGTGGTCAGACACTTTACAGGGTACCATACTCCCCATACCGGATCCAGACGACATCGACATGTCTAGTTACGTAGAGGGCGCGGAAGTTTGCCCCCCGGTGGTGAAAAGACCTCCTGGAAGACCACCGAAAAGAAGGATTGCTTCAATAGGCGAATATGAGGTGAAATTTAATAATGAGAAAAGTTATAATAAGTAGTTAGATGTCTTTTTCAGTAGGCGTATGTACATTCGTTCTGATAGTTTAACTCTTGCCTGCCGATGTCTTATTCAGGTGCCACCAGTTAAAAAGAAGAAACCAAACAAATGCGGGCGATGCGGTAAAAGTGGACATAACCGGTCGACTTGCAAAGAGCCGATGGCGTGAACATAACTATGAATTGACGTGAACCACCTGAAAACAAGAGTGCGACGCTTGTTAGTATTTTCTGTAAGATTAAGTATTTTACTTTTGTGGCGTAAATCTCCCGTACACCAACCAATAGGTGGTGTACGTTTTCTCTTCCCGTACACCAAAAGGGGGTGTACGCATTTTGTTCCCGTACACCAAAAGGGTGTGTACGCATTTTGTTGCCGTACACCAAGAGGGGGTGTACGCATTTTGTTCCCGGGGGGGTGTACGCATTTTGTTCCCGTACACCTCTACGTTGTGTTGTAGTTGTCTTCCCGTACACCCCGAACACTGTAGGGGGTGTACGCGTTGTATTACCGTACACATGTAGCGGTGTTCAGAGATGCTCGGCACCAGTTAAGTACATTAGTATGTAAATTCTGACGACGCAACAAAGTCGTCGGAGATTGTTAGATTATTTTTTAATTATTAAGGAAATGTTATCATGTACGAAATGGGTGAACAGGTGCGTTTTTGGACGGATTAATATTCATAAATGCTTATGAACAGGGTTTGCAAAGGCGAATTAAATTGACTCTATGAGCAACAACGTGTAGTGGACGGTTGGCAGGTATCCATCAAATCCGTTATTTTTTTATCTAAACGGCAATACATATATGTAGCTTATGCTATTTGAAATATACGATGTCACACACTCGTTTTGCAAGTTGAAACATGTAGCACGTGTTACATCGGTGAAAGTAAATGTTCTCATAAATACAAACCGGAAACGTAACAAACTTGTCGGCGGGGTATTGAAAACTTTCCGGAATGGGGTTATACTCCGACGGGGCAAACAACCATAGATCGGCCTCGAACTGGCGACCATAACCCTGTGCCCTCTCATCCTCGAGGCGTAACCCTGTCACGTTAGTGAACAACTGGAACATAACACTTGCCTTACCGTGTTGTCCTAAACATACGCGGAAGATCGCCGCCGCAATTGCTCCGAGAGGATATGTTGGCGCAATTTGGACTAAAAGCGCGAGTCCTTCCTCGTAGCATGCGTAGGTTCCTACAAGGTTTAGGCCCTCAAAGTACAACGCTTGCTGGTTTCCCGCCGATATGCATCTCCTGAATATATTCCGAAACCTCCCGACGTACATTTCGATGGCATCTCGATTATTGTGGAAGACCGGAATGACGTTGCAACTTTTGAGGACAGCATGAGAGAAGACCATCTGCTTACTCCGGCGACCAGCTCGAATGAAAGGGCCTAGATCTTTGATAGACCCTCTTCCGACCAGGTCTATGATCCGAGAGAGGATATCGTCCGGAAGGAATGGAATCATCGACGGGTTTACTTTTTTAGCTACACCAATTGAATACTTAACCACATCCCCTTATATTAGGTTGGAGTGGAAGCTTCATTAATAGAGCAAATGTGTGACGTTTGGTGGTTGGGGAGACTAGCTAACATAAATGGTAACCCCAAGTAGACCGTAAACACAACATCGCGCGAAATGGCTCTAACGGAGCTGAACAGTTACGGCCCAGTAGCCCAGCCCATTAGGGTTGCCACCAAAATCCCCCAAAATCTAGGGTTTGCAAACATCCCTGCAGACGGAGACGAATCAGAGGCTCTAGTTGCAGATCCCCTCGACTGCTACTCCAATGCCTTGATTATATACTCTCCCCGGGAATTGACTTGGCTATTCGACTTATTTGTTTAACTCGCATTTTTCGTGATTGAAGCGCTTTTACGGAAAACTACGATGTCAGATGGATACGATCCCGACCACTACGAAACCAAGAAGAACAGGGCGCATATCGAAAGGGTTATGTTGATGCGAGAATGCGGCGTTGGATTAATGCCCTATTGTCCATGCGGCGACGCTCTGAAGGAGCAATTCTATGAAGGAGAGAAATACTGGATGTGCGACAAATACAAGGTTTGAAATCGTACTTACCCTCAGTCACGCTTACAACTCACTTACTGCATTCCGACTAACTGTCTGCCTTCTTCTTCAATTTTCTCACTCACAACTCAGATCGACAGCTTCCTCCATTACCGTGTTCGGTGGGAAACTGCCGTTACAGAGGATATCGAAAGGCTGAAGGAGATGAACGAAGAGCAGGACAAAGCACTGAGGGAGTTGCGCTTTGAGCTTGAGCAGACGAAGAGGGAGATGCGAGCAGATAAAGAGGCAAAGAACAAAGAGGTCGAAGAAGTGTACGATTTAGTTAGGCAAATGGCATGCGGTTGCGAGGGGTGCAAGCAAAATGTCGAAAATGCTTCGCATAAGAATATGTAAGTTTACGATTCTGGCATCTTAATTGACCAACTACTTTGGTCGGCATGTTATGTTATGTTTATGTTGATGAACCTTATTATCGGTACGTCGTCCAGATAAACTTATTTTGTGGATGTTATGGGATTTAGTGGTTGCATAATATAATGGTTGTTCCCCTTATATGCTACATTGACGGCTAAATAATCATTAGAATAGGTAAAAGTTGACATACTATACGACTTCGCAATCAAACATAAGAACAAAAGTCTCGACAAAGCAGAAAAGTTTACGAACAAATTTACGACTTCGCAATCAAACAAAAGTCTCCACAAAGTCTCCACAAAGCAGATAAAGTTTAGGACTTCGCAATCAAACATAAGAACAAAAGTCTGCGAAACATAGTTTATACATTACAAGATAAAGGGAGTTGCGTTTTTGGTAGTAGTAGTTAAGCGTCCTTTGCGTCATCGTACAGACCGTCTATCTCCGGATCGAACATGAACCGACTGTATTTCCCTATATCGACGATCATGTACTCGACAGTCGATCCCGGAAAACCTGCAAATAGGATGCGCAACCTGTTAAATTCATTACCGTACGCGTACTTGAATACTCCTAATTTGACACCCCGTATACTTACTTCTGGACTCGGAGACCCTCCACTCGCTTAGTAGACACCTTACCACCGGGCCATGTTGGAGACTCCACTCGTACGAGAACTGAAGAGCGACATGCCCGTACGCAATACAGTACAGTTCGACGTCCCTGATATGGTGTTCACGAAACTAATTTGATTGATGGATCGAATTGAGGCAATAGGGAATCAGAATTAGAAGTGTATACGAACCTCTCGTTCCGGATGGTGAACGGAATGGATTGCTCCGCGTTAACACTATTTACTGGAGGCGATAGCTTCCCAACGGAGTGGACAGTCCCGATCAGATCTGCGATTGACAAATACGGAAAATGCCAAATCAGTTATAGCCGGGTCCACTACTGAGAGAAATTATCCTTTTCTATACCAATTGATTTTAACGTCCTTTCACCTATAGGGTACGAAATATCGAAGAACCCGGAAACGACATCCTCGAACGGCGTGAAGACGAAGAAATGGCGGTCCGATAACGATGGAATAGGAGTAACTTTCGCTTCGGAGGGCAGGACGAGCATGTACGCTTGGGTATTTACAGTTGCATGCATCTTCGTTCAACTCTATGAGGTTTGAGGTGGAGACGACGGCGCCGCTGATTTGTGCCCAGGCTCCCTCAGGAAGAGCCTCGAAACGGGCGTACGCTTGGGTATTTACAGTTGCATGCATCTTCGTTCCCTGAGATATAGTAAAATTTAGGTAAAATTTAGTGGCAGAAAACATCGACAGGAACAACAAAGTTGGACATACGAGAGGAAAAAAGAGAACGGGATATTTACTCACTTCCTCGTCAACCAGAATGAAATCCAGCGTCGGCATGAAGGACGTGTCCATACCCTCGACCCTCCGGAAAACCTTAACCTTCACAGTCACGGGTTTTCGATTGACGGAGGGGTTTATCAGAGATGCTAATCTGGAATTCATTCTCGTAAAGGTTCCCTTTTTCTTCTTCGGGTGTCTAGAAAAGCAAGGGAAGACAAAGAGAGAATACTTACACTAAAAAGATATAGGATGGTGAAAAGGTGCGTAAATGGTTGCGTTGTTTGAGGGAGAGAAGTTACTGACGTCTTTAATGGGTAGTTGCGTTTTTACACGCCACAATATTCATCATTGCTATTGTAGACTGCTGACATGACTATATTGGCGCACGTGTAAGACGGTTGAATATTTGCTTGCTCGAAGATACTTTACGTGAAATCATTCATTACTTTATAATTAAACCACCATAGAAACAACGTAGCCTAGTGGACGGTTATCCGGTTTCCATCAAATCAGTTTATTTATGATAAAATTGGAGATACAAGGACGAGTTAAGTGAGAGTGTAATTCAGTTGAAAGTAAAACTTGCAGAGGGGATTAACTCATATATTAGACACCAATAATTAATATATTGTTCACACGTTAGCTACATCTGAATTGCCAATAAACTCCTCGTAGCAGTCCATCGCATATATAGCACGAAACGAGTCCACGTCTTTGTCGGTCAACTGACCCATGGTTTCCACATCAATTCCCGCCGCATGCATCTCTAGGAATTTCATTGCGCACGGTCCACAGTCGCCACTCCTAATGTTCTGGTATAGACAATCGGATATGATCCAGGTGTACGCAGCCGTGGAGATGGAGTCACCTACACCCGCTGGCAAGTATCGCTTCAAAACCCAGGGCAATGATTGGAGCACAGGTTCCATATATGCCGCAACTTCGGAGTCCGTCTCCGCGAAGGTGGTGTATGAGTCGTAAATCTCAATGCTTGCGAGGGGGAGATTGATTACAAGACCCACCCAATGTGTGTTTCCCCAGTTCATTGGTGTGTACACACGGTCAACGTCCTTCACAAATAGCGACTTCAATATCTTGCCTGATCGACCGCCTCTCCCGGTAACCAATCTTTCAACAGCTGCTGACCAATCGCACCTATCCTTAACCTCCGCTCGCTTGAAAACAGGATAGCCTGTTACGAGGTAATGCGTGAACCACGGGTCCACGAAGACTGCTCTCTCTTTCAGTAAAAATTCCCCTCGTCGACGAAGTATCAGATCCGTTAACACCTGCATATGCTGCAGTGGAAAGTAAAAACCGGTCATACTACAGCAATACACCGACGAGAACGGGTAAACATCAGTTCGCGTACGCTTGTGTTGAGCCAATGTGAACGCTTTCCAATGTCGAGGAAGAATCCGTTCGTCACCTCCTGGCCACTGACGATATGGAATGATCTGCCATGTTTAGTGCAGATAGTGAGTCGAACTCGAAAAAATAAGGTCAAATTCCCAAACTAATCACACGTACCGATCTTTCGCCTTCGCCAGAGTTGATCTGAATGTCTTCCACACCTTCTTGTCCAGCGTTTGTAGCGGGGCATACGCGGTTTTCTCGCGACTTGCAAATAGACCTTTCACCACTGGATGAACGCTGGTGTAATCTCCTCTTATTTTGTTCGACTTGTATGCTACCCGCTTTCGGCCACGACCTCTCGCCGGCTGCAGCGGAGACTGATCCGGGGATCCATCTGCTGTTTCCTCAGGGGGTGTACTATACTCTGGAGAGTGGACATCATCGCTTACATTGGTAGGAGCACTATCCTGATGCTCACCCCCACGGTAAACAACAAGCTGGAGCGTACTCGGCGTGGAGACATCGACGTTGCTAACCCGATCTAATCCATGGTCATTGCCCCCCTGCATCCACAGCAAGTAAGCAATCCCCAACATATTAACCCATACTGTTTATCGTCTACGCTATACGGAAACAGTGTACGTAAATGTCAAACGGTATACGGTTGACGGGGAAACAGAATTGTGTACGCAAAGCATACGGTATACGGTGGACGAGAAAGGTGTACGCTCACCCTACGGTAGTGTACGGGATACGAGAAAGGTGTACGCAAAGCATACGGTATGCGGTGGACGGGGTACGAGAAAGGTGTACGCTCACCCTACGGTAGTGTACGGGATACGAGAAAGGTGTTGGCTCAGCCTACGGTATACGGTGGACGGGGTACGAGAAAGGTGTACGCTCACCCTACGGTAGTGTACGGGGTACGATAAAGGTGTTGCCTCAGCCTACGGTATACGGTGGACGGGGTACGAGAATGGTGTACGCTAAGCCTACGGTATACGGTTTACGGTGTACGGGGTACGATAATGTTGTACATCTATGTGTAAAGAAAATGCTTACTGGTTTGGATGACTGCTCATCGGCGTCCTCCTCCGGCTGATCGTCCGCGTTGAAAGCGGGATTCTTTACATCACTTTCGGGATCCGGTACGCCTGGACGGCCGTAGCTTTCGTCCAATCGCCTTGGAGGACTACTGCCTAAACCCATGTCATCAAAGGTGTTCAAATCTTCATCACGAAGATTAGGCACATCGAACTCTAGCTTCCGTTTCTTTCTCCCGATGGGATTGCCGCGTGCTGCGTCATCTTGTTTCTCAAGAGAAGGGAGCTCTACACTCCCAATCTCCGCGTTCTCCTTTCTCTTAATCCGAGTGGACCTCCTCAGAGTTGTGCCTGTCCTCTCTCCGCCTTTTTCTTTGCCCTCTTTTTCTTTCCCCTTTCTCTTTCGCGGTGCGCTTTCCTTTTTCGTTTGCCTCTCCCTTCCCTTTTCTTTGCAATCGCTTCGTTGTCGCTTCCCATTGTCGATATAGTCCACCAGTTCTTCCTTCAGACTGCGAAATTGAACACTAAACCAATCTTTCAGGTCCTCCACGACGTCTGCAATATTCACCCCTGCTCCTACATTCTCGTGCTTCGACTCTCTTTCAGAGGACATAGGTACTCTACGTTCTGGATTCCCTCTCTGAGTCCTCTGTTTCGGAATCCTCGTAGTTTTCGATGCAGCAGCAGGACGTGTTTCTCGTCCTCCTGTCAAGGTTTCACCTTCGGTTTCTGCAGAGTCAGGAAGAGTGGATGACTCTCCACCAACGAATTCAGCTAGTTCGAACACATGTCCTTCGCGCATCAACTCAACCATGTGATCGACTTCCTCGTCCTCAACTTCATCATCCCATTCCAAGTCTGCGTTGGCCTCGTCTGTGACTTCCACTTCCACGGTGAGCTGTTAATACGACCAAAATGTGAGTTAAATTACGACCCCAAAACAAAATTTTGCCTACACCTTGACAACCTAAGGCACACAAACGCAACGTAACCTCAAACTATAATAACTAACCAACACCGATACCTACCTCCGGGTTGGCCTCTACGCCTACGATGTCCTCAGCTTGCAAGAGAGTGATTGCCCGGTGACACGCAGTTGGCTCCTCTATAAATGTTGCTGTCTTTGTGTGCTCTGGGATTTTCTCTAGTAGAAGTGGGATGGCCTCCAAAGCTATCAGCTGCAGTGCCAGTGGGAAACCGTAGCATGCTGAAGTTTGCTGTCTCAACCTTTTCTTCAGTTCTGTTAGGGGAACTGGATTTTTTGGGGACAACGGTTCTGGTCCGAAACGGGATAGGGTTAGGATGAATGATAACCTACCCCATGGGAATTTTAGGAAAGATTGTACATCTTCAAGCATATCCACGTACGTCGGTGTGATATTCTGTGACTTCTTCGTAAGCAAGACACCTTCCACAAGAATGATCAGTGCTAGAGGCAAGCGCTTATGATCATCAATGTTTCCGTCCTTCAACTTCTCCAATGCACCTTCGACGGTCAGTTTTCTACAATCCGGCCCAAATAGGTCTTCCCACGTACTAGACCGTTCTCTCGACACCACGGGGTTTAGGGAGTGTCCATCAGGGATTTTAGAGCATATCAACCCTGTAACTCGTTCGAATTCCCGGATTGAGAACCTTATTGGCTTCCCTCCAAACACTGACCACAACTCGTATTTCTTCTTCGTTATCAACTGCCTCGCGAGTAATGAGTGGATGAGTTTCCCAGAGTTATGACATCTAGCGACAGACAACATGAAAAGCTGTCTAAACTGGGATCCGAGAAGAGTTTCCAGGTCCTCTGTTCCAGCCAATGCCTCCGCCACGCTCCCAATCACCCTGGCTTTCGAATATATGTTCAGCCTCTCTGGGTCTGGATAACAATCCACCGCGAAAACCCTCGATGGGAGTTTTTCTTCCACACTCGATTCCGGGACATCGTTCAATCCACCGGCATCGGTTCCTGCGATGACATTTAATTTCAAAATTTTGCCTTCATAACTTCAATCAACTAAGGCAACTTCGAATTATCCCACAATAAACTCAAATCCCCCACAAAATATAATTTTTAATATCATTCTTCCACCAACCTTAATCTCCTCACTATATTTAAACATGCCTCAAATCATCTAATCCCATTGCAATTAGGAAATTTTGGCAGAAGAACTTACTTTCCCCGGAATCCATCCCCGCTGGATGCGTCGATGTGGATGGAGCGTCCTCTTCGTTCTCCCCACTTCTCAATCGACGGCGGCTTCCTTCGTTTATACCAACCGGCTCCTTCAGTTTTTCTACTCCTCGCTTCCTGGATCTCCGGTTCACCATTCCGAAATACTGTGGCCTCTCTGGTTTTGTAATTTCCAAAGGTATCCGTTACAGGACTCGTTTTTTTTGCAGGTTATCTCTCTGTAACTCGCATGGGGTTTCTTTAAGAACAGATCTGACTTCGCTCGACTTGGGGGAATTTCAAATTTTTTGTAATTTTTTTTTAACCGGAAATTACAGCCCGTGCAAATCGGGCGCCGGTTGAGTGCCAAACCCCCTTCGCAAATCAACGAGTCATCAGCAAACGTGGCATTCGCCGCCAGGTCACTCCAATGGCATCACCCGTAATTTCGTAGCATCCACAAGGTTCTCTATGAATTTTCGCACGCGGGGTCCACAGAAGTTGCCTCTTCTCCAAATTATAAACTTGACGTTGCCTGATTCTACAATTATAAACATAAAAACGTCCTACTTTGCTAAAAAACCCTAAAATAAACAACCTCATAACATAACATTAATATCTTAACTAATGGTGAGTTGGTGACCAATTAAATTCACCGGTGAATTGGATTTCCATAGAGTTGTTTGATGTTAAAAGTTGAATGATTAATAGTGTTAGGTGGAGTTGGATTTATATAGATTTAAATTTTTGTATCTTAAATAAAGATTCCATAAGTAAATGAACAAACAAACAAATAATGACAAAATTATTCTTTATTTTCTTAAAAGAATTTACTGGTTATATAGGGTTGTATGATGTCAAAAGTTAAATGATTAAAGGTGTTAGGTGGAGTCTTAATTTGTCCACAGCTTTGTCCAAGATTTTAAGTGGAGCACCTTCACAAAGAAAAGAAAGAAGATATGAGATTCTTTTGTATTTTGAGTTATTATTCAAAAAAATATATATATTGTTTTTTCTTTAAATAAAAAACTATAAACATGTCATTATTTTTTTAATTGAATCATTAGCTAATCAATTTGGTCAACCACTACACTAAAAAGATTCTACTAGAGATTATTGTTTAGTAATCAAATCTTTTTTCTTGAAACAATATTACATTATTTGTCTTACTTGTGATATAAGTCACTAATTGAATTATAATAGAACACTAATCTTAATAACTGAAAACATGTTTCCAATTTAAAATCTAGCTTAACGTACGTAGCACAAACATTCAACAACCAAGTTCTGGGCCTTGCCGTGATTAACGAATGCCTTTCACAAAAAAAAACATTCAACAACCAAAATTAAGAAGTTGTTGCAAAAAACAAAACTAGATTTTTAGTGGTGAAGAACTTGAACGAAGTCAAGAGCAACTTCATTTCCGGTGATATCGTCACCTTCTTCCTTCTCCGGCAATCCCCAGTCGAAGAAATAAAGCAAATTCAACAGACCCAATTCCATAATGGTGATCGCCGTCGCCATCCCTGGACAGACTCTCCTACCAGATCCAAACGGTATAAACTCAAAGTGAAGTCCTTTGTAATCTATGGAACTGTCTAGAAACCTGTCTGGGTTAAACTCATCCGGGTTTTCCCAGTATTTTGGATCGCGTGCAATCGCGTAAGCGTTGATCAAGATCTGGGTTTTGGCGGGAATATCATAGCCTTTGATCTTGATGTCAGACAATGTCTCTCTTGGGAGCAAAAACGGAGCTGGTGGATGTAACCTTAATGTCTCCTTAACTATTAGCTTGAAGTAATGGAGTTTGGTGAGATCTTCTTCAGTGATTCTCTCTTTCTTGTCCCCAAGCGTTGTCCGAATCTCGTCTTGCACTTTCTTCATCACTCTAGGGTTTCTAATCAGCTCTGTCATTGCCCATATCATTGTGGAGGCGCTTGTGCTAACTCCTGCTAGAAATATGCCCTAATAATGATATACCAAAGATTGTGTTACGTACAAAGATTAGTCTACAAAACTAACAACTTACTTAAAGGGTCCAAAACATTACCCCAATCATTGCTCTGAGATGATCTGTGGTGAGCTTGAAAGAGTCTCCATCTTCGTTTTGCTTACTCATCATATCGATCATCACGTCGATTATATCTGAGCTCACTCTCCTTCCAGGCTTAAGATGATCATCCAGAATATTCTGGTTGAAAGTGTTGACATCCGAGAAATAATTACCCGATCTCTTCTTCTGACCGGAGATCCAATCGACGAATCTTCCAATCCTTCCAGGATAGGTATCAGAGTACAGAGGAACCGTCTGGACTAAATCCATTTTATTCATAACATTAGTGACGCTGTCTTCATCCATGAACTCGCACTCGTGAAGATTTAGCCCGAACCCGACCCTACACCAGTGGCGAATCCAGAATTTAATTAAACATGGGTCAAGATATCAATTTAAAAAAAATAATGATTGTAAAATGGGTTGAGGATTTAACTCAGGTTAAATGGGTTTATAGCATTTTCATGTACAATTTACCATTTTATCAGATTTAAAAGGTGTTATGTGACACCGTATGCTTGTTACTAGGTTCGCCACTGCATACGATCAGTGGCGATTCTAAGAATCATTTCACATGGAGTCAAAATATTAATTTAAAGAAAAAATTATATTTAAGGGATCAAGATAAGACTTGAACCCAGATTTTATTGGTTCAATAAGCTAATTTTACCCAAAAAAAACTAGTAATATCTATAACATTTGATGAACATCTAAACAAATTATAATATTTAAAGGGTGTCAATTGACACCATATCACCAAAAGTACAATCGCCACTGCCCTACACACAATACTCGCGACTAATGTGTAAAGGGTTTTCTTCAAGTTCACGGTAGGTCGTGTCGGAGAAGATTCAGAAAGTTTCTTGACCAACAAGTCATTCTCTTCCTCTCTGATATGTGTGAAAGACTGAATCTTTTTTGCGGTGAAGAGCTCGACCACCGAGATCTTTCGTATCGTCCTCCATTCCTCACCGTATGGCGCGAATCCGATGTCTTTACAGTTGTAAGACACCATTCGGAACCCGGCTGTCTTTGGTCGGCTACAACATTGAAGATCTTGGATCCTGAGGACTTCCTCTGCTGCTTCTTTCGATGTGATTATCACCTTCGGCACGAATCCGAACCGAAGAAGCATCACTGGTCCGTACTTTTGGGAAAGATTCTGAAGGCATATCTGAAGGGCTCCTTCGAGGTTGCGTAAGTTTCCGATGATCGGAAACGCCTTTGGTCCTGGAGGAAGTTTCCATTTCGAAGGTTTGAGATTTTTCAAGAAGATTATGAAAAGGGGTAATAAGAAGATGAAGCAGAGTAAGATTGACATTTTCGTTGCCCTGTTTCCTTTTTTTTCTTTCTATGTTGGTGTGTTTTAGTTGAAATGCTGGACCACCGATTTATATATAGTTACTAATATGTAGATTTGTAATCTCTCTATTTGAAATACATAAAACATGGGTGTATTTTTCCAGGGCCATTTTTCTAATATTCATCTTGACATATTTTCTGAGCGTCTCTTGAATCCTGATTCAGTTTATGGGTCGTTGTCGATGAAGATTGTGATCCAAAGTGAACGATTTAAATGAAAACAACCTCATAACCTAACATTATATCTTATCTTATGGTGATATTAAGAGTGAATGATTAGGGTGTTAGGTGGGATTAGACTTATGCAAAAAAACTTTTTATATATATCTTAAATAAATATTCCACGAGTAAATGAACAAACAAACAAAGGTTGACGAAATTATCATTTTAAAGTTTACTGATAAATTAGATTTTAAATAGAATAGCGCTTGATTTTAAAAGTTGAATAATTGAGGTGTAGTTGGATTCTGTCTCTGTCTCTGATTTGTAGTGAGCTTTCTCCATGATATCTTTTTATATTTTATATAGAGAAGCTTCTTCGGGAGGAGAAGAAGAAAAATGATGATTTATTTTGTATTTTATATAGAGTCAATTAAAATATAATACGTCATCACTACTGTTTAAAATTTTGTTTTTTGACCGTAATAAACTAGTTTTTCTTCAAACAATAGTATTACATTTTTTTTACAATAGTATTACATTGTTTTCTTGTGTAAGTTAATTGTTGTCACTAATTAAACATTAAACAATTATTATAGAAGACGAATGATTTAAGTTTTGAATTATCTCTATATACAATAGCAAAGATATGGTTGAGAGAGGAACGACGAGTGATATAAATTTTGAATTCTCTCTAAATGCAATAGCTAAGAAATGTCACGAGTGATTTAAGTTTTGAATTCTCTCTATATATAATAGCGAAGAAATGTATGAGAGAGGAACGACGAGTGATTAGGGTTTTGAACTAGAGGGTTGCCCGGGCTTTGAAACAACCAAGCTTTTTTTTTTTTTTATATACTTAAACAATTCTAGCGGAAGTCTTAAAATAAATAATTCAATAAATCATAAATTCAATTCAACAACAGAAATCAATAATCAAATAAATCAAATATCAAATAACTCTAAAAACTTAAGCAAAATGAATAAAACATAAATCCTATCATCCTCTTCTTCGGCCTTGATTCCGCGCTTAAACATTTATACCACCTGCATCACAGGAAAAGAGATGCGTAAGTATTATCATAAATACTTAGTGAGACGATCACTCTACCCACGGGCCAATTACACAATTTCCAGATAATTTTAAGTCTTTTAAATAATTTCCACAATTATTAATCAGAAAATAATTAATTAAATCAATCCAATTAACCATCAAAACCAATTAAATACATTAAACCGGATTAAACCAATTCCAATTCGATTAAACCAACATTGTCAATCAAATCGGATTAAACCAGACTTGGTGTCGATCGACACCCGGTCATCTGCTCGAATCCGAGTGCAACAGATCGGCACTAAACACACAGAAACTCAACCAAATCATTCCACACACGATTCAACACAATTATCGGCACGAAAACCATCACATAACTCAAGAATATCAACCAAAATCATCGATTCATTCATCTAACATCCTAAATCCGGAAATCCCGAACCCACAGTCACGCACTCACCTTGGATTTGGATTGAAAGGGAGAAGCAAAGGATGAACAAGGAAGAACAAACAGCAAACACCTCAGAAACTTCACAATCTCCTCAAAACCTCTCCAAAATCGCCTAGAACACTTCTCTGCCTCGAAAAACGAGCCTCCCCAGCGGCTGCTCGACTTTTAAAAGCGACATAGGGTTTCCCGACCCGAACCGACCCGAATCCAGCGACTTAAATCAAACCGGAAATTCGATTTCGGACCGGTGTCGATCGACACCACCTTGGTGTCGCTCGACACCCCACGAAAAACTCAACTCTTTGGTTTACGGATGTTACAGGCTTTGCCAGGTTATTTCATCGATTTTTTTATTATGTTTAGGTTACTATATAATTTATATTGGAGTAGAATGTGTGCATATTTTTAAAATGCATGTTATTTGACAGTAACATGTTATTTTGTTCATTCTTTACGTCTAGTTTTTTAAAAAAACCTGAATTTTTTAACGAAAATATCTGTTTAGAATGTATACTTGGAAGTTCTTATCTGGTTTTCCTTTGATAATTGCACTCCCATAACTAAATTTGAGTTCATAGTTTCTTTTAACATAGGGAAATCCTTTATTAGTTACTTTTGTAAGTGTATCTCTCATTGCAAAGCTGATGAAAGTCATCATACTTACTTATTACGATTTTGATATTCGAAAATTGAGGATTGTATAAAACCTCTCTTATGAGAGGTATAGTTTCTTCTTTGCTGTTGAACCACTAACATTATTCCGCGGTATTTTATTGTACTTTGGTTGGAGTCATCTCATGCTTCACTCTTCTAACCATTATAAACTAGTGGATTGTCCGCGCGTACTGTGTTCTATTTGTTTTCCTTATTTTTTTGAAAAATAAACATCATTGTTTGTATTTGTTAATTTTCTTATTGTGGCTGTAAATTGCCATGTAGTGTTTGTTTATGTATGTGATGCATTTAAACCATATGTTTTTGCAAGTGACATACATATTTATTTGTAAATTATGTTATAACTTATTCTTCCAGTAACACAAAATTTTAATATACTGATAAGATCATTTGAAACTGAACTATTTGAATAACCATGGCGTTTGTATAAATTTTTTAAATTCATCTAACCAATAAACATTATGTTGATTGAAAATGTAAGAATCCATAAATCAGTAACAATAGAAAGTGAAAAATATAACAATCTTTTAATCATCCATCTATCATCCATCCGTTTAGTTGGTCGGCGAAATCTGTGTCCCATTACGTTTTCTGCTTTTCTTTGTAATCCTTACCCCTCTTTATTTTGTGGTGTTCTTTTGAATAGTTCTGATCTGCTTTATACTTTTGTCAAAGTAGAATCTTGTCCCCGTAGTTGATTCGAGCTGCAGTCTGCCTGAAATGTGAGATATGTTTTCTTTTTTGTTATTTGGGTTGTTTGATATAGTTGGTGACTAATTATGAATTAGAAATATGTTGGTTTATGTACCTGTATATATTTTTGGGTTAATGATTCAGCATGATTTTGTGTTTCCTTTCGGGTTAATGCTGCTTGTTGATAACATAAGAAAAGAAGAACAATTGTTTCCTTCCAAATTTTTTTATGGTTTATTTTTTCCCTTTCAAAGATTATTATTATAAATTTTTTGTTATTGAAATTTTAAGTGGAAAATGACAGTAACAGAAATTGATGAAAGAAGAAGAAACTTAACGAAGACATAGTAGATTTTTTAAAACTAAACGAAGAAACTCTGTTGGCTTTAGTTGTTGTAACGTATGCGATTTTGTTTCATCTCCGTGCTCTCATTGAAATAGCTACTTCTTTCTCAGGTGCAGCGTCCAAGTTGTTGAGGTAGGTGGTTTGGTTTGTTTCGTCTGCAGAGTTTGAACCCCCAACAATGTTGTCTTCAATAATACGGGAGACTGTGACGGTGTTGCGAGCAGCACCGAAATTATATTGTAGGTTTATCTTCACCTGGAATTTACATGAGCCAACGGTATTCATGCCCTTCATTCTCAGCCTCATGTGATGAAAAATTAAAAGGATAGTTAAGATGATTGATATTAAAGAGTTGACTTAATAATATCTACTGCTTACCAGCAAGGTTGTCGCCATCACTGTCAAAGATGACGAAGGTTTCCAGGCCAATGTTATCACCAACTGTAACTTTGAAACGATACCTGGATATACATGATGAAGTACACGATCCAAATGGAATATATACCCTGAAGAAAATCCAAACGCATGTTAGGTAAGATCATATTAATGTTCCAAGTATGCTACTTATCATATTGACTTATTGAGGATCATATCCACTCTGGACTGAGTCACTCGACTACGAAATATAATCATTTGGATACTTTAAAAAAAACTGATGAGAACAACTGTGAGAGTGGTTTATTTGTTTCTCTTGGAGAAAACATATAATCTTCTCGTATTATGTTTTTGTACGTTTATATATCTGACTTTTTGAAACCAGAAATCCAGAAGGGAGAAAAATCAAACTGCGAGTGATTAGAAGTAAAACTCATAACAAATGCAAGATATCTAAACATAAATAATGCAATGTATGAGGCTGAAAAGTCTTTAGACAACAGTTGTGAGATTACTAAATCACATCGTATGTTTTTAAAATTTTAGGAAAAAGTGAACTGCGTAGCTCATCTCTTGATTCTGCTTGAGTATTTATACATTGGTGTTTTCTTGTCAAATGGTAATGGGAAATCAAGGAATGAGATATATTCATCAAACGGGAAACAAACTTTGCATATAGATGTGAAACTCTTAAATGCTTCATGGATAAAATTGCGAAGTAGTTACCGAGCAATGGGAGGCAAGTCTTGAAAAGTTCTTGGCCTAAACTTCTCGGCATCTATTTTATGTTGCCCTTCAGTTTCCTTGACGAAAGAGGTCTGTCAGTGAAGGGAGTTAAAGAGATGACTGGTAACTGTCGAGTTATATGGGTGAAGGGAGTCGATTGTTCCTTAAACTCTGCAAGTGTGAGGAAAGTTGGAGAGATGTAATGGAATCGTTTCAATGGTAGCTGTTACTGTGGGGGATGATGAAACTGAATCGATTTAGGTCATCGCAAAGTGGGAAGAAAAATGTCATGTGTATTTTTTTGGGCTTGGAAATGGGTATTTAATTTTAGTCATGTGTTTGTGATATTATTTTCTGAGCTAATAAGATAGTGGAACGGATTTTATTTTTTGGGCTTTATAACAGTAGTTAGGTGACTAATATTTTAAATTGAGTTTGGTCGTAAAGAAGCAGAGAGATTAAGGTGACGTGGCAGCGCGACGAAGCTTTCTAAAAAACTGATGTGGACACTCTCTGGAACCCTAAATAGCCCTTTTTATTATAGTAGATTAATGATAACTTAAAATGTTGCTAATTTAGAATCAAGCTTAATGTAGCACAAACACTCAACAACCAAAACTAAGAAGTTGTTGCAAAGAAACAAGATTTTTAGTGGCAAAGAACTTGAACGAGGTCAAGCACAACTTCATTTCCGGTGCTGATCTCTTCACCTTCTTCCTTCTCCGGCAATCTCCAGTCGAAGAAGTAAAGCAAATTCAACAGTACCAATTCAACAATGGCGATCCCCAACGCTATCCCTGGACAGATTCTCCTACCAGATCCAAACGGTATAAACTCAAAGTTTAGTCCTTTGTAATCTATGGAACTGTCTACAAACCTATCAGGATTAAACTCATCAGGGTTTTTCCAGTGTTTTGGATCACGTGCAATCGCATAAGCGTTGATCAAGATCTGTGTTTTGGCGGGAATATCATAGCCTTGGATCTTGATGTCAGACAATGTCTCTCTTGGGAGCAAAAGTGGAGCTGGCGGGTGTAACCTTAATACCTCTTTCACCATGAGCTTGAAGTAGTGAAGCTTGCTGAGATCTTCTTCTGTGACTCTCTCCTTTTTGTCCCCAAGCGTTGTCCGAATCTCGTCTTGCACTTTCTTCATCACTCTAGGGTTTCTGATCATCTCCGTCATTCCCCATATCAAGGCCATGGCGCTTGTGCTAACCCCTCCTAGAAATATGTCCTGACACATGACACAAATTTTGCTTTACAACAATGGACGTTTTAAATGGTTCGAGAACTAGAATGGATATCGAATATATTTACCGAGATCATTCCTTTGAGATGATCTGTGGTGAGCTTGAAAGAGCCACCATCTTTGTCTTGCTTCCTCATCATATCGACCATCACATCAATAACATCAAAGCTCTCAAGTTTTGTTCTTTCAGGCTTAAGATGATCATCAAGAATGTTCTGAAAGAATGTGTCGAGCTCCGAAAAAGCACTCTCGAATCTCTTCTTCTGACCGGAGATCCAATCCATGAGCTCACCGATTCTTCCGGGAAATAAATCGGAGAACATAGAAGTCGTCGTCAGAAATTCAGACTGGTTCACAAGATCCACGACGTTATCTTCATCGACGAACTCGCACTCATGGAGATTTGTCCCCAGCCCGGTCCCACACACAATACTACCTACTAATGTGTAAAGGGTTTTCTTAAGATTCACCGGAGATCGTCTCGAAGCTGATTCAGAGAGTTTCTTGACCAACAAGTCATTCTCTTCTTCTCTGATATATTTTAAAGACTGAAGCTTTTTCGGGCTGAAGAGCTCGACCACCGAGAGCTTTCGCATGGCTCTCCATTCCTCACCGTAAGGCGCGAATCCGATGTCTTTCAAGTTGTAAGACAACATCCTAAACCCGACTTTATCCGGTCGGCTACAACACTTAAGATCGTGGATCTTGAGAACTTCCTCTGCTGCTTCTTTAGAAGAGACCACGACCGTAGGGACGTATCCAAAACAGAGATGCACCACTGGTCCGTACTTCTCGGAGAGATTCCGACGATTCCTGGGATTTAACTCTCGGCTCTGGTGTAAGTTTCCGATGATCGGAAGCTTTCGTGGGCCCGGAGGAAGATTCCATTTCCAAGGCTTGAGAGTTTTCCGGAAGATTAAGATAAGGGGTATGAGGAAGATGGAAAACAAGAAAATTGACATTTCTTTTGTTCTGTTTTCCCTTTCTTTTTTTGGTTATCTTCTTCGTTCAATTGGTTTTGTATTTCGCGGATAAAATATATTCATCAGATTTGTTCTAGTGGGCAAGTGACTCACCTCATGATGTGTCGTTGTCTAGTTAAAAATCATATGTGCCACAAAACTTTGAAGTGGTGGCCCCGAAAACGATAAAATGTAACTATGGGATATATATGGCCGGGCCATCAGCCATGTGTGTCGCTGTCGATAATAATTACGTACACGACTCTCTTTTTTTTCATGCGTGTAGCTCTGTCGGAAAGAAAAAGAATATCACTTTACACTACTTGTTGCAAAGATATTCAAGATCGATTTTTTTTTTTTTTTTTAATATGTCTTAATCTTTGCGGTTTTTAGGCTTTTTAGCTAAAACATGAGGAAATCCCTATTTCGTCCTTCAAAAGAAATCATCTAATTTTAAATCGAACGCTTGTAAAAAGGAAACACATGACATATGAATTATGAATTATTACAAAAATATATGCAAAGAGATAACAGAATATAACAACAGTCGTGAACAGCCTCACTAATATTATTGATGGCAAACACTGTAGAGTGAGCAAATTCAAACAATCTTAAGGTCTTAATTACAAACTTAAATGACAAGAAGGTTATGTGACATTTCATCAAAAGTGTCGAGCCGGCACAAGTAGGAGAGGTCGTTTCTTGCCAACAGAGATAGTACCGTTTTCTTCCATATCTACGCCTTTATCGATCATCCCATCTGGCAGTCTCCAATCGAAAAAGTAAATCATCTTCAAGAGTCCCAATTCTAAGATAGGAAGAGCCATTGCAATTCCAGGACAGATCCTCCGACCAGAACCAAAAGGTAAGAACTCATAGTTTTGTCCTTTGTAATATATAGAACTGTCGATGAACCGTTCGGGAATGAAATCTTCAGGGCTTTCCCAATGCTTGGGATCTTGTGCGATCTTCCATATATTAAGCATGATGTTTGTATCTGGTGGAATATCGTAGCCTTGGATCTTGACGTGAGACCTTGTTTTCCTAACCAAAAGTGGAAGTGGTGGATGTAATCTGAATGATTCTTTGATTATGAGCTTCAAGTAATCAACTTTGTCTATGTCTTCTTCGGTGATTCTCTCCCTCTTGCTCCCTAGGATGGTTCGGATCTCATCCTGTGCCTTTCTCATCAGTCTAGGGTTTCTGACCAGCTCCGCCAACACCCAAATCAAGGTTATGGCACCGTTATATATCCCTCCAAGAAATAAATCCTGACCAAATTGCAAAAACAATTGCGTATTTTAATAATCAATATTATTAATGATTAATTCTTAGTAACATACAACTTGACCACTTTAGAATTTACTTAAGGCATAGGGCTGAATAATCAATATACTAGAACTTCCTCGAAAAAATAAAACTATATACTTTATCAAAAAAAAAAAAAAAAATATATATATATATATATATATATATAAGCTTTTTATTACCACGAGTACGGCCTTGATTTGATCCATATTGCGTTTGGAAGAAGCTCGATCTCCATGCTTCTCGATCCTATTAAACAACCAGGCAACAATATGTGCAGGAGGATCTCTAGTTTTCTTTCCATCTGGCTTCAAGTGATCATCAATCACGAGCTGGCAAAAAGCATCAAGCTTCTTACACACTTTTGTTTAGCCTCTTGTTCCGTTGAAACAACCAGTCTAGGAACCATCCTAGTCTGCAAGGAAAAGAGTCTGAAAAACGAAAACAATCTAAAGTTGAAGCGGTCTCGATAACGAGTTCCTCGATCCTGTCCTCCCTCTCGTGCAGGTTTTGCCCTAAAGCTGATCTGCACATGATGCTTGCGGTGACGAAGAAAAAGGTTTTGGTTAGATCCACAAGAGATTATTGCCAAGCCGATTCCGATACTTTCTTCACCATGAGTTTCATCTCCTCTTCTCTGATATACCTAAAAGACTGTACCGTTTTAAGGTTCAAAAGCTCCATCATTGCGACTTTACGATTCTCTCTCTCCACGACTCACTGCACTGTGCAAAGGTGATGTCTATACTGCCATTCAGTAATTTATGTAGCCCCACGAACGTTGGTCGGCTACATGTCTCAAGATCATTCGTGTTGAGAACCTCTTCGGCTGCTTCTCGAGAGGAGACCACAACCGTTGGGACAAACCCTAGACGAAGAAGTATCACGGGTCCATACTTGACGGAGAGCTGGTGAAAGCATGAGCAGGTGCAAGTTTCCGATGATCGGAAAACTCCGAGGGCCCGGAGGAGGTCGAAATTTCGATTTAAGGTTTCTGTTCTTTTTGATAATGTTAAATTCAGGTTACTCATGGACATCCAACCTAAAACCAATTGACAATAGGTGGAGAGGCCTCAGTCCCTTATATATTTTTTAAGGTCTCTCACAACTTTGATGTGGGACTTATCTTACACACACTCTTTAGAGATTAAGGCCTCATGGCTCATTAACCTCTACATATCTCAATATCCCCCTCGAGATATTAATGGCCCTTCTAGCCATTAATCTCGCAGACCATCAATCTTAGGGTCGAGGGGCCGGACCCTTTCTGGGCCGAGTCACGAGAGTGTGTGGATCAGGCACTGATACCATGTTAAATTTAGGTTACTCATGAACATCCAACCTAAAACCAATTGGCAATAGGTGGAGAGGCCTCAGTCATTTATATATTGTTTAAGGTCCATCCCAACTTTTGATATGGAACTTATCTTACACATGTTCTCTAGAGATTAAGACTTCATGGTCTATTAACCTCTACATATCTCAATAGAGAACGATAAAGGAAAATGAGGGAAAAAAGCCAGAAAAGATAGATGGAGATCGCCATTGTTTTTTCTGATCTAAGTTCTGTGTTTGCGAGTTTGAAGAGATGGTTATTGATTAGCACTTAAAGACGTCACTTATAGAAATAAATTAAACATTGTTAAATACATATCACTCGTGCTAAATTGAGGCTATATACTTAATAATAAACGCTAATGTAGCCATAATTGTTTTTGTCTACAATATTGATTTTTTTCCGAAACTTTTTTACATGTGTGTGTGTGTGTTCCGTTGAAGATAATTCAAAATGTTTCACCAACTCTATATAAATTAGATTTTAAATAGAATTGCGCTTGATTTTAAAAGTTGAATAATTGAGGTGTAGTTGGATTCTGTCTCTGTCTCTGATTTGTAGTGAGCTTTCTCCATGATATCTTTTTATATTTTATATAGAGAAGCTTCTTCAGGAGGAGAAGAAGAAAAATGATGATGATAATTATTTTGTATTTTATATAGTCAATTGAAATATGATACGATACTGTTTAATATTTTGTTTTTTTTTTTACCGTAATAATCTAGTTTTTCTTCAAACAATAGTATTACATTTTTTTTTACAATAGTATTAAATTGTTTTCTGTCTTAACCACAAGGCCCCAACACACTAGAAAAGTTGTGTAAGTTAATTGTTGTCTCTAATTAAACAATTATTATAGAAGACGAATAATTTAAGTTTTGAATTTTCTCTATATACAATAGCAAAAATATGTTTGAGAGAGGAACGGCGAGTGATTTAAGTTTTGAATTCTCTATAAATGCAATAGCGAAGAAATGCCTGAGAGAGGAACGACGAGTGATTTAAGTTCTGAATTCTCTATATGCAATAGCGAAGAAATGCCTGAGAGAGGAACAACGAGTGATTTAAGTTTTGAACTAGAGGGTTGCCCAGGCTTCGCTCGGGTTATTTCATCGAATTTTTTTATTATGTTTAGGTTACTATATAATTTATATTGGAGTAGAATGTGTGCATATTTTTAAAATGCATATTAATTGACAGTAACATGTTATTTTGTTCATTCTTTACGTCTAGTTTTTTTAAAAAACCTAAACTTTTTTAACGAAAATAAATGTTTAGAATGTATACTTGGAAGTTCTTATTTGGTTTTCCTTTGATAATTGCACTCCCATAACTAAATTTGAGTTCATAAATTCTTTTAATATTTAATATAGGGAAATTCTTTATTAGTTACTTTTGTAAGTGTATCTCTCATTGCAAAGCTGATGAAAGTCATCATACTTACTTATTACGATTTTGATATTTGAAAGTTGAGGATTGTATAAAACCTCTCTTATGAGAGATATAGTTTCTTCTTTGCTGTTGAACCACTAACATTATTCCGCGGTATTTTATTGTACTTTGGTTGGAGTCATCTCATGGTTCACTCTTCTAACCATTATAATTGTGGATTGTTACTCATGGACATCCAACCTAAAATCAATTGGCAATAATTGGAGAGGTCTCAATCCTTTATATATTGTTTAAGGTTTCTCCCAACTTTCAATATGAGACTTATCTTACACATGCTCTCTAGAGATTAAGGCTTCATGACCCATTAACCTCTATATATGTCAATAGAGAACGATAAAGGAGAATGAGAGAAAAAAAACCAGAAAAGATAGATGAAGATCGCCATTGTTTTTTCTGATCTAAGTTCTGTGTTTGCGAGTTTGAAGAGATGGTTATTGATTAGCACCTAAAGACGTCACTTATAAAAATAAATTAAACATTGTTAAATACATATCATTCGTGCTAAATTGAGGCTATATACTTAATAACAAACGCTAATGTAGCCATAATTGTTTTTGTCTACAATATTGATTTTTTTCCGAAACTTTTTTACATGTGTGTGTGTGTTCCGTTGAAGATAATTCAAAATGTTTCACCAACTCATACCACGGGTTTTTCATTTAATTAATAATTTAATATTGCTGCATCCTGCATGGTACATTGATTAATTAGACCCACTTTGATAATTACTTTTTCGTTGAACTGGACAAAAGTGCGTACAAATAAGAGTAATTGTAATGCAGGGTATCCAATAATTTGAAAATTAGTTTTCTCTGGTAGTACTATTCACGAATTGAATTATAATCAAAAAATCTCTTTTGCCCTTTTGTCTAATTTTCTTTGTTTCTCTCTCTTATAAAAAACGATGAAAGAAAAGAATTAGAAGAATGAAGAAAAAGAAGGAAGAGGAGGAAGAAAGAACATGAGAAGAATGAAAAAGAAGGAAAAAGAGAAACAAATAAAAAATAAAAAAAATTAGAAGAATGAGAACGATAACATTATTAACGGTTAATTAAGTCAATTATCAATATAATTTCACATAAATTTGTGAAGTTAACAAAGTTAGTTAACCAATAATTCATATTTTCGTAAAATAATCACTAGATTAATATGATAATCTACATATTTTCACATTTTATACATGATAAATTAATGTAAATGATAATTTATGGTATGCTAACTTAGTTAACATGATAATTTTATTTTTGTAATGATATGATAACTATTTTAACACATATTTTTATAATAAGCTAATTGGATTAATATTTTTAACACTTACATTGATGTTAGCAATATTTTTTTCTTCAGATTAATGGCATTTTTGTAATAGTATAAACTATAAGGATAATTGTGATATATATTTCTTTTTTCTCTGTTAGTTTTTTAATTTTCAAATTATCAGTGTTGTTGTATACTTCAAATTTTGGTCAACTTTGTATATTCAATAAATTCACCCTAGAAATAATGATCTGTACATGCCACTTTTATAATAAGATAACCAAAAAGAACTTAAATAGAGCAACGTAACAAGCCTACGGCACTTTAAGAAAATGAGAAAATGGTGAAGTGTAGGTCTCAAGATTCATTTTTTTGTGTGTGTGTGTAAAATGGCGTCAATGTTACGATGATACAATGATACAATGAAATGATTAAGGCCCTGTTCGTTGCAGCAGTTGGATGATTCAGCTGGATGAGTCATCTAAATGGTTCATCTGAATGAAGCAGGCAGATGATGTTTGTTTTGTTTACTCTCATTCAGATGGCCCAGCCAAATGGTTCAGCCAGATGCAATGTTTTGTTCATTTTTTCAGTCAAATGGATCATTCAGATGCTTGTAATATGAAAAAGACGAAAATACCCTTATTTTGATTTGAGAAAAAAAAAACTTTTTTAAAACTGAAATCTTAACAAATGTTTTCACATATCAGATTCTTTATCATATACAAATATAAACTTATGGTTTCATATAAATAAACTCATCAAAGTATAAGAAACATAAAAAGTTTGTTGTATATTCCCCTGCAAACTCATCTGATTGACATAAACAGATGTTCAAACATTGACATAAAGAGTCAATAAATCCAGATTCTAGTGGTACGGATATGAACCAAACCTGCTACAAAATCAGCCAAAGTTGAGATTGCGTTTTCCCTGCTCCTTGTACTCCACTCTGAAACATAAGAAACAATCTCACTAGACTTGTCTTGAATCTATGAGATCCTATCTACCAAGCAGCAAGGTTCTCAAAATCTAAATATGACCAAAACCTAAGACTCAAAAGCAGAAAGATAACAATTCAATCACAACCCATATCTCCAGCTACGTCTACATCAAGTCTAAAATCAAATCCAGGACCAAGTTGAACTTATTCTCTAACATATATAAACAAAAAGAACACCAAATCACATACCTGTTAGTATGGAAGTCTAGTTCCCTGCGCCATCTCTATAGTGATAGAATCACGCACAACCTCCATCATTCTATCACCAGCTGGTATGTATGGAACATGGGCATGCACATGATTTTGATCACCATGCTGTTCATACTCTTCCACCATTTCCCAATGAGTAAAATCACTATCTTCCTGATTTGAATCCCGGATAAAGTTATGAAGGGCCATTGTTGCTGTCACAATCTTGATCCATTTCTTCAGCTCATACTTAGGGTGTTTTCGGTCCAGAATCCTCCATTTAGCCTTCCACACACCAAAAGTTCGCTCAATTATTGAGCGCAAACCAGAATGCTTGCGGTTAAACAACTCCCTACTGTTTGTTGGCGGTCCTCCTCTGTTGAACAAATCAAGGTGGTATCTAGTCTTGCGATGAGGACCTAAGTAACCACTTCTTGTTGGATAACCTGAATCGACTAAAAAGTACTTTCCCGGTGGAGGATGAGGAAATGAAGCTTCGTTTGTAGCACAATGTGTTAGCACCTTTGTGTCATGTGCTCTTCCGGGAACCCCAACATAAGCATATATGAATCTCATATTGAAATTGCATATAGCTAGTATATTGATTGTTGGTTCTCCTTTTCGACCTCTAAATCGCTCTGGATCCTCTGATGGAAGACGAACTGACACATGAGTACCATCAAGAGCACCAATGCAATCTCGAAAGTAAGGCCAATACTGCTGATTCTCTACTAGAAAAGGACTAGCATTGGCGAACTCATCCCTTCTAGGTTTCACTATGTCTGCTGCAAGTTTCAAGACAGCACTAAGAACTTCATCCAGCTTCCTTTTCACTGTGTCAGTTGAATGTTGGTATCGCTCAGCTAGTACTCGTATGGTGAGATCTTGTGCAACCATCTCTATAAACATTGCAACGCTCTCTTCAAGATAAACGCTGCACGTTTCCTCTAGCTTATACTGTTCCTTAAGCTTCATACATAAACTCATAAATGTTGACTGGTTCATGCGCAGAATTTCAAAGCATTGTACCTCAGATTCGAACATCAACTGTTGCACACGGCGCCAACCTTCTCCTCGGTTTGTTCTCACTAACTGTCTGTCAAAATTAACTTCCATCACTCCATATATTTCTTCTAAAAGAGCATACATGTTTTTCTCCTCCTCTATTACCAAATCAAAGTCATCATCCTCAACTAGAAATCTAAATGTTTCCTACAAAACCATAATGTAAATCATTACAAAACCAGAACAGAAATCACTAGAAAGCATTAGAAATCATATACGTTTGATTCATGTACCTTACTATTCATCTTTGTCAGATCTTTAATGAAATGCTAAAGAGCAGAAGACAAGTAGCTAATTGACTGTAGAGAGAAAGTTTCAGATGCATAATGTCATACAGATTATATATTAGCAGAAAGTTCCTTAAAATTCTCTATACGCAGAAAGTAAGAGAACAGAGAACAACTTACTTATTTAAAGGCTGTAAGTTGGTTCGTGAATCAAGAGCTCTGCTTTGTCTTGTAGATAACTCCTACCTGAAACCAAAACAATAAACTTGTTTTTCATACACACAAAATAAGATAACATTAAAACACATATAACACAAAATTATTAAAAGATTATAACACAGATAACCCCAAATTTCAATCTCATTACAGAAAAGAAACTTGTTTCTCATAGAAAAAATAAGATGGTCTTAGGAAAATAAACTTGTTCATAAGAAAAGAAACACTGAAAGACACTAGATTTTCTAAATGGTCTTCACGCATCCCTGCTTTCACCAGTTTCAAACTCCAAATAAAGAACTTTGTTCTCATCATCTTCATAAAACAAGAAGGTCTGACGATTGGCAATATCCTGCTTGAGATGTTTAATTGCTGCCTTGTACAAAGGAGACCACATCTTTATAGCAGGCAGCGAGTGTAGAACTTCCATTGCTCTAAGCTGAGAGCAACTAAACTCTGGATGGCTCTCTATCAGTTGGTTCTTGTGGGCAAGAATCTTGTCACGTGACTTAACACTATTCCTAATCATTTCTGCTACATCTTGTCCTCCTTGCACAGCCCTTGATCTTTTTTTATTAGATCTAGGCCTAGTGGAAGACGAGAGACCATTGCCATTATTCGAAGATGAGGGTCCACTGCTGCCATTGACAATATTGGAAGATGAGGGTCTTTGAGTTGGAGGAAGGTTTTGCGTTGACTCTGCATCAGCCTCAGCATAGGTTGCTTGAGTAGGAGGGATCCGATTAGATTCAACATCAATATAATCAGCACCGAGATCTTGATCCAGATGCATTGTGTTTAAATGCTCTTCACCTTGCTGAGCATTCCAACCTTCAGCTCCACTTACATGAACTGTACTAAAAACCTTTTCCATCAAATCCAAGTTTGCTAATGTTTTATCTTTTAACTTCTGAGCTCCATTCCATTCCTGAAATCAAACTGAAACACTAAGTACCAAAAATCATGAACAAAAACACCAAGTACCAAATCCACTTAACACAATATATACCTTAATTCGCTCACCCCACCAATCCTCCGACATATCTATGGAGCCATCTGGAAAGTAACCTAAACCGGTTCTGTTGTGAATAAGTTTCTTGTATGAATCGAATTGCTTCTTGCAAGTAGTGAGCTTGGACCCAAACTTTTTCCATTCATGTCTTTCTCCAAATCTCTCATAGAACTTTTCTATGATTGTCTTTCTCGCAGTTTCATTAGCATTCTGCACTCTTATATTTCCTTTCTCTTTCTCTTCAATTCTCAGTTGAAGATAGTATCGGGTTTGCTCGTCACTCCATGCAAGATTCTTGTATAAAATCATTCTAACTTTCAGGAAAAACATTCAATCATATAAGATTAGAGAGAAAGATACTTACATCAGTACCCGGTATAGAGGTCATTGTTTATCTGAAGATGTGACTCAAGCTATCTCTGCAGCAAATACAAGAAATTTCAGAGGAAGAACAACAAGAGCAAGAACAAATCAAAGCAAAGAATCTAATCCCACAAGAGTAATCACGTGAAAATGGGTTTTGATCCTTCATGGGTTTGACAACCAAGCCGAGCTTATACACAAAAGACACATTATGCTAAACAAAACTGATGATAATTGAATTCCAGGGCCTGATACTACTACTACGATACAAATCAAGTCTGTAAAACAGAAAGGCAACGATACAAAGGATACAAATCAACTTTGAATTTCAGTTTAAGGGATACAAGAGCTAAATCGCTAAATCGCTACTAAATAAAGCTCTAAACCCAGAATCTACAAAACCCAGAATCTACTAAATATCCATCAATCAAATATTTGAAATCCAGATTAATACAAGAGCTAAATCGCTATCAAGAGCTCTAAACCCAAAATCTACAAAAACCCATTAAGAAGAGAGAGAGGTGAAACTTGCCTGAGCGACGCCACCGAGATCTCGCCGGAGTTCACCGGAGAAAGAGATTCGGCGGAGCTCACCGGAAACAGAATCTGCTGGGGAGAAGATGCCTTCAAGTTCGTGAGAGATGGCGATGGAGAAGAAGAGAAAGTGAAAAAGTTTCTTCGATAGATTTAGGTTTGTATAGGGTTATTTTTGTAATTTGATAGTTTAAGCTGAAGATGGCTCAGCCAAATGTTCCATTTTCGATCAGCCAGATGACTTTAATTTTTTTGCCTAGATTATTAAAACTCAGTCGGATGATTCAGGTGGATGATGATCATTTTCTGTACCAAACGAACATCAGTTGGCAGCTACAACCAGCTGAATCATCCAACTGCTGAAACGAACAGGGCCTAAGAAGTAATATATAAGTTATACATAGATCAGTCCATTGATTGTCAATTCATTTCATTTGGAAACTCATGATTACCTAACCCTTATCAATAATATCAAACGATTGGACAAGTTACTGTGAGAATTTAAAAGGAACCTCACTCCAAAAGGCAAAATCATAAACTAATAATTAGTTCGAACAAATGTCACGTGTCTGTTGTATATATCTCAACTAATTCTCGTACATAAACAAACAAACAAATGTTGAGAAATATATATTTGGCTACCTACCCCACTAATCAAATTCAATATTTATTCTTACGACATAACATTACTACTTGTAGTTAACAGTTACAAAATATGAGAAAAACAAGGATAGTTCTCTAAAATACTATATATTTGTTTTTTGTTCCAAACGCAATACTGCTAGCTTAAATTTTCAATAATACCACAAATTTAATATCAAAATAACATAAATTTTAATGTATCACACCTTAAAATACAGTTCAAACAAACAAACAAACAAAAATAACATACAGTTTATTGTATCACACCTTAAAATGCAGTTCAAACAAACAAAAGGGACAAGAACCATTATTGTCGTTGAACCGGTACAAGCATGAGAGGCACTTTCTTGAAAACGGAGAGAGTGCCAACGTCTTCCATATCAATGTCATCAATTCTCATTCCATCAGGCAATTTCCAATCGAAGAAGTAAAGCATACTCAACAAGGCCAATTCTATAGCAGCAGTAGACATTGAAATGGCTGGACATATCCTTCGGCCTGAACCAAACGGCAGTAGATTATAGTTGTGTCCTCTAAAATCTATAGAACTATTAGTAAACCTTTCAGGGATGTAATCTTCAGGGTCGGTCCAATGTTTTGGGTCACGTCCGATCGTCCATACGTTGAGCTGAATCGCTGTCTCTGGAGGAATATCGTAGCCTTGGATGTTGACGTGAGTCATTGTTTTTCTGGTCACAATTGGAACTGGTGGGTGCAATCTGAATGTTTCTTTAATTATGAGCTGTAAATAATCAACCTTATTGAGGTCTTGTTCAGTAATTATCTTCTTTCCGGTCCCTAGTGTGGTTCGGATCTCTTCTTGTACTTTCTTCATCACTCTTGGGTTTCTTGCAAGTTCTGTCATCGTCCATATCATTGTTATGACGCTTGTATCTATCCCAGCAAGAAATACATCCTGAACAACACATAAGTACATAACTGTTTAGTCTGATTTAAAAGTTTTCTTTTCTTTTTTAAAGATGATAAGTTAAAAAAAAAAAAAAGAATAATTCAAGTGATTTGTCATGTTGGTTAAAGTCAGAAGCTTGATTCTTTGGGATATCACGAAAAAGGAATAGCCATATGGTTAATCAAATTAAAAAGAAAAAACCCTAGAAACACTAACATATATATATATATATATTATTCTAACTAAAAAAAAAAGTAAACGCAAAAGCAAATAAGCAACCAGACCTTTAAAAATAAAAGATGAATGAACTATATAGTTTTACCATGAGGACTGCCTTTATATTATCGTAGTCGAGCTTAAAATAATCCTCTTTGCCTTGCTTTCCGATAAGATCGAGCATCACGGCGACAATATCCGTTGGAGAGTCCGAAGTCTCACGTCCTGACGATTCCTTCAAGTGATCATCAATCACATGCTGGTAAAAAGCATCAAGCTTCTTAAAGACTTTGTTTAACTTCTGTTCTTTACCAACCAACCAATCCATGGATCTTCCAATTCCACCCGTGGGGAACAAGTCAGTGAAAGTGAAATTTCCTAGAACATCCCCTGCTTCAGCAACCAGTTCTTCCATCTTCTTTTGGTTGATGAACTCGCAATCATGGAAGTTCCGTCCCATGGCTACTCTAGAAACGATGCTCCCGGCAAAAGAGAAAAATATATCTCTTAGATCCACTGGAGTTTGTGTCAAAGCCGACACTCTCTTCACCATCAAATCGACCTCTTCCTCTCTTATGGACCTAAAAGACTGTACCTTCTTGAGGCTAAAAAGCTCGATAACCGCGACTTTCCTCATCTCTCTCCAGTACTCACTGTATGGCCCAAAAGTGATGTCTTTAAAACTATAAGAGAGTCTTTTGGTCACGACCATGTTCAGTCGAGTGCAACATTTTAAGTCATGGGTTTTGAGAACTTCTTCAGCTGCTTCGCTTGAGGAGATCACAACCACGGACATAGACCCGAGACGAAGAAGCATAACTGGTCCGTATTTGACGCAAAGCCTGTGGATGCATCTGTGAGGCACACCAGTGAGATGGTGCAAGTTTCCTATGATTGGGAAACTTGATGGGCTCGGAGGAAGTTTCCATTTTGAGGGTTTAAGCTTTTCTGAGAAGATGAAAAAGGAAGGGCTGTTTTCACTTTTACCCCACAAATTGAAGTCAAATGCAAAACTAACCTCTTCAATTTTTTTTTATTTTTTGTCCAATTATTTACGAGAATGCCATTACTATTTCGAGTGGTAGACCTCAACAGAGGTCTACGAGAGCTGCATAAAGACCAAATACCCCTCATCTTCTACACTTAATTTCCAAAATGCCATATCATCAATATTGCCAACCACCATTTTCGCTCAATTTGGAGCTGTTAATGCTCCGAAAATTCACTTTTGAGCTACCATTTCTCATTCTCTCAACTCATAAACTCTTATTCTTCCATTTTCTCCCCATTTTCATCCCAAAAACTCTATAAGCAAACTCAAATCTTGGATCTTGGCATTTCCGATTGTTTAGCTTACAGCAACGACCGGAGCTCGTTACTGAAGGCTTAAATCGAAGTTATCAGCCCTCGAATAGCCTTTCTCCAACGCCCATGTAACTTTTCTTCCAAAATTCTAAGATTTTCAGTTTTGGTCCGCGAATGTAGACCTCAGTTGAGGTCTACTATGACTTAGTAGACCTCAGTTGAGGTCTACTGGTCAACCGTTGCCATTTCCTTTGCAAAAAAAAAAAACTAGTCGTAGACCTCCACTTAGGTCTACTACACGTGGAGGTTAGTTTTGCAATTGATCGAGAAAAATGTTTTTTCCTGTAGACCGATGTGGAGGTCTACTCCACGTGGAGGTTAGTTTTGCAATTGATCGAGAAAAATGTTTGTTGGAGGTCTACGGCTTAGGTCTACATACAAAAAAAAAGGTCTACCGTTAAGGTCTACGGGGTCTGGTAGACCTCAGGTGAGGTCTACGGGGTCTGGTAGACCTCAGGTGAGGTCTACGGGGTCTGGTAGACCTCAGGTGAGGTCTACTAAAATATCTGGTCAACGCAAAAAAATTGAGGTCTACAGGAAAGGTCTACCAGAGGAAAGTCAAACTTGGGTCAACTGAAAACTAACCATTTTGAGGTCTACTTTTTGCGGTAGATCTACATGGTAGACCTCGTTTTGCTCCGTAGACCAATTAAGAGGTCTACTAATCAAAGCGAGGTCTACCGCAACAAACATTTTTCTCGATCAATTGCAAAACTAACCTCCACGTGGTGTAGACCTCCACATCGGTCTACAGGAAAAAACATTTTTCTCGATCAATTGCAAAACTAACCTCCACGTGTAGTAGACCTCAGTTGAGGTCTACGACGTAGATCTACGTAGTAGATCTACGACGTAGATCTACGTTGTAGGTCTACTATTATGTGTTATTTTGTAAATCGTTTTTTTGGTCAATATATCTAATATTTTGAAATTTTTCTTGAACAGTTGGGTTTTTTTACTTGTTTACTTGCTTATATATGAGTTTCAAATGTTCATTTGGTGTGATTAAGGCTCTACTTATGTTGTTTTGTTTGTTTTTTTTTTGTTGCAGAAAATGGTTTGTTTAGCTTCCGTCTATGGAAAATGGCTGATGGTAGAAGACAGGTCATGGCATTTTGAGGTGGATAAAGGAAAAGGAGGGAGAGTGTTCTACTTGCGGGATGGTTGTACCCATGAGGAGCTTGTGAGAATGGTACAGTGTGACTATATGTTGGATATGGAAGCAGAGCTGGTGGAGATATCTTATCCATTGCCAGATGTGATGCTCAATCAAATGCCCTCAGACTTTCCTCCTATGTACGTCACCAACGATGGGCAGGTTCATAGCTTGATAGAGTTAGGCAAAACGCATGTGCTGCGCCTTTGCATCTCTGTTCGAAACAAGGATAAAGTTGAGGAGCGAGATGAGGATAGATATGTCGATGAGGATGAGAATGAAGAAGAGGAGGAACTTTCAGATATAAATTGGGATGCAAATTCAGATGAAGAAGTTGAGAAAGAGGATGATGATGTAGGGGACGATGACTATGTGGATGAAGCTTTTGCAGGAAAGAAAGTGGATGACACGGACGCAGACTATAGCGAGTATGGGAAAGTTCAAGATGAAGATGATTGGGAGAAAAAATGTTTTGAGGAAAGGCTTCACAAAGGTGATTTGAATGGTCAAGGTGGAGGAATCAATGGAAATGGGTCAGGCGCTATATATGTGAATCAGAGCTATGTAAGCAAGGATGCTCTCATATCTGCCTTGCGTCTAAAGGCAGTGGTGTCCAGATTCGCCTTCAAGGTTTCTAAGTCTACTACTAAGCTGTTTGTGGCCAAATGTTTCGTAGATGGATGCATGTGGATGTGCAGAGCTGCTATAAAGAATGAAGCAAAGAGGTTCTGGGTGACAAAGTATGTCAAGTTTCATACATGTTCTGTTGTGGACCGTGCCGGATTCCGTAAGGGATGTACTCCAAGGTATCTTGGACAGATCTTTGTAGAGCGGTTTGGAATCATTGATGGAATTGTCCCGAGACATATTGCAAACTCAATGAAGGTGATGCTTGGAATTAAGCTTAATTATACCACTGCTTACAGAGCTTTGAAATTTGCGAAACTTTTCGTTAGGGGAACACCAGAAGGTGGATACGCGAAGTTGCCCTCGTACTTGAGAAGAGTGAAGCAGTCAAACCCGGGCTCCGTGACTGACATTGTATGTGATGAGATGGGTCGATTCAAATACTGCTTCTTATCCTTAAATGCTTCAATGTTGGGATTTCAGTATTTGAGACGCGTTATTGTGGTAGATGGGACTCATCTAACTGGAAAGTATGGAGGAGTTTTGCTTGTTGCAGCCGGACAGGACGCTAATTTTCAGGTCTTCCCGTTGGCTTTTGGGATTGTAGATGCCGAGAGTAACGAATCCTGGGGTTGGTTTTTCGACAAGTTGCAACAATGCTTTTCACCTCATCCCATGGTGATAGTTTCGGACAGGCATCCCTCCATACATAATGCATGTCTCCGTTTTCTACCTTGGGTTACTAGAGGTATATGTTACTACCATCTTCAACATAACATAGTCACAAAATACCAAGCAAAGAACATCATGTATTTGGTGAAAGGAGCTGCCTACGCCCATACGCTAATGGAGTTTAACCGTTGCATGGCCGCAATCCGAGCTGCTAAACCGGAACTTGCACAATACTTAGAGGAAGCGGATCCTAAGTTGTGGTCTAGAGTACATTTTCCAGGGGATCGGTACAACATTAAGACGAGTAACATTGCTGAATCTATCAATTCCGCACTGAAGAGAGCCAAGGGCTTTCCAATACCTTGTCTGCTGCAATACATCCGAGAGAAGCTAGGGGTGTGGTTTAACAAAAGGCGAGAGGACGCCTTGAGTCTTCACACCCCATACAGTAAGGGAGTTGAACATTTGTTGTCTGTCCGTTCACACTATGCAGAATCATACAATGTGGAACACATAGATGGATGGAAGTTCAACGTTAAGGGTGGAGGAGGACCTTATATTGTTGATTTGGAAAACCGTTCATGTGAATGTGGTGTATTCCTAGTTGAAAAAATCCCTTGTTCACATGTGATTGCAGCGGCTACTGAGGCAAACATACACATGTCGCAAAACGTTGCAACGACTTACACGAAAGAGGCGCTATACGCGACATATGCACATCCCATATACCCCGAGGCAACACATGATGTAGAGCCAGAAGAAGACATTTGCCTCCCTCCAGATGTTAAGCCAGCTCCTGGCCGGAAAAAGAAATCTAGGTTTCTAACATGGCTAGAATTGTCTAAGAAGAGACGCACCAAACCAAGAAAGATGCACAAAATTTATAGTTGTTCGAAGTGCCGACAACCGGGGCATACCCGTCCTCATTGTGTAAGTGTCTTACAACTCACTGTGTATTCATGGTTAATGTTGATTACATGTGTTTTTAAAAGTTGAATTGTTTGCACTGATTTAGGTGAAGAACGAAGATGTAGACTGAAAAAAGAGGTCTACGTCGTAGATCTACGCGGTAGGTCTACGCGGTAGATCTACGCGGTAGGTCTACGCGGTAGGTCTACGCGGTAGGTCTACGCGGTAGGTCTACGCGTTAGTCTACGTAATTGGTCTACGCAGGAGGTCTCCAGCTTTTTCATGTTTTTTTATTTAAGTTAATACGAGTCGCAACCTATGCAGCTTTTTCATGTATCAGAACACTTGCACTAATTCGAGATCTACATTAGAGGTCTACTCCGAAAACAGTTACATTATGATTCATCAAGAAGGTTATAGGTTACACCAAAAAGCATAAGAGCGTCAGTTATAGGTACAGAGAAAAAATGGTACCATAGCGCTTTTCCAAAGTAAACCCAGTTAATATACAAGATCATCCCAACCCAGTTAATTAATATAGCTATATATCCAGATCATCCCAATCACGTTCTGGTGGTCCGCGACAGTTGAGCTCAACGAATATGTCCGCTGCAAGCTTTGCTCTTATAGCTTTCATGTTCTTACCACATAGCGTCTTCGGAAAAAGCCTCCCAAGGCTATGGTACTCGATGAACTTTAGACAGAAGACACCACAGTCACTGCAATTGTCTTGCGCAGGCACATCATTTCCAGACAGATACTCGTGTGTGAAACGCTCCAACGGATACCTCTCTCTATCATTGCTGTCAGCCATGAGCCGAAGAAGATAAGGCATCATCACAGCAATTGGCTCGAGGGAGTGAGACAACACAGCCTCACTGAGATAACCAGGTAAGCTGTCCCACACAGTAATATGCCTTTTGGGTATCGAAATCATCAAGGCAACCCAATGATTCTCTTTCACGTTCCATGGCATGTAGATCTCATCAATATCTACTTCCCATTTCTTCAGCGTTTGGCAGAATGCTGGTTTCTTCCCTTCAAAGTAATCATAAGCACCTCCTGGTAGCAATCTTCCTAATCCATATCGATCTGGCTCGGAATCCACAAACCTCCTATACTTGTCTTTCGTCCACAACATACTAGGACCACTATCAGCAAAGCAGATTCGCTCACTCCTAAACCATTCCGGGTGCAATTTCATGCGCTGACGAAACAAGTCCAAGACTATATCCATGTGCTGAAAATATACATGCACGTTAGAACGCTGAAGAAATGGGAAGCATAAGAATAAAGGTCTACAGGAAAGGTCTACAGGAAAGGTCTACAGGAAAGGTCTACAGGAAAGGTCTACAGGATAGGTCTACAGGAAAGGTCTACTGAAACGGTCTACGCGCATGAAAAGCATAAGAATAAAGGTCTACAGGAAAGGTCTACAGGATAGGTCTACAGGAAAGGTCTACTAAAACGGTCTACGCGCATAAAAAGCATAAGAATAAAGGTCTACAGGAAAGGTCTACTGGAAAGGTCTACAGGAAAGGTCTACAGGAAAGGTCTACAGGAAAGGTCTACTGAAACGGTCTACGCGCATGAAAAGCATAAGAATAAAGGTCTACAGGAAAGGTCTACAGGATAGGTCTACAGGAAAGGTCTACTGAAACGGTCTACGCGCATAAAAAGCATAAGAATAAAGGTCTACAGGAAAGGTCTACTGGAAAGGTCTACAGGAAAGGTCTACTGAAACGGTCTACGCGCATGAAAAGCATGAGAATAAAGGTCTACAGGAAAGGTCTACAGGATAGGTCTACAGGAAAGGTCTACTGAAAAGGTCTACGCGCATGGAAAGCATAAGAATAAAGGTCTACAGGAAAGGTCTACAGGATAGGTCTACAGGAAAGGTCTACTGAAAAGGTCTACGCGCATGGAAAGCATAAGAATAAAGGTCTACCGTATCCGCAAGCCATTCTGTCTGGGTGACTAATTCCCACCACCAGTGGAGTTGAGGTTCAGCGTTCCAATGAGGTTTCTTAGGGCCACTGGATAGAAGACAGAAAACACTCAGTTACTAATCAAACAATCAGGATAAATATAAGTATTAAGAGGAATTTTAAGAAACTACTTACAAAATGCCTTTAAACTCCTTCTTAAGTGCTGAGAGCCTATCCTTATCTACTGGCGTGAACGGATCGTACCCAAACCGTTGCTTTCCAATGATGTCCTTCACTGTTCTATTTCCCACATACGGAGACCGTTGAGATGCGGCAAGCTGTCGCTGACGATCTACGTTTGCTTGTGCAAGAAGTATTGCTGCTTGTTGTTTTAGTTGCTGCTTCTTCGTGTCCTCCCTTCGCTCTTCTTTCGATGGCTTATGCGACTTAACAAAAACGAGCTCCGAATCGTTACCGTTGTCACTCCCGCATGGAGATATATGTTGTTTCTGCAAATGTGAACCAAGTATGTATCAAACAAGGTTTGTATAAATGGCACAAATATTCTCAGGTTTTACACGAACCAAACAAGGTTCAGGGATATAAAACAACAATATCAGCAAAACCAAAATAAACTACAAGTACTTCTTAGGCTTACGCCTGACTCGAACTCTATCAGGTACAGGATCAGCACTAACCCGATCTTTTTTCTTCGTAGGAGTGGTATCTGTCTCGGTAACCTTCTTCACAGAAGTGGCAGTGTTATCGCCAACTTTCTCCTCTGCATCATTCTCCTCTTCACCGGAAGGCTCGTCATCCTTCACAGACTTCTCAGGCTCCTTAGGCGTAGGCTCCTTAGGCTTCTCAGGCTCCTTAGGCTTAGGCTCCTTAGACTCTTCGGGCTCCGCATGCCTTGATGCATCTTTCATAACCCGGATGGTTTCTTCTATGCTGACCACCTTCTCAGTTAGGGTCCACAACCTGGCATCAGTCTGTTCGAAGCCCAACTTCATCTCCGCAGTCAACTTCTCGCTGCACTCTTCAAACAGCTTCTTAATCTTCTCCTCAAAGCGACTGAAGCCTTCGTCAGCAACGGAAACGGTCTCCGGACACTGCCTCTTCTGCATCTCCTCTCCATGGTCTGCTAATCTTTTCCTCTTCGCAGACTCCCCGGATTTAGCATTCTTGGCCACCATTACACCATGAGGATTCCAGTCGTCCGACTTCCACTTCCATCTACCACCTAGTTCACCGTACAGTGCCTTGATAATATTCTCAACCTTCGGGTCATCTTCATCATCATCCCACTTAGGGTAAACAAGATCTCTCTCCACCAATACGCAGTGCTCAAAGTTCACCTACAAACATAAGGTAAAGTTATTAAAAGGTCTACGTAAAAGGTCTACGTAAAAGGTCTACGTAAAAGGTCTACGTAAAAGGTCTACGTAAAAGGTCTACGTAAGAGTTCATGCTAAGAGGTCTACATTAATCGGTCTACGTAAAAGGTCTACGTAAAAGGTCTACGTAAGAGTTCATGCTAAGAGGTCTACATTAATCGGTCTACGTAAAAGGTCTACGTAAAAGGTCTACGTAAAAGGTCTACGTAAAAGGTCTACGTAAAAGGTCTACGTAAAAGGTCTACGTAAAAGGTCTACGTAAAAGGTCTACGTAAAAGATCTACTGCAAATGCAAAGGTCTACGTAAAAGGTCTACGTAAGAGGTCATGCTAAGAGGTCTACATTAGTCTGAAAACAAAGTATGTACCTGCTTCAGTATGGTTTGTCCAACGTTTCTTAAGCCCCATATACCTTTGTAGGCCAGGAGCGGCACCTCTGGAGCGTTTGGTATGGGTGCACCAAAATTGGCTCCGAATTCAGGCATGAAACGATAAGCCCATACTTGTAGCACCTCAACAAACCCATCCATCACATATCCAGACTTCCATAGCTCTGCTCCTTTGACGGCTTGAATCAGGTTCCTGAAAGCTACACGCCCCCACGGATAACTCTCAAACTTCTCTTCATCCATCACTAATCTGGCCAGGTTCACCGGAGTTTGGGAAGTGGTTCTCCGAGCCACAATAAAGCTTGCGTAGATGGCCAAGTAACCCAGCCTAAGTTTGTCCTCACTCGGCCAGTGTGTTGCCCATTGGCATGCTTGTGTGAGCTGATGTTGACTCGGACCAGCCTCAACATCTACTCCGAGCCTCTCCCAGAATGCTCTCATCTGTTGAGTAACCTCACACTTGGGGTCATCAAGATCCTCATCCTCTACATAGTCGCAGTTGAGGCCGGTGAGATATTCAAATTCATGCAGGGAAAATCTAAGTGGGTTTGCACCAACCGCACTCCAGATCTCATACTTCCTCTTGCACTCTAACTGGAATGAGAGCATAGTGTGGACCACTTTCGAAGACCACTCGAATTTAAGGTCATGAAACCTGCAGAAGACACCAACTCGCGAGTCGCAGAGCGTTTCCCACTCGGCATCACTCAAGAGTCCCTTCACGGCAGTGAACAGCTTTCTGTCGTTGCTGTAGTAGGCAATGCTTTTTTGGGGTTCGGGTTCATCTCCTCTTGTGTAAAACCTTCTTGGAAAGGTTGGGTTCTTCATTCTGCAAGACATATCACAGTAGTCAGAGAAAGACAAACTCAGTATACGTAAAAGGTCTACGTAAAAGGTCTACTGCAAAGGTCTACTGCAAAGGTCTACTGCAAAGGTCTACAGGAAAGGTCTACGTAAAAGGTCTACGTAAAAGGTCTACGTAAAAGGTCTACGTAAAAGGTCTACTGCAAATGCAAAGGTCTACTGCAAAGGTCTACTGCAAAGGTCTACGTAAAAGGTCTACTGCAAAGGTCTACTGCAAAGGTCTACTGCAAAGGTCTACAGGAAAGGTCTACGTAAAAGGTCTACGTAAAAGGTCTACGTAAAAGGTCTACGTAAAAGGTCTACGTAAAAGGTCTACGTAAAAGGTCTACTGCAAATGCAAAGGTCTACTGCAAAGGTCTACTGCAAAGGTCTACTGCAAAGGTCTACAGGAAAGGTCTACTGCAAAGGTCTACTGCAAAGGTCTACAGGAAAGGTCTACTGCAAAGGTCTACAGGAAAGGTCTACTGCAAAGGTCTACTGCATGTCTACGTATCAGTTCTATGGTTTGCTAAACCCTAAACGACACTGACCTATGTTTCAGCCGAAATGTCGAAGAAGAAACGACATGAATGAGTTATAGATTATACCTGTATATCAGCGGGAAACTATGTCTGAAACGAGATTTAAAAACAAAATGACACATGAGTTCGGTGAGATAATAAGTGGTTATACAAAGTGGAAATGGTAAGAAGAGTGAGTGACTGAGTTATTACCGGGAAAGGGAATCGACAGGAGCGCTCCGACTCTACCAATGTCGACGGACCGAAGACGGCACAAATTTGTACATATTGCGAACAATAAACCGTTAGCCCCGACAGAAATGATATATGTTAACGATACTAGATAGAGGGCGGCGATATTACCGGCGTGAACAAACGGAGGCGGAGCAAAAGGCGGCGGAACAAACGGCGTCGAAGCTAACGGCGTCGGACACGGAAATCGAAGAAAATCACCTCTCGAGAGCGCCGAATTCAACTTCTAACAAACCCTAAAAATTTACAGTTCAAGGTAAAAATCGAATTATATACAACGGTTCAGATTGTACGGTTGGTTATTACAATTAATCTCGGTTTAGGTGTTCAATTTACGGTTCATTACAACAAATTCAGCCGGTTATTTTATAACTGAGGTCTACCACGAAATTACCGAAACGTTTCAAATCCCCCCCCCCAAATCCACCGTCTATTTGAAATTTTGGGATTCCCGCTAGGTTAATTATGTGGTAGATCTACCTGGTAGATCTACCAGGTAGATCTACCTGGTAGATCTACATGGTAGACCTCACACATTTATATGTTTTAACCTAAATGTCTTTGCTTATCTATAAATGATTCATTTGTATTCAATTATATTTTTTGTAGATGATAATGTCTATATTTTAATTATTCATCCAGGTTTTTTTGTCAAATTATTTTTTCTTTAATTTTTAATTTAAATTTAAGATTTAATTATGTGGTAGATCTACCTGGTAGATCTACCTGGTAGATCTACATGGTAGACCTCACACATTTATATGTTTTAACCTAAATGTCTTTGCTTATCTATAAATGATTCATTTGTATTCAATTATATTTTTTGTAGATGATAATGTCTATATTTTAATTATTCATCCAGGTTTTTTTGTCAAATTATTTTTTCTTTAATTTTTAATTTAAATTTAAGATTTAATTATGTGGTAGATCTACCTGGTAGATCTACCTGGTAGATCTACATGGTAGACCTCACACATTTATATGTTTTAACCTAAATGTCTTTGCTTATCTATAAATGATTCATTTGTATTCAATCATATTTTTTGTAGATGATAATGTCTATCTTTTAATTATTCATACAGGTTTCGTTGTCAAATTATTTTTTATTTAATTTTTATTTTAAATTTAAGAATTAATTATTTGGTAGATCTACCTGGTAGATCTACCTGGTAGATCTACATGGTAGACCTCACACATTTATATGTTTTAACCTAAATGTCTTTGCTTATCTATAAATGATTCATTTGTATTCAATCATATTTTTTGTAGATGATAATGTCTATCTTTTAATTATTCATACAGGTTTCGTTGTCAAATTATTTTTTATTTAATTTTTATTTTAAATTTAAGAATTAATTATTTGGTAGATCTACATGGTAGATCTACTTTACCCTAAACACTAAATCGAATAATTTGGATATTTTTTTGTAACAATGTGCTTGCCCTATTGTCATTTTACAGTTTGGATAACAAATAAACGAACATTGAATCGCATAACAAACCAAAAACAACAATTGGTCTAGAAATTTTCAAAACCCTACAACTTACACCATTCAACCCTAAACAATCTACTCAAACTCTTATCCTTATGAACTATATATTCATGATATTTATAGATTCATGCCTTTTTCTGAGATCATATTTTTAGTAGACGTTAAATGTCTTTTATTTCGTTATTTGTGAAAAAAATATTTCAAAGTATTTTTGTTTTAATTTTTAATTTAAATTTAAGATTTAATTATGTGGTAGATCTACCAGGTAGATCTACCTGGTAGATCTACATGGTAGACCTCACACATTTATATGTTTTAACCTAAATGTCTTTGCTTATCTATAAATGATTCATTTGTATTCAATTATATTTTTTGTAGATGATAATGTCTATATTTTAATTATTTATACAAGTGTTTTTGTCAAATTATTTTTTCTTTAATTTTTAATTTAAATTTAAGATTTAATTATGTGGTAGATCTACCAGGTAGATCTACATGGTAGACCTCACACATTTATATGTTTTAACCTAAATGTCTTTGCTTATCTATAAATGATTCATTTGTATTCAATTATATTTTTTGTAGATGATAATGTCTATATTTTAATTATTCATCCAGGTTTTTTTGTCAAATTATTTTTTCTTTAATTTTTAATTTAAATTTAAGATTTAATTATGTGGTAGATCTACCTGGTAGATCTACCTGGTAGATCTACATGGTAGACCTCACACATTTATATGTTTTAACCTAAATGTCTTTGCTTATCTATAAATGATTCATTTGTATTCAATCATATTTTTTGTAGATGATAATGTCTATCTTTTAATTATTCATACAGGTTTCGTTGTCAAATTATTTTTTATTTAATTTTTATTTTAAATTTAAGAATTAATTATTTGGTAGATCTACATGGTAGATCTACTTTACCCTAAACACTAAATCGAATAATTTAGAAATTTTTTTGTAACAATCTGCTTGCCCTATTGTCATTTTACAGTTTGGATAACAAATAAACGAACATTGAATCGCATAACAAACCAAAAACAACAATTGGTCTAGAAATTTTCAAAACCCTACAACTTACACCATCCAACCCTAAACAATCTACTCAAACTCTTATCCTTATGAACTATATATTCATGATATTTATAGATTCATGCATTTTTCTGAGATCATATTTTTAGTAGACGTTAAATGTCTTTTGTTTCGTTATTTGTGAAAAAAATATTTCAAATTATTTTTTCTTTAATTTTTAATTTAAATTTAAGATTTAATTATGTGGTAGATCTACCTGGTAGATCTACCTGGTAGATCTACATGGTAGACCTCACACATTTATATGTTTTAACCTAAATGTCTTTGCTTATCTATAAATGATTCATTTGTATTCAATCATATTTTTTGTAGATGATAATGTCTATCTTTTAATTATTCATACAGGTTTTGTTGTCAAATTTTTTTTGTTTTAATTTTTAATTTAAATTTAAAATTTAATTATGTGGTAGATCTACCAGGTAGATCTACCTGGTAGATCTACATGGTAGACCTCACACATTTATATGTTTTAACCTAAATGTCTTTGCTTATCTATAAATGATTCATTTGTATTCAATCATATTTTTTGTAGATGATAATGTCTATCTTTTAATTATTCATACAGGTTTTGTTGTCAAATTATTTTTTTTTTAATTTTTAATTTAAATTTAAGATTTAATTATGTGGTAGATACCATGTAGATCTCCATGTTTGTCTACCACAGCGTCTGGAGGTTAAAATCGTAATCGTGGCATGCGTTTTTTTGTTTGTTCATAAGAGAGTGTGAGGTACTGTTACTGTAGAAAAGGTTAGTTTTGCAATTGTTTCAAATTGTGGTCTAGTTGAATAGAAAAAATCAATTTGTGGTCTATTTTTGGCAATTTGCCCAAAAAGGAAACTATGAAGATGGGTAAGAGGCAGAGGAAAGAGAGGAAGATTGACATAATTTTTTTTTTTTTAGGTATTTTCCAGTGAACAACTAAGTTTTGAAAAATGCAATTTATAGACAGTTGATCATTGATTCATTTCAACTACTCTTATTATTGACATTGTTGCCGTGATTCTCGTGGATACATAATAAATTGATCTCAAGGTAGAAACAAATTGTAATTCATCAGGAGATCAGCTTAGTCTTGGAATGTTGAATATTTTATAAATATATTTTAAAACAGATGTGGCGCATAAAATCAGTGACTCGTTTTAATAGGAATGATTTATTCGGTCTAAGGAAAATGTCAAAACTTTATCTTTATAATACCCAGATGATGTATATGTTGCATCTTGTTAAGCGATGCTTGTATCTTACACTTATTTGTACTCTTGCATTCAGGGATGTATTGTAATGCATCTCGTAAAGCGATGTATTGTATTGTACTCTTGTATTCAATGATGTATATGTCAAAACTTTTTCTTTATAATACCCAGATGATGTATATGTTGCATCTTATTTCCAGCAACCTATTATCAGGGCCGTGCTTAAGGCTTGTTGAAAAAGGCATTTGTCACAGATCCCTTAAATAATATATAATTCTGAGGCCCCATAACCGTAAGTTCCATTCTTAGTCTAGTGGCTGTTCAGATATACATTAGAGTAGAGGAACCCAACTTCGATCCTACTTCCAAGCAAGGCTTGTGTATTTTTTTTTTTTTCTGGTTAGTTTATTAGTTTTTTTTACCATTTTACTAGAAATGTAACTGTTTAATTATTCTTGTAAGAACCATTTAACTGAGTTATGTTCTCTTGTTAAAAAGGAATGTTTTATTTTCTTGTTAATTTTATTAGATTTTCACTAAAACTTTAACAGTTCTAGTTCATTTTTTAAAGAGCCGTTGATGTCTCAATCCACTTTTGTTTTCCTTATGCCACAATTTCAGTTATGTTTTGCAACATACGGGTTAGTTTATATATATTACAAAAACTAGGTGAAAGAGTTCATAAAAAACAAAAAAAAAGGGAATAGTTTTTTTTAATGTTTTAGGTTTTATCTATTATTAATATGTTTTCAGTATTTTCTATCGTTTAAATTTAAATTATAACTATCAATTATTTTTTTCTTATACTCGCCTCAAGCCCCTAAATGTCTTCGCACAACACTGCCAATTATAACTATGATTCTTTCAAGTGATCATCAATCACATGCTGGTAAAAAGCATCAAGCTCCTTAAAGACTCTGTTTAACTTCTTGTGTTTACCAAACAACCAATCAATGGATCTTCCAAATCCACCCGTGGGGAACAAGTCAGTGAAAGTGAAATCTCCTAGAGCATCCGCTGCTTCACTAACCAGCTCTTCGATATTCTCTTGGTCGATGAACTCGCAGTCATGGAAGTTCTATCCCAAGGCTACTCTACAAACGATGCTCGCGGTAAGAGAGAAAAAGATCTTGCTTAGATCCACAGAAGACTGTCTCAAAGCCGGTGATTCGGATATTTTCTTCACCATCAATTTTACCTCTTCCTGTCTTATATACCTAAAAGATTGTATTTTCTTGAGGCTAAAAAGCTCTATAACCGCGAGTTTCCTCATCTCTCTCCAGTACTCACCGTATGGCCCAAAAGTGATGTCTTTAAAACCATAAGAGAGTTTTTCTGTCCCGACCATCTTCTATCGAGTGGAACATTCCAAGTCATGGGTTTTGAGCACTTCTTCAGCTGCTTCGCTTGAGGCGACCACAACCACAGGAATAGACCCGAGATGAAGAAGCATCACTGATCCGTATTTGTTGCAGAGCCTGTGGATGCATCTATGAGGCAAACCAGTGAGATGGTGCAAGTTTCCTATGATTGGGAAACTTGATGGGCTCGGAGGAAGTTTCCATTTTGAAGATTGAAGCTTTTTTGAGAAGATAAAAAAGGAGACTATGGAAATGGGTATGAGGCAGAGGAAAGAGAGGAAGATTGACATAGCTTATCTATTTTTAGGGTATTTTCCAGTGGAGAACTGAAGTCTTTTAGAAAAGCACAATATATACAAATAAAAATCTAAAGACTGTTATACGTATAACAGATATTTTCTAACAGATTTTCACGATATATAATTCCATTTGTTCGAAAATATATGTTACACGTTTTTGTTTCTTACGATAAATTTATTAACTTCATACTACTGTACATGATTTTTGTTTTTGTCGCATACTTGTCGGCCGGCCTGGCAGGCTGGCACTAAATGAAGGATACGTACGTCCATAATCCAAGAATATATTCAAAATATATACATAATAGTCTGATCTGAAATATATTGTTTTTGTTTCTTGCAAAAAGATACTTGTAATCTGAAAGATATTGTCATGCACTTTTTACCTGATGGTAACTAATTACGTTTACGAGTTACTAGCACCCAACAAATAAAGGTCCAACTTCAAAATATCAGATTTGGGAAATATTTCTGACGATTCTTTTATTCAACGTTTGAAAATTGTTTCTGACAAAAAGTGGACGCTGAACAATAGCCTCAATTTTTATTAGTAACAGATTTAAATTTACTGGTTATATAGGGTTGTTTAATTTCAAAAGTTGAATTATAAAAGGCTTGAGATTTTTGCGGAAGATTAAGATAAGGGGTAAGAGGAAGATGAAACACAAGAAGATTGACATTTCGTTGCTCTGTTTTTTTCTTTCTTTCTGTTATCTTCGTTCAATTGGATTCATGAAAAAGAAAATTAAAGGACAAATGTGCCACAAAACTTGAAGTGGTGGCCCTGGAAACGATTAAATGTAGTTATGGCCGGACCGGGCCGGGCCATGTGTGTCGCTGTCGATAATGATCCAGATTCCTATATGATCGATTAATATAAAACAACCTACACGACTCTCTTACTTGTTGTAGTGGTTTGTTTAATTTAAAATTGTGAACTTGAATATCACTTATACTGCTTGTTGAACAGATATTCAAGATCGATGACATTTTTTTTTTGTATAATTTTTTGTGCTTTAAGCTGAAACATCTTTGAAACAGATTACTTTTTTTTTTAATATATATAATTTTTTTCTCTTAGTATTCTTCTTAAAAAAAACCCTCTAATTTTAGTTAGGGAGCTTGTAGAAAGGATACACATTACATATGAATTATGAGAAAATTATTACAGAAACACACGAACATAGATAATAGAATATTACAACAGCCTCACTTACATTATTGATTGAAACACTGTAAAGTAACTTTAGGGTCATCCAAACTCAAATGACAAGAAGGTTGGAAGGTTATGTGACACCTTTCATCAATAGACTGGAACCGGCACAAGTAGGAGAGGTAGTTTCTTGCAAACAGAGGTAGTGCCGTTTTCTTCCATATCAATGTCTTTACTGATCATCCCATCTGGCAATTTCCAATCGAAAAAGTAAAGCATCTTCAACAGTCCCAATTGGCCAATTCTAAGATAGGAAGAGCCATTGCCATTCCAGGACAGCTCCTCAGACCAGAACCAAAGAGTAAGAACTCATAGTTTTGTCCTTTGTAATATATGGAACTGTCGATGAACCGTTCGGGAATGAAATCTTTAGGGCTTTTCCAAAGCTTGGGGTCTTGTCCAATCGTCCATGTATTAATCATGATGTTTGTATTTGGTGAAATATCGTAGCCTTGGATCTTGATGTGAGACCTTGTTTCCCTAGCCAAAAGTGGAAATGGTGGATGTAATCTGAATGTTTCTTTGATTATGAGCTTCAAATAATCAACTTTGTCTATGTCTTCTTCGGTGATTCTCTCCCTCTTACTCCCTAAGATGGTTCGGATCTCATCTTGTGCCTTTCTCATCTTGAGTCTTAGGTTTTGGTCATATTTAGATTTTCTCCATATTGGTGACAAATGTTCAGTGTTTGCCTAAATCTCTGGCTTATTGGAAAACGCATATGATTGGAAATCTTCATATTAGTGACAAAACGCTGTTGTAGGCTCTATACATGATAATATGTTTTTTTTTTTATGGTTGATCTTATGCAAATGCTTTCTTGTCTCTTATGCTGTTTCTCTATATTGTGAGAACCTTGCTGCTTCGTATATAGGATCTCATAGATTCAACTCTGATTTGTTTTCTTTTAATACAGAATCTGGAATTTCTTTGTAACTGCAACAGATGCTCAAACTATAGGGATTGTTATGTTGTGGAAGTACAATCAAGACAAGTCTAATGAGATTGTTTCTTCTGTTTCAGAGTGGGGGAAAACGCAGTCTCAACTTTGGCTGAAAGGTTTACCGTTTCTTCCTCTCTCAGTTACCTTTATCTCTGCTCTGTTTCTTTCTCTATGGTACTTGTTTTTTGTAGATCAAACAGTGAAAGAATGGCTCAATGATCTAATAAGCATCTGAGGCTTTTAGTTGTGCAGGAATGGGATTTGCTTTTGTGTTTGTCTTGCTTCGAACCTGTCAACTATGAACTAATTTGCGGAACACATGATTTGCTTAGATGATAATCTGAAGAATTGTTTTATCTAGACACAAGTTGTGTGAATTTGTTAGATGACCGTACAAAATGTGAAAGAATCCTTGCTTGCTTGCTTGCTTGCTTGCTACATTGAGAGTCTCATGTTGGCATTGCATTGTTCATCTTTGAAAACAATCATTTGAGGCTCAGATTGCGACTTTACGATTCTCTCTCCACGACTCGCTATGCTGTGCGGAGCTGATGTCTTTACATCCGTACGATAGTTTATTTGTCCCCACCAACTTTGGTCGGCTACATGTCTCAAGATCATTCGTCTTGAGAACCTCTTCGGCTGCTTCTCTAGAGGAGACCACAACCGTTGGGACAAACCCTAGACGAAGAAGCATCACGGATCCATACTTGAGCGAGAGCTAGTGAAAGCATCTGTAAGGCAATCCCTGGAGCAGGTGCAAGTTTCCGATGATCGGAAAACTCCGAGGGCCCGGAGGAGGTCGAAATTTCGATTCAGGGTTTCTGTTCTTTTTAAGTAAGATAAAGGAGAAGAACGTGAGGAAAACAAGCCAGAAAACATAGATCATTGCTTTCTCTGATCTATGTTCTGTGTTTGGGAGTTTGAATAGAAGGTGATGGTTATTGATAAACACTTAACGTTATTTATAGAAAGAAATTCAACATTGTTAAATACTATATATGACTCGTGCTTATTGAGGCTAATATAAATAAAACTTAATACACTATTATATTTGTAATTTATAGAAGGAATATCAATTATGCGATGCGACTCACATGGATCATGGCTATGCTATTGGATATTAATATATATCAGTTAGCCTCAAGCTCGCAGCACATATATATTAATATCCACTAGTAAGGAAACAGACACACAATTAAATGTTTTTCAATGTCTCCCGCCAACCTTTTTTCTTGGCAATCAGTAATATTCTCATTAATCAATACTCCCACCAATCATGTTAATCTTTTAATACTAATCTCATCACAAATCTTAATAATGGTGAAAAAACTATTATCAAGAATAAGTATAAATACACCGATAAACTCAACATTATTATACACTCATTACATGAACTCACTTTTTTGTCATCAACTGCATATTATTACTGTAATAGAGGAAATATAAACATACATATAATTACAGTTTGGGATGCCATCATTCCTTTTAAAACCTTTATAGAGAACTGAACAAATTAAACTCTCAAAAGAGAATATGACTCATAAATTCTCAAAGAAGAGAATATAATCCAAAACTGGGCGGGCAACAAAAACAGAGCTTGCATCTTGAGTTTATAACACCTTCTACGAATAATTAACAGTCACCATATCAATATTTTCAGCAAAATCGATCAATCAGCTAATCCAGTTAAACCATTCAAAGCTGGTTTAATACCAGCCAAGTGACTGACCCATGCATAATAAGACCTTCAAATCGAATTATTCCAAACAAACAAAAATTAGTTGAGGAAACAAAAGTTGTGGTGTTCAATCGGATAAACCAATTATATTTGAACCTAACTAAATAAAAAATTATATGAAATTGAATTCAAAGCAAATCAAAAACTTAGTTTGCTAAAAATCGATTAATAATTGATACTGATCTGAAAATTAAACCGCATCATATAGGGCTGAAATTCATATGTTATATTCAAATGGACATATATGATTTATGTGTCTTTTGTTATATTACACAATTGTTTTTTCTTAAGAGGTTATATATATAAACAAATTGACATATTGATATATGAAAAATGAAAAATGAAAAATCATAGATATGTATACGAGTCAAGAACTTACATAGAGCAAATACGAGGAACAAAGCCAAAAAGAAAGTTGTTTTGTTTGAGTTCATCTCTATGCTACAATATTCAATTTGTTTCTCTTTTGTTTGTATGGCTTTTGAGTTTTGAGTTCAAAGGTACCGTGGATTATATAATTTTTTTTTAATTTATGGTAATCAGGATTTATGTTATTTCTTATTTAAGTAGTCATATATAGGAGTGGTCAGTCAGATCAATAGACATATAGGGGATATTATTTACTGTCATGGATTACTTTTCTAATCTAAATATATATGGAGTATCATTTATTTTTAATCAAGGATTACGATTACATTTGTAATCTATTCCCAAAAAAAAATTTATGTTTTGACTCTTATATTGAACAACACCTGTAATTCTTTTATATATAAAGCTTATGATGAGGCAATTAATATTATTGGAAATGGACTATTTTCTTTCAGAACTGTAATATATATTTTTAATATTTTAAGATTCATATAATTACATTCTCTGATAGACTGCCATGTACTACTTTTGAATTTTTCATATGTATATTTTTCTTAAGGTTCCTATAATCACATTCTTTTATAGGCTACCATTTTTTTAAATAAATTATTACTATTTATTCCCATCACGGCTAACTGTATGATTTACTGAAACAATATATATTACATTATTATTGCTATTTTACCACACATTAAAATGCAGTTCAAACAAGCAAACAAACAAAAAAAGACAAGAAAGCTAAAAGCTTTGAAATCGTTTTCATCATAGTCGCCGAACCGGTACAAGCATGAGAGGTATTTTTTTGACTACCGAGAGAGTACCAACTTCTTGCATATCAATATCTCCAATTCCCATCCCATCAGGCAATCTCCAATCGAAGAAATAAAGCATATTCAACAACGCCATTTCTATAGCAGCAATCGACATGGGAATCGCTGGACAGATCCTTCGACCAGAACCAAACGGTAAAAGATTAAAGTTTTGTCCTCTAAAATCTATAGAACTGTTGTTAAACCGTTCAGGGATGAAATCTTCAGGGTCGGTCCAACGTTTTGGATCACGTCCGATCGTCCATACGTTGATCTGAACTGTTGTCTCTGGAGGAATATCGTAGCCTTGGATCTTGACGTGAGACATTGTTTTTCTGGTCACAACTGGAACTGGTGGGTGCAATCTGAATGATTCTTTGATTATGAGTTGTAAATAATCAACTTTGTTGAGGTCTTGTTCAGTAATTGTCTTCTTTTCGGTCCCTAGTGTGGTTCGGATTTCTTCTTGTACTTTCTTCATTACTTTTGGGTTTCTAGCAAGTTCTGTCATCGTCCATACCATTGTTATGACACTTGTATCTATCCCAGCAAGAAATACATCCTGAACAACACATAAGTACATCACTTTTAAAAATAAATAAAAAATTAAGACGATAAGTGAAAAGAAAAAAATATAATTCAAGTGATTTGTCATGTTGGTTAAAGTCAGAAGATCGATTTATACGAAAAAAAGGAAAAGCCGCCACATGTTTAATCTAATAAAAAAGGGGAAAAAAAACTAGAAACACTAAGATATATATAGTCTTAATTATAATTTATTTGATTACATTTGCATTTCCATGTTATATCTTAATATTATAACTAAAGAAAAGAAGTAAACGCGCATGCAAAGAAACAATCGGAGCTTAAAAGTAAAAGATAAATTATATATAGAGAGCTTTACCATGAGGACTGCCTTTATATTATCGTTACTGAGCTTGAAATAATCTTCTTTGCCTTGCTTTCCGATAAGATCCAGCATCACGGCGACAATATCCGTTGGAGAGTCCGAAGTTTTACGTCCGGAAGATTCCTTCAAGTGATCATCAATCACATGCTGGAAAAAAGCATCAAGTTTCTTAAAGACTTTGTTTAACTTCTTGTGTTTACCAATTAACCAATCTATGGATCTTCCAAATCCACCCGAAGGGAACAAGTCAGTGAAAGTGAAGTTCCCTAGAGCATCCGCTGCTTCGGCAACGAGTTCTTCCATCTTCTCTTGGTCGATGAACTCGCAATCATGGAAGTTCTGTCCCAAGGCTACTCTACAAATGATGCTCCCGGTAAAAGAGAAAAACATTTTTCTTAGATCCACAGGAGATTGTGTCAAAGCCGTCACTTTCTTCACCATCACTTCGACTTCTTCCTCTCTTACGGACCTAAAAGATTGTACCTTCTTGAGGCTAAAAAGCTCTATAACCGCAACTTTCCTCATCTCTCTCCAGTACTCACCGTATGGCCCAAAAGTGATGTCTTTATAACCGTAAGATAATTTTTCGGTCCCGACCATCTTGGATCGTGTGGAACATTCTAGGTCATTGGTTTTGAGCATTTCTTCAGCTGCTTCGCTTGAGGAGATCACAACCACAGGAACAGACCCGAGACGAAGAAGCATCACTGGTCCGTATTTGATGCAAAGCTTGTGGATGCATCTATGAGGCAAATCACCGAGATGGTGCAAGTTTCCTATGATTGGGAAACTTGATGGGCTCGGAGGAAGTTTCCATTTTGAGGATTGAAGCTTTTTTGAGAAGATGAAAAAGGAAACTATGAAAATGGATAAGAGGCAGAGCAAAGAGAGGAAGATTGACATAACTTGTCTCTTTCTAGGGTAATTTTGAGTGAAGAACTAAGTTTTGTAAAATGCAATATAAAGACAATTAACAGTCTAAAGTCTTATTATTTCTTTGACTAAAGGGTTAAATAGGTAAATAAACAATTAATTTTACATTCAATTAAAAAAAAAAGGCTTAAATAGACAATTAACAGCTATATTGACTAAAGAGCACTATATAGACAATTAACAGTCAAAAAGTCTTATTATTTCTTTGACTAAAGGCGTAAATAGACAAGTAACAGTTTTATTGACTAAAGACTTAAGCAATACATAGACAATTAGCAATCTAAAGTCTTATTATTGTTGTTGTGGTTCTCGTGGATACATGTTAAACTGATCTCAAGTTGGTAACAAATTATCTAATTATTGATTCATCAGCTTAGTCTTGGAATCTTGAATATTCTATTAGGTATATTTAAAAACTGATGTGGCGTATAAATCAGTGATTCTTTTTCTAAATGGGATATGTTTTGTTCGGTCTAACAAAAATGTAATAATTTGTTCTTTATAATTTGTTCTTTATTTTCCTTTTTGTTTTTCCTCCTTTTTCCTGTATTGCCTATTTTTATTATATCGTTTGTTGTCCCTTGCATTGTATGACTCTTCTTTATACAGTCCATTGATTTACCACACCACAATGCTGGCCCAAAACCTTAATTAGTATACCCAACAAATTATGAATCCTTAGTCAACATTAAAGTCAGGTCAACTAAAAAACATTATTGAGTTTGAAATTTCCACTTAATAATTGTTAATCCTTAATCAACATTAAAGTCAGGAATGGGAGAAGGCCACAAAAATTATGACGGGAGAAAATGAAATGAAGGCTAATTAATAATAGTCTGGTCAAGAAAAATGAATTTTGTCTACTTGATGTACACTTTGTATACAAATTATAATTACTCGATTAGTGACCCGTGTTACACTGCAGGATTATATTTTAGATTTACAAAAGAATGAATCGTTTGTTTTAAATCTTCTATGTAAATCTCTAAAATTAACAAATCATGGACAAATCGAATGATTCATTTGGGTTTAGAAAGCATTTCATGATTAATCGAATATGAAAATTGAATTTAAGATTGGTATAAAACATAAACTACCATAAAAATAGGAAATTGACAGTGACGCTCAATCGCGAGAGAGAAAAAAAAGAGAGAATTAAATATGTTATGGTCAAATAACAGTTACACATTATCTACATCTCCCTAATCTTCTAGTTTTCCAAAACTGGTCTTATCTCTTAATTATTGTTTTTATTATGACACATGTCACTTTATAAGGAGTTTAAAAATGTCACATAGTAATAGTATAGATTATTAGAGATTAATAGTAAAAATATAACCTAGATCAATTCAGACTAATTAATCGCATACTACACAGATGGTATGGTTGTAATATCTTGACCCTTCACGCTTGGTCCAGATCGGCCTAATTGATAGACCTATCTCACGGTCCATATGGAAATACAGGCAACCATCATTCTCTTATCTAAACCCAAAAAATATAAACTAATCTGATTTTTTTTTTTTTTGTTCAGTAGTGATACCCCCACTTCCTATAGTGATTTTATTTTCTCCACTAATACTTTTATTTGCTCTCGTTAACTTTTATTTCATGTATTGTGGGATGGCTGTACCCCTAAATGAGTTAATTTTCGAATCTAATATAAAGAATTTGCCGATTAAAAAAAAATCATGTATTGTGAGTAAAAAATATATTAGAAAGTTTTCGGTTTCAGATTATCCATGACTGAAACCTTTTCAAGAAAACGAACAAACTTTATTATCTTTTAATTAATTATTCAAACAGTTCTTCTTTAAACCATCTCCATTGCTAATATGTTAAATTTGGTTTTTTAGTAATTTTTTAATAATAATTTTCACACAAATCTATGTTAACAACTTTGATTGGGATGTTAATTTTTTCTTCGTTCATTGCTAGAATCTTAAATTTGATTCTTAAAAAAAAAGGGTTAAATTTTCTAAAATTTATTATTTTAAACATATTAAATAAAAAACATAAAATATATTATATTTAATAAATTTTGAAACATTAAAAGACATACAAATGTTTGAAATATAAATTTGCAAATTAAAACAGAGATTAATTAGTTTACGTTCGAGCGAAATTTATGCTTAATCAACCGGTTTTAATTGTTCATGCTTTGTTATATAACGAATTTGATTTTGATTGGCCATCATATTGTTTTTTCGGCGGCGAGAACGAGAGAAAAGAGAGAAAAAATGATTTTTTTTTGTTTTTCATTTTCTAATGGTAATTAAACACAAGGGCGACACGTGGCGGGTTTTAAAATAGGTGAAAGTTTTTTGCTAAGAATTGATTCTAGGAATTGTTTTTCTTAATTTTTTTAAAAAAATTGGTAATATTGCTTAAAACCCTCTAAAAACTTTCTTAAAACTCCCAATGGAAATGCTCTTATTACATAACCCAGCAAGAGCCTTTTTATGTTATTTTTTGGCTTCATACTATTTCCATGTTATCAAGCTTTTATTACTCATCAATAACGTTGAATGGGCACAAGTTGAAGAGGTAGCTTCTTGACAATGGAGATATTACCAGCTTCTTCCATGTCAACGTCTCCACTTTTCATACCATCAGGCAATCCCCAATCGAAAAAGTAAAGCAAATTCATCAACCCTAGCTCCACGGTAGCAACCCCCATTGGCATCGCCGGACACATCCTTCGACCTGAACCAAACGGTAACAGCTCAAAGTGTTGTCCTCTAAAATCCACAGAACTATTTGCAAACCGTTCAGGGATGAATTCTTCAGGGTCGGTCCAACGTTTAGGGTCACGTCCGATGGTCCATACGTTGATTTGGATCTGCGTTTTGGGTGGAATATCGTAGCCTTGGATCTTGATGTGTGACATTGTTTCTCTTGGGATTATAAATGGAAGTGCTGGATGTAATCTGAACGTTTCCTTGATTATGAGCTTCAAGTAATCAACTTTGTTTAGGTCATCTTCAGTGATTCTTTCCCTTTTGTGACCTAGTGTGGTTCGGATAGCTTCTTGTGCCTTCTTCATCACTCTAGGGTTTCTAACGAGCTCTGACATCGCCCAAATCATAGTCACAGCACTTGTATCTATCCCCGCGAGAAACACATCCTTGAAGATCACGTAATTAAGAAACATATCAGAAAGTTGAATTGGTTTAACACAAGAGATATTGAGAAAACCAAGATTTGAGTTTTTTTTTTTTTTTACCATGAGGATTGCTTTGAGATTATCCATATTGAGTTTGAAAGAATCCTCATTTCCATGTTTATCGATCATATCCAACATCAAAGAAACAATATCCGGATTTTTCCTTCCTTCTGGCTTCAAGTGATCATCAATCACATGCTGGTAAAAAGCATCAAGTTCTTGAAAGACTTTGTTGATCCTCTTGTGCCTTTGAAACAACCAGTCTACGAATCTTCCAACTCCACCAGGGAAGAAGTCAGAGAAAGTGAAAGTCCCTAGAGCTATCGTAGATTCGGTGACAAGTTCTTCGATCCTCTCCTGATCGATGAAGAAGCCACTCTCGTTGAAGTTCTGTCCTAAAGCTACTCGACAAATGATGCTTGCGGTAAGAGAGAAGAAGGTTTTGCTTAAATCCACAGAGGACTGTTTCAATGCCGATTCAGACAATTTCTTCACTAGAAAGTCGACCTCTTCCTCTCTGATATACCTAAAAGATTGAACCTTTTTGAGGCTGAAAAGCTCGATGACCGCAAGTTTCCGCATTTCGCGCCAATACGAGCCGTACGGCGCAAAGGTGATGTCTTTGAAACCGTAAGAGAGCTTTCCCATCCCGACAGTCTTTGGTCGGCTGCAACAATCCAAGTCATGAGTTTTGAGAACTGCTTCAGCTGCTTCGCTCGATGAGATCACGACAACTGGAACAAAACCGAGCCGAAGAAGTAACACTGGTCCGTATTTGATAGAGAGGTTATGGAAACATCTGTGAGGCAATCCTGAAAGATGGTGCATGTTTCCAATGATCGGAAGACTTGAAGGGCTCGGAAGAAGATTGAATTTTGTGTTTTTAGTCTTTTTTAGAAAGAGTGATGATACAAGAATAAGAAACGAAACCAAGAACAAACAGAGCAAGATATCCATTTTTTCACTTCCTTTGTTTTTTTATTGTTTGTTTTCTAAGCTCTGTTTCTTGGAGAGATGATGAGTGTACAGTTCCCAAAAGTCTTGTACATATAAGATAAATGACACCTAGATGACCTGATTAATACGTCAACTCAAAATCAAGTGGTTGACATTGTAACAAATTTGCTAGATTTGTGGAAATTATTTTTCTTGGAATTAGATATGTGACGAAAGGATAAGACAAGTCTTGTGGGTCCACCAGTCATGTGCTCTGTTAGACTTTGCTATGATTGGTTGAGTGTATGAACAAGTCAGTGATTGATTAGATCAATGATATGAAGACGATGAGTCATACATAATAGAGGACAGAACACTATGCCATTTTAATGACCATCGAGACTCTTCCACGTCGACGTGAGGTGTAAGTTTCCTGAGATGTGGTTTGTTGAATCCCCTTTCCCTGTCAAAGTTTATTTCCGATTTTGTTCTGTTTTAAGTTTCGTATGAAAAATAAATACTCTTTTTTGTTGAACGCGCAGAAATTAGAAGATTTTTTGTAACATAAATTGATCTACTCATGATTTATATAATCAATGCTAAAAATGATAACAAGAACTTTGGAGAATGATTTCAGTTCTTGCATTGAAAATATATTACATATAAAATCATATGAAACAAAAGAGTCATACTGAAACATGAAACATCTCTTTTTTATTTTTGGTGGAAATAAATACTTTCATTAAGAAACTTAGGATAATTCAATCTTCCTTGTAATGAATCAGCGTAAACATTTGTCGATCTCGAAATTGAAACAAAACCAATTTCGATAAAAAAATTTGCTGAGAGCCAGAATATCCTGAGTAATTCCATATATCTCTTTCAGCTCCAGATTTAAATTCAAGGCCTTGAACAGTTGAGAGAAACATCTCCTTCTTTGGTTAACGTGTTGCTTTGAGAGAGTACAAAAACGGTTGGCTTTTGGAATATATATAATAAGTGATAAACAATAATACAATTAGTGTACGTTATCTCGTGTGTTTTTAGCTATTTTAATATTCTTAAACCATTCCACAATCCAAATCCGCGAAGACCGCGTCTTAAAATAGCATTTATTGGCAGCTAGATTTGTACAAACTTTTCAAATTGTGGGCGGAAACATAATCTATATTATCTTTTCTGTTTTTTTTTTTTTTGTCAAACAATCTAACTTCTCAAAATCTAAATCCATTCAGTACCCATTGATTTTAAATTAGAAAAATATATAATTCATCAAACTTTATTTTCTTTTTTTAATAAAATGTTCATCGATATCATACATTGATTAAGAAACATAAGGTTTTCTGCTCGTGCTCTAGCAACGCTGTCGAGCCTTTATTTTTTAATCTTTTACTGCCCATCAATGGTTTTAAAGGGGACAAGTTTACGATCTATTTCCTCTGAGAACTATATCGTCGCATCAGATACCTCAAATTATGGTCTTGTTGTATTTCCACACCATAAAAAAATTAAGTATTTATATCCCCATCAATTTAAAGTTATAAACCCAATTCCCCCAAATTCAAAGTTTCATATTCCGATCCACACAGAATTACGGTTTAATTGGTTTGCTATTCATAAAACATGGTTACCATTTCCAAATCGCGTATTAACCGAACTAAACTATTTCAAACCCATTTTATGATCCAATTACGATGATTAAACCGTTTTTCAGTCTTCTCTTCGAAAATCCCCAAATTGAAAAACCTTTGAATCCTAAATTTCAAAATCGAGAGAAATCTTTTTCAAAATCCTTTCTCATAGCTTGTAATCTTGTCTGGCATGGCTCTAATCCCTCGAAATGGTGGAGGCGCATGGGAATTTGATGAAGAAGTACGTGAAAGAGATGAGTTTCAGATTGACAAACTTTTGCGCGATTTCGAAGACGAAACTCCGATTCACTACGACGTCTTGCCTGAGACTGATGACGAAGCAGAAGTAGAAGGCGATGCTCCACAGAAAATGCGTTCGGAGATAAAGCGTAGTGATGGGCATTTGTACCTAAATCAAATATTCTTCAATAGAGTGGATTTTAAAGAAAGAGTTATCGACTATACTCTTCGAACATGCTACTACATCAAACAAACCAGGTACGACAAGGATAAGATTAGTTTTGAATTGTGTTGGTAGTAATGAGAAGTTGGAGGTTGTGAATGGAGAATTTATGCATCAATGCTTCCAAAAGATGCAGTCTGGAAAGTTAGGTTGTTTGTGGATAAATATACATGTGAGGGTAATGGAGAATGTGAAATGATAAAGGTCTCTGTTATAGCTAGATTGTTTGTGGATAAGATCCATGAAGAACCAGAGTACTATATGCCCATGAAGATTGAAGAGTTATTCATGTCGAATTGGGAAATTAGTGTGTCTAGGCCTCAATGTCAAGCTGCTAGAAACACGGCTTTGAAGTGGATTCAGAGTGAATATGCTCATCACGTCTTAGAGATTACGCTGCTGAGATAATACAGTCAAATCCTGGTTCGTCTGTGGAAGTGGACACTATACAGAATGATGCAGGAGCAGATGTGTTCAACCGGTTCTATGTTTGCTTTGATGTCCTCAGAAAAACATGGAAGGATTCGTGTAGGCCATTGATAGGACTTGATGGGTGCTTTTTGAAAGAGAGAATCAAGAGACAGTTGTTGGTCACTTTAGGCAGGGATGCAGATAATTCTATATATCCAATCGCCTGGGGAGTGGTAGAGGTGGAAAATAATAAGAATTGGCAGTGGTTTTTGAAGAAGCTGAAGGTTGATTTGGATCTGCAAGATGGTGATGGGTTCATTGCTGTTTCAGACCGTCATAAGGTAAATTCTTGTTAATTTAATTATTAGTCGAATGTTAAAAGATGGTGATGGGTTCATTGACTTATTTTGTTGTTCTGTTTCAGGGTTTAGTCAGGGCTATTAAGATAGAGTTACCAAAGATGGAGCACAGGAAGTGTGTTAGACACATCTATGAGAATTTGAAGAAGAACCATGGAAGCAAAAAACATATGAAGCCATTTATATGGAATTTGGCATAAGCTACAATGAAGCAGAGTTTCAAGAGAACTTGGACAGGTTAAGGTGCTATGATACATGTGTCAATAATGATGTTATGGCGTCAAATCCTAGGAGTTGGTGTAGAGCTTTCTACAAGCTGGGAAACTACTGTGAAGATGTTGAAAACAACTCTACAAAGTCTTTTAACAGCTCCATTAACAAGGCAAGAGAGAAGCCGTTTGTGCCTATGCTAGAAACAATAGCAAGGTTTGCTATGGCGCGTATTGCCGTAAGAGCTCGAGTATCTCATGAGCACACAGGTAATCTCGCTTCAATGTTATTTGTGATTTTGTGTTTTTTATGCTTCCATTTTAACGTATTTTTTATTGTCAGGAAAATGTACGTCTTATATCTCTAAATTTCTCGTTAAAGCGCTTAAAGATACAAAGTGAGCAAAAAAATGTGTAGTGACTAGAAGCATAGGCTTCTTTGACTCTAGGCTGAATGGACAAACTCACCATGTATGTTTGGACAATTGGTCTTGTTCTTGTCGGAAGTGGGACATCACTGGAATACCATGTAAGCATGCATATGGTGTGATCTTGAAGATGAAACTTGATGTTGAAGATTATGTTTGCCATTGGTTTCGCACAGCTATGTGGAGAAGAAACTACACAGATAGACTTATTCCAGTCAGGGGTTCAAGGTTTTGGCCAGCAACAAATGCTCCGGATGTTCATGTTCCTCGTGAACCACAAAAACCATAAGAAGAAGAAGAACCAGGAAAAGAACAAGAAAAAGAAGCAGGGAATAAAAAGCTCGCCAAGGCTGACAAGACAAGGAAAAAATGTGTTAATGAGTCTCCAACTAAAAAGCAACCAAAAGCGAAGAAAAGAATTATGCATTGTGGAGTTTGTGGTGCGACTAATCATAATTCAAGGTTTCACAAGAATGATTCTTCACAGGTTTGTCGAATGTTTTTTCAATCTTATGTCTCTGTTTTGTTTTAATATGTGTCACTGCTTTTAGAGTCTTATATTTCTGTTTTGTTTTGTAGTTACTGTTGGAACGCAGAACAGGTCTAGGAGAATCCTCACAAGGAAATCTCAGTCAACCCAATGCTTCTCAAGGGCTTGAATGAAGTTGATTTGGTTTAGTATTATTTTTCATCGGATAAGTATGAACTTATTATGTTATTTGGATTCGGCTAAGTAGGAACTTATTATGTTTTTGGTGATGTTCTTTGGTAGTGAAAAATTGGTTATAGAGTTTAAGTAATTCGATTGGGATTTCCGGCCGTTAATCAAGCATAAGACGGGTCGGGATCCCAAAGCGGGTCTATGGTTCTGGGTCTATGGGTCTGGTTTTGGTACGATTTGAGTTTTGGTTCGGTTTATTAATGGGGATTGACGGTTTGGTACTCGGGTTTTGCTATTTAACCATCGTGTTTGAATTTGGGGGAACTGGGTTTACAACTTTAAATTGGTGGGGATATAGATACTTAATTTTTTTATGGTGTGGAAATACAACGAAACCATAGTTTGAGGTGCATCTGATGCGATGGTATAGTTCTCGTGGGGAAATAGATCGTCAACCCTTTTTTTTTGTTAAAGTGTTGCTTTGAGAGAGTACAAAAACAGTTGGCTTTTGGAATATATATAACATGTATTCTCATCCCTAATATATTGAAAGAGAATGTATTATCAAAACAAACTTTCTCTCATGTGTTATTAACAACTTTGCCATTACTGATGTGTCATCACTAGGTTCATTCTCAAGAGATTTTTTAATTAAGCCAAAGATTATTAGAAAATTTACATGGAATACCATTGTATATTATGTCTAAAGAATCAAATATGTATTATTAAACTAATCATATATATTGTAAAATCCGTGAACCAGAAGTCGTTTTGGAAGTGGTGTTGGACGATGCTAGGGGTTCGGGAGTAGTTAGCACATGCTCTTGGAGATGTGAATTGAAGATTGGCTGTACATGTTCTTGTTTGATTGTTGTGCAGTCGGTCTAAGATTCAAGCATCGCGAAGAAAGTGTGTTAAATCCTTCTGAACGACTAGTATCGATCGACACCCGAAGGGTGTCGATCGACACCGGTTTGATAAATCAATTCCGGTTTAAGTCGATTGCGCGTTTGATTTGAAGTTGGTTTGGTTTTGGTCGATGGGTGTCGACCGACACCAAGGAAGGGTGTCGATCGACACCGGTTATGGTGAAATCGACCGGTTTGATTCAAGTCGGCTGGTTTTGTTCGGTTTGGGGCAAGGGAAGCCCTAGGTCGCGAATAAAAGCCCTGTGGCCGCGCCGAAAGTCACTTTTTCGTGACAGAGACTTTTCAGAGGTGATTTTGGAGTTTTGTGAAGTTTAGAGGCTTGATCTGAGGCGTTGGGTTGTTGTTCTTCTCCTTCTTCCTCCTTCCAATCCGTTCTAAGGTGAGTGCGTGACCGTAGGTCCGTGAATCACTGGAGATTTGTTGTGTTGTTGCTATTTTGAGTTGTTTTTGAGTTGTTCTTGAGTTATTTGAGTTATTGATTCGGTTATGGGGGTTGAATCCCATTGATTTGTGTTTAATTGGTTGTTTTTCGCACTGTTTCGTTGCTGTTGGTGTTGTGGCGTCGGGGGGCAGTGTCGATCGACACCGGTTTGGTGTCGGTCGACACTGAGGAGCTCGTGTCGAGCGACACACTTGAGGTGGCGATCGACACTGAGCTAGGGCGTCGATCGACACGGTGGGGTGTCGATCGACATTGTTGTGGTTTTGCGAGTTCTATTGTTGTTTATTGTGTATTGCTGTTGTTGATATTGTTGTATTGTCTAGTGGTTGGCGTAATTGGCCTGTAGACGGAATGACCGTCTCACTGAGTATTTATGATAATACTCACGCATCTCTTTCGTAATGTGATGCAGGTAACAGGAATGCGTGACCGCGGGATCGAGGCTGAAAAGGGGGATGATAGGGATTATTGGTTTATTGGTTATTGTTTTATTATTTGAATTGGTGGCTAACCTGGTGTTTAGATTGCTAGAGTTATTTATTATTCTGGAGTTGATTATATTGTTTATTGGATTATTGGTTATTCATTGGTTATTTAATTGGTTATTGATATTGAGATATTTGATGTTGAATGGAATGGATAAATTAATTATGTGTTTAAGACTTCCGCTGAGTATTGATGTAATTATAAAAAAAAAAAAGTTTGGGTGTTTCATATATAACTATTAATTAAAAAATTATCATTCTCCTTCCTTAATTGGCAATTACGAAAATAAGTAAATAAGGAATATATGGGATTCAATTTAATTCTATCATTAATAATTTAAAAAACAAATATTATATATCTCCTATCAACTTTGTTTAACTTTATTTTATAAAATAATTTGAATCACAATATAAAAAATCTAATGAAGAAAATCTAAAACTTTTTCTGTATATCCTATGATTTGAATTTTTAAAAACAATAATAATCACTAAAATTGTTAAAATTCTCATATTGGATATGTTATTGACTTATTGTGTGGAGGTGTAGAAATATATTATAAAAAAATAGATGATATGCAACCATATGAGTAGGAAACCTCATTTAGTAGGTATCCAAATGTAAATTATTTTTTATATTCGATTTAATATGATTTTTAATCAAACTATATAATTAAATCGAATAAAACAGTTTTTTATAAATATTTTATTTTAATCAAAATTTTGAATATTACTCTATCTGTTTCAACTTACAATATAAAATTAATTATATTTTTTTGTTATTTTGACAATTTGGATTTTGCAGATTGTTTTTTTATTGGTTAGATTGTTTTGGAATTATAATAAAACGTGTTTAAGTTTTCAAAAAAAAAAAATAGTTTTAATTCGAACATAAAACTTCTTATCTTATTATATTGTAATCATTTGGTTTTATGTATCTTGATTAAATCTATCATATTAAATCTATGGCTACGGTTAAATCCTTAATTTGTTTACTTTTTAAAAAAAATAGTTTAAGATACTTAATTTTCACATTATAAACAAACACAAGAGTCAAACTAAAGTAAAAATCCATTGCATAAAATTTGAAATAGATAAATATACATTTTTTTAATAAAATACAAATTTAGAAACCATAACTGCATACAGGACGCGGGTCCAGTTACGTGATAAACAATAATACAATTAGTTTACGTTAGCTCGTGTGTTTTTAGCTATTTTAATATTCTTAAACCATTCCGCAATCCAAATCCGCGAAGACCGCGTCTTAAAATAGCATTTATTGAAGAACGGTAATACCTAAATAGCGTGAAGCATCGCAACTGTTAACAAAAAGAAAGAAAGAGAAGAGGAAGAAAAAAGAAGCACAGATCTCGTTTTGCCTCCACGGCGTCCGGCTCCGTCCGGCATCGTGGAGGGCTCCCCTTTTTCGCTTTCCTGCTTTCTCTTTCTTCGGCTCTAGTGTAGTGGTACCCGACGGTGAGGCTCTCTCCTTTACCAGATCTCGGCGGAGTTGCTCTGTTTGAGATTGGAGATGGGGACAAGCTTCTTCCTCGGCGATGGCGGATCTCCGGTCGGCCCAGGGGCGAGTCCTCCTTGAGGCGGTGGCGCTTCCTCCGGTGATAACTCTTCAGATCTAAAGCGATATAACCAGAGGCCGGTGAAGCTCCCCTTCCTCTCTTCACGGTGTTTGACGGCGGCGCTTACAAGTCAGTCATCCAGAGTCTGGTCCTCTCTCCGTGGAGTGGCGGTGTATCCTCAGCGGCGATCCTCCCTACATCGACGGTGGCGACTGTCATCTTAGATCTAGGGCTAGTTTTCTCGGTTTAATCCCGGTTAGCGGGTTGACCGGTTTAGATTTCGTCAAGCCAAGCCGTTTTTGGGGTTGTAGTCTCAGCTGGTTTTACGGTTGAGAGTCAGTCGGATTTTATGTCCGTTTTAGGCGTAGGACCGAAACAGCGAAAACCGAGGAGACTTTCCTTCCTGAATTTGCGCGGTTACGTGTAGATGTTATTAGGACATGTTTTTCAATCTGATCATTAGGGACTAATAGCTGGAATTTGGATTGAGTTTCAGTTTAGGATTTGTTTTCTCTCGGTTAGTAGTCGTTTTCGTGTCATTAGGTTTAATTAGGTGGTTTAAGAGATGATTTCACACCGAGTTATGGTGTGAAATTCATCTTGTCGTGGTTGAAATTACAGAGTCTCTCGTTCGGATAGCTTTGAATCCATCTAGTGATTCAAGGTGTTAGTAGACGGAGTCACTGTATTTGGTTAAAGCCGTTTGTGGTTTAAGCCGTTTGTGGTCTATTGACTGTATATTTTCATCGGTTTAATGATAATTGATGTTGAGCCAAAAAAAAAAAATAGCATTTATTGGCAGCTAGATTTGTACAAACTTTTCAAATTGTGGGCGGAAACATAATCTATATTATCTTTTCTGTTTTTTTTTGTCAAACAATCTAACTTATCAAAATCTAAAACCATTCAGTACCCATTGGTTTTAAATTAGTATAATTCATCAAACTTTATTTTCTTTTTTTAATAAAATGTTCATCATACATTGATTAAGAAACATAAGGTTTTCTGCTCGTGCTCTATCAACGCTGTCGAGCCTTTATTTTTTAATCTTTGACTGCCCATCAATGGCGTTGAAGGGGCACAAGTTGAAGAGGTAGTTTTTTGACAATGGTGAGTGTACACTCTTCTTCCATATCAATGTCTCCAACTTTCATCCCGTCAGGCAATCCCCAATCGAAATAGTAAAGCAAATTCATCAGTCCTAGCTCCACGGTAGCAATCCCCATTGGCATCGCCGGACAGATCCTTCGACCAGAACCAAACGGTAACAGCTCAAAGTGTTGTCCTTTAAAATCTACAGAACTATCCGCAAACCGTTCAGGGATGAAATCATCAGGGTTGGTCCAACGCTTAGGGTCACGTCCGATGGTCCACACGTTAACTTGGATTTGCGTTTTCGGGGGAATATCGTAGCCTTGAATCTTGACGTGTGACATTGTTTCTCTTGGGAGCAAAAATGGAACTGGTGGGTATAATCTGAATGTTTCTTTGATTATGAGCTTCAAGTAATCAACTTTTCCTAGGTCATCTTCATTAATTCTCTCCCTTTTGAGCCCTAGCGTGGCTCGGATACTTTCTTGAGCCTTCTTCATCACTCTAGGGTTTCTTGCGAGCTCGGTCATCGCCCAAATCATTGCTATAGCGCCTGTATCTATCCCCGCTAGAAATATATCCTAGAAAAAAAAACACATAATAAATAAAACATATAAAGTCTGAATTAAATATTACATGTTAAACTGCTACATTTTAATCAAAAAAAAAAAAAAAAAAAAAAATTACACGTTAAACTAACGTGAACAACCAAGATTTGAGTTTTTTTACCATGAGGATTGCCTTGAGATTATCCATATTGAGTTTGAAAGGATCTCCACTTCCGTGTATATCGATCATATCCAACATCAAGGAAACAATATCTTGATTTTTCTTGCCTTCTTGCTTCAAGTGATCATCGATCACATGCTGGTAAAAAGCATCAAGCTCTTCGAAAACTTTGTTGATCTTCTTGTGTCGTTGGAACAACCAGTCTACGAATCTTCCAACTCCACCAGGGAAGAAGTCGGAGAAAGTGAAAGTCCCTAGAGCTTCCGCTGCTTCGGTAACAAGTTCTTCGACTCTGTCCTGATCGATGAAGAAGCCGCTCTCGTTGAAGTTCTGTCCTAAGGCTACTCTACAGATGATGCTTGCGGTGAGGGAGAAAAAGGTTTTGCTTAGGTTTACAGGAGATTGTTTCAGAGCGGATTCCGACACTTTCTTCACCATGAAGTCGATCTCTTCTTCTCTTACGTACCTAAATGATTGAACCTTTTTAAGGCTGAAAAGCTCCACGACCACGAGTTTTCGCATTTCACGCCAATACTCACCGTATGGCGCGAAATTGATGTCTTTAAAACCGTAAGAGAGTTTTCCCATCCCGACCGTCTTTGGTCGGCTGCAACATTCCAGGTCATGGGTTTTCAGCACTGCTTCAGCGGCTGCGCTCGATGATATCACAACCACTGGCACAAACCCGAGACGTAGAAGCATCACGGGTCCGTATCTGATGGAGAGATTATGAAAACATCTGTGAGGCAATCCTGCAAGATGGTGCAAGTTGCCGATGATCGGAAGACTTGGAGGGCTCGGAGGAGGACAGAATTTTGATTTTGAGGTTTTCTTCTTTTTAAGAAAGATTGATGATACGAGAGTAAGAAGCAAAACCAAGAAGAAACAGAGCAAGACCACCATTTTTCACTTCTCTGTTTTTTTTGTTTTGTGTTCCTTGAGGTCCTCAAGTTGAGGGTATATATATGTTTTTCGATTTTCTCTTCATTGGGATGATAAAAAGAATTAAGGGACAGCTGGACAGAGCAAAAGCAATTCATATGGTCCAAACGGTTAGATTTTGACATCATTGTTACTACGTCCCGTCCCTAATTGTTGAGGCCACATGTTTTTATTTATTTTTCGTCGACGCTAATCAAGTTTAAAGACAACTTATACAAATTAATGATCACACAAGAAAAACGATGTAGTTATCGTTATTGGCTCTCCTTCTGAGTTCTGTTGTTACGCTTTCATCACCTAACTTGTGTAGCTCTATAAAAGACAACAGTGAGCATAGCTGATGAAGCCTGATTGGGAGGAGAGACTGGTTAACGAAGCTTCCTCTCATTTTTTACAGTTAGTAAATATAACTGCATGTATAACAACAAATTATGCGAGAAACTGTGATTGCAGAGAAAAAGAGAATCTTATAGAGAATAGTTCGCATTAACTCTCAAGCAACATAACATTTCAGATCAGTAAAATAGAATACGAAAGTTTAAGCTAGAGAACACTTGAGTATTTACTATCACCACAAAATGCAAAAACAGAAAAGAGAGTGAATGATTAGAGACATAGAAGGAGCTTTCTACTCGGCGGCTGCTTCCTCCATGACTTGTTCTGCCGTGGCTGGTGCCACGGGGTAGTAGTGATAGTGAAGCTCCCCAACATCATCTCCTGACAGTTTCGTCCATCCTTTGGGACCGACGTGGTACACTGATCATATGAGAAGAGACCAAATATTATGAGCTAAAATCAGAATCTTGTAAGTTTTGAGTTTGAACCACAAAATGAATTGAGACTACTAACCGCTAGCAACTCCACCACTGGCTCCATCACGGAAGGTCGCATGGTAGATTGATCTCCTTGCTAACTCGGAAGCTTCTGCAACTGTCATATCGAATTTGTACCTAATGATACAAGCAAAATCATAAGCATAAACTAGTTGCTTCACTAGCATCATTAGAGATGAAGATGTTGTTGGGGCATTGACTTACCCGCTGTCGAGTACACCATAAGCGTATGGTGAACCAGAACCAACTGAAAACCTGTCTCCCTTGAGCCGTCCTCCTTCATTGTCAACATAGTATAGTCCAGGACCCTATTTACAAGAAGTAAGGATTAAGCATCTCAAAGTTTCCATCTGAGTGAGAAGAAAAGAGCAGCGTTGAAGATATGAAGTTGGTTTTACTCACAGTTTCGTCCCATCCAGCAATCATTGTGCCGACAGAAAGTCCCATTCCACGGTATGAATACAGCATGTTTGCGAGAAGTTTTGAAGCTCCGGAAACAGAGATTCTCCTCTTGTTTGCCAGTTCATGCAGACGGCACTTGGATAGACAAATAAATCAAGAGATCAGCCATAGTTTCAACAAATGAAAATTTGGTAGTAAGTTGAAGAAAATCAGCATACAGCAACCATATGATTTTAGGGTCACTATCACACAAGCAAAAGCTTTCTCATTCTTCAATTAGTCAGAACATAAGAATTAAAGCCTTTGACAAAGAAAATGAATCTTGCTATTGCTATTGAACAAGGCAAGAAGATTACTGATAACAATACAAAGGAAGATCAATCACAGATCCAAGCATCGGTTTAGAAAGCAACAGAAATTAGAGCTAGGTACCTTAATTCCAAGATTTCTGTGCCAGAATTGGCAGTCAGCAGCTCCTCCAGCCATTGTGCCCAGCATATAAGGATTGATTTCGATGATCTTCTTCACAGATTGTGAGGCTAAATAGAGAGAAACGATAGAAAACATCAGCAGCAATCACACAAACGCTTGCTTTCCTCTACAAGTTCACAATCATTTGCCAACAGAAAAAAAAAAAAAAGACTAGAAATTTGTTTGACAATCCATCTCAAAACTAAACCAACAATAAGCTAACTCAATCTCCATCCTAAATCTGTTTCTGCCACAGTCAACTATATCAAAAGGATGCATATTTTTAACACTATCAAAGTCTGCACTGTAAAGCACAAAACTACAAGTAAGAGGATAAAGAGAACATACAGATATATCCTCCCATGCTTGCCCGAGAATCAGCAGCAACCATGACACCTTCTTTGAAGATAAAAGCCAGAGTGGTTGTTCCTTTCGCAGGCTTCACCATCTGTACAGCTTCTTTCTGGAATCCATCAAACTGAAACACACACACACAAAAGCAGTTCGCAATTAAATGACAGCAACATGGAAAATTCACACACACTGCTTCGAATCAGAAGAAAAAAAAACTCACATCTGTTGTGCGGGGTAGATCAAACGAAGGCACAGTAGAGAACCCATCAAGCATATCGTTGCTTGAGCCAAAGCCAATCATAGGCATGGAAGTCTCGAACCCACTAGTATCAAGCTTCATTTTCAATTCCTACAGAATCATGGAAAATCACGAATTAAAAAAGTATAAGAACCCGTCGAATATCTGAGAAGCTAATCTAGTATGAGATAAACCAAAATCAGATGTCAAATCAAAGAGATTTTCTCTCGAAAACTCAAATCAGATCTACCACGAGATACAGTCGTGTCTGTATAAACCCTAAACCCACATCTTCGTTTACAACATCTTCGTTTACAAGCCAAATCGACGATAGTAGAGCTCGATTAAGGATCGGAAACGTACCTTAGTGAAGAAAAGTAATCAAATCGAGACAAAGGGTTAAGACTAAGAGAGAAGAAGAAGGAGAAGTAGCTCAAGTGACAAAGGAAGACGAGAAAAAGGAATAGATCGTTTCTTGAGCATTGGGCAAGCCACTGGGGACCAAATATGGGCCACGATTGGGCTTCTATTTAATGGGTTTGTTGGTTTATTGGGCTGATCACTTTTTCTTAAAATACATCGTCCCGAAGCTGTTGGTTAGTTTCCCGCTTTTTACAAATTTAATTAACAAATTGCATATCTTAGGGGATATATACTTTTCTTCTCGTGTTACATGTATAAAGTTAAAGACTCCATTCGAACATGTATCACTTTTACAAAAAGTTATACAAGGGAGTGTTTATTGTGTTAAAGCTAGATGGCAGCTACATCATTTGAATGCAAAATGAGTGATTATATATTTCAATTAAAACCTATCAAATTAAGTACATTTTGGATCAATGTATTATTCATAATACAAAATGCACTTGCCCTTTGCAATTATGTTTATTTCTAATAAAGTAGCAAAGATATATGAAAACATACAAAACTATCTATATTTGCCTACATAATCATCATATGCATCAAAAAATAAAGTAACATATTCAGACGCAAAACGCTGCCAATCGCTAGCGTTTCGTATTGCATCTTCTTGCTCGCATAGACCCTGAAGGAGGACTATTCAACGAGATGCTGCAACGTGTGTGCAACCAATAAGAGTATCTCATTAACGACCCGAGGTTCGAGCGAGCGTGAAACGTTCCTTTCAAGTTCAACAACACAGGACCGGTTCCAAGCTGCAGCTGCAACTCCTGGCTCTGAATCATTTGAATCGGAACCTGACTGCTCACGAGATGGAAGCTCGTGAACATTGACATTCCCTTGGGAACAATGAATGGCTCGATGTGCTCGGTCGCTATGAGTGTGTTGTAGAAGTAGAGCTCGAACATCACGTAGCTGAAGTCCACGCTGCTTTTCTTGCTTGGGTTTGTGAAGTTTACAACAACGGCGAGATCTCCGTTTAGAACATAACCCATGTCGAGATTCGCGGTGTTTAGGTTTGCTGCTGAGATGTCGAAGTACGGTGAGCGTGGACGGTTGATGAGGTAGACAATGAGGAGGATGAGGCCGGAGAGAATCAGGACGATAAAGAGAATTGCACAGCAGACTGTAGCCGGCAATTTAATGGGTTTGGTCCTCTTTGTACCTGATTGATATGGCTCTGGTCGTGTTGGAGCGGTTCTCCATGGCGTTGGTTCAGGTCCATAGCCACCATGTTGTGGAGCTCGTTGTTGATCTTCCGGGCTCAATAGCAATGGCCTGGCGGAGTTTGGATTAGGGCGTGGTGGAAACGGTTCCTCTGGTCCCAGTGGTAAGGGTCTTGAGGAATACGGTTCATGGATTGGTTCAGGTGGCTCAGTCTGGTGGCGTCCTCGAGTCTTTATTTTCACCCCGGGTGGAGCAACCGGGTGAGTCTGTTGGATCTGGTGGTGGTGCGGCGAGGTCCATGAGGTAGAGGGACCACCGGGATGTTGATCCTGCGAGGCAAACTGAACAAAGTGAGGGTTGGTTTCATAGTGGTCGTGGTGAGACATCGAAATAACAATTAAATGAGAAAAGAGTTGGGTGAAACTAAGAAAGAGAGAGCAATTTGAGTGTTTCTAAATGAGAGAGAGAGAGAGAGATGATAACTTGATGAGAAGTTCAAGTAGGATTCTTGTTTTAAAGGAAACTGACACAAGGAAGCAAGTAATCTTTTCACATATTTTTCGCTCTAATAAAAATCAAGCAAATGAAACTAATCTCTTTTTCTGATCTAAAGTTCTGTAGAAGAAAATGTAAAAACCAGGCCCGATTCCTTTTTATGTTACAGTACCAAGAAATTCAATAAGGGCTCTTGGGGAGAGAGAGAGGTAAGAGCTTACAGGTTCAAATCGTTTTGTTTTAGAATGTTTGCGTTTTCTTTCCTCTTCCTGTTTCGCGCTTATGACGGACTTAGTTCTGCATCAGTATACATGATAAGACAAAGTAAATGATACGACTGAAGCATAGAGTTGGGAGTCGTTTGATTTTGTTGTAGAATATGTCAGTCTATGATTATATGCAGAATCATGACAAGGAAAAGAAAAGGTTGGGCTTTTTTGAAACAAAGTCCTTCGAAACTGAAAAAACTAATGAGATAAAAGTCGGAGCTAACCTTTTGGCTTTCAGCCTTTAAGATGCAGCTTCTCGAGGCACCATAGATTGATCGCGTCTTAAACACATGTCAAGATCCAAAACCTCATTGGTTACAGTACATTCTAACATAGCAGCTTATCGAGACAGCACCCGACAATACAAGCGTGCTGAAAAAAAAAATATGTTCTACAAGTGTACCATCGAAGGAGGAATTTCATGCTATTCATACCAAGCAACAACAAGCTTGATGGGCCGATGCATAAACTAGTTAACTCCTTTTCTCAGTTGAATACGCTCAGTCCTCAGTGTAATATTTCTGAGGAATGGGTTTAAACTGAGTTAAGAAAAATTGTTTCATCTAGATAGCTGACTGTCTTGTTCCATAGTCTGACCACAGATGATGATCCTTTTGGAGTATTAATGTCAAGTCAGCTGCAACAAGGACAAGGAAGAGTAGGGTTGGTTCACATTCAAAAATCCAAGGAACGAGCGAAAAGGTAAAAATATAGTTGGTCTATGCAAATTTCAAAGAAAGCATTTGCTTATGTAAAAAAGGAATCAAATTAGTTCAAACCTGATAAGTTTCTTATTTCTCTCCGAGCAGCAGCAGGCATCAATATAGGCTTAAATGGCTCTGTATCAGCATTTCCGTGCAGCCATACCTTGACTAAGATGGCATCTTTGCACAGCAGACGACAATGTCGACAATTCTAAAAGTGTATAGCTTTATTATGCCTACGCATCAGCACTCAGTGAACAGCTAGCCTTGATGAGTGTATCAGACACATCCCTATCAAGGGTGAATCCTTTATCCATCATCTGGTCCCAAACTTTGTAGGCTGCTGATAGTCTATTTTCCCGTATGAGTCCTCCAATAATGAACTTGAAAGTTAACTCATCAGGACAACACTCATTACTCTGCATGTCCTTAAACAATTTCATTGCTTCAGTTACTCTACAAGACCTGCAGAGGCCACTTATAAGTGCGTTGTATGAAATGGCATCCGGTGTAATTCCGTGCTCTATCATGTCATTGAAAACACCATAAGCCTTGTCGAGATTTCCTGATTTACACAAATGGTCCATAATTGTTGTGTAAAATATGCTATCTGGTGACAGGCCTAACTCTGTCATCTGATCGAGGAGCTTCTTTGCAACAACCGAGTTACCTTCCCTAAGAAAAGCCTTGATAAGACTCGTGTACGTGACCACATTCGTTACCATCCCCTTCTGTCTCATTTCCTCCAAGAGCTTGTAAGCCTTCCTAGTGTTTGACGCCCTGCAGAATGCTTCAATCAGAGTACTGTAGGAGACTACATCACAGAAGCCTCTAGGCTCCATCTCCTTTACCATGAAGGAATAGCATTTATCAGGATGACCGACCCTGCAATGCCGCTTAAGCAACTGGTTATAACTATAAGCATCAGGCTCTATCCCACTTCTTACCATCTCGGTCATCACCCCTTCTGCTTTGTTCAACATATTGCTCTCATAATAATAATTCAACAACACATTGTATGTAACAAGATCCGGCCTACACCCACTCTTACTCATATATGATTTTAAAGCTTCTGCCTTCTCTATTCTACCCGCTCTACAAAACCCACTAATCAATGCATTATAAACCACTGTACTAAGCTTAACTCTCTCACTCTTAATCTCCTCCGCCACCATCTCATAAGCCAAATCAACTTTCCGAGCGTGACATAACCCAACAACAAGTGCTGCACATGCTTTATTATCCGGATTAATCCCACTACGAATCATTTCATTCCAAATCTCAACAGCGTCAGCGACCTTACCGTCTCTAAACAACCCATTAATCATTATAGTATAAGATACAACATCCGGTTCTCTACCTTTCCGAACCATACAAAAGAACGTTTGAACAGCAAGACCTACATTTCTCTCTCGACACAACAGATCCAAATAAATGTTGAACGCCCATATATCCGGTATGTAACCGAGGGTTTCCATGTCCCTCAAAAGAGCGTCAATGAGATCAAATTTTTTAACTTTACATAAACCCGAGATAAACCTCGAGTAAGTGAAGGGGATGAGTGAGAAACCCATTGGCGTCATATCCCGATATAGTGCCTCAGCAAGCTCGAATCTCGACTCTTTGACCAAAACCCCAATGAAACGGTTGTAATCGGAGGAGAAAACGCGGTAGCTCGAGTGACGCATTTCATCGAACACCTGAACAGCGTTGTCGATCATACCTGATTTCACGAGGTGCGCGATACGCGAGCGGTATGCTAGGCGTACTGCGCCCAGCGTCTGATGCATATCAGAGCTCGACGCATATGATCATATCAGGCTGCCTTCTTACTCTCAACGCGGCGACATCAGATCGACGACGGCTGGTGTTGAGCTTAAGGCGAGAGGGAAAAACGGGAAGACCAAAGCTCCAACTTTAGTCTGAGGCTTTACTTAGAAGTGGGCTTAAATGGGCTTTAAATAAGGCCCATTATATGACCCGTTAATCTTTGACTGAAACCTCTTTCTGAACTAGAGTGTTAGTTTTGGCAAATATTTCTTCCTCCTTTCTCCTTCTTCTCCGTTTTGGAACCGAGTCATACAGGGTTTAAGGATTACGAAAGCTCAAAACTTTAGCGAAATTCTCATTTCTACTTCTGGATAATCCTTTTCCTCTCTGAAATTCGTCAACGATGGCGGAAGAGAAGATGAGGATTCGTCTTGTGTTTGAGGATCAACGGATTCTGAGTAAGAACCAGAAGAAGCAAGGTCTAAAGCGGAGCTGGGTTGTTCTGAATCCTAAATGTCAGCGAACTGTTTCAGAGTTTTCCGATCATCTCCTTCACACATTCAGCCTCTTTGAAGCTTGTCCTCATGGCCTCTCTCTATCTGTACGCCTACTTTTGTTTGCCCTAATTTCAGTGGAATCAAATTTGCTAATGTTGACACCGTTGGTTGTTACATTCACTTATTTTGCGAGTCTTTCTCTGTTTAGGACTTGAACTTATGGGAAGTTAATCTTTGATTGCAGATGGAAGGGTTCGTTTTACCGCCATTTGAGTCGAGCTGTGTATTGAAGGATAAAGATATAGTTTGGTTAGTGTCATCAATTGCTTCTTCATCATTTGGGCTCTGTCAAGTATTTAGTGTTAAAAGTTTTCGTTTTTGTTTCGTAGTGTTAAGAAGAAGAAGGAAGCTCTGTTGGAGATTGTTGGGGAAGACAGCGAGGATAATGTTGAAAACGAGATTGAAGTTGAGGAGAGACCTCAGATACTTCCTGGTCAAATACTTCTTGCTAATGAGGAGTTCCAGAAGGAAACTGGAGGATATGAAAGTGAGTCTGAGGAAGATGAGCTTGAAGAGATTGTGCCAGAGAAGAAGACTTCAAAGAAACGTAAAGCTTCAAGCAAAAGCCTTAGCTCCAAGTAGGATCTCTACCAGAAAGAAATTTTACTTACCTTTATGGCTATATCTGTATACGTTGTTATTCATGTTTGATGATGATGTAGGAGGAAGAAGTGTAAGTTAGCTGCTACTGAAGAAAGTCCCGTGGAACAAGAAAACACAGCTGTTGTAAGCAAAAGCAATGTTGCAAAGAAGAGAAAAACATTGGATGAACAGATAACTGAAGATGATGAGCAGAATGATGCTAATGCCAAGTCTATGACCAAGTCAAAGAGGTATGTGTATGTTTACTGTGTCAAAACTCGCTAGCAACTCGTGAATGATCTCTCACTGGTCGTTTCTCCATTGCCTTACTTTCGAGTTGCAGGTCTTCGCAACGAGAAGAGAGCAAAGAGCCTAACGAACTGTGCAACACTTCTGCTGAAACTTTAAAGGTTCGAATGAACAATGTGTATATATTTATATACCATATTAGTATTGGGTAAATTCCCTGACGTATGTAGATGCAAGCGGTTTTCTTGTTGTTTCGTTAGCTCCATTAGCTTCCTATCTGATCCTTCTTTGCAACACGAAATGTGAAGCTAACTCTTCCATATATTTATTTTAGACACCTAGCAGGAGTGCTAGGCGGAAAAAAGCTAAACGGCAATGGTTGAGAGAAAAGACAAAACTAGAGAAGGAAGAGGTTCTTCTTCAAAACTGAAAATGATAAGACTTATGTATCTATCGCGTGTTTTAGTGATACACAGCCTGCACTTCAACACTGATATCTTCTTTCTTGTTACATGATTTGCAGCTTCTACAGAAGCAGTTGGTTGTAGCACCCAGCCAAAGACAAGCGATCACTATTGATTACCAAGTAACCAAGGAAAATCACTGTAAAGCTCTTGAAAGTCAACAGCCAGATGAACATGGTGATGGGGATGGGGATGGAGTGGTTCCTGTGGAAGTGAGGCCAGGCCATATTCGCTTCAAGCCTCTCGGTATATAATTACATAAATTTCTCTCTGCATAGCTTTGGTGCATTTGCAAGGCTCCTCACATTTTCTCTTATATGCTTACTTTTCAGCTGAATCAGATGAAGCTTCCCCTGAGAGTGAACCTCCTACGGTATGACTTACCCCTATCTTTGTATCCATAAATCTTTGGGTTAGATGAATCTGTAATGGATCATGACTTCATAATGTTAGGAAAATTTCTTGTGGAATGGAAACATGACAAAGAAGAAAGGTCAAAAATGGGGCACCGAGAAGACCGGATTTTCCAAACGATATGCTCAGGATATCAATGAAGATAACTATGAGGACGAGGAACAGACTGCTGAAGCAGAGACACCTGCTAAGGGTCAGATCGACTATGAAAAGCTTGTGGCTTACACTGGCTCAGTAAAGGTTCGCTTGTAGTATTTACTTCCTCACGTTTATAGATTCTGCATATATAAACTCCTCACTCCTGATTTGATTAAATATTTCAGATAGGAGATGTTATTGCGTACAGACTCATTGAGCTAACATCATCTTGGACGCCCGAAATTTCCTCCTTTCGAGTAAAATTTACAACTTTCCTTCTTCTGAGCTAATAACAACTTTTTGCTTTGAGGAACTTAAGCCCTTTATAATACATGTATCCTGGTAGGTTGGAAAGATAAGCCACTATAATCCAGACTCCAAGATGGTGACTTTGAAGCCTGTTCAAGAATATCCAATCGAGGAGAAGATCGAAGAAGACGACAACGACTCCTCAATGCAATCTGATACATCACTTTACAAAGAAGACGGATCCTTGGAGGTATGCTTCATGATTTTTAAATTTTGTCATCCTAATCTAAAGAAACAAGAACACATACCTGCTTCTTGTAGTTGATTGCTTGCTAAGCATCACAGCTCTGAATAAGAAAGACTTTGCTTCTGCAGATAGAATTTTCTTCTCTGCTCGATCTCCGCTGCATCAAAACTAGCAAGTCAGATTCCGCAGAAGTCGCCAAGTCAGCACCGCCCAAGCCTGACCAAACAGCTACTAATCTACAGCCGAGCACAAACAACGGTTCGCAAACCCCTGTAAAAGGTACACTTTTCCGACAATCTTGGCACGATTTTGTGTTGTGATGGAAACTTACCGGACCTATGTAAATTGCAGAAAATGGAAAAGTGAACCCTTGGGAAGAGCTAAGTGCAACTTTAAGTGCCAAAAAAGCAGAACTGTCTCAAGCCAACAATGGCTGGAACAAGAAAGAGAGTTCAAATGGAGGCTCATGGTCTTACAAGGCACTGCGGGGAAGCGCAATGGGTCCTGTCATGAATTATCTAAGGTCTCAGAAAAAGATCTGAGAAGTTAGGACACATGTTTAGGAATCTCTGATGATTTCTTTTTCTTCATTTTGGATATGAAAAACTCAGACAAGAGAAGAGACCGTTTTGTTTTTATGCTGTGAAGGCATTGCTGAGTTTTTTATTCGGGTAAAGATCTATTATGTACAGAGAAAAACGATGAATATGTACTGCAAGATCTTTTTGAATTTTTAAGTTGAATCCATTCAAAAATCAGAAAACATGAATGTGTTGGATCATTTCCATATTTGAACTCCATGTGTGAACAACTTTCTAAAACATATTTCAAGAGACTGATGATGTGTATTTTACAATTAATTAAATGTATAAATGTGAAGAAAAGTTTTGGTTTGGAAAACGAATTTGTATAAGTGATCAGATATTTTTGTTGTATCTTATTGCAACGTGGAATCATATGGGCACATAAAAATGTCACCATGAACATAAAGTTTGGTGGGAAAATAAGAATCTATACTATCAAAGTAGAGGAACAACTTAAGAAAACTATATCTGTAACAAAACAGGGGGAAAACCGAAATCAACCACTAAATCAATCAATTATCCCGACCTGATTAAACATATACAACACCCGAATCCATTGTTACCTAAATCAAACCGGAACGTGAAAAAATGAATCATATTGATTTCCTTTTCCTCTGAATCTAATTCAAAAGAAAAATGAGAAGAACATGCTTACATTTAGGAAAGTTTTATAAAAAGATCTATAATTGTAGGACTAACAAAAGGGAGAATTAAAAATTCGAATCAGAAAATAACGTCTAATAGCTACTAAATTTCCAATAATATCGCAAATGAATCTACTCTAATAACTACTCTAGCCCGGATAATCACAAATGCCAAAGAAACGATTCTGTTTCGATTCCATAAAGAACTTCAATCTAATTAAAAAAAAAACAATAGTCAAATTAAGAAACAAATAAACAAGCGGAAATTTTAAAATCATAAAGTAATAATGAGTTTCATATATTAATCACTCAAATACAAACGAGGTAAAAAGCTAATATGGTAACCAATATTATTAGGCGAAGATATCTCTATATTTATGATGTTTTCAGAAAATATAGTACAATAACAACATAGTTCGTAACTGGTATATTCCGATTATATAAATTATATATTGTAGATTTTGAAATTGCGTAATATTAGCTCTAAAAAGTATATTCAAAATTAAATGATTAAAAACCTAATGACCAAGCTTTAAAACAGTATAAATACATGGATCACTAACAAAGAGAATTACTTACCTCCAAATTGTATAAAAATGGCTAAATGCTCTTCCTACTCACTTTCTTTGCAAGTTCATCAAGCAATATCTTGTCTGATTTTAAAATCACTTATCAATGTTCATTATAAGTCTGCATATTAGTTGAATTCTGACCCTTTTTTTGTTTTGGTGGTGTTGATGTGTTGCGTATTATTTTCACAGTTATATTTCAACCTCTCCTCGACAACAATGGCTTCAATGATATCGGATGATGTCTATGCCAGAAACCAAAAACAGAATAGCATCAAGTAAGATATATGCTTAATACTTAATGTTTATTTTTTTATATTAAACATATATGATACTCACGTCAATATGCTTTCTCTATGTCTATGTGCTTTATCTAAGTTTGCTTAACAAAAATAACTAAGTTTGCTTAACAAAAATTACAACAGCCCAAGCACGGGTCCAGATCCAGTCCGGCTAAAAACAATGACTCATGACCGTTCGTTTCCTCTTCAAGTCAACCGTCGCTTGCTTACACGTCGCGTGGACCACGACGTTCAAGCCATTACCTTTCTCGTCACTGATTGGATCGTGTTCTCGACGCTCCAATCTGGCGCGTTTGCTATTTCTTTCTCCGTCCATTGCTCCTCCGTCCCGAAACCTACACAAACAGCTTCAAAAGGAATAAAACTCCCCAATTTTTTTTCATCTGAAAAAGTTTCATCTTTAGGCGAAAAGTACGACGACGAAAGAATCTGAGATTGATTCGTTTTCCGGCAGTCATTTACTCTCTCGATTTCTCACTCGGAAGCTCCGGATTACTTTGATCGGTGTCCTAGATTCCTCACTCTCCATTTCAGATCTGGGAATCTCCGATTTTGGAAATTGAAAATTCACAGATGTCGAAACCTTGGGGTGGAATCGGCACGTGGGCCGATGAGGCGGAGCGTGCCGATGAAGAGCAGGCTGCTGAAGCTACGGCCACGCCGGCGGATGCGCAGAGTTTCCCGAGTTTGAAGGAGGCTGCGACTGCCAAGTCTAAGAAGAAGAAGAAGATGACTTTATCTGAGTTCACAAAGGGAGCCTACGTTGCACCAGGTTCTGGGAGTTCTGTTGGATTGACGAGGGAACAGATGCTTCAGCTTCCTACTGGCCCAAGGCAACGCTCTGAGGACGAAATGCAATCTGGCCGTCTCGGCGGCGGATTCTCTTCTTACGGCGGAAGATCTAGTGGGCCTCCCGGGCGAATGTCGAGAGAAGATTCCGATGGGTCATGGGGTGCTGGAGGTGGTGCTGGTGGTGGTAGGAGAGGTTATGGCGGATTCGACGATGATCAGAGGGGTCCTAGGGTTTCCGATTTCCCACAATCGTCTAGAGCCGACGAAGCTGATGATTGGGGAAAAGGGAAGAAATCGCTTCCATCGATTGATCAAGGACGCCAAGGTCGTTATGGTGGTCTCGGAGGTGGTGGCAGTTATGGCGGAGGAGGAGGAGGTGGTGCTGTCGGTGGAAATGGCTTCTCTAAAGCTGACGAAGTTGATAACTGGGCAGCAGGTAAAAGCCAGTCGTCTCTCGCGAAATCATCTACATTTGGGTCGGGTTACCGTGATTCCGGACCAGAGCCTGACCGGTGGGCAAGAGGAGTATCTTCCGGTGGTGTTCAGGAGGAGCGTCGTCGTCTTGTTTTGGAACCACGAAAGGTTGATACAGGAGCGACTGAAACTCCAAGTGCTGTGAACACGAGTAAGCCGAATCCATTTGGAGCAGCGAGACCGAGAGAGCAAGTCCTGGCGGAGAAAGGATTGGACTGGAAGAAACTTGACTCGGATATCGAGGCTAAGAAAGGAAGCTCCCAAACGAGTAGACCATCGAGCGCACATTCGAGCAGGCCGTCAAGCGCTCAATCTAATAGGTCTGAGAGTGTAACATTGAACAATGTGGAGAATGTGGTGAAACCGAGAGCAAAGGTGAATCCTTTTGGCGATGCAAAACCTCGGGAAGTATTGTTGGAGGAACAAGGGAAAGATTGGCGCAAGATTGATTCTGAACTCGACCATCGCAGGGTTGACAGGTCCTTATTCATCTGGATTTTCTTTATAGAATGTGGATTTGTTTCAATTCTATGTTGTCGCTGTGGTTTGAAAAAGTTAATTATTTCTCAAATTATCCGTTTTTCTGCATACTGAATCAGAAAGTGAAATTAACTGGTGAACGGATAGAGGATAGGAAAATGTATTCAAAGTTTCGAACAAATTACTTTAGATAGTTTTGCCACTAATGAATGCTTAGCGTCTCAAGTTCAATAAGGAAACTAATTGAATGACTTATCTACTTAAGTTATAGTTGATGACATGTTGAAGATATGTCCTTTTAAGCATCTCTTTGGCACAAGATAGACTCTTATCTAAAAGTTTCTTTCAATACCTAGTTCCCAATTTTGGCACATCAAGTTAAGTACCAAGTAGGTGTAACACCCATTTCTATGGCAGATTCATTGATGTTTGTTCTTTCATCTGAGTTCTTTTTGTACTGTGTTTGTTCCTATGTCTTTTCATATAGCCTCTCTGGTTTATAGAATTGCATACCCAAATTGAGAGTTAACTCTTGCCTGTTTTTTTCCGACATCTCCCATCTAAGCTGTAGTCCATTTGTTAATGCATGCTCTAGCTCTTTTTTTTCTGATCCGAACTCTGCGATGCCTTGCATTGGTATATGAATATATCTCTGTGATTATGTTGATGAATTTATAGTTAATCTACCAATTAGCTATTGGTCACTCACTATTCATCTCTGTCTTGTGGATCCATTTTTGTTTCCAGGCCTGAAACAGAAGGAGAGAGAATGTTGAAAGAAGAGATTGAAGAACTAAGGAAGAAACTCGAGAAGGAAGCAGCCGTCGCACCTGAGAGCAAGGAATCTCAACAAGAATCTGAGAGTAATAACCATAACTTACCGGATCTTATACGGGAGAAAGAGAAAGACCTCGACTTACTAATCCGTGAGTTGGACGACAAAGTAAGGTTCAGGCCAAGAGCATTTGAGAGACCTGGATCGAGTGCAGGCAGAAGCGGTGGCTATTCAGAAAGACCTCATTCCCGGGGTGGATCAATTGACGAGTCTAGGAATGTCGAATCCATGGAAAGACCTAGATCTCGTGGCATAGGTGATAATTGGCCAAGACCAGTAGATGATCGAAGAAGCTTCCAAGGAAGCAAGGAACGGGGATTCTTCAGCAACAGAAACTTCGATAGGTTAGTCTTTAACATCTGATTCAGTCCCATTACAAAACAAAACAAAAAGACTTACAATATACTTGAATGAATCCAAGAGATGATCTTGTAGAAGTCTAGAAAGTTGGAAATGATGCTGACTTTTACATAAAGATTCATTCTTGAGTCATTCCTTGTGATGCGGTTAAACTGACATTTCTGGTTTTCCACAGGTCGTCGTCAAGGGATGGTTGGTAAAGAAAGGAAATGAAGAATTGATGTGGAATGAGATTGGAGTTTGGTCTACGCACCAATCCCAGATTTTGAAGAAGACAGATTAGAGAAGTTTCAATAATATTAATAAACGAAAAACTTCATCTCCTTTACGAACCTAATTTTAGGGGGTTTCTTTGTTTTTATTGGTTCATCTTCGGAATCGAAGCCTAATGGTTTCTTCTTCTTCTTTTTTGTATTTGTTTGGTCTTTGGCTCGTGAAACTGCAGAGCGCTAAGACTTGTGACAATTAATTTGTCTTCAGAATTTTGGAGACAGACACTCTGTTCTGTTCTTCTTCTTCTTCTTCTTCTTCTGTGTTTTAACATTCTATTTACCACTGCCCACTATTGCTTCAATTGTCTGATTGTTCTCTTTTTGTCCAATTTTTGTAGCTGTGTTTTTAGTTACGGTTTTCTTTTTGCATTTTATTATTTTTCTCTTTAGCTATATGGTGTTTACTGCGCTGAGAATGTGTTCAAATCCAACAAGCTACTTCTACAATGCTCAGAACACAATTAAGGTATAACATGGGTATTCACAACTAATATTTAGCATTTAACCCAACATCAAAATTATATTATGCAACAACCAATCAGATTATTGCAGGCAAAACTAGAGAAGAAGTTGATCAGAAACTTAAGCTCCCTCTCATATATACATGTAGAAGAGGAACAAAAGGCAATAAAAGAAGACCACAAAGCCAAGTAAAAGTGAAAACATGGTAGAAACAAAATGAAGAGAGAAGAAAGTTTCAGCCATGGATACCGGCAGTCACAGCTTGCAAGATTCTCTTTCATTTGTGAGGCAATTATTCATCTCGTTCATGTTCTATTGCAAAGGTTTAGACTTTGAGATGAAGATGGTGGATGCTCTACTCAGTAAATTAAGATGATGAACTCAAACATTACTAATGAATGTGGTATGTTTCACCTCACGTCTCTTTCTTTCTGGAGAGTTGAAATTTTTAATTACAGATCTATCAAATAGTAAAGTTATGGTGGACCTATCAGGAAACAAAGTAAATGCCAAATAAAACAAATAGTAAAAAAAGATACGACTTCACTGGGGATCGAACCCAGAATCTCTGGTTTCGTAGACCAGCGCCTTATCCATTGGGCCATGAAGTCATTTTGTTTAACTTTTAATAGTTAAAGATATTAACAACACTAAAATACCACTCAGTTTCACCTATTGGATCATAAGCCCAAGAATAATAATAGTGGCCCATTAGTTATTGGCCACGTGGAGATCCCTACCTTAAGCTGCGTGACAGACATCCACCGAGTCAGTACCGTCTTCCAGTGAGTCAAATCAAAAAGTCAACTTTATCTTGACCTATTTACAGTATAGTCCCGTAAGTCGCGTCACATGGGATCAGTTCAAAAACACTTCGCTGTTCATTCTCCTTTCGAATCCAAATGATATTTTTGTTTATTCATCCTCCTCCTCTCTTTTCACTTTTCGTTTTTTTTTTAATTTTAATCTCTCAATCCTGTAAAAAAAAACAATAGCAATTCTCAGTCAAGTCCATCAAAAGAAAATTCAAAAACGACGGCTTTTTTTCGAAATCTTAATTCGTTTCACTCTGCTCCTTAGTATTGATTGTATTGCTTACAGTTACACACGTTGTCCAACGATCTTTGCTCAGTTACTGGAAATTTTCTCTCCGACTAGATTTTTCCGTTGCTTTTCTCATTTACTCTTCATCTCCAAAGAGTAACGTAATTTTCTACTTCTGTTACTCGAGCAGAGATCTTTACCCTTCTTATGCTCAAATCTGATCCGTCGTCTCCAGGTTTCGTCTTCCCTCGAATAGCTCAAAGTATCTGGTTTTTTTTTTTACTTGCCGCTAAGTGACAACTTTTTCTCTTGAAGTCTATCTATCTAATTCACGAAATGGATCTGCTTTTGTTTTTGTATCTTCTGGGTATTGCGTTTCAATCGTTCATGAACAGATGTCAGTTTGTTTTACTCATCTTGCTTTGCAAAAAAAATCGCATCAGATTCCGAATTTTGTTGTACTAAAACTCATCATGGTGCTTCTTAGGACTTAAAAACAATGTTTTTGTCTAAATTACGATTTTTGGTTGTTCTCTCAAATTTTTTCCACATTTGGGGTTATGTGACTGTTGTCTGCTCTTTTTTAGCTTCATGTTATACAATCTCACAAGTTTTTTTCAGCTTCTTCTTTTCGGTTAAACTTTACTCGCTGTCTTGTAAATATCTACTTGCATTCATTTCTTGACTAGATCTGACACCAAAGATCACATACTGTTCTTGGAGAACTTAACCGGATCCAGGACATGGCTAACCGAACAGACAACTCCAATCGCTGGTCAGCTTCACCAAAATCCTGAAGCTCATTGCTTGGTTCATGTTTTAAGCTGATCCAATATAAATAAAGAATTTCTATGTTCTTTGTTTGTTTGCAGTTGGAATGGTAAAAAGCCAAGTGAGGGAATGAGACTAATTATAGCGACATTCATAGGAATAGTTATCGGTTTCTTCTTGGGGATATCTTTCCCTACATTGTCACTAACAAAAGTGAGCTTTTTTTGTTTCAAATATTCTCTCTCAAGACTTTATGCTTATATGTGTTTCATGTCCCTAACTTGAAACTTTTTCCTCAAGATAAATTTTCCCTCTAGCATTCTTCCTTCTGTTGATATTGCCTATCGAGAAGTTGAGACACCGGAAACATCGAGTGAAACGCTTTTGCACACATGGTCATCTAGGAGTCCATCACAAGGGTCTAATTCGAGTGATGCACCGCACTGGAAGGCATAACTTTTCTTCTCTTTACTGGCTCTGACAAGTAATCTTGTAAACTAAATCTTGATGAGTGTTCTGCAGATTTGGGTTCCCTCGAATCCCCGAGGTGCAGAGATGCTGACTCCTGGTATCATAGCACCTGAATCAGATTACTACTTACGCAGACTTTGGGGAAAACCTGAAGAGGTAAGACAATGTTTGGCCTTTAATCTTTTGGATAACAATCTTATTTGGGTTTATTCTCATTTCTTGCTTTCTTTAGGATGTGCCTGTGAAGCCAAAGTATCTCATTGCTTTTACTGTTGGTATTGGTCAAAAAGTAAACGTTGATGCTTGTGTCAAGAAGGTAAAAAAATCTGATGCTGGCTCTTCTTTCTTTAAGCAAAAAGCTTTAAAAAGTCTTTTTTCCTCTATTTTTTGTCCGCAGTTTTCAGAAGAATACTTCACCATTGTTCTGTTCCATTACGATGGACGAACCACCGAGTGGGACGAATATGAATGGTCCAAGCGCGCAATACACGTGAGCGTGCCAAAGCAAACCAAATGGTAACCATTCCTCTTAACTACTCAAATCTTCCTGAAGCTAGCTTTCTTAATCATTTGAATCTCTCTGGTTGTGATTTCATCACAAGGTGGTATGCGAAAAGGTTTCTGCATCCTGACATTGTGGCGCCGTATGACTACATATTCATCTGGGATGAAGATCTCGGCCTTGAAAACTTCGATACAGAAGAGTACGTCTTCTTCCTCATTTATATTGAAAGCTGAGTCTTACAAATGTGAATTATGTGCTTCTCTCTCTTGTGCAGATACATCAGGCTTATAAAGAAACATGGTCTAGAGATATCACAGCCTGCTGTGGAGTCTAAAAAGAAGATCACATGGGAGATAACAAAGAGAAAAGCGAAAGGAGAAGTTCACAAGTAAGCAACTATTTTCAAGTTCTTGAAAACGTGAACACCTTTGAACTAATCATCTTCTTTCTGCAAAAATGTAATCACCAGACAAGTCAAGGAGAAACCTGGTCGATGCAACGACCCTCACTTGCCTCCCTGTGCAGCGTACGTAATCTCCATTTTTCAACTACAAACAAACAACATAGATCTTAGACGATACTCTGATTCCCATGTGAGTTTCTTTACAGGTTTATAGAGATTATGGCTCCAGTATTCTCAAGAGACGCCTGGCGTTGCGTGTGGCATATGATTCAGAACGACTTGGTTCACGGTTGGGGTCTTGATTTCGCACTCCGAAAATGCGTTGAGGTTAATCATTTTCCTATTAGAAAACATTGAACATGCGTTTGGTTGCGCCATTACTTAATAGTTCCATATTATAATTTCAAACAGCCTGCACATGAGAAGATAGGAGTTGTGGATTCTCAATGGATCATTCATCAAACTATTCCTTCTTTAGGCAGCCAGGTTCTTCTTGATAATATAACTTCTCTTGCTCATTACAAGTTCTATGATTTTTCTTTTTGTTCATATATTTAATCATTTTTTGCGGTTTCTCTTCTCAGGGAGAGGTACACGACGGTGTAGCAGCGTGGCAAGGGGTAAAAACTTTGAAAACATTGAGTTTCTAACAGAGACTTTGATGTTTCTTGTTAACTAATTGATGGTAATTATAATGGTTTTGTTTAAAGGTGAGAGACAGGTGTAAACGGGAATGGACGATGTTCCAAAGCCGAATGGCGAGTTCCGAGACGAAGTATCTTAAGCAAATCGCAAACTCAACGATTCATTAGCAGAAGAATCTGAACAAACAGAAAGACAAAGTGAGGGCATTTTTGAAAGCAAACAAAGACTATATAGTAAAGTCCAGAGATGTTCTCAGACTGTTCATATGGTGATTAAGCAGAGTCAAACTGTAGTGTTCATATGATAATTTAAGCAACTATATACACAGGACACATTTTTTTGAAAGGATTAGTGGAGAGTCTGGAGAGTTATTCTTGATTTTGTTCTATGTTTTTATATTAACACAAAAAAAAAAAATTGAAATTTCTCATTTATGATCTTCATGACATAACTGAATTCGATCCAAGCATCGAAAGCTTATTCATGAGAACAAATCTCTCAATGGTGGTGAGTGAACACATGCAAAACACCAATCCCCGTATACATAACAAACCCAGTGAAATCGAGAGTGAAAGAGATGTACAAAAAGGGCAAGTAAAGAAGAGAGTCTTGATGCAGAACTTCCCCAAAAGAGGAAACTCAGAAGAAGAACACAAACTCATGTTTGATGATGCAGAGTCGCAGAGCATGAAGGTTTTGCAGAATCCTAAAGAAACAGAAAGAGATCTATCTATATACAAAAAAAATCTTCACCCTTTAATAAACCCTCTCTCTCAAAGTGGCTGATGAGAAAGTCTGCAGCATTCACCAACACCAATACGCCTCAGACAAAAATCGCAGAGATTTCATCAGTTTGTGTAAGTGTTATTAGTCCGGAGGAGGATTCAGTTTCAAGCCAGCCTTCGTTTCCTCTCAATGTAGAGGTCTTTAAGATGAACAAGAAGCAAGACTCTGTGTGGTGAAGATTCCATCAATCATTCATCTTCTCTTATGCAATTTCCCGGCAAGAGAAACCTGTACTTCTCCGCGTTTTCCAGAAGATACGAAGGAAGATGAACAGCCGAGAAAGAATGCGGAATCGGACCCATCTTCCCAATAATCTCCTTGAACGTATACTCTTCCGGAAGCATATCGAAAAGATCAGCTCCTTTGCAAATAACTCTCTGAACTCTCTTAGGATTCAAGAAATGACTAAACCTCACTCTATCATTATGGCTATAAGCTTTCATCTTGAACACAAACTCGCTGATCCGTCTAAAGCAGAAGCTACAATGCCATCCTGCATCCGCCAAGATCTCATCAGACTGTCGATAATGCGCATACCGCGTCTTACCAGTCTCGTACCTATGCACGGAAGCTCTCCAGCTCTTGTTGTCAACAAGAAACTCGAACGAGTAAAGATAGTTCTTGAGCCGGAGGTGAAGTATCCGAGGGATCTCGTCGCACCATCTCAACAGGTTTATAGTGTGTCTACTCGGAATCTCGTCGACATCAGACATTAACAACAAGTCATCATCAGTGATCCCTGCGATTCTCAGAAGCTGATCCAAAGCTACTCGCTGATAGGCCTCTTCGTAAAACGGATTCTGTCCTTTGACGAATCTTCCACCGAGAGTACCGTAAGTCAAGCGCGGCTCTATAAACTTGAACTCGTCTCTGTGAGCAGCGAAGACTAGAGGCTTTGGCAAACCGGTGAAGGTCGAGTTTGATTCGAGAAGGACGAATTGAGTGATGTATGGATACAGCTCTTTCCAGCGAACAGCGAGGATGTCTAGCTCGTTGCTGAACAAGACGGCGTCGTAGACTCGTCGAGGGTATTCTCGTACGCCCCAGCCATGGAGTTTGCAAAGAGTCTCCATTGAAGCGTTTTCGTGGTAGTAATGAGGAATGTCGTGGAAAGGTTTAGGTGGTGATTCCCATAGTGGCCGGAGGAAGTAAGAGATCTTCTGGCCGTGGACGTAACCAGCGAGTACACATGTTGGAACAATCACTAATAGGAAGATGTATGTCTTCATATCGACGCCACGAAGAGCACAACAAAGTCTAGAGAAGCTGAAGAATTTACCAGTGTCCTGCAAGATAAGAGAATAAACATGAGAACCATAGCACAGCAGATGCAGAGGATAGAGAGATGATAATAGAGTAATAGACGCTTTAAAGGATTTCAATCTGAACTCAGATCTAAGTCAATTTCTCAACTAACACAAACAAACAAACAAAGGACCAAAAAGCTACAGAATTGGAGAACAATCAAATGCAAGTCCAAGCGTGAAATCAAATAAATGGGTCGAACTGTGAGGATTTTAAAAGGTCAAATTTGAGTGAAAAATTGCAGCTTCCATTGAAGAGAAGTAAGATCTCATTTCTCCACATCAATGTAGTTTCTTCGTTTTCAGAAACAGAACAACAACACACAGAATCTTCAGGAATTCGAAAATGGAAAAATGAAAGCAAGAAGGAGTAGATCCGAAATCAAACCTGACTACAAACACCACCACAGATATCATCAGTCTTCTTAGAACAGTAATGTCCACCGGCTTCTCCCATCATCCACCACATCCCAATCAGATCCACCGATTATTACCAAAAATGCCAACCACCGTTTAAATTCAAAACTCGCCTCTTTAGCCGACGATAAGCTCAGAAAATATTCCGCCGATCTCCGGCGACGCACTTCTCTCCCGGAAATTACAATTCAAATCACTCGCCAATCTGAGCTCGACGACACTTGACAAAAACAGAAAGCTTTCAAACTCCAAATCAAGAAATTCACGAGGAAACAAAAACCCTTAATCCGTAGAAACAAAAACTCCAGAAATTTGAATCGGAAGAATAAAAATGTTTATATTGATTTTAAAATCGCGAATGAGTAGAGAGAAGAGGGGATGAAAAAAAGGCTGTGTCCTCTCTGGAAATGGGTGGCACTACGCGATTAAGAAAGAGAAGGGGCAAATTCATAATTTTAAATAACTCGAGAATAATCACCAAATTCTCTGCATATTCCCGCGTTTACGGTAATACCCTTCTCTACATTAACCACTAGAGTGCCGAGGCTTGGGGTAACATAGTCATTTAAGAAGCAGCATAACGGTTTACTCGGGCCCCACCACGAGTCTCTCGACCTGACTCAACGCCTCTGTTTATTTGTGTCGTGTAAATGACTTCAAGCGTAAGACTCAGACACGTGGCGCTCTAAAATATCTCGTTTTAGTAAATCTGCCAGGCTTTTCGATTTGGGCTAGCTTTAATCGTGGCCCATCTAAACATTTATCAAAAGGTCAATGAAGATTGGAGAGAATCTTATTCTCTTTTATAGCAAAAAAAAAAAAAAAAAGTATTACTGTGGTTTATTTTAATTTAAAAGTCTTGGATACAGAGTATCATTTCATGTGTAACAAACCTTAACAAATCATTTAGTTTTGGAAGAATATGATTCAATGATTGTAAATCTTTAACAAAGCCATCGTGACTTGTGTTGGATAGGATGGCGATATATTGACTTAGAAAATTATAGAGCCGTTTACTTTTAAATTATGATTAAGATTTATGACTTCTACTAAATCTCATCTATAAACTTTTACTTGGAAACAAAAGAAAAGGTGTTACTTGGTCAAAATGTGTCCACGCTTATATGTGAATTGAGTATGTAGCTTTCTTTCTCTGTATATAATCATTTACAACACGTTTTTGAACTTTTGAAAAATCTGATTTCTAAACTATAAAATGATTTATAAACTATAAAAATATAGTTACAACCGATTAAAGCATGATTTCTCGATATGTAAAAATTTATTGATATGAAAAATTTATATGTGGGTATTAATATTTTGATAAGAGAATTAGTGGAAATACGAGTATATGAAAACGTTGCAACTTGTAATGCAGACGTTAACGTGTTACGCTGTGTTGGGTTGGTCGGCGTTGACCCAAAAGTTCTCAGGTCTCCCACTAATAGACTTTGAGGTTTTCAATGGCTGAGACGTCTTAAGCCCACTTTATCACTTAGTGGTGTAAAAAACTTCTATATACCCAGGCATCATCATCATTCACAAAGTTTTATTTAGCTAAGGCGATATAATTACATTCAGAGACTGCGTATTTAAAATAACAAACCTAAAAACTTAACTTATTTTAGTTTTTTATAAAATCTTTGAACTGATATATCCATTTTATAAATATATAGGAAAACGTAACTTTCAATCTCTCTTTCAAGCAAATAATAGATAGACCATCCCGGTTTTGAATGTGCCCGCCTATCAGATGCGAAAGTTCACTGTGGGCCTAAACTTTGGGCTTTAAACGGGCCTTCATATTTGTGTCAGTTTCCTGAAGTTCGTAGTTTTTCGCTTAACTTGGAGTTACAAGAGAGTTGCGGCTCTGGCCGAGTAGAGTCGAACAATTTCTGCTTGATGATTTAGCTGCGTTAGATTTGTTATACGGTGACTAAAAATAACGTGATCCGTTTAAATCGCTCCAGAAATCCTAGTAACAAAAGTTAACGTTAAGCATGGAACGAGCTCCAACATCATTCCTCGTTATTGTTAGTCGATGACACTAGCAAAAATAAAATGAAAATGCGTCATAATCAACATTATCAGTTTATCATGGTTGGTTAGTGCTTGAATACTCATGATTATTTCAGTCAAAAATTTACAGTTGGATTCTTTGGATGTGGTATCTATGTAACTATGTATGAAATAAAATAAAATTAAAAATGGTTTCAAAATTGCCTAACAAATACTTAATTAACTACCCCCTAAACCGTACCCTAGCCTCTGCTCCTTATCTTGAGACAATTTGACTTTCACCCTTTAAATTAGGCCTGGGCATTTTACCCGGACCCGACGATCCGACCCGAACCCGACCCGAAAAAACCGGTTCGGATCGGGTATGGGTAATGGACTTTTACCCTATTGGGTCAGTTTTATTTGGACCCGTGGGTATCGGGTCGGGTCGGGTTTTTACCCGAAACCCGATGGGTACCCGAATATTAGGCAACGGATAGTCGGATATACGGATATTTGACAAGTTTTTTCGGTTATTTTTCATATTTTCGGTTATTTTGTAGGTTTTCGGGTCTAAATCGGGTATTCGGTTCCAAAAAACCCGATAAAACCCGACCCGAATCAGACCCGATTTAGATCCGAATAAGAACCAAAATTTGACTAAACCCGAATGTGTCTAGAAAAATTAGCCCCGAACCGACCCGAAACCCGACAGGAACCGAACCGAACCCGACCCGAATTTTGTATAAACCCGAATGGGTCAAAAATTTACCAACCCGAATGGACCCGAACCCGAATGGACCCGACCCAAACCCGACCCGATACCCGAACGCCCAGGCCTACTTTAAATAATTCGTACTCCCTAATACTATTATTTCAGTCGAATTCGTTGAAATTTTGTGAGGTCACCCAACAATGGTATCTGAGTTGTCTAGTTCTATGAGACATGAAATTAAAGTACAAATTCAATTCAAAACAAACAAAAATTAAAGTTCAAATATATTCATATTATGTTTTGCAATATGAACAGCGATCATATTTATTTGGTTTCATTTTGTTGTTTTTCCATATGTATACGGTATACCATTGAGTAATCTTAGTTGTATATCGTTAAAGAGTGTGGTTAGGTTTCTAACTTTATATGACAATTAATTGGTCGAGTTTTAAAATTTTGTCATACAGATTAACTCCACAAAAAGATTTTAGAAAAAGACGCATTATACCCAATATTCACAGCAGATGAAAGCAAATTAAATTCATTCTGCTATGTTTTAGTTTTAAGATGCAATATGCAATTTGTGTTTAGTTAACGTTTGAAAAAGTTAGTAATAATTTAATCATCTGAACTATTTTGACATCAAACAGTTTTATTTAGTAGTTTAGCTTTTCCTTTGGTGACAGAATGAGAGCACGAAAAGCTGGAGAAGACAGAGACAAACACCGCCTTTTGTACGAATAAAAAATCCACTTTTTAGCAACAAAAAATAATGTAAGGATATCACCTTTTCGTCTGCAGATTCACTTTAAACTAGGTCTGGGCGCGGGGCAAGTACTTGCCAAATTTGCTATATTTGCGACCCCGCTTTGCCCCTCTCGATTTTCACTAAAACCGACCCGTGACCCGCCCCGCCCCGTACAAGTACTTGCACTTGCAAGTACTTGGTAAAAATTTAACTACTTGCAATTAACCCGCCCCGCCCCGCCCTGCCCCTCCCCATAATTAAAATGGCCAAATGGGCTTGATAATTAAAATGGGCTTCGGTTTAATAAAATCTGAATTGATAATATGGGCTTGGGTTTGATAAAATGTAGATTAATATTTGATAATATATGGGCTTGGGTTATATATTTGGGCAATGATTAATGACGGGCTGCGGGGCGGGTATAAACGGGGCAAATATCTTAATAAAAATTACTACTTGATATTTGCCCCTCACTTGCAAATATTAACATTTTCCGACTTGTTACCCGACTTGTTATAAACAGGTACTTGCCTTGACAAGGCGGGTAAGGGGCGGGTCGCGGGTTTTGAGCAAGTATCGGGTACTTGTGCCTAGACCTACTTTAAACTGGTCGATGTACTACCATTCCATTCCTAAACAAATTAATTTTTCTTTTCTATAGTACTCCATATATCAATGCTCTCATTATTATTGTTATTCACTTATTATAACAATTAAGAGAAGAAAAAAAAGAAGTTAGTTAAAGCTGGGTTGGTTGGCAAATAGGAATATAACTTCTTAACAAGTTCCACAATACATGATTAATTGATTATGATCCAACTTAAATTATTACCTACTTTTACTGTACTAGACGGATTGCATGAAAATTATTTTCTGTAGTATATACTCATAAAATCGATTAATCATAGTTTTAGTACTTTTATATTTCTGAAACATCAGTTTTAGTGATATGTTCAAACATGCAATCAATATGACAACTGTAGATTCTCCCACATTTCTAAAAAACACTGGATTGCACACACGATCACATTGAAATGTCCAAAATAAGTTATCATATAGATATAATATCAGAATAACATTGATATAAACATAAAAGTAGCTGCGGATATTAAAGCACTAAACCTAATCTTCATTTCGATACCTTACATAAGATCGATCACACATTATATATGAAATCTATAGCTAACACAGCTTAGGAACCCTTTAGTTAATACTACTTGATATTGAACACAATAATAATAAAGAAAGTAAAGACTTAATACTATAGGTAATAGAAAAAACCGAAAACATAATCATGATGAGTATCTAGCTAGCTAGCCCCACGATCTCCGGCAAGTACAGCCCAATTGACCACCGTACGTCAACATTTCCTGAAACCCCCACGTGTCTGATCCGTACGTGAAACCACTGTCTGCGGTGGTGCTCATGCCATCGAAGTAACCGGACTCACTAGCTTGACTATTTCCGTAGCGGTCTAATTTCGACGTTAGAGTCTCCGTCATTTGTTGACACATGTTTTCATCAGAGACAATAGATAAAGCAGAGAAATCACCAGAGTTCTCGAGATGTCCGATCATCGGCGTAGACAGAGATGGTGCTGGTGTCGGTGGCGGAGGATGGCTGCGATTTTTCTTCATAAACTCTTGAACGATATCTTGCAACAAACCAGAGTCGGAAGATTCTTGCGGGAATAACGCCGTGTTGTTTTCGTTAGCTGAATACGAAATGCATGACGTTTTTGGATGGGAGTAAGAAAAAGAAGATAATGAGTCGTTGAAAGAGTTGCACGGCAGCGTTTTACGAGAGGAACACGAGGCGTCGCGTAAGAAGAGAGGCTGGGTACTGTTCCTCTGCTGTGCCGGTGCACCGTAAAACTCTTGAATGGAGTGATCCAACGGTACAGAGGGAAGAGGACAACGAGCGGACGGCAAAGATTTCTTTGGAGGAAAAGAGAATCTTGGCTCAGGAACAACAACAGCCGTCGGATAAGTGAAATTAGTACGAGCTTTAGGTCCACGAAATGCACGAGCTGCACAGTCGTAAGCACACGCGGCTTGTTCCGCCGTGTCGAATGTTCCCAGCCACCGTCTCTCCTTGGACTTAGGATCACGTATCTCCGCCGCATATCGTCCCCATGGCCTCCGACGAACGCCACGGTACCTCGTCGTGCCCTTACCGGCTACGGCGACCGTGACTGTGTCCTCTTTTGTGGACTGTCTCTGGTTAACCGCTGAGGCTGTAGCGTTGGTTAAGTTTCTGGTGAGAATGTCTGGTTCATGATCGTAATCGGGTATGAGTGAGAGGGTAGATTCGTTGAATCTCCTTAGGGCTTCTTCCATTTTTGGTTTTTTGGGGGTTTGTGTTTTAGGACAAAACTAAGGAGGAAAGTGAAAGATTGGTGGGTTGCAATGTGACTGAGATGTGCTGCTTCTATCTATTTATAGGTACATAAAATGGTTTATTAAATGTTTTGTGAAGTAGCACCTAACAATATATTGTGAAGATTATTCTGCATCTCAATCACATATGTAAACAAACAAATACTTGGATGGAAATTTTGGAGTTAAACTTGATTTTTTTGTACTCATTCTTTCGTTACGTAAGATTTTATTTTGAAATTTACTCATACAGTTGCTAACTGCTATGTGTTTCATAGATACATATACACTGTACTACTATATTTTCTAAACTATTAAATGAAAAATGTGGAAGATGTTTAAAATGTTTTGTCTTAACATCACTGTTTTTTTTTTTAAAACGACGTTTTCACACATGCCAAACACATTTACATTACTTTTATATGATTAAGTAGTACACACGGAAATGGCAAATCCATTGTTTAAGGTCTACCGATTAAAATAATTATGAAGAAGTATGTTGTTGTTTAATGTTATACTACTACTATATCATTATATCCGCAGCACTAAAAGTCGACAATTCGTGAACAAAATCAATGATTATCGAAAAGTCGAGAAGAGGTATGGAACAAAAGATATGCATAGCAACACTGCAGTGTATATCTGACACGTGTATGTATTATTTTACGAAGCTGACGTTTCAGCCTTTCAGGTTGTCGAAACGTACGTTACGAGGCAGATGTATTTCATGAGCCCGAACCTTACTTTTTATTTATTGCTCTTGTCATGATATAAAGTCCATTAAAATTTACAGTATAAATATTTGATGTTTTAAAATTTTCACATAGATTAAGAAACGATTAATATTTAATTATTAATGCATTATTTTTTATTTTTAAATAATTATTAACCAATTAAAATTATAAAATTTTATTGAAGTTAACATTTTTATAATATTAATTAGCAAAAAACACTTTTAATAATTTAAAATATTAAAAAATTAAATAAAAATCTTAAACATTAAATTAATCATAAATTTACGTCCTTTATTTTATTTTTTTGTTAAAAAGCCTAATTTACGTCCAAAAAAAAAAACTGTTTTTGTATGATGTTAAAATGTTACATCTTTCAGTTAAGCCCATATGTAAGATCTTGTATACAAGTATACAACTATAAACTTGATCGCATTTCAAGATAAGGTTGTGAAATTGAACAAACTTGTCTCCTTTGTAGGTCTTTGGTTGAAACAAGGAACCACTTGTTTTTTATTTGTTCGTTCTCTAATCAAATGTGGAATGAGGTTCAAATTGAGTTTCAACTCACCTCTTTTCCAATGGGATGTTGTTCTTCAATGGCTTTTGGTGGTTATCACTAACAAAGACATATCTATGGCCTTACTTCAGGCATGGCAAGTCTGTATTTACAAAATATGAGCTGAGAAAATCGTAGATTTCATCAGGGAGTCACTTTTCCGACTAGGAAGATCATTCGGCTTAGTCTTACTCTTCAAAATCCAGGAAGACAAAGCCTCCTCATTTGTTGGTCTTAAAGTTGTTATTGTTAATCTTGGCTTTTTTTTCTTCTGACTTATCTTTATATATTTTTTTATCTTCTTTGTTGTATTATTATACGAGTGGTTTCATCAGATTTCCCTGTAAACTTTTATATAAATTTAAGCAAATCCTTTATAAAAAAAAAATTATAATTGTATATTGATTCTTACAATATGGTAAGTCGAGACCATGAAGGAAGTTAGTTGGAATTGAAAAGTTTTGATCATTGAGATATTCTTAAAAATATGGGGAACTGAGGACGGTTTCCAGCTCACTCCTAAGCAAATGTCTTGGTGAATTCCAATGCCACGAAAGCAATTACTACGATGGCTCGTCTACTGAGTATTTATGTTTTGTATGAGTGTCGTTTTTACGTTTTTTGTTTTGAAAAAAAAAAAAAACGCAGCTTATTTACATCTCACGGCACACCATAACGTCTTACTTGTTGAAAGTGTAGCGAACTAATCAGAATTATGATTTGATAGATTTTGAAAAAGGGAGTATATGGTGGGTCGAGAAAAAGGAGATTTTGTAACGACAAAGAAAGAGTGTGTCAAATACCCAAAACTCTAATCCAATCAATCAATTTTTCCTTGAAAAACGGAATTTACTTCTTCAACATATCTTCATTCTTCCAAGAACAAAAATTTAAGGTAAAAACAGAAAAACAAAGAGCAAAGTTACAAATAGTTCTCAATCAGCCTTTGCCATTTCTAAAAAGAAAAAAAAAAAAAATAACTCCTTTTCCATGTGTATATTTTTTTTGGAGTTAAAAATATGATACAAAACAGGTTAAAAAACAAATCCCGTTAAAAGTGAGAGACCTTTTGAGACATCAGAAAAGATCATTCTCATCATTTTGCCCCCTATGATGTGGACCCTGCGCACCCATGCGTTACATAATTATTACCCTCTGATTTGACTATCTATATATGTAAATTTAATAAGAAATTTGGGCCAAATATCATTAAATGCATCCACACTCTGAGCAATATTTAGTTTGCAAACAAAATCAAAAATAATATACTCATAAACATTCGGTACCCAAAACTTAGATTATTCTTATACAAAAAGAAAATAAATGGGATATTTTACAGTGGTTATCAAAAATATACAGTAAATCGACCACCATTGATTACGTATAAATGTTCTGAAAGAGGATAAATAGAGTTTTATCATATAAGCAAGTACTAATTTAAGGGATTTTCACGTTATGTCCGTGCGATTTGAGATTACACATAACACATTTAAATTATAAAGAGTACTACCAATCCAGACCTGTACTTACACCTTTGTTCAGATAGTTGGAGATTTGTCAAAACAATACAAAGATGGTTTTCATGAAAAATTAGAACTTTTTCAAACAATTGAAGATAATCATCTACACCCAACCACATCTTGGTAAATTAATTTCCAATATAAATGGGACTTAAAAGTAGAAGAGTGTCAGATGTTTGGTGCTGTGATTTCGGATTTAAAGTAAACTTTTAGTTTAGTGGAACAATTTGGTTTGGGTACCAATTCGGCGGATTCGACATGATTTGTTCTTAAGGGGCAGTTTATATACTTCTAAGAATTGTTACAACTTACAACTTACAACTTACAACTTACAACTTACAACTTACAACTCACACAAGACTCAAAACCCGTCTCCCTTATAGATTTTTAACGTAATGAAACGTCTGAGAACACGTTCCTTTTTTTGTCAATTGTTGTTAAATATATAAATGTCTTTGTAACAGTAGTGGCACGGTTAGAATATTGGGAAGATCGACCAAACTTACTGTTTAAAGAGTAATTACACTAGAGATGGGCCCTGATCTATACATACTAACACATTGATCATGGTGCTTACTTTCAAAGTCTATGCCATATAAATAATAATTTCTGTTTTTTTCTAACCCTAACAGTATCGCCAACACTATATTATATTTATCACTTTATATTATTTTATAATAAAATTTGTTTCAATAATATTGGATATTTTATTGTAAAATAACATTTTGCTATTTTTCTTCCAAATTTGTAATTATTTTATTGTCTATTCTATTTTAAAATTGTACTTTTTAATTTCTAAATTAGTCATTCTATTTTTAAATAATATTAATTTAACAATTATATTATTTTGATGATGATTTATATAAATATTAAAATAACCATATCTATAATAAATATAAATAATACATATTTTTCTTAATATTATAATAATTAAATTTTTAAAATACCATAATTGTGGATGTTTTTTTAAAAAAGTAAATAAATGAGTCATGATTTAATTTTTAAAGAAATTATGTATAGTTTAACAATTTTTTAATAAAATTAAATGTTTTTTAAAATGAACCATTGGTGCAAAACCCTTCTGCAATTATTGTATTATAGAATAAAAAATAGAATAAACCATTGTAGATAGTCTAAAAAGCTATGTAAACCTGATTATGTTCTATACTCCCAAGATCATTTATATAATCAGTTTCAGTTACGATTAATTAAGATAATTTTTTTTATCAAGAGTTTGAATGTAATGTCGTGTAAATGAACCGGGATTTTTTTATTTAAAAATAAATAAATATATCAAAACCGTTTAACCACGGTTTATGTGTTTATATTCCACATCTATTACGTTTGATCTGTCGACTGTCGTAATCTTTTAGATGATCAGCTGTACGTATTCAAATTTGAAGCAATACAAAAACGAACATAAAAACATCTAACAAAAGTGGAAAAAAAGAAAAAGAGGAGAGAGGATCTGCCAAACTCAGAGTAAGATAAGTAGTTTTTTGTTCTGATCAGTTTGTCTCCTAATCTCTCTACCTCTAATACCTTAGGGTCAGATTCATATGTATGAATATAATGTACCCTCCATTAAACCATTACCAAACAAGAAACTGGCAGATAATAAATGACAACTATTATCAATATCATTACTCTCTTTTCGTTAGAACTTTTATTACTCCTAATTCTACCTGTATTATTTTTGGCGCATTAATGTAGAAACCCTAGTCCCAAGATCCATCATTCCTTTTTTCTGTAACTAGATGTTCTTCAACAGCTTTTGTCCCACAAGTGTCTTGGGAATAAATTAAATATTTTTTTAACCTTATATGCTTTTATTTTTTTTCTGAAAGTGATTTTTATATATCAATAGTTGGTTGGCGAAAAAAAGAAGTCGGAAATTTTGTTTGTTTTAAGTAGATAACTTGTAAAAATCAAAGATATCACCATGCTTGAACAACCTGGGATAGATTGCTGTAATGAAAACATTCAATGATTTAGTTACAAGTGCTTAAGAAAAAATAAGTTTTGTCACAATGTATATAAATAAGATATTTCAGATTATATAGTTTTACCGTGATTTCAGTTCAAAAAAATAATTTCGTCAAGGTTTTTCTTCTTTTTAAAGTTACATGTTCATCTGAAATTTGATTGGGACAACACACATAGTGTTGACGGAGAAAAACCTTTTTCATAAACAAAGAGAGCTTTATACAAATAAAAAAATTATGTTTACTAAGTATAACTTGCATGCTTATTAGTTATACATAATAATCTCCTACACTTGCACACGTGTATCGAAAATAATTGGAGATGGTTAGATTGGAAAAGAAGATTGTCTTCCGCCATTAATATATTTCCCATACGATTTATTTTTCTTTCTTCATAAATCTACTCTTTTTTTTTGGTTGACAACCTTTATAAATCTTATACTAAACAAACCTTACGGGAAAATAAACTCGTTTATGTTTTGTAATGTGTTGTAGGGGTGGGCATTTTATCCGGATCCGAAAATCCGACCCGATATTTACCCGAAAATATCCGATCCAGATCCGACCCAATTTTGAGAAATACCCATTCGGATCCTTTTCTTCTCTCCATTCGGGTACCGGGTAATATCCGGTAATACCCGAGATCCGAACAAGGATCCGAACAAGTATCCGAAATACTCGGATTTAAGGTTAATTTTAAATACTTTGGTTAATTTTCCCTAAACTTTTTTGTTTCATATATCTTTGATTACGTTTTTCATATTATTTGATTATTATTAGGTAATTTCGGTTACTTGCTTGGTTTATTTAGTTTATACTTTTAATTACTTTCATTTTTTTTTGTCGATTTTTTTGTTATTATAAACTTTTTTTCCGTATTTTCAGATAATTTCAGTTATTTACCGTATACATTTGGTGATAAAGTAAATGAACCGAGTTCGAACCGAAAGTATTTCTAGATCCGAAAAGTATATCCGGTAATACCCGAACCCGAAGAGAACCGAACCGAATCCGCTCCGAAATTTATAATTATCCGAACGGATCCTTTTTTCCTAGTACCGAAATACCCGAAATCCGAAATATCCGATCCGAACCCGACCCGATAATCCGAACGCCCACCCCTAATGTGTTGTATAACTTGTACGTAATAGGCACATTAAAGTAGCCAAAGGCTCATTGTCAATGTTACCCAAACATAACTACTAGCTGGGCCTCAAAAGGGTAATTAATGGCCCATTCAGACACACTAAAAGTCATACTACAACTCTTTTTACAGAAAAAGTCGATAGTAAACCTCCAAAGAAACCTCAAGCCAACAAAAATTCAGAGCAGCTGATCCAAAAACGAGTCCTTAGGCTTCTTAACTCCACCACCATGAGTAGTAGTACCTCCAGAGATAAGATTAGTAACAATGGAGCTTCCCCATGAGAGCCAACCTGTTGCTCCTCCTTGTTGCTTCTCAGCTTCAATCACACTTCTCAACTGCTCTTCCTCCACCATCTCTTCCCATCTCTTCCTCATGAACTCTCGAACCGCTTCGGCGCTTTGGTTAACCATATCTTGCGGAGGGAACTCCAACGGGTTCTGGTCCAAGTTAAGTTTCTCTAGCTTCTCCAGCCTGAAAAACGAGTCAGGCAACACTCTGATCTGGTTGTTGCTGAGATCTAGCTCCCTGAGGTTAGCTAAATCAGAGATAGTGTCAGGTAGTTCGGTCAAGTCGCTGAAGTTGCTGCTCAAGTTCATGACTTCTAGGCTTGTAAGTCTCCCTATAGCGTTTGGAAGGCCGTGGATCTCGTTCATGTGTGCGTCTAGATACCTCAGAGAACGCATCTCGCATATCGAATTGGGGAAGAAACGGATTTTGTTCAGCTGGATTGATAGCCTTTCGAGATTGAGTAGTCCATAGCCGATGTTTGCAGGCAAAGAAGTCAAGTTGTTGAAGCTGGCATCTAGCTCCACTAGTGACCTAATCACAAGAACACATCCCTCTCTTGAGAATCAAATAACAGTCTAAATGAAACGAAACATGAACAAACGTATAAGCACAAAAACCTGCACTGCGCAATGCTTTCTGGGAGTGTAGTTAGCTTGTTCCCTGTCACATTTAAGATCCTCAAGTTAAGTAATTGTCCGATAGAGTCTGGAAGAGACCCGAGAAGGTTTGAAGATAGATCGAGCTCCTCTAGTTTCTCCAGTCCTGTGATTGAATCAGGTAGTAACTACAAGAGACGACACAAACAAATCAAGATCTCGTCATGTTCAGCTCATTGTCACAACAGCAGATTATTAATCACTGTTCACCAAAAGAAAAAGATTCACAGAAGACTCAAGTAACGACATTTGGATCACCAGAATCATGAGTTGTTCATCTGCAACTATCGTCAATCCAGTAGTTTCCAAAGACTAACAGATAATAAGACGATCAAGCTTCACACAAACAGCAAGATTCTGATCTAAAGCCAGTCCAATTCCAAATTCCAAATTCCAAAACTTAAGACTTTGATTCAAGTGGGAATGACTCAAATTATCAGGTAATTTACCTTCAGATCGTTGCGAGAGAGATTCAGCGAGACCAATCCAACGAATTTCCCTAAAGCTTCAGGAATGAGCTTAAGCTGACGATCAGAGAGGTCGATCCTCTCAACGACTCCGCCACCTTCAGCTTCCTTAAGCACCGCGAGAACCTCCTCGTTCACTTCATCGCCACCGTTCAAAGACTCAACCGCCGACGCATAAACCTTAGCCAGCTCCTCCTCCAAACCCCTCAACTGCTTCTCGTACCCGTCGTGAACTTCCTCCAACCGGACAACCGTAGCGTAAATCTGCTCTTCCTTCGCCGCATCCTCCGGAGACAACGAATCCGTCTCTCGGATCTGAGCGATCTTAGTCCGAGCTGAAGAGACAGCCGAAGGATCGGGACGAGGCCCAAGAGAGCCGAAGACGAAAAGAGTCTGCGTGATGGTACTGGGAATCGATTCGATCAGAGAGGAGATGACATGTGGATTGGTGAGAAGGGGAAAACGATTCGCTAGGGATTGCTGAATCGCGATAGACGGTGGCGCGTGAGATGCGGGATCGGAATGGTGGAGAACGTAGGAGAGCAAAGGGAAAATCTCGAGATCATGATCCATTTTCTAGCAAGATTTCAAGAAGATGGAGTTAAGGATTTGGAAAAAAAAAAAAAGGACGAGTTTTGTAATCGGAGAAGAGATCTGGATTCTGGAACGTCGTTAAATACTGAGATCGAATTCTGATTTGCAACTGTCAAGTGTCTATCAATCTCAGATAAGGTTAGAAAATCTCTGATAATGATTTATCACAGAATTGGATATTATACTTTTTGGGACAGATTAAGGTAAATGTCTTTATTTTTATTTTTTTATAACAAAAGTTTAAGATTAAGACCCAATAATTAGAATGTAGGATTTAAGCCCATTGTTGTTACTTGCCGCGTAAAAAAACCCTAGTGATCGAAACCAGGTGGACATTTCAGTTTCATCAGCAACTAAATTATGATTTGATAGTTTTTCATTCTCAAAAGTCAAAATGTTTATAGATAAAAAGGCTCTTACATATGTATCTTGTCAAATATTTAATTGACTGAACAAAGTTAAAGTTTTTCAGAAAGAGAAAATTTAAAACTCCTTTTGGTCCGAATACAAAAATGTAACATTTTTTTTTTTTCTTGAAGCAGAAGTCTTTTTAGGTCAAAAGGTTCTCTTTCTCTATTCCTCCCCATTCTTTTATCCTTTCCTCTGCCAATGCAGCCTGCAATTAAGCATATTCCTCAGCAGATTAATCAATTATAAATTTAGAACAAATAACTCGGAGAGTCGTGAGATCTTGTTTATTCGGTCATGAACCAACTCGGGTTCCTTAATTACCTCTTTGTCCCAATTGGTTGTGAAGATCATCCAAGTCAAAATTGCCGATTGAATAAAAGTTCCCATCATCATCCCCCACCAGATCCCCTGATTAATATTAATATCAACATCAAAAACTGTAGCCTTTTAAGTCTCATTTATGAGAGTTTTTTTGTTTTAGATAGAATTATTCGGATTTCATTACCATTACTCCATAATCAAGCTTAAATCCCAAAAATAAACCAAGTGGGACTCCGAACAAGTAATAGCAAGCTATGTTCACATATGCAACAGCTGCTTGCCATCCTGCTCCCACAGCCACTCCTGCGTTATCAAAGTTTTATTTACCATACTTAATAATGTCTTATCCCACAAAAACTCCAATACAAAATATATAACATGTAAGTGTCATATATACAACCATTCCACTCATATCCAATTAGTTGTGAGGTAAAAGTTTATGTACACTAGCATAGTTTCAAAGTCCAATATTAAGGATCTTACCAGCCAAGACAGGTTGAACATTGTTGATGACAATGCAAAAGGCAAGCATTGGTGTGAGTTCTCTAACCACATCCCTAACTACTTCATCTTCCACAAACAAAATTGGGTACTCGTCTTTGAAGAGGATTAAAACCGCCGCTATAACCATCCCTATCGCTGTCGATAGTATCGTCGCCACTACTAGAGAGAACTTGGCCGTTCTTGGGTGGCTAGCTCCTAGCTCATTTGACACTCTCACACTGCCAAACAAGAAAAAACCACAAAACCGTATTATTAGCTTGGCATGTATAATGAGTTAGTTTTCACGCGTGTGGGTCGTAGCTGCACGTGAGTTTTACCTTACTGCTGCGTTTATCCCAAATGAAACCATAGCTGCCCATCCCAATATGTTCATGCTTCATTAAGGTAAACAAAATAATCAGGCAACATTTTGTAAAGAAGATACAATATTTTAAAACTTTTAACTCATTGTTATATATTCCTATATTTTAATTTAATAAATACAAGTGTATATGCAGTCCAGCAAACTTAGATTAAGGAAATATGTGAAATATTTATATCGAGTATTAGACTATAATGGCCACAAAAGACGAAACAAAGAGACTACTACGCACGTTGGGTCTACTCTTGTTTAGAGAATCTTTATGATAATTTAAATAAATGAATTAATAAAATAACAAATCATGTAAACCTTATCGTGAAGAAATGATATTGGTTTAAGAGAAGTGATTATTTTAAAAAGTATTATAAACTATACCATATGGAGAGTGCAGCTACGGAGACTTCAGCATCCTTTAAATATCCAGCAAATAATACGAGTGCCATAAAATACCAAACATCCAAGCTACAAAAGTAAAACAAAAATAAAATTATAAATGTATAATATAACTATGAATCAAATTAATTGATCAGAACTAGCCGGACCAAAAGAACCGGGAAAAACCGGTTAGAAACTCACCAAATCATGACAGCAGAAGCCAAAGACAATTTGACAAAACCCCACAAATTGTGAAAAGCCTCCCATGTGAATCCGGACCAAGCCTCTCCACACGTACCACTAAAAATATACACAAGTTGTGCCACAACGATGAACACCCACGACATGTTAAGCACCAAAGCTAAACCGGGAAGTCCCCAATGGAACTTAATCATGACTAGCCACGTGAGGAACGTGTGGATCACAAGAGCCACACCAGAGATTCCTGCCATGACCATGATCTTGCTTTGCGACTGCAAAAACTTTGCGCTAGGGAAATTGATGGCATAAGCGAAGATTTGTGGGATCATGTAGATGGAGAAAAGCCCTGCCGTGGATGATATTGCAACGGTTTGGCCTATGAAGATTAAGATTGGAGCCGCGAAAATGTAGAGTAGGGAAAGGATGAGAGCGGTTACGCTTAGAATCACCCACGAACGTTGTAAGTAAACGCCGAGCAGTGATACTTTTCCAGCTCCAAACGCTTGTCCGCACAGCGTTTCCAACGCGCTTCCCATTCCAAGCTAATCGCGTTTGCAACCGCACCATACATAAATGTAGACGTAAGAATTTTAAAAATTTGCATAGTACTACGTACTAATATATATAGTCAATACGTAATAAACATTGAAATAGCTGTTTTTTTAGTGCGGCTAATCTACAAATTGATCAATCTACACATTGTTCATCGTAAAATCTACATAACAACTTCAGTCTAAAATCAATTCAAAACCGTACCTGTTTGTATAACTGAAAAAATGAATCTTTTTACCACATTAGGTCCTAAAGTAAATAGTTTTTCACTTTTTTTTTTTTGGGTTCAGAAATATGCAAACACATTTGTAATTATCATTCATGTATATAATGTATAACGTACCATGATACCGAAGGAGAAACCGGCAATAACGGAGTTCTCGACGGAGACGGCGGCGAGGGCGATGGTGCTAATATGTCCGGCGAAAACCTGAGTGACGGCTCCGAGAGAGAACTGAGCCATGGATGTGAAAATGGCCGGGCCGGCTAATTTCCATAGCTTCTTAGACTCGGTTCTAAACTCTCTGACGAAGTCTCCGACGCCGGAGATCGGCGGGATATCTACGGCGGTTGAGGAGAAGGAGACAAGAGAAGATGCTCTGCTTCCGACTCCCAGATATTCCATCAAGGCTTTCTGTGTCGTCGGGTCAAGTTCCTCCGTCGACGCCAGGAACGGATCCATGAAGTCATTATCTTTCTCCATTCTCCGAACAAGAGAGAGAAAAACTGCTTTGACGTAGAGGTAAGCTGAAGATCGAGGAATTTGCAATCCTTGGACTCAATAATTCATGGATTATATAGAAGTCTTTACATATAATATAGTCTATATTATTAAAACTTTTTTAAAAGTTTTGTATGTGCCTATTAATTTAGATTTATACATTTTGATATAAAAAAACTATTTTGTATGTCGGAGATCTTGGAAGAGTGGTAAAAGACAACTTCACACTAGGTTTTTTTATGAGACCGCTTAACAACTGTTAAATCTTTGACTTAGTGTATTCACATATGACATATAGCTTACTTGTCTGTCCAGTATTGTATAACTGTCATACAGAATTAAAAGAGAAACGATTTGATATTTCATTGCACGACTAGGCTATGCACTAGAAGATAACAAAAACAAATGCAATTATAATTCATAAATGGTAATAAAAATACATATGAATATTTTTTGTAAAGATACACTGATATCTGACCTCATCTGACCATTAAGATCTTTGTTTCGTGAGCTCCATGTGGCTTCTTGCTACGTGCAAAGCATTAATGTGATATGCAAATGGGAAACATAATTAAGATTTTAATCGAATTGGGGCAATCGGCTAAGGTAGTTGGCTAATTGGAGACAAATTGAAAAGGGTATTATGAAGCTTAGATAAACTTAGAATGGGCTTTTTAGCCCAATAGCAGACAGGAGAGATTGCAAGAGTTTTGTTTCTCCAACCTATGTCAAAATTTGGCATATATGCTATTTTGCAATAGCATTTGCTCCGACGCATTTTCTATTGCAAAATAGCATCATACTATTTTTACTTTTAAATTTGATATATTATACAATAAGCTATTTTGCCATTGAAATTTTTTTTTATAACGTAGTCATTCAATTTATAGATAGTTTTAATTTAACAGTTTAATTATTTTGATTATAATTTATTTAAATATATTAAAATACTCATAACTCTATTAAAATATAAATAATATTTATTAATAGAAAATATAATAACATAACCATAATAACCATAATAAACATAAAAATTATTTTTAAAAATACTGAAATTTGAAAACATAAAACAATAGCTATATTTTCTATAATTTTTGTGTAGTGTGATGTATTTTTAATATTATAATAATAAAATTTTAAAAAATATTATGATTGTAAATGCTTTTGCAAGAAAAAAAAGATTATGTTTGTAAAATTTGAAAAAATCATGTAGTTTTAGCAATTAATAGTAAGTTGAAAAAGAAAATATAGCATAAATTATTGGAGAAAAATCCAATTATATTGCAAATTTTTTGTCATTTGCAATGAGATATAGTTTGAACATTTGGAGATGTTCTCAGTCACTCAAGACTTAAACGAGCATTTGAACAATGTTGAAAGAGTAATTTAAGACTGAAAACTCTATTATGGATTTAGAGAGGGTCTCCAGAACTTCTGTGACCAAATTGAATAACACGTTTTAGATGCATCCATCAAGTATAACAAGTTGTCATTATGCCTGCAAAATCTGCAATAAGCCCGTCACCAGAAACCCAAGAATCACACCAATCTATTGCATTAGAAAGACTACATTCCCACCATTTTGTATTAGGAGTAAATCCATCCCTGTTTTTTTCTTTCTTTCTTTCAGACAAATTTGTAAGAAGTTTTGTGAATAAAATATAAACCAAAAGCAAAGCGGAGATAATGCAATTTTTTTTTTTATATGATGCATGAATGACGTTAATTTCAACCCATATGTATAAAAGATACCAGGTTGCAAATATAAAAGTAGTCTTAGTCATTTGGACAAAATGATAACGAAGCTTGTGATGTGAAAGCGTAATTAATATCTAAACTTCCAGCCAAAATTTGCAATGTTAAACGAGATAGACTTTTCGTCTATAGTTTGTAATCAAGTGGTTTGTCTTATTATGGCAACGTCATTATTGACGATAAAAAAATATGAAGTATATCATATCACAAAAAAAAAAAAAAACAAGTATACCAATTGAAACAACCTTGGTTCACTTCATGATGAACAAAACATTTTACAAAATGTAACTCGATAAAGAGAAAGTAGTAACCCGTAGGTTTTACATTACATACACAACTTATCACACAGTTATATAAAATGAAGATATAGAGTTCTTGAAAACTCTAAAGCAAAAAAGCAAAGAGAAGAAAACAAAAGCATACTCAACATTCAGTACACACACAAAAAAAAAGAAAAAAAAAAAGAGCCACACGAACTTATCAAGTTTGAGGATGAGTCATGGCTCGGCCTCTTTCGCTAACGCTGTTTTCCGCGAATTTTTTGCTTGCGAGATGTAAGTTTTTATCTTTCTCTTTAGTGCTCCACTCGGAGAGATAGTACTCTTCTTCAGATACATTTTTGGAGGAAGGTCCACAAAACATACCTCCCCACTGAGGGAAGTAAATCAAACATATTGGTAACGAACATGCAATTGTCATTATCCCCATTAGAGTTATACCCGTATCTCTCGTATATCTCGACCCTTTGAAGAATATCAATTGAGTTATAACCGCTCCTACATTGCCTCCCGCACCTGTCATTCCCGATATCACCCCTAAAGATCTACAAAACCCAACAACACTACGTTAGCAAATATGTATAAGTTTTAAGACCAAGAGCTATAGTTATTTTAGAAACTACCTTCTAGAGATAAAAGGGACAACACCAAATGTAAGTCCACAAGCGGCTTGGACGAACACGGAGAAAATGAGCATAACAACTATAGACCATGACAAGGAAGAGATTAGGCCAAGACAGGCACATAGAACACCTCCTATGGTTTGCACAATCCACCAAGACCACAACCTTCCTCTCATACCGAACCGTCTCGCCATTAGATCCGAGAGGATTCCTCCTCCGGGTCTAGCGAAGAAATTGGCCAGACCGAAACTGGCTGCTATAATCCCAGCTGTTTGGAGTTTTAAGTGGAATCTGTCGAAGAAATATTCTGCGATGATGTTGTCTATCGTGAGCTCTACTCCAAAACAATAACCATACGCTAATGCTGTTATGTAACCCCTATAGTTCTTGAGGCCATGACGGATCACTTTTCCAACCTTATCTTTCTCCTTCTCTCCAGATTTGTGCATTGCCCAATAATCTCCATCAGGAAGATCCTTTTCAATTCCAAAAAAAAAAAAAAAAAAAAAATGACAAAACATGAGTGATACAAATGCATCAATACACTCTAAAATAACGAATTAATTACTAAAAGTCTAAAAGTATACATAGATTTAATTTTTTTTTTCAGTAATTATATTATTTAAAAGTTAAATCTAATAAAAACCGAACCAGAACCGAGAAATTCGGTTATAAATTTTTGAAACCAGATAAATTGAATAAACCGATATAACTGACTGAATAAACCGGTACCTGGCCGAACAAGAGAACGGCAAAAGCAGAGAGAGTCTGAAAGAGGCCAGGGATGAAGAAAGCGATCCTCCACGCCGTGAATTTGGTGGCTCCCATTTTCTGAATCACCAAGAACACGAGCGGCATGATCAGCTGCGTCGCGCCTCCTCCGAGGTTTCCCCAACCGGCGGCGATTCCGTTTGCCGACCCTACGACGGGTCCGGAGAACATAGAGCTCATCCAGAACTGCGTCGAGACGAAAGTGGCGAGCGAGAACCCGGCGAAGAATCGGACGAGGATAAATCCGATGGGAGATTTGATCCCGGAGGTGAAATAGACGGCGGGAGCGGTGGAGAGTGTTAGAGCGGCGGAGGCGAGACGTGGACCGAAGAGATCGCAGGCCGTTCCCATGACTAGACGAGCGAAGACTGAGCCAGAGACGGAGGCGATTCCGGCGTTTCCGATGTCGGTGGCGGTGAGATTGAGGTTTTCGCGGATGATTGGGAGAAGAGGTGGAGCTGCGAAAGTGGAGACGAAGCAGCAGAAGAACTGAAACCATGAGAGATGGAAAGCTCTCATGTGAGGTCTAGCGACGGAGAACAGCCGGAAAGTTGTCGATTTGTTCTCGGTATCCACCGGAAGTGCGAACCTCCGAGTGGTGGTGGTCCCAGATTCTCCTCCTTTGCCTTCGACCTCCATTTTTTTGTTTTTGTGAGCTTTAGAGAATTTTGGAGGGGTTTAGTAGGGGTTTAAGGAATGAGAAGGTTTTGAGGAATCTAAGGTTTGAGATTATGAGTATATATAGAGGAGCTTCAGAGAAGACATTTTCATGGATGTTCTTGTGAAGTGTCATGTAATTATTTTAAAATAATATATAAAAAATAAAATAATGGTTGTTGTATTTTTCTTTTAACGCTATCGTAAAAGTCCAGGAATTATTACTAAGTAGGTTTTTGGTTTTATTTTTTATGCACTGAATTGTGGTTTATATTGGATTTCAGTTTTAGAAGAGGAATGATCAAAATACCTTGATTCTAAGAGATTGCAATATCTTGTGAGGATGTAAGTTTAGCCCATATTCCAACATATAGGTAGAGAGTTGTATCTCGTATATCCATATAATCATTGAAATCGATCTTCATCTTGAAAATAAATCGTACCTAGAATTACCGATCGTGACTGTATATACTACATATAGATCTTCGTCTTACAAACGTCCACAGGATCACTGATTGTGATTGTATATAATATATATATTAAAAAAAAAAAAAAACACAGTAGACCATCATTTCGAATACCTCACCAAATAAGATAGGAGACGAAAAAAGTTTGAAATCAGTTTTGTCAACAATTGATACTTTTTGAATGTACATGAATACAAAACTCCTATGGAATAAATCCATAACCTACACAAATCCACAATAGATTTCTCCAATCTCTAATTCAACAAGTTAAATAGTACACGCTCTTTCCTTTTTAGTATAAGTATCGTTTTGACTCTGTTTATGTAAATAAAAAATAAATTAAATATTTTAGTATACATATACATCCACAAATGTTGAACAAGATCCAGTTAGTTAGAAGATTTTAGTTCTTTCTGTTTTTGTCATTGAATGTTCCAACTTCCAATTAACTGGATAGCAACAACTCAAATTATGGAGTAGTAATGTAATTTTCCAACAATTGACTTTTTCTTATATTTATACCAATTAGTATACTTTTTGTTGGTTAATTGTACCTTTATTAATATGAATTTTTAAAGTCAATACTTGAGAGTTGAGACTCGGGGAACAGTAGGTTCTTTTGGGCTCTTTAACCATGGCAAAGGTAAATAAAGTCTTCAACTCGAAGCATAAACTTTGGCCAAGTCTCGATCTCTTAATTACAAATTTACAGCTTACAACAAAGTGTTACAAAACTTCGCAACTTGTTTGTTTCCTAAATTCTTTGTCCACGTCTCTTCTAATGATATTTTCAGCTAAACACATACCGACTTTAATCTACAAGAAACCATTTTAAAAATTTAGAAGATTTCCATTTTTTTATGATTTATCTTTTTGTCGAGTTCGATGGTTTTCAAATTTATTTATTACATGTAATACATTTTAAAACAAAATACACGAGATCATAAAAAATTATATTATGTGATATATTTATTAAAAGTTGTAAATACCAAAGAAAAAAAAATCATTTAAAAGACCATTTTTCTTTTGTAGAACTATATTTTTCCGAATTTATCTCTTTCTCTAAACTTAAATTTTTTCTCGGACTTCTAAACTCAATAATAATAATTTATTTTTTAAAATTAACGATATTTAAAACAAAAAAACATATGATATGAGTGAAATTAAATTTATTTTATGTGAAATGTTAATTAAAAGCATTTTTTAGATCTATATTTTTTATTTATTTAAGTTGTGTATACTAAATTATATATGGAGGCTGCAATTGAAACCTTAGGAATACCAACCATCATTTTTTCATACATATAATTATTTAAATATAAAATCTGCTACGAGCTATGTAATTATTGTTAAAACTACTTTCAGTAAATTATTCAGTTTGATGATTGAACAATTACATAAATTCTCTTAAACTATATATCATTTAAAAGGGGATGTGTTATCTTAACCATCCAGCCTGTTTGTGATGTTTTATAAGCTAAATTTTAATTGTTAATGGAGTAACAAATATGACAAAGAAAATTGTTGATATAAACAATAGCCTAGAAACAATTAATGAAGAAGACATGAGATTATTTATACATAAAGCTAATTAACTAACTTTTTAAAAAGTCAGTATTTATCATCCTTGTCATAGATATCAACACATTTCTTTATTAGTGGTTTTATTTGCCGGAGTTTAAACTTATCTCATAAGGTTCATAAACTAGTGAACCAGCACCGCAGTGTCTTTGAACATACACCATCTGAATATTTAAATCTTTTGAAAATAAGCGGCTTTGCTGTCAACAAAATAAGCCGTACAACCCCAACCAAAACAAAAACAAAATAAGCCGTACAACCCCCACAAAGAAAAATAATAATAAGCCGTTTATTTGGACTAACAAGAATAAAAATGGAATCCTTAATTGATTGATTAGTGAATATTCTGTGGGTACTAAATAATAATTGATTGATTGATATTGCGGACTTTATAATTGATGTGTGAATCTTGGGGGCGAAGACTTTGGGCATCTCCTTCACCTTTGGACTTCGTTGGAATCCTATCAAGTGTATAAATTTTGGCGATAGATTCTCTCTCTCTCTCTTAATTATCTTTTTCATTTGACATTTCAACAGTTTTTAAGGACCAATCTACCCTTGTATACCAAATCTGACATCAGTGAAACCTCAACAAAATTATGAACCCTCGTTTTTTCATCAAAACAGTTGAGAGATCAGAGAAGAGACAATCAGCTATAATGATATAAGTTTTGTTTTCCCCATCTAACATTTGTTTGTATTGACACAGATTTTTCTTTATAACCTTTTATATATTTAATTACAACAGTAATGTCTTTTTCTACGTATTCCATGAATTTTTAGAAACTGTTTTGAGATATTTATCACTTGTTTATTCTGAATAAAGCTTCTGAAATACCAAACCGAATCACATACATGTGCGGTAGAGCTAAGTTTTATCTCTTTCACATTAGACTTGTTAAATTTCTGTTTTTTTAATAACGAAAATCCTAACCAAAACGTACGATACGCCACTCCTCAGTGGGCCTTGGCGATGTTGAAAAGAGTTAACTTCTTTATTTTTGTATTACATCTTGCATGATTAGATGTTTGGTTGTAATATTTATTTCCCAGCTGCATATTCCAAAAGTCGTCTAAAATAGTTTTCAAATCAGCCATCTGAATCTCTCTCTATAGTTGAAAAAACAAGTTACCCAACAAAAATTAATAAATGCAGTTTGAATAATTATTAAAATCATAAATAAAACCTGGCTGCACGATTGAACAAGAAAACTGAATTAATAGAAATTCTAAAATATAATTAATCTCGTATTACAATTAGATTGACAATGAAATGATATAGGCATGAATCAAACCTTGGATTCCTATTGGTCAAATCAACTTTAGACTATTCTTATTCGACATAGATGAGTCGTCCTTTACCACTGGTTTTAGATACTTTCTTCGAGACTTGTTCCTCATATAATTAGTACGGATGGAGCCCGCGAGGCCGGTGTAGTTGCCCATACGAAGAACTTTAAATGCCAACTTTCGTAATTGTTATAAACTTATTGCACGTTGTAGAACAGAAAAAACTGTGATTTTGACTTACCAAGGCTACCTAGAAAACTAGAAAAATCATATCTTATATAAAGCTTGTGAGAATTATCTAATTGGATAATAAACCATGAATCCATAACTTTTTATTTCACACTAGATGTTTGAGTATTAACTATATATATCGAACTAGTGGATGTATGTTTTCAGTATGTATACATAGCCAATATATGTTAATTATTCTGTATATATCTACTATCTACTATAGCAATAGATGTTAATTCATGTAAGCAAATTTTTTTTTTTTTTTTTTGTGGGTGAACAAATATACTTTTCGTTCATTTAAACTTTTGGATTACATTGGTAAAGAAGAGTTATCAAATTCCTTTATCAAAACAATAAACTTCAAAGCAATAAAAGATAAGGATGAGTAATCATCATAGTTAAGCGACAACGAATCCACCGATTTATCCAAATACGCCATCAAAACGTTCGCGACCGAGCAAAAAAAATAACTTAGTTACATTAATATGTGACGTTGAAAGCTTGTCCACACAGCCCGGCTCTATTATTTTGAGAACCTTAGGTGAAATCCAAAATATGGATCTTTTTCAGATAATTCATTGGATTTTTAAAAAATTTCAATTACAAATTCTCTAATAAAAAATGGGCCTCGGGCCCATGGCGGTGGCACCTCTCGCCATAGCCGGGCCTGTGTCCACACCACCGAGTCTCGTCGAAACAAAATCTACATCTTCTGATTCTCATAGATAGTCTCGGAATTCTATCGAAATAAACAATGATGTGGACACATAACTTCAGGAGTTCTCTAACATCAGAACATTACAGACCATCCTCGAAATTGTGCCCAACTTTGCACACTTTGTACTTGTAGTAGTGTACCAATTCGGCTTGTAATTATTTTAAGAGGCTGTCTTGTTGGTTTGGGTACTGAAATGATGGGCCATAGAAAATACAATGGTCCCTAATGAGCCTTTAAAAGCTCAAGTTTTATAATGGGCTAGTAGTGCCCATATTTCGAACTAATATTAACCCATACTTAATTGCCAAAATAAAACAACTGAATATATTTAATATTAAAATCATAAATCTATAGTTTCTCATATTATTCATTTCCTATCTTCTTTTATATAATTTGTTTAGGCTAAAAGCGGATAAACATTTGTTCATAGCTAATTAAAAAAATAATTCAAGTAATTATAAAATACATTATGGAATACAGTGTAGATATGTAAACTTACTTAAAAGTTATAAGAAATTCCAAAGAAACTTTATACAAATTGGATTTATGATTTATCTAACAACGCACATGTTTTTTTTGGCTTTCTCAAATCGAATCGAATCGAATCCAACCCGGAAAGAAAAAGAGCAGAAACTGATTGGTTTCTGAATAAAATTATTGAATTGAAAAATTGGTGTTTATTTTTCTTTCTCAAAGCAAAAAAAACAAAAATCAGAAGAGAACATAGTTGGGTCGAAGAAGAATAAAGAAGAGGGAAGAAGAGAGTGGAATGCAATTTTGAGTGAATGGAGTTGCAGAGGAAAGTAGCTGAAGCAATCCATGTCTTGAATCACGATCCTGAATCTTCCAACAGAGTTGCCGCCAATCAATGGCTAGTTCAGTTTCAGCAAACTCCGGCGGCTTGGGACGTCTCTACTTCTCTCCTCACTTCTCCGATTGTCTCTCTATTCGACCTCCAATTCTTCGCCGCCCAGATTCTCCGCCGAAAGGTTTCGCCTTCCATCTCACACCACTCTCTCTCCAGATTCCCAATTGCGTCCCTTTTCACCTCCTTTTGTGTTGGTTTCAGATTCAGAACGAAGCATCGAATCTTCAATCAACAGCTAAAGACGCTCTTCTCAACGCCCTTCTTCTCGCCGCTAAGCGTTACAGCTCCGGTGTTCCTCAGGTATGTACCTTTTCTTCTTCTCCGGCGATTGGAACGATTGTTGGATTATGTGTTTACGATTTGGTTGTGGAATTGGGAAATTTGCAGCTATTGACGCAGATATGTCTCGCTCTCTCGGCGCTTCTACTCCACGCGGACCCTTATTCAAAGCCTTTTGATAAGCTAATGTTCGCACTCCAGAATCTTCAGGCTCACGATGATGGCAATGTCGTCTTGCTCGAGCTTCTCACTGTCCTTCCTGAAGAAATCTCTGACACTCGCCATTTTTCTCATCACTCTGATCTTCGTCAAGAGGTTTCTCCTTTTTCATTTCCTTTCAAAGTAAGTGTTAACTAGTTTACTTACCTTGCTTTCCACTTTGTAACAGTTGCTCTCGCATACTTCCATGGTTCTCGACTTCTTACTCCAGCAGTCTGAGAAGCAATTTGCCTCCCCTCTTTACCCGCATGACAACAACTGCAAAATACTTCGTTGCTTACTGAGTTGGGTATGTTGGTTTGTGTTTCATGTAGAATTGTGTCGTAGTGGCCTTTCAGAAGATTTCAGTTTGATGTCTTTCCTCATTTCATTAGGTCCGTGCTGGATGTTTCTCTGAGATTCCACAAGGCGCAGTGCCTTCACATCCCCTTCTTAACTATGTATTTAATGCTCTGCAGGTGACTTTCCTTAGTGGTGTAGTTTAAGTTACTGTCACTTTTCTGAAAATTTTCTGTTGGGTTTTGATTTCTCTGCATTCCATAGGGTACTACTTTTGATCTCGCTATTGAGGTGCTTGTTGAACTTGTTACCAGGCATGAGGTATGTTTAAACTAAAGTGTATTGGCATTTTTGTCTTTGTATGTATATTATGGTCTTATTTGTTCATACGTAATGGCATTGTCACTGCATAACGTTTTTATGAACATATTATGTTATAGTTCAATAGCAAAAGTGTATGTACTTTTGGATTTCAATAGCATTGACTTGTTTTCTTCTTGCAGGATCTTCCTCAGGTTTTATTGTACAAAGTACAGTTGCTCAGAGATACACTTCTAAAACCAGCTCTTATAAACGCTGATCCAAAAGTTGTCTCTGGCCTGGCATGTTTGATGTCTGAGATCGGGCAGGCTGTGAGTACTATTCCATTTTATCCTCTCATGAGTATGCATCCAATGTTGGGATGTTATTACTCTTCACTTTACTTTATTTCTTGCTTTTTGAGGCTTATGTCAGTTTGCAATATGTTCTAGGCACCATGCTTGATTGTTGAAGCAAGTTCTGAAGCGCTTATTCTGACTGATGCCCTTTTGAGGTTAATATTAGGCCCTGATTGTTTGCGTTTGCTTTTGCATCTAGTCTGTAATCTTCCAGATAAACTCACAACCTTTCGCATTTTAACCAAAGTTAAGTGTGATTCCTCTTCGGTTTGCGTTTGCACTTTGTAAATATTTTTTTTATGAAAAATTGAAAACATGAATTTAAAGAATGTAATTTGTTTTTCAATCTATATTTTCACATGAAAACACAACCGGCAAACACAAAAATTAACGTTTGAAACAATCCATGCCTTAATCGTTGACAATCTAAGTATTCAAACAGTTAGTGCATTAATTTGATCAGTTCCTTCTTCCTTAATGCCTTTCTTCTTCTTCTAATATGGCTTGTTCTTTCGGTTGGCATTGATATCTTACATATTACTCTTGTTCACTGTCCATCATATATTTTTACAGCTGTGTGACATTTCCAAGTGAAGAATGGGAGATAGCAGACTCGACTGTACAGTTTTGGTAGTACTTTTTGCTATCTTATTATGCTCAATTACAACCATTTGGACTTTAATATTTTACTTGCCATCCTCTTATAATCTGCTGTCTAATCTTTGAGCTCAGACTTGTTTTTTCTTCTTTTTCCTTATCGTAGGTCAACTTTTGCGACATATATACTTAGCCTAGGTGGAAACAGACAGAATGACAGAGCTCGTGTGAAAGAAATATTTCTACCAGTTTTCTCAGCTTTAGTTGATGCTATTGTACTACGCGCTCAGGTTACATCTTGGAAACTTTCTTAAGTTTAGTGTATTTTTCTGTTAACCTGGGAATCTCTCCTCCATATATATATAGTTATTGTTAAGATTTTGGTCAACTATTGAGGTTCTGGTGGAAATTTTATTCAAATTTGTTCCAATTCGCACTCTTGAAAATCTTAGGCTTGCTCACCGTTTTTTCCATCTTAGTCTTACACTTACGTTTCTATTTTTTACCACGTTCCGCTTACTGTGTCAACACAATATTTGGATTCTGTTTAGTTTGTCATCTCCTGAATATTCATAAATTCTTGAACAACTGCTCTATTTATTGTACTAATGGTGTTTTTGTGCGTCTAAAATATTTTAGCAATCTATCTTCAGGTTGATGAGTTTACCTCCAGTGATGAGAGTCCAGGGATCGACCTGCCTGATGGCCTGTTGCATTTTAGAAATAATCTTCTTGAGCTCTTCGTAGATATTTGTCAGCTACTTCATCCTACAACATTTGTGAGTAAGGTGTGCCCTCACTTCATGATTCAAAATCATTAGCTTATTCAGTATTTGCTACAAGACTAGTTTCTTTCATGAATCAGGCATGATCTACTCTAAATTTAGCTTCTTCGCTCTTCTTCCATATCTTATCAGTTAAACTTCTGTTAGTTAACCCTGCTCCGTAAAACGTTGAGTCTTTTAGATCATTACTTTACTTGGCTTAAACAGAACAACCCTGTTTTGGTGTCTTGGATTACTTTTGTTAGATGGTTGTTTGATAAGTAGTTTTTGCTTTTTCATGTTCTGTGACAAAGTATGCAGTTTTTTTTGTTATGTTATTTTAAACCTTTTCTTGCCGATATACCTGCAGTTATTTTTTGGTGGTCTGCCTTCTTCAAATGTTTCGATGCCCTTGAGGGAGATTGAGGCGAAATTGTTTGCTCTTAATGCGGTGAGCACACTTGACCTCTTTTCTTCTGGTCAAGTTGTTTCATTTTAAGTTTCTGGTTTCAGAATTACCCCCAGAGTGGTAGATCACATTGTATAGGTTCTCTACTGTCAATTGTTTCGTCTCTAATACTTATCCATCCATCGTCACTTTATGTTTGCAGGTTTCTGAAATTATCTTGCAAGAGGGAGAGGCTTTTGATTTTTCATTAATCATGCAATTGGTTTCGGCATTCTCTGTTAGGCCATCCAGCGAGCTCAAGGGGTTTATATGTGTTGTATGTCAGTTCGTACCCTTGCATTGTCTTCTGGCTTACCAGCAATTTTCTTGTACTGGAAACAATCAACATCTGACATTAGTCAACTTTTAGGTATACAGATCACTGGCAGATGTTGTGGGCTCCTATTCAAGATGGATCTCTGTTTTTCCAAGTAACGCTAGACCCTTGCTGTAAGTCTACTTTCTTCAATGACCATTCACAATAATTCAGTTACAATCTTAGCAAACACCTTGAGATTCGTTCTATTATTTATTTTTGTGATTATATTTTTCAGTCTTCTTTACGAAGATGTGTATAGATATATCGTACAACATCAACTGGTTTGATAATCTAAATGCTGCATTGTTTTTCTGCTTTCAGATTATTTCTTGCAGGAGGGATTTCTGAACCTATTTGTTCACATGCTTGTGCCTCTGCTCTGCGTAAAATTTGTGAAGATGCACCAGCTGTAATCCAGGAAACATCAAATTTAGACATCTTAATGTGGATAGGAGAGGTATCAGCTTCATGCACCTCTTCCGTTAACTGTTAAAACAAGCTTCAAGTTACAGTGATACATGTGTTTTTGTCTCCTGAATCATTATACTTTTACCTTTCTAGTGTTTGGAGCAGTGGAATTTGGCGTTGGAAGATGAAGAAGAAGTCATCAGCGCTATCACTGTGATTCTTGCCTCGGTCGCTAACAAAGAGCTACAAATTAAATTATTAACTCAATTGCTTTCGTCAAGTTATGGAGTTCTCACAAAACTTGTAAGTGTTTATATTGTTCAATTAGAAATAGTTATCCTTCGGGGTTCTTCATCAACTGTACAAGTAACTGTTTGTTCCTGCGTTAATGGAAAAATAATCACCTAATTGTCCACAGATGATGCTCCTGTGAGATGGAAATTGGACTAATACCTTTTATGGTTTTAGGTAGATGATGACGCTGAGTCTTCTGGTAGACAGAGTCCAGCCACTTACACACGAATGTTGAGCTCTGTTACAAGAGGTCTTTACAGGTCTGCTTCTGTGACTGCTGCATTTACTATCTTTCTTAAATGTGTTGTAATCTAGGAGCTTTTGGTGAATTATTTGATGGCGCCGGGACTTCAATTCTACTATGAAACATTGCCATAATTTTGCATTACATATCTTTTTTTCTAATTACCTGCGTAAATAGATTTGATAACTGTGAACCATAATTTTTAGTAGGTTGCACTCTCTGGTAGTTCTCTTATATGGTGTACAAAGCTTGGTAAGAACATCATATTGATGACTTTGCTCTTCACTTTTTCCATGATTCAGGATTGGAACTGTATTCAGTCACCTTGCAACGACTCTGTCATCTGTTCCTGTGGCAGATGGTCCAATCCTTTCTCTGCTGACTGTTTTTTGGCCGATTTTGGAGAAGCTATTTAGGTCTGAACACATGGAGAGTGGCAGTTTAGCTGCAGCAGCATGCCGTGCTCTTTCAGTCGCAGTTCAGTCGTCAGGTTTCAAACTTCTTATCTCCTTATTCTATTCAGCTACATTCGTCTTGTCGTTTCCTTTAGAGCCTTGAACACTTATCTACTCCAAAGCATCCTTTACACTTATGGATAATTTCTCAGAATATCTACGAATATTATCTTGCTGTCTACCGTAAGAGTCTGATTATGCATATGGCTTCAAATCAAGCTTCTCGATCTTCGCTTTAATAGGTTTCACTGACATTTTGACACATGAAATTTGCATTATTTACAGGTGAGCACTTTATGCTGCTACTACCCAGTGTACTGGAGTGTCTATCGAGAAACTTTCTGTCATTTCAAAGCCAAGAATGTTACATAAGAACAGGTGAGGTTTTGTTCAGGTACAGGCTCCACTGTTGGAGAAAAATATCTTGAGATGCTAGCTTTGATTCATTAGCCACGATTTTTATGGGTTAGCCTAAATAAAGTATACTCAAGGTTAGTTATTGATCAGCCAGTTCTCTGAAAATTTGCCTATCCGGCCTTGTTATCACAGCCTGCGTAATCGCCGAAGAATTTTGTCATAAGGAGGAATACGGGTCCTTGTTTATCACTACGTTTGAGAGATTTACTCAAGCATCATCACTGATGGGAATAAATTCGTCATATATATGCGACCAAGAACCTGATTTGGTGGAAGCATATGTGAATTTCGCATCAGCATTAATCCGTGGTTGTCATAAGGTTTTGCAACAGCTCCTTTGCTCGTTAAAAGTAAAAATTTCAGTTCATCTTTCAAAAATAAGAAGAGTCTTGTTTTGGTTAAGGTTTGGTTCTATTTCTTTTGATGAAACAGGAATTGTTGGGTACCTCTGGAACACTTCTTGAAATTTCTTTCCACAAAGCGGCTATTTGTTGTACAGCTATGCACCGTGGTGCTGCTTTAGCTGCAATGTCATACTTGTCAGGTAAGCGTGTCGTGGTTTTATAATCGAAAACAGCTATAACTATTATTGGTCATAAGCATACTTTAACGCTAAGTTTTTCAAGCTCTACAGGTTTCTTGGAAGTTTCGCTTTCTTCCATGATCGAAACCGTGAATTGCATATCGGAAGGATCATTCAGTGTGGTCTCTGTCCAGGTTGTATCTCACTGTGGAGAGGGACTTTTGTCTAATCTAGTCTATGCTCTACTTGGAGTTGCAGCTATGTCAAGGGTAAACGATTTGAGTAAAAACTCTCAAAAACTAGTAAGATAGATTGGGATCTTTGATTCGCCTTTTCGGTTCTGTTTTTGTTTCAGGTCCACAAGTGTTCAACGATACTTCAACAGTTAGCTGCAATCTGCAGTTTATGTGAGAGAACTTCATGGAAAGGAATGTTGTGTTGGGAATCTCTCCAAGGATGGCTAAACTCTGCGGTCTCTCTCTCACATTAAAAACGAACTCCGTCTATGTTTCGTTCGTTCTAATGGGTCTTTCTTTGTTTCGTTGTCAGGTGTGGGCACTTCCGAGCGAGTATCTAAAGCAAGGAGAAGCAGAGAACATAGTGAGGGAATGGTCAGAAGCTCTGGGAGGTGCAGGGATCGATTACCTTGAGAACAAAAGCTGCAACTTTGGTAATAACAACAGTCAAATAGGAGGAGGAGGACATATGCAAGGGAAACACGGTCGAGCATTGAAGCGATTAGTGAGAGATTTTGCGGATTCTCATCGAAACGATCCAAACCTAAACATCATATGAATCAATCAAATCATCATCTCTTTTTGCTATTGAAGTTAAAAAGTTTCATCATTTTATTATGCTGCCTTAATGATGAAAGGCAATGCATCTTCTGTCAATGCTCTGTTTCTGATGTACAGTAGTAGGAGGACAAAGAACCTCATGAAGAATCTGAAGGCATTTCTTTTAGATTTGATCTGGTGTGAAGAATAATAAATCTAATAATATACATCCATTTGTCTCTTTAGTCCAAGGTCGATTTATTGGGCCTTTAGATTTAAGATGAAGCCCAATAGTTTTTCTCGGTTTTCTAGCAATTGAACAAAAATCCGAAATTGATTCGGTTTTCTGCACGTGAGTTTCACGTGATTGGTTTTTGGGAGGTAGAATTTGGGAAAACCCTAGCGAATGAATTTACTGGGAAGAGAGGCCGCCGGAGTCGCTGATAGAGAGAGAAAAGGTACGTTCGTTTTCGCGCGATTTCGATCTCTCTCTTCATTTCGACTAAATCTGCTCATCGGAATCTTTTGATAACTGTTTATTGAAAAGTTTCGACCCTTACTTGAGTAGAGACCTAGGTTTTACTAAATCCCAATTCCATTTCGTAGTTGTATCCGTATCTCACGCTGTTCTAAGATAACTGTGTTTTGAACTTGGTTTGATTTTTCTTCTTCCTTTTTTTTTGTAGCTTGATTTGCCGTTCTCTATCTTCGACCTCGAGAGAAGAAGAAGAAGAAAATGGCGGATCAGGAAGCAGATACGAACATCGAGATTTGGAAGATTAAGAAGCTAATCAAAGGTCTCGAATCCGCAAGAGGTAATGGAACGAGTATGATCTCTCTTATCATGCCTCCTCGCGATCAGGTCTCTCGTGTCACGAAAATGCTTGGTGACGAATACGGAACTGCTTCAAACATCAAGAGTCGAGTCAATCGTCAATCCGTCTTGTCCGCCATTACTTCTGCTCAACAGAGGCTAAAGCTCTACAACAAGGTCCCTACTAACGGACTTGTTCTCTACACCGGCACCATTGTTAATGACGATGGCAAAGAGAAGAAAGTGACGTTCGATTTCGAGCCATTCAGGCCGATCAACGCTTCCTTGTACCTCTGTGACAACAAGTTCCATACGGAGGCCTTGAACGAGCTTCTAGAGTCTGATGACAAGTTCGGTTTCATCATCATGGACGGAAACGGGACGCTGTTTGGAACTTTGAGTGGGAACACTAGAGAGGTTCTTCACAAGTTCACTGTTGATCTCCCGAAGAAGCACGGAAGAGGAGGACAGTCGGCGCTTCGTTTCGCTCGTCTTAGGATGGAGAAGAGACACAACTACGTTAGGAAAACCGCAGAGCTCGCTACACAGTTTTACATCAATCCAGCTACGAGTCAGCCTAATGTCGCTGGTTTGATTCTTGCCGGTTCGGCTGATTTCAAGACCGAGCTTAGCCAGTCTGAGCTGTTTGATCCTCGTCTTCAAGCGAAGATATTGAATGTAGTCGATGTTTCTTACGGAGGTGAGAACGGTTTCAACCAAGCGATTGAGCTGTCTGCTGAGATTCTCTCTAACGTGAAGTTCATTCAGGAGAAGAAGTTGATTGGGAAGTACTTTGAGGAGATAAGTCAAGATACAGGGAAATACGTTTTCGGTGTGGAGGATACTCTCAAGGCTCTAGAAATGGGTGCTATCGAGACTCTTATCGTGTGGGAGAATCTGGATATCAACAGGTACGAGCTAAAGAACAGCACGAGCGGAGAGATAGTGGTGAAACACTTTGGGAAAGATCAAGAGACAGATCAGAGCAACTTCCATGACGCAGAGACTAACGCTGAGCTAGAAGTACAGGAGAAGATGCCTCTGCTGGAATGGTTTGCGAATGAGTACAAGCGTTTTGGTTGTACGCTTGAGTTTGTTACTAACAAGTCACAAGAAGGGTCACAGTTTTGCAGAGGTTTTGGTGGGATCGGTGGTATGCTTCGTTACCAGCTTGACATGAGGACGTTTGATGAGTTATCGGACGGTGAAGTTTATGAGGATTCTGATTGAAGTGGGAAACTTTTGGTTCTGGTTTCAGATCGATACAGTGAAGGAATTGTGGTATAAGGTGGTTTTAAATCAGGAAGGGTTTGAAGTTTAAAAAGGGGAGAAAAATAAGAGAAATTTTAGTTTTTGGTTTCTATATAACATTGAAAAAGCTCGTCTCTTTTTTAAGCTTTTCTTCTTCTCCAACAGTTGTTCTGTTTGTTTGTTTGACAATTTGTGTTATAATTGATTCTATTTTGAGGATATTCTGATTCTGAACATTTCTTTTGTTTCAAGTTTCTGTTTTCATCTTCCCGGTAAAATCTATGGTGAAGAACGGGGAACAGAAGTCTCTCCGTTTACCTAAACGACGTCGTTTATCGGGCATTTAATCCTGAATTAAATAATATTTTAATAAATTAGGATTATCCATCTTCTCTCAGTGTGAGTGTGATAGAAGCTGAAGTTGCGGAGGCGTTTTCTAGGGTTTGTGCTCGGAATCTAATGCACGATGGGTACGAGCAGCGATCCGATCCAAGATGGTTCCGATGAGCAGCAGAAGAGATCAGAGATCTACACATACGAAGCGCCATGGCACATTTACGCGATGAATTGGAGCGTTCGTCGCGATAAGAAGTATCGTCTCGCCATCACCAGCCTCCTCGAGCAGTACCCGAACCGGGTCGAGATTGTGCAGCTCGATGAATCCAACGGAGAGATCCGTTCTGATCCTAATCTCGCCTTCGAGCATCCTTACCCACCAACGAAGACCATTTTCATCCCCGACAAGGAATGCCAGCGACCCGATCTTCTCGCTACCTCGAGCGATTTCCTCCGTCTATGGCGTATCGCCGACGATCACTCCCGCGTTGAGCTCAAATCGTGCCTCAACAGCAACAAGAACAGCGAGTTCTGTGGTCCTCTCACTTCCTTCGATTGGAACGAAGCTGAGCCGCGACGAATCGGAACATCTAGCACCGATACGACTTGCACGATCTGGGACATCGAGCGTGAAGCTGTTGATACTCAGCTTATAGCACACGATAAGGAAGTCTTCGACATTGCTTGGGGCGGTGTTGGCGTCTTCGCCTCCGTCTCAGCTGATGGCTCCGTCAGAGTTTTCGATCTCCGTGATAAGGAACATTCGACGATTATCTACGAGAGCTCTGAGCCAGACACTCCTTTGGTGCGTCTTGGTTGGAACAAGCAGGATCCAAGGTACATGGCCACCATTATCATGGACAGTGCTAAAGTCGTGGTGCTCGACATTCGTTTTCCTGCTCTTCCGGTTGTGGAGCTTCAGCGACATCAAGCCAGTGTCAATGCCATAGCTTGGGCTCCTCATAGCTCTTGCCATATCTGTACTGCAGGAGATGATTCGCAAGCTTTGATTTGGGATATTTCCTCCATGGGACAGCAAGTTGAAGGTGGTCTTGACCCTATTCTTGCTTACACTGCTGGTGCTGAGATTGAGCAGCTTCAATGGTCATCTTCTCAGCCTGATTGGGTCGCCATTGCTTTCTCTACGAAGCTGCAAATTCTCAGGGTTTGATCTTCTTCTTTTTATTAGTTTCTCATCTCTTTGTCACAATAGGTTACCCGATTTCGATCGTATTTAATGAAGAGTAATCTACGTTGATCTTGTTACTATTCTCAAGATGTAAAGCTTTGCACTGACTGTTCATCATCGTATTAATCAATCTGCTTTGATCTTGTTATCATCCTCATTATGCGAAGCTTTCACTGACTCTTGTTGATGTATGATTGATAAGAAAGAATGATCCTTGTGATCTTGAATTTTGATTCTTCAGCTTTCTCTGTCTTGGCACCACATGTTCAGTCTGATTCGTGGGAAATGCAAACCTCAGTAATGCACAGCCAGAGTTAATTACACTTTTCATTTCCCAAATCTCTCCTGCATGTCTTGCAATGGCTTTCTATAAAACTAAAGCCAATGCGTTAAAAATTACAGAGAACAAGTCTCACATAGACCTTATTAAAACCTTAACCTTAACCTCAGTGTAGAAGCATCAGCTCCAATGTTGTCAAGTCTATACATTTCAACAACTTAAAAATGATGGAAGAATTGGAGGCTGAGTTTTATTTCACCGTTTTGATTTGTGGCGACTTGAATTGAGTTTATGTGGATGACACTTTGTGATATTATATGTAAAAGGATGAGTTGTAATCTTTGAAATGGCTTCTGATTATAAGAAGATTATCTTAAGTTAGTCTGTGATTTTTATCTGAAGCAAAGAGTGTCAGAGGAAATATCGTTTTTGACTTTTCAATGGTCCTAAGAAGGATGTCGGAAGAAGAGTACAAGAAGCCATATGCTGTACAAGTGTGACCACATGATGGAGAAGCCCACTTGTGAAGCCCAAGTGAGCAGGAAAAAGATCAGTGAATGAATCATCGTAAGAATTAAGAAACGTGAAGAGGGAAGTGAGTGAGAAACCACAACCATACAAATGAATGAGAAAGCTATCCAGAATCTCATCTTCTTTGCCTCCAACTCATCAATTCTATTTCCTATATTACCAATCTCTGCTTCTACATTACTTTCTGTCCTCTTCTTTTCTGCTGCTACATTATACACAGCTTCCTCTCTGAGTCGCCATGGCTTCGGCGACTTTTTCTTTGGCCAAACCATCCCTTCAGGTTTTGTTTCATCATCTTCCTTCACAAGTTTTATCATCATCATCATCTAATACTCTCATGTGTTGCTTCTCAGGGTTTCTCTGAGTTCTCAGGACTCCGAAACTCCTCTGCTCTTCCCTTTGCCAAGAAATCTTCTTCCGATGAGTTTGTTTCCTTCGTCTCTTTCCAGACTTCTGCAGTAAGCTCCTTTCCTCTGTGTTATATCTTATGGTGCAATCTTAAAAACTCCAGAGCTCTCTCTTTTGTCTAATGCCTTCACCATTGTATACCTATCTATCTATCAAGAAGAAGCCGGCATGACATGATCAGCCATGACTGCATCTGTTTTTTTGTTGTTGTTGTTGTTTTATGAACCGTATACATTGCTTCTACGTGTTGTAGATGGGAAGCAATGGTGGATACAGGAAAGGAGTGACCGAGGCCAAGATAAAGGTAGCCATCAATGGATTCGGTAGGATTGGTAGGAACTTCTTGAGGTGTTGGCATGGACGCAAAGACTCTCCTCTCGATGTCATTGCCATTAACGACACTGGTGGTGTCAAACAAGCATCGCATCTCCTCAAATACGACTCCACTCTTGGAATCTTCGACGCTGATGTCAAACCTTCTGGAGACTCTGCTCTCTCTGTTGATGGCAAAATCATCAAGATTGTCTCTGATCGTAACCCATCTAATCTCCCCTGGGGGTAAGTTAAAAGTTAAAACATTCTCATATCTTTCATATTGATCAACCTGGCTTAGATCTAAATCAAACGTTTTGGAAAACTTTTGTGTTGATGTTTAGGGAAATGGGCATTGACTTGGTGATCGAAGGAACCGGAGTGTTTGTGGACCGAGAAGGTGCAGGAAAGCATCTTCAGGCTGGAGCCAAGAAGGTTCTGATCACTGCACCTGGAAAAGGAGATATCCCAACTTATGTTGTTGGTGTCAATGCTGAACTTTACAGCCATGAAGATACAATCATCAGCAATGCTTCTTGTACTACCAACTGTCTCGCTCCATTCGTCAAAGTTCTTGACCAGAAATTCGGTAAGTATCTCTTACAATCTTGCAAAGATGAATCAGTTTGGTTCGGAGATGAATTGGTTTCTGTGTTGTGTTTAACATGGCAGGGATCATAAAGGGTACAATGACAACTACTCACTCATACACTGGTGACCAGAGGCTGTTAGATGCGAGCCACCGTGATCTAAGGAGAGCAAGAGCAGCGGCTTTAAACATTGTTCCAACATCTACAGGAGCAGCTAAAGCCGTGGCTCTCGTGCTTCCTAACCTCAAAGGAAAGCTCAATGGAATCGCGTTGCGTGTGCCAACTCCCAACGTCTCTGTGGTTGACTTAGTTGTGCAGGTCTCCAAGAAGACTTTTGCTGAAGAGGTCAATGCTGCTTTCAGAGATGCAGCTGAGAAAGAGCTTAAAGGTATACTCGATGTCTGCGATGAGCCTCTTGTCTCTGTTGACTTCAGGTGCTCTGATGTGTCATCCACCATTGATTCTGCTCTCACTATGGTTATGGGAGATGATATGGTTAAAGTGATTGCTTGGTATGATAATGAATGGGGTTACTCTCAGAGAGTTGTTGATTTGGCTGACATTGTTGCCAATAACTGGAAGTGATCAAGACTCAAAACTTTTGATATTTCTGCTCCATTTTTTTCTTACTGTTATATGATTCGGAATGTATAATTGTAGTTCCCGAGTTTATGTATTTGTGGTCTACAATTTATAGTAATAAACTTGATTCAGACATTGTTACATCCTCTGCTTAACTCATAACTCTGGTTTTGGGATGCTTTTGACACTAAAAGAAGATACATAAGAGAAGGATTGGTATTAAAAACTGCTTATACAGCTACAGGAGAAACAAAAGAGCCAACAATGAAAAAGATTGAAAGGTGATAATAGCATCAGATGAAAGATGAGGAAGAAGACGTGAGAACATGAGGATCTCCATTGACATCATTGAGAAGAGAAGTAGGCATGTTGGTTAAAAGGAAGTCATACTCAGAGCAATGAGGTTCATCGTTGAGGACCGAACCAATCTTCATATGGTCTGCATCGGTGTTGTCTTGATGACCAAATAAACTGCTTGACATATCATTGGGCAGAGAAGGTAAAGAAACATCTCTGCTTTTACCAACATGATCATCAACATAACAGTGTGAGAAACCGTTAGTGACATTAGCAGAAAACTGTTGTTCTTGTAAACAAGAAGAGATAGGACCAGCTACAAAATGGTTGCTTTCTTGTGGCTGATCTTGAAGAAAACAGAAACTAGAAGATCCCAAACTCATATCAGGTCCCAAAGGCACGATGGGGTTAACAGAATATTTGTCTGATGATGACTGTAACAACTGTTGTGGTTGTCTTTGTACAGAAGAGATGTTTTCAGTGTAGAAGAAGTTGGTTTTAGCTAGAGAGCCACTTATGGAGCGAGCAGCAACATCATAAGCTGAAGCAGCTTCTTCGGCTGTATCAAATGTTCCAAGCCAATGTCTTTCTTTTGTGAAAGGGTTTCTGATTTCAGCTGCATATCTTCCCCATGGACGCCTTCTCACTCCAAGGTACTTCACTTCTTGTGACTTCTTCTCTTGTTTGCTTTTGCTCTTGTTTCTTGACTTCAACATGATTCAGAGATCAATGCTTCTCTCTCTCTCTCTCTCTCTCTCTCTCTCTCTCTCTTAAGTCTCTTTGGGGATCTTTAGGTTGCTATTATCTATTTATAGAGAGGGAAGAGCAAAAGATTGTGTGAACTTGATTGATGCTTTTTTGGCTTTGGCATTAAAATTAAAGGAATTAGTTGGGAGTTACAAGAATTTAACACCAAAGCCTAACTTCTCCTTCGTAAACCGTGTCAGTAGGAACAAGAAAATGGTTCATATTTTCTCCATTTTTTGTCCTTTTGCTTAGTAATTTCCACACTTTAAGCTTAAATGGTCTCTGAGATTATTCACCTTGTATCCTTACATCACAATACATACAAGGCTTTGTCTGAGGAATGTATGGAGCCAAGGCAAGTGGTGACAAGGACATTGTTTGGTTTCAGACAAAAACTATGCAAATGTCAAGAAACCTAACTAAACTTTCAATGAAAGAACATGTGCCATAATGCTTAGGGATTTGGTTTGTAAGGGTAATTTAAAGTCAAGCCTTAAGCATTGATCTGTGTGTAATTAGTTAAATTTATCTTGTGTCTTTTTGTCTTCTTCTGTCTGGTGTCCAAATTCCATAGCTAGAGACAAATGTATGTATGTATGTATATCTTTATCACTAAAAACAGACAAAGATATCAGATTCTCATTTTAAGACGGATTTGAGATAATATAATATCACATGTGTCTGAAGTCATATTGATTCTCATGTTCTCAATAGAATCCAAAAGCTAAATGAAAAACTAATTAACTTCAAAACAGTACCAAGGATCTATTTCACATTCTTCTTTTAGCTTTGAAGAATCCTTCACTGTATCTTCCTCTGTTCTCAGTTTTCCTTCTTCTTCCATAACTCTCAGAAACTCTTCAAGTGCTCTCTGCATCCACTCATACCGACACAGCTCCAATGCTTCTTTAACATTCAACTGCACATTTTCATGTAATCCCAAAGTCATTAAAACAAAAAATCATCTGTCATTGGATCTTATACTTGTAATGTTTTTGAGATTTTGTTACCCATTTCCTCTGGCGATTCTCTCTTTCAGGCCAATCCTCGAGCTCTTCGGTTACCTCTAATGAAAACATATATCCTTTGCATCCACCAAAACAATCATCCTCCTCACAGCTACTTTTGCTTCTAAATTCCCAAACTCCTAAAGGAACTTCCTGAAACAAATGACCAAAAACACATCTAATCTAACAAGCAAAGTATATATCATAACTTCCTCAATGTTTTTTGTTTTTAAAAACTCACTCTAAGTGTTCCTTTAACTCCTGCTTCTTCCATGGCTTCACGAGAAGCAGCTTCAAGAACAGTCTCATCATCTTCCCATCCTCCCTGATAAACCATACACACACACAAATGAGTCTTTGAAAATGGGCAATTGCAAAACAAAGAGATCACAAAAACCTTTGGGAAGACAAGATCATGGCGATTAGGAGATGAAACCATAAGAACTTCAAATTTGTTTACAAAGTCAACACTTTGGTCTTCTTCAGTTTCCTCATCTTTAATCAATCTATACGGAATGCACCTGTACATTTGTGTAAGCAACACTAAGATATCAACAATTTTTGTTTTCTGATTTTGGTTTCTTTTTTTTAATGTGGAAATTTGGACATTTGCAAAATTGGTAATCAATCATAAAGATGAAATTTTGTTGGTTACCCGGAAACGAGACGGAAGTTATTCTCGTAACGTTGACGATCTCGTCCTGTCCGAGATGGAAGAGACGACATTGATGAATCTGCGACAAGGGGATTGAGAAAGAAACAGAGAATGCGTCTGGCTACGTTCTTGAAAAGGCCTCTTCTTGTTTATTGGGGTTCGCAAGAAACATGAACAGAGCTTTCATGGCGAAACATCTTCTTCTATGATAAAAGTTTCGTTTTTTTATTTTCCAGAATTAACGAGAGAGAATCTCAAACTCACAGAAGAAGAAAAATGATTTATTTTGTTCCTATTTTTGCGGAGTAGAATGAGGAGTAGACCAATGAGCATTCATTGCTTTGTAACCATCAACATGTCTCTATTTAATAAAATTTTAAATAAGTTATTTTTTTGTTATAATTCTTGAGCTCAGAATCTGAAGAAGAAGAAGAAGAAGAAGAACCATAAAAACACAATTTCGAGGCAAGTCATTAACGGATCTGATTCCGTATTTGACTTATTACTGTTTATGTCATAAGTATTCTCCCACTAAAGAGAATTGTTCCATAACTGATTCTGATAAACTTATCTTGAGATGTGTTTCCAAGAAGACCAATAAAACCGAATTAGTAAAGTTTCAATTTGTTTCCAGTCTATCTCATTTTACTTTGGACCACCACCAGTTTATTTTTATTTTTGTATCAAATACTTATATCATTAGACTTCTAAAAAGCTTTCACATTTTTTGTGTATTTTTGTAGGATATGAATACACAAAAACTTCTAAACATCAAAGTCTAGGACCATGCTCAATTACAGAGAATATGAATTTATCTCTGTTAAGATCAAAATTTACTGATCTTAAAAAATTCGGAGCACAGCGTTAAGAAATAATGACGTTTGGTATTTTGTTAAAAGGTTAAAGTTAGGTACCCAACCCAATCATATGTTACTCGAATCTACAATTAGACAATTATCATCTGAAATATACAAAAATATGAAAAAAACTTTTTTTTTATGTCTCGATGTGCTTTGCTTTGGTCAGGCAACACGTCATGGCCTTCTTGGCATTGCTGATTACAAAAAATAAAACATGTTTATACTACATAATTAAAACTAAATATCTAAAAAAAAAAAAAAAAAAAACTTTGGAAATAATTTGTTTTGATTTTTTTTCTGAAATAATTAGTTTTGCATTCTTTATTTTTATTTAATTTTGGTTATATATATAAGCGTAATACTTGATTATAAATTCAAATTGTAACAATTAATATCCTAATATATTGTTAATATTATATCAATGATGTTTTAAAAAATATAATAAAATAAATAATTAAACATAGTAAATGATCAAAATGACATGTCACATGCAGTAATTTTATTTGATTATAGCTTATCTAATTCTCCTTTCTAACTTTTCTTTTAGTAGTAGGTAACAAACATTTCATGCCAAAAACATAAATAATTAATATTAGAAAATCTGGTATAATATAAATATCTAGACATGATAAATGATAAATGTGACATGTAGAGGTTAATTTAGATGCTCATCTAATTCTCTTTGCTAACTTTTCATTCAGTAGTAAATCTTGGCCAAAAATTTTTTTTTTGGTAAAAAGGTCATTATTTATATCAGTTATATCATTCAATCTTTTAAAACTATACTCTAAATTCAGGGAAATTGTATTTTCACAAATGGAATCAATATGGCTTTTCTTGATATATATAAAGAAGAGCTAGGAATCATTCATTCTTTCATATATCAAAAGAAGAGCTAAGAAGAGGGCAACAATATAATGGAAGCAACGAGTGCTTCATCGTCTCTGGTAAACGACGTCGTCGAGGAAATTTTCTTGCGACTTCCGGTGAAATCACTATTCCGGTTCTAGTCTGTGTCAAAACAATGGAGATGTATGATCGAGTCTCGCTCTTTCGCAGAGAGACACTTGAAGATCGCCGAGCGGTCCAACGTGGAAAATCCCAAAGTCATGGCCATCTCCCAAGAACGTACCTTCAATGTGAACGGACATCGTCTAGACAGTACAGACCTTTGTTTTAAGACAATCTGTTCGGAATCTGCTTCTCTTCTGTCCTCTACGCTTGTCAATTTCCCTCAAGGGTTCCAACAGTGGATCAACGTTTCTGAAAGCTGTGACGGCCTTTTCTGCATCCATCCCACAGATTACAATCTATATATGTTGTGAATCCAGCCACACGGTGGCTCAGACAAGTTCCTCCGGCTAAGTTTCAGATTTTGATGCACAAGTTTACACCCATCAATGGAGAACCTTTGGAACCCTTCCACATAAGAGACATAAAATCAGTCAGTCGTCTAGCATTCGTGAAGGCTGCTGATTACAAATTAGTGTGGCTGTATACTTCTGATAAGTATAACTCTGATGCATTCAGTCCAAACGAGGGACTTACCATTACTAACTGCGAGGTTTTCGATTTTCGATCCCCAAACAAAATCTTTCTCTCCCATTTTCAAAGATTCTTGGTTAAAGTATGTTCCTTACTTTCAAAGTCTCATCTCTCATATATAGAATGCCTACTTACTTCCTCCTTTGATGTATTTGAAAAGATGCAGCAAAACAGATGTAATGTATTTTATAATTTAGACAAAGATTCATTTTTCTATTTTGGGAAAAACAAAAGACAAAGCTTTTTGCCTATGAATTGTACTTCTTGAAAGTTGTTGACACTATATTCTGTCTGTTTCCTCTTAACTCCATATGATTACCACAACTTCAAGCTGCTAAAGTTACCGTACAAGAGCTAAGCATCAGAAATCCAATCTCCTCAAAAGATAAGCTCAAACATGTGTGTTGAAGTTATGCACCCAACACACATGTTTTCCCCAAAGCTAAAATTAAAATAATTATCATCTGCAATACATGATTAAGATTTGATGAAACTAGGAAAGAAAAATTGCTGACTAGAAAAAAAAAAAAAAAAGGCTTTAGAAACCACAAAAGAAGTGGAATCAAAGCAAACCGGCGTAGCCTGCAGTGTCTAGAAGCACTGCTTTGATCTGTTCAGGCAACACCTCGTGGCCTTCTTGGCATTGCTAATTAGACAAAAGAAAACATGTGATTATTACTTGTACTAATCAGTAATCATTCTCTCAAACATAACTATTCTTTTAGTAGATTACCTCAGCGCGGAAAACATCCAAAGCAAAGCCATTGAAACAGCTAATGACAGCTTGTTGAACATCCAATCCCAAGTTATCTAAAGCTCTCATGGTGGAAAGCAAAAGACCTGGCCTTCTTCCACAGAACATGTGTATGTTCACTGCTTTTCCTTCCCTTAACTTGACCTCAATCTGCGTTAACCAAACCCAAAATAATACATCAAACAAAGACGCCTCTTGCTTAAGCTTAAGCAAATCACCAAAAAACAATTATTTCTTACTCTTGCTTGTTGGCCTTTAGGGCTTGGCAAGGAGGAAGAAGGACACAACTCTTCCTTAACACGGTAAGGTAACGTTTGTGTGGTGGGTGTCAACGGGTGCAAACCCGAAGAAGTCGGTGGAGTAGATTCAAGCTCGGTGTGAAGATCGTTGATTCTCTGTAAAAGCTCTTTAAGATAATCAATAGCGTCTCCAAGTATCGATGCTCTATCCATCTGCATTTAACAAACAAGAATCTTGATAAAAACCAAAAAAAAAAAGAAGAATATTTTTCTCTTTCTTTCTTTCTTACTTTGCTGATTTTGGGAACAACTGATCTAAGCATGTAAAGCCTATCATTAAGCTTCTTCCTTCTTCTTCTCTCAGCCATAAGATTCTTAGCAGGCATTCCTTTCTTCTTCCCTTTGTTGTTGTTGTTGTTTTGCTCATCGGATTCGTAATTCAGCCCAGAGATGTCGATGATTCCGGTACTGTTGTTGTCGTCGTGAATCTCTCTCTCGTAGCTCGATCTCGATCTCCTCATCTCTGAAGACGACTCCGAATTGCACATTTTGCTGCTCGAGCTCTGACGCATCGCAGCTCGTTTCTGGAACAGCGTAGGCTGCGAGCCGGACGAAGCCAGTACCTCTAACGGTTTCAGAACCTTGGCTCTGTTCTCGAAGACGCCGTTCGCGATTCCGCCGAATTCCAGAGGACTGAATCCGTTTCCTGCTGCTCCGGTGGTGTTTTCCGGCCGGGAAGAGAGGAAATCCGGTGGCGAGCTCAATCCGGCGAAATTCATGGAGTTTGGAGTCTGGTTTCCATGGATTTGTCCGAGAAACCCAGAATCGAAGCCGAATTCGTCGAAAGGGTTGTTGTTGTTGTTGTTGTTGTTGGTGGTGGTGGTGGTGGTGGTGGTGGTGGTGGTGAGGAGAGAAGCGATGCAAGCTTTCGTAGCTAAGAAAGACTGTTGCTGTTGTTGGTGTTGATGGTGTGAAGCGGTGTCGAGTGTGAAATTGGGAAATGGAGAAGACGAATCAATCGATTGCTGGAGAAGGAGAAGCAGATTCTCCGAGGGATTCAACGGGAAGCCGCCGTTAAATCTGAAGTCGTTTTGGTTGTTGTTCTGGAGGAGTTGAGAATTTGGTAGTAGTGGTGGGTTGTTGTTATTGAACCAGCTTTCTTCAGTGTTTCTGACCCACGACGCAGCTTCTTCGTCGTTGTTGTTTTCCGGCTGAGTTGAGGCGTCAAGCCAAACTCCGTCACCGTTCATACTGAAAAGTTTCCGAATTGTGGAGAAAAAGAAAAGAAATGAAACCTGAAAAGGAGACAAGGCGAGAGAAACGGAGAGATAAAACTTTGAATATTATAACAAGATGATTTTCTAAAAAGGAGGCGTTAAAGTGGAATCACGAGGATATTATGAGGAGGGGCTTATCAAGAAAAAGGCCAAATCTAACAAGAAAGATAAAGATATACCCAAAGAGAGAGAGAGAAATTCAGAGCGCTCAAACCCTAAAAGCTTACGTTTTTATGGATTCATTTTCATTTTCGAACGCTACCATTTACTTCTCTTCTTCTTCTTCTTCTTCTTAATTATTATGTTCAAATACTTCTTTTTTAAGATTACCCGTTGATTCTCGTGACTCTCTTTGCTTTCCGTTCTCTCACCTCCACTTCATCTTTGCCACCTCTCTGTATTTTTTTTTTTTTTTTACTTCACTGAGAGAACTACAATTAGGAAGGTGATTAGCAAAGGCTAAATACGACGACCGTTAGTTCATTAATTCTAACTTACTATCAAAGATAAGTTGGCGGTTTAATTTAAAATTTAATTCAGCTGGTGGACAAAACACAAAAATTTCTAATTTGGTTGACAATTATAAATTTTGATAATAGCTCGCATAAGAAAATAGTCAAATAATCATATATCATTTTCTTATAATTAAGACGATCGAGGCTATTATTAGAAAGTTCATCTTTGTATTTGCCTTTTGGGATATTTAAGCTAAAAAAAATTGAGATGAATAAAAAGGACTATTTTGTATCAATATTTCAAGATTAATTGGGATAAAAGATGTCGGAAGCAATGGTCCCCTTTTTACAACAACGAGGCCATGGTCCCTTTTTCATCTTCCTTTTACATCCACTCATTTTAAAACAAATAAAAGTACTGCATTATTGTTTTGAAATAACAAATTTATCCAACAAAACAACAAGTTTTCACACTGCTGTTACTGTGTAACGCTTGATTCCTTTTTCTTGCCAGCATATACGCATACAGTCAAATAAGTCGTTTTTTTTGTTTTGTAAGTATCTCGATTATTACCATCAGATATATTCGTTTTCTTACAAATCTAACAAAATATGGAGGAAGATGAGGAAAAGCCATAATGTTTTTGGTACCTTTCAATTTCAAAAAAGAAGATGAAAATCGAAAACATTGAGAGAGGCCCAACACAGGCCCAATATTTGTATCAAAGTTTTGACTATTTTCAAAAGTTCCATAAAGGGTTTGGGCCGTAATCGTTGAGATTCTATACCTTCTAAATGAAATGGACGTTTCTGTCTCCATCATCAGATCTGAAAATGGTTCTCGCTGGAAACCATGTTAGTCTATCGGGTTAAGCTCGTCAGTCGCCACTACATTTTCCGAGCACTTTGAACAAAGAGACGATGGGGTCATCACAGTCTTCACAAATACTCGACGAAGAAGACGAAGAAGAAGCAGAAAGCGATGGTAGAGAAGACGAAGAAGAAGAAGAAGAAGAAGATGTTAATGGCGGATTAAACATAAGAACAGAGCTGGACAATCTCTTGGTGAAGAAGGTTCTCGAGCAAGAGCCTGAGATGCTTCCTTGTCACGCCTCTGCTTCTCCACTTTCCCCTCAGCTCTCTTCCCTCGGAACGCCTCGAATCGGACCTTCAATCAAAGTCTGGGACCCTTACAACGTCCTCGCGCCACCTCCTCCTCCTCTCTTCTCCCGTATCTCCTCCACCGGTGAACACGATCGCGCCGCCGTGACGGAGGTCTATTTCATCAGCCACGGAGAGTGCGATCTCAATCTCAGGCCTGATCTGATCGGAGGGAGGTGCCACGTCGCCGCCCTCACACCCAACGGAAAACGCCAGGCGAGAGCCCTCGCCGTGTTCTTAAACTCCGAAGGTGTTCGATTTACCTCCGTCTTCTCTTCGCCTCTCGATCGAGCTAGATCCATGGCCGTTTCCGTTTGCCAGGTATTTATCCTCCACACTCTCTCCTCTTCTCTTTCTCATTTTAGATCTAATTGCTCTGTGCGTCGACTTGAAATAGAAACCAATTCGACCTGAATCAATCTATTATCTTGTAAGATCGAATCAAATTCCTCCTTGTGATGCTATGAAATTGAATCTTGACAAGTTTGAGACTTTATTGTGTTTCTTAGCATCATCAAATGACAAATCTTTCAGCTTTCATGCATTTTTAGTACTGTTATGGAAACTAATTAGGATCCTTAGCAAGAAGAAATGTGGTTTTGTGAAATGATTTTCTGGATTGATACTTGATGCAGGAAATGAATTTTCCAGAGGAGCATGTACAGTCTTCAGATGCGATTGTGGAGATGAGTCTAGGAGAATGGGAAGGATTCAATAGATCAGAGATGTACACACCTGAAACTCTAAGCTTAATCGAAAGATGCCAACCTGATTTCTCAGCTCCGTCAGGCGAATCACTCAGACAAGTTGAGTTTAGGATGGTTCAGTTTCTGAACGGGACGCTCTTAGGACTTACGGAGAAGCTCAGGTCAGAGCTCCTTCCATCTACACATCACAACAGCATTGCCCGAGGAGGGTTTTCGCAGAATCTTCCTCACTCGCTAGCGGCTTCTGTTCATCGTCCGAGTCTTACAAGGAAGAAATCCGGGAAGAGCCGGTTTCAGGTGACGAACACAACCGGCGGTGATCACGAGGGTAGTGAAGAGATATTTAATGAACAACACTTAGGTGATATAAACATCAAGAGTTCTTCGTCTTCTCAAATCTCAACCTGCATTGGAGTTTTCACACATTCGTTACCTATAAAGTGTCTTCTTACCGGTATCCTCGGTTGCAGCCCGGTGATGACGCATAAGATCTGTGTGGAGGATTCCTCTGTGACCGTGTTACAGCATTCTTGGAAAACCGGTTGGCAGGTTAAGCGGTTAAATGACACCGCTCATCTTAGACTCTTGTAGCTTCACCGTCATCATCAAATTCTTTTTACTCTCTAAAAGCTCAGAACAAGAAACGGGCTGCTAAATTATTTCAAGACCTTCACACGCCTGAAGAAGATCAACACGCTTTCAGATTACACATGCTACTGCCACGAGCGTCTTGTATGTTTGTTTTGAGAAACAAAGAGAAGAAAAAGAGCTAAAGGATTCCTTAAAATTTCATCTTTAGCCTCATTGTTTTGTTTGATTCTTTCCATTTGCAAGCTTTTTTAAAAAAGAATCTTATGTAATTCTTATACTAATGAATCAAAAGAATTCTTATATTTTGAGTCATTTTCATCATTGCCTTATTGTCGATCTTTGCAAGTTCCTAAAGTCTCCACCGCTATTTTCATTTACTTCAAATCTTCAAACTCGGAAAGCTTTTCTACTTTTTACCCTTAGAGGTGGTGGAAGTGAACAGAGGTAAATGAAGTCACATGACTTAAGAGGAAGAAACCAAAAATTAGGCATGTGAAATAGTTAAAGGAACCATACTTTGGTCCGTGAACAGATTCAATTAATTCCTTGTTTCTTAGTAAGACACGCACACACACACATGGGAACAAACGAATCTGTCTTCTTCTCTGTTTTATTATTTATACTCACTTGGCAAAAAAATATCTTGCTTTTTGCAGAAGAGAAGAAAAAGGAAACAACCATGGCTCTGTCTTCTAGCTTCTCGCTTTCTGTGTTTCTACTGATTCTTGTATCGGTTCAATGGACTCTGGTTTGCAGTGAATCCACAATCTCAGCTTCTCCTGCTGTTTTACCATATATCAATGCACCGGATATGTCGTCGTTTTTTCCTACTCCGACCAAAACTCGGCCATCCGATTTTGCTACCTCCCCTGTTCCAGAAACAGACGCGCCTGGTCCAAGCTCAGGACAGCGTAAGGGGAAGATTGCAGGCAGCTCGATGCGGCTCCGTCCTGATCTTTATTTGGCTCTGGTCATTGTCGGGATCTCTGGCTTTCTATCCGTACTTTATTGATGTTGTAATCTTTCTATCATCGTTCCTTCTTGAGTCTTTTTTATTTTTTTTGTTCTTAATCTCACGAACTTCAACATATATACTACGTTGTTATTACTGTTTTACTTTATGTGTATGCATCTCTATTTTATTTTATTTATATAAATACAACAGAGTATAATTTCCTAAAATGCAGTTTGTCGTTTGGAATTTAGATTCTACATGAGATGATAATGTGTTTGTTTACCTTAATATCTCATTTTCTCATCCAAGTGACTTCTTATGTCTCTGATTGGTTATAAATTTATAACTAATTTCAAAGAAAAACGATTTAAATCATTTAGACTGGTTTAAACAAAGAAAAATCGTTAATTAGGAATACAAAATTAGAAAAATACAGTTCGTCAAAATGGAATATTATCAGAGAGAATAATGAAATAAATAAAATAAAAATGTTTAAAAACGTATATAAAAGTTAAGAAACTATCATTTTGGTTCCAAAATAGCCCGATTTGGCATCTTCACTCGGCTACGAATTTAACCAGTTTATATGATTGCTAGCATCCAGAACATTTTCCGACATCAAATCGCTCGTTTCGAAAAAAACCCAATGAGAAAAAACAAAGAGACGTAACGAAACAGAGTAATATAAATAAGAAGCCAAGTAACAAAATGACAAAAGGCTTTAACAACTGTATAACCTCTTCTCCTCCACAAGTATCAGAAACTCATCGGAATCTACAAAGACTCCGGCCAAATAAAATTACAGTAACATCTCTCTTAGAGTGCTGCCACCTCCATATTTCCTTCCTTTATTTTCAGAATCAAAATATATTACGAAAACTTAAAAAAAAAAAAAAGAAATATATAGAGCACAAACAAATATAACAGATGTAGACAGCGACGGAGAAGAAACATCAAGCCATCTCTCATCAATTTTAAGCAAGGTTGATCGTGAAGGAGACATAAGGATGTGTCTCCGAGTCACCGGCTAAACCAGCCATGGCTCCTCCAACTCCTGCATCCTCCTCGCTTTTCCAGTATAAACTGCATTGTTTTCATACAATTGAGACTCAACAACTCAAATCCAAATCAAATACAATTAAACTGTAAACTATGCCTGGAGCGATAAAAGGCAGAGACTTTTAACATACCTGTTGGTAGAATCACACATGCGTTCAAGAATGGAGCGTACTTTCTTTTCACTTTTCACAGCCGGAGATAAGACACATGCCTGGAAAATAATTCATGACAAGGGAAAGTAGTTTGGTCAGGGAGTTAATAACAGGAATGAGAAATTCTTTTAGAAACGCATAGGTTAAAGTATTATTTTACCAAGAACGCCGGAGGCAAACCATATCTCATTATGCTCTCAGCGAATATACGCACAGCACAGAAATGCATCCAGGAGCTGAAAACCTACAGATATAGACCGATGATCAAATGAATGTTGATTTCTAAGATAATATTACAAAATTATTATAGCTATAGAGAGCAATTTGTAAGTAAGTACCTCCCCATAACTGGTGTAGCACCACTGCAAAAGAGAGCTTCTCAAACTTTCCTGATCCTGAACCAACTTTTCTACCTCCTGTTTACGAGTCTCTTGTGCTTCGACGCTGTGTTCAAAATCACGAACCTAAAAGAGAACGGTATACAAACATATGATGAACAAAGGTTTGAGAATAAACCAAGTGTCTTGACTTGCACAATGAATAAAATCAGTTTTAAGTAAGAATATCACTACTACTAGTAGCAGATAATTATTTCGAACATCTAAGTAAGAATATCAGAAGACTCACTTGATACCCTTTCTCACGGGCACTTGTCCTGAAATTGTCTGCAACACGAGTAAAGAGAGTGACGGTGTAAAGAGCATACTCATTATCCTCAAACAATTTCTTCGAGGACCTAGGAACCTGAAAACAGTTGGGATAAATTAATTGAATTCACTGTGCGACAATATAATAGTGTTAATAAGCTCAACAAATCATCAATTTACCACATATTCGGTCAATGTCTCATAACACGCTAGCCAGTCTTTTTGGGAATACTTTGGAACAACTGCAAGGAGAGTCACGAGATGTTCTGACGCGACAATATCTTCTGGCTTAACCAAGCTTGAGAGGTCACGAACAGCTAAGCTGTAACAAAACACAACAACAACAAAAGAGAGGAAAGTCAGCCACATTGCCACATCATATTTCAAAAAGCTAAGCAGAGAGAAGCAGATAAATCACTTAGTATTATTCCAAAAATAAATTACCTTCCACTCTGCTTTCGGTTGATGGCATTGAGTTGACCGCGGACATTGTTATATTCAGCAACACGAACCTGAATAAAATGTGCAGTCAGAGTCGTGTCGTTAACACCACTAAATGAAGCAAAGCAATTCATTTGATCATCATAAGAAATTGACAATCGTAAAGTAAAACGAGCTATAACCAAAAATTCCAACTACTCTTCACAAATCGTAATGTATTTGTGCACACTTTTATACTAAGGGAATCATTCAGCTAATGTTTCTCCTTAAAGGGCAAAAGCTTCAATACCTTGAGATCATCCTCAATCTTTGCAACCTGAGACTGAATATTGCCCACAACCTCCTTCAGAGGTGACATTGTCGGATACTTAGCTTCATCCCACACAAACCTTGACGCCAATAAAAAAAAAAAAAGTTTTGTTCTTTACCGAATTTGATCACCACCAAATAACAATGTAACTCTTGTGAAAGCAAAAAAAAAAACCAGATACCTGGTGAGATAAGAATCAACAGGAACTCCATCTACTGTAAGAGCGTTGCTCTCCACACCAGAAATCCTCTCTAGTTCTTCGATCTGTCTCCTGATCTTCTGCGAAACTCCTTCCACAAAGCTGTTTGACTGCACAACATCTCGAGCGATCCTCATCACCAACCAAAATATTTCTCAAATGTAATCCAATCGGAAGAGGAAGGTGAAATCAAAAACGTGAAATCGCACTCTAGGATCAGATAATTTACCTTTAGCAGATCATCACCGAGAGCGAGCAGAGAATCTAAAGTTCCAACCCGAAGATTAGGAATGTTGAACTGCGAAAATTGAAATCGACAATCCACGAGCTTAGATCGTAATCATTTCTCAAAACTAAATTACCACGAGAATTGTTCAAGATCTCTTCCAATTTCAATCAAATAGAACCAAATCGAGCAAAATCTGAGTACCCGATAAACTGGAGTATCAAAGGAATGCTTGGAGATCTGATCCTGTAAACGATTCCACAACGTACTTGCAGAGTCCTTCACTGGTAGAGACACCACCCAGTACCTCGAAGTCATTGATCCTCAATCTCTTCCTCGCTCTTTCTTCTTCTCCGATGGATCTGTACTTCAATCAATCTTCTCTGCTTGTTAAATGGATAACCGGTTCGAAATATATACAAAGAAGTAGAAAACCAAACCGGTATGATAGAAGCATTTGGCCGGTTTAATATCCCCATGGCACGTTCTCCACCTCCACCTGACAAAATCTTGTCCGAAGTAAATGTCTAAATGACCACCAACACACACAAAAAAAAAGCAATCAAGAGAAAATGGGCTAATGGGCCTTAGCCCAATTAATAAAACAAATAGAAAATTAACGGGAAAAGAGAAGTTATAAGTATTGAGAAACCCTACACAAACTTCTAGGGTTGCCACGAAATTGACTGTGGTTTGCTTACTCTGAATCGTCCTTGAACCCACCTGAATTCTCTGTAGCGCAAGGAAGACGACGATTCATCTATGGCGGATGTTGAAAATCAACAGGAGTCCTCGTTTCCAGTGAAGCGAAAACCGGATCTGTTTTGCCAAGACCAGGATAATGTGGCAAACAAGGCTCAGAAGCTTAATCCATCGTCGATTCCTGCTGCTGATTCTGAGTCCAAAGACGGAGAAATTAATGGAAGCGGCGTCGAGAATCTGAATTCTTCCACCGATGAGAAGATTGGGTCGGAATCATCGGTTTCGCTTGAGAAAGCAGCTGGTTCTGAGTTGGAGTTGGAAAAGGATGTGAATGGCGTCGCCGGAGATCTTGGTGCTGAAGAGGAGCAAGAAGGTGGAAATGAAGAGGTAGAAGAAGAAGATGACGAAGATGAAGATGAAGATGAAGACGAGGAGGAAGAGGAAGAGGATGATTTAATTGAAGCCGAGATTAACAGGAAGGGTAAAGGCATTTCGAGAGAGGACAAAGGAAAAGGGAAAATGATCGAAGTGGATGAAAGTGACGAAGACGACGACAGTGATGATGAAGACGGTGGTGATGAATACGACGAAAGCGATTTGTCCGATGATCCTTTGGCGGAGGTGGATTTGGATAACATCCTGCCGTCGAGGACTAGGAGACGATCGATCCAGCCTGGAGTCTACATCTCCAATGACCGTGTTGGCAACGTCGAGGCTGATGACAGCAGCGACGATAGTGACGCTTAGACTTAGCTTAGTGGAATGGTAAGACATCGAGATTTAGTTCCTTTGATTCTAAAGAGAGTTTGACTCTTGTCAGTGATTATTGATCATATCTAATGTTTCGAATGCTTGGAACAAAGTGGGCTATATATATATATCTATCATGTTATTTGCAATTTAACTCAATGTGCCTCTTGGGTTTTCCGATTTAATTCGTTTGATGCATAAATTCCTCATCTTTTCTCGATTCCGTGTGCTTTGAGATCGCTGCTTGTGACTTTACATTAGAAAAAGTGAAAAACTAGTCTTGAATTGGGAAATTTTCAAGTAAGAATTTGAGATGTGTGAGAGATAGTACAAGGATTTACTATACTATTGTAGTATTGTATAAGCTGCGGAGATGAACGTTGTTTGAGAAATGAAATCGACTTCAGGATCTGTGAAATCATGCATTGCAGTGAACATTCTTGAAGTAGATACTAGATAATGATGCAGCATGTAATAAGTGTTCCAATCAAAGTAGTTCATGCTCTCCTGGTTCCTTTTGGTTGACTCATATGCAAATCAAGTCGTAGACAGTAGACTTGTGATAAGGGTTAGTGAGATGGGATTGGGTTAAGCTAAACTAGGTAAAGAGATTATCAAGATCACTCTACTAGCAATGCTCTTTGGCTTTTAATGTTGATGATGAGTAAAGATGGAAACTTTCAGTTCTAATTCTACATGTTCTGTCTTCAACCGTAGTCAAGAGGCTGATACAACTCATTGGATTGTAAGGAGATGACAAAGTAGTTCTTTTAGTTATGCTCATGACTCATGAACTCAGTCCTGTGACTGCTTCTTTAAGAGTTGTTTCTTAACTCTATAAGCTAAATCTTCTCAACTCAATCAAGTGTTGTTGCAGCGAATATCTCTGAGGGGTTATAATGTTCTACATAGATTCGTATAGTTCAATTATAGGAATTACAGATTTTTGTCAGGAGAATATCATCATATCTCTTATGTTTTTAATGCAAAGAAAAAACTGGACCACCAGGGAGTGACAATGAGAACTGAAAAAGGGTTCCTTTCGGAATCTCAAATTGGGAGATACATGAATACAATCAATATGTGTATCAGTCAGCGTATATGATATGATATGGATGTGTGTGGTTGGTATGGTGATATGTGTAATGTAGAGATTATAAATAATTGGGACATGCGTCATCATGAGTCTCTGCTTTTGGGGCCTTTGAATTTGCCTTCGGCTTCATAGGATAAAAGGAAAAGGAATCTCATGAACCAACAAAAAGCTGAGGAAATAAAAATATTACGATAAGAGTTCTAGAAGAAAGAAACAAAAACTTTTACCTAGAATATTATATTTCGGATATTCTAAATTTTCATATCCGGAATATGATTTTCTCACAAATCTATTGTCAATTGATCTTTTTTTTTCCTTTCTTTTTTTCTGTTAACTCAAATTTCTTAATTGTCCATTGTCCGGGATTTAACGTTAGGTCTCTCTTTAACAAATTTGGACATCTGGGAAATTTTGCTTCTCATTTTAATATGCAGCAAAAAAATTATATTTATAAGCTGAATTATTATAGCTTTTTAATAGATAAATAAATTGTTGATTTTAAAATAAGGAGGAGTCACATCGGAATTTACCAGTAACTTTACTCACTTGAGGTAAGATGAGATGGAGGTTGGTTGCACAGTAAAAACCAATAATTAAGGCATTATCTGAGGTCAACCAAAACTGGTGAAATTTTGGGTTGAGAGTGAAAATGGAGATGATTACCAAAAGGGATGAGAAAGAGGTGGCCTTCACATGGCAGCTATTGTAGCATATGATGGGTCAAGAGATGTAAAATCATCATCACCTGTCCCTTTTTTACACAGTGAATATAACTATCAAAGTTTTTTTGTGAAAAGCATGATACATCATCCTCGAAACATCTATCAAGAGTAATACATAGGAGAGGCAATCAAGAATGTAAAGTGCAAAGAAGGATTATGACGGGTAATTTGTTGATATTATGTGATTGTAGATCTTCCTGAGGAGTAACTTACCAATAATTAATACCCATATTTATCATAATTTTGAACATTAGTGTTAATTGTTAAGCAAGAGAAATCTTTCAAACCGGTAATAGTTATTTGGTTTGTGTACTCTTCATTCTTACCCATCTCTTTAATGTAATAATTTGCAAGTGGGTCTATTATTGAGTTTGATTATGAAGCCTACGCCACTTTTTTGTTCCTTTAATTTGTTTCTTAATGGTTGTTGTTTTCAGATTTTGTCTATTTCTTCTGAACTGATAATTTGTTGGTCTTTAGAGAATATATCTACAAAGTAATACAAATATTATAAAGCTGTAAGTTATTCAAAAATTCCTTAGCTTTATATCTACTAAATTGAAACAAAGTACAGTTCGGACCAATTAAGTTTCAGTTGAGAGATAAACAAATATATTAGCTTAGTCCTTTCTATTGTTTGAACATTAAACTACGATTTTTTTTGTTCTAACTTCAACAGATTACGAATTTTTCGAGATTGAACCCTACCCATAACCACCTTCTTTTGAAAAAGATGGGAGTTTGATTAGCTTTTGTTTGGTTAGAAAAAAACAGTACTCCAAAATATTTTTAAAAATATTGAAAGAGAAAAAACCAAATTTCATTACTTTCTAATTCCGTAAATCCATCAATGGTGTCCTCGTCCCAGGACAAATTCAGCCAGCCTTGCTTCTCTTCTGCTGCCTTTCTTTAATATCCCATAATTAACTAAATAATTGGAGGTATTAACAAAATAATTACAGTAATGAGATTATTTGAATAATTTAACTAATTCTACTTAAATACGTGTCTAAAATGGTAATAACCTATTTTTGATGAAGTACGACTGTAACTGTACGATGGATTTGATTTATTTTGCTAATTGTTGCACTTTCTAACAACCGTGAAATAATAAACTAATTAATCCACAGCGAATATGATTTATTCTCGAGTATGGAATATATAATTTTCCTATTCGCCGTGAAGCTTTTGAGTGGCAATTGCGTAATAAAACGAAAAAGGTAATGGCATTTTCTCTATGTTCCTTTGCTCTGACACTAATACATCACTTCAACCTTTCTCTTTGGCGAAAGGCCTCGTAACCAGTGGTCGCAACACATGCACACCATACCACTCTTCAACGGTCAAGATTCCTTTTGCGGCTTTCCTTTGAACCAATCTCCACCGTTGGATCATCCACCCCCACCCCCAAGCCTAAGCCTAACCTAACCATGGTTAGTATTTGGTCAGCTTCCCTCTGGTTAAAAGTTTAATTTCCATGGAGAAGGAGAGAGAGTGTTTCTTCTAGCTTTTGCTTGCGTGATCTCTCTCTCTCTCTCTCTCTCTCTCTCTCACATCCAAATCTTTGATCATCTCATCATCATTGGACTTGAGGCAGCAGTCCAGAGCTTATCTAGAGTCATTCATAATTCTCTCGTTTATTTTCAACGTTTTCCTCGTTGAGTTTTCCGATTCTTCTTCTTCTTAGCTGTAAATCATCAGCGACTTTGGCTCCGACGACGATTGTTGTATCTTCATTTGCTCGAGGTTTTCTACTCGTTCTTCGTAGATCTAGTTAATTTGTTATCCTGTAGATCTGAATCCAAAACTTTAGTGTTTAGTTTATAGATTCGTTTCTTTGTTTAATCGAGCTCGAGATTTTCATATTTGCTTACTGAATACGAATCTCGCTTTCCTGCAGAATCTCTCCCTCTCTCTCACCTACTGACCGTCCTGGATTGACCCGAATTCAAATCCACGAGTTGAATTTTCTACTCCATTTTGTGAGCTTCCGATCTCAAATTCCTGCTAGTGTCGAATCTCGCTGCACCACGAAGCCTCACTGAGCTGAAGTCCTTTCCGGTGAAGTATCAAGGATAAGATGAATTATTTCCCGGAGGAGGTGATAGAGCACATTTTCGACTCCATAGCTTCTCACAAAGATAGGAACTCGATATCTCTGGTCAGCAAATCGTGGCACAAGATCGAGAGATGCAGCAGGCGGAGCGTATTCATCGGAAACTGCTACGCGATCAACCCGGAGAGGTTAATCGGGAGGTTTCCGTCCCTCAAATCCCTGACTCTGAAAGGCAAACCTCACTTCGCTGACTTCAATTTGGTTCCTCACGAATGGGGAGGTTTCGTTCACCCTTGGATCGATGCTTTAGCTAAGGCCCGTGTGGGGCTTGAGGAGCTCAGGTTGAAGCGGATGGTGGTCTCCGACGAAAGCCTTGAGCTGCTTTCACGTTCCTTTCCAAATTTCAAGTCCTTGGTCCTTGTCAGCTGCGAAGGTTTTACCACCGACGGCCTTGCCTCCATCGCCGCCAATTGCAGGTAAATGTTGCCGTTTTTGTCTAATTTGGTATCAGAATCACTTCATCTCTTGCATTAGCATAAAGTTTACTCTTTAGCTTTTAGCTGAACATCAATTTTCCTGAATTTAGAAATAATACAGTGATTGATCTCCAGTGTGTGGTCTTGCTATAGATACCAAGGTTTTTAACTCTTTTACAAAATGTGATCATCTTATTAGGCATCTTCGTGAGCTGGATCTGCAAGAGAATGAGATAGATGATCACAGAGGTCAATGGCTAAACTGTTTTCCAGACAGCTGCACCACTCTTACCTCGTTGAATTTCGCATGTCTCAAAGGAGAAACCAACCTGGCTGCTCTAGAGAGGCTCGTCGCAAGGTCACCGAACCTGAAGAGCTTGAAGGTGAACCGAGCTGTGCCGCTGGATGCGCTCACGAGGTTAATGAGCTGTGCGCCGCAGCTAGTGGACCTAGGAGTAGGGTCGTACGAGAACGAGCCAGATCCAGAAGCTTTTGCGAAACTCATGGCTGCCATAGAAAAATGCACATCGTTAAGGAGCTTGTCAGGCTTTTCGGAGGTCGCTCCACGCTGCCTCCCAGCGTTCTACCCGATTTGCCAAAACCTTATCTCCTTGAATCTCAGCTACGCAGCAGAGATCCAAGGCAACCACCTCATAAAATTTATTCAGTTTTGCAAGAGGCTTGAACGATTATGGGTAAAGTTTGATTCTCATGTTTCTCTTTTCACTGTCATGAAGAAAAAGAAACTAACTTGCTAACGGTCTTTCATGGTTCTTGCAGATATTGGATAGTATTGGCGACGAAGGACTTGAGATCGTAGCTTCCGCATGTAAAGAGTTACAAGAGCTGAGAGTTTTTCCCTCTGAGTTACATGGTGAAGAAGACAACAACGCAGCTGTGACTGAGGTCGGACTAGTTGCAATCTCCGCGGGCTGCCCCAAACTTCATTCCATTCTCTACTTCTGCAAACAAATGACAAACGCAGCGCTCATAACCGTGGCTAAAAACTGCCCAAACTTCATCAGGTTCAGGCTATGCATCCTCGAGCCAAACAAACCAGACCACATCACATCTCAATCACTAGACGAAGGCTTTGGTGCGATCGTACAAGCTTGCAAGGGTCTAAGGAGACTCTCTGTCTCCGGTCTCTTAACCGACCGAGTCTTCCTCTACATCGGTATGTACGCAGAACAGCTCGAGATGCTTTCGATAGCTTTTGCAGGGGACACTGACAAAGGAATGCTGTGTGTGTTGAACGGATGCAAAAAGCTGAGGAAGCTGGAGATTAGAGACAGTCCGTTTGGGAACGCGGCGCTTCTTGCAGACGTGGAGAAGTACGAAACAATGCGATCCCTTTGGATGTCGTCTTGTGAAGTAACGCTCGGTGGCTGCAAGAGGCTCGCGAGGAATGCCCCATGGCTCAACGTGGAGATCATCAACGAGAATGAGAATAGTCGGGTGGATCGGAATGAAGAAGACGAGAGAGAGAAGGTTGATAGACTTTACCTCTACCGGACAGTGGTTGGGACTAGAAAAGACGCACCACCTTGTGTTAGGATCCTTTAGTCTCCCATTTCCCACACCACCCGACCGGATCTAGCTATGGTTCATCTTGGCTTTTGTTTTAGGCTTTTGATGTCTTTCTTTCTCCAATTTTAGGTGTACTATTTGTTTCAGACAAGAACCGATTATGTGAAGCTTCATGTGATTTGAACCTTTTTTTTTTTTTTGCGATTCTTTGTTTCATGCTACTTTGCTTCTTTTGATCTACCAATTTTTGTTGTTTATATCATCAAACTTGGGGAATTTAAAGAAGTGTAAACGTAAATGTTACTTGACTCGGAGCCTTTGAAAACTAAAATTCGGGGAAAATATCAAACATGTCAGTTTTTCAAATAATACATAAAAATTACAAACAACATCCACATGCCACATCTTTTCTAATCAATGTTCTCGACGAGTCCACTCTCAAACGAAGAGGTAAAACATAACAGAACAACGAAACATGACAATCAGACAAAGCGAGTTATGGCATATATATTTCGATTGAACATATACTGTTGACTGTAAATTATGTAAACAAGGGAGCCGCAGAGATTGGCATTCTTCAGAAGCAGCATTCCTCCAACAAACAACAACAGCAGAAAGCAGCAAGACTGCATATTTATAAGAAGAAATCGCAAATCAGAAGAAAAATTCGGTTAATAACCTTAGCATGCAAATTTGTCTAAAAATGTCGATGCATCGTTTGAGAAACTAGATTTTCAAAATTCTACCTTATCTAGGGATTTATTTTGGGTTCAAAAATCTAAAGATTAGACAGACATTAGGCGGTTGTTAAGAGAGCTCACTAGATTCGTTGAAGAATGAAAGATCGTGTACAAGATCCAAATACCGAGTGTTACAAGTGGATACATAAAGAGGGTAAAAAAGAACCTTCATTAGCAGATAGCCAAAGCACTTATAGAATTAAATCCAAGGATTAATACGAATCTCTTGCACTCAAATTATTTTTCTTGGTTTCCTACGGAACTCTGGGTTTCAAATTAGTTGTCTAAATTCAACTCACATTATGACTTATCCACATATCAACTCAAGGAATCTTGTTCTGATGTTCAGGATCATTTGAGCATATTATTCCCAAATTCCATAAACCAAAACACTCGTTCAGTGAACGTTTTATAAACGTTAACTAGTGATCCTTTAAACCACACGTTGCGCTTCTATTAGATAGGAATCGAAAAAGCCAATTTACAGCTCAATCATACAGCTTTTTAAACCGACACAATGAGTTAACAAGACTGACCCAAAAACGCAAGAATCGAATCACTGAACTGCACACATAATAATGAGGTTGCAGGAAAACCACACACGTAAACAAACAAAAACAAAAAAAAGTAGAGTGATTCTGCAAAAATGATAAAGTAAATAAAAGGCGGGAAGTAGAGAGACGAACCAGCCACGGAGGAAAGAGGAGCAACCAGAGTCAGAATCTTGGTAATGGTGATGATCTTGCTGGTAGTGATTGTAATTTTGCGGCGGAGGAGGAGGCGGCGGTCCCTGAAAGTAACCTTGATAACCGCCTTCGTAAGGACGTGAAGACGGTGGTGGATACGGTTGATATCCGTGGGGCTGAGGTGGAGGATATCCTTCGTGACGCGGCGGAGGATATCCCGGCGGAGGCGGCGCCGATGGATAACCCGGAGGCGGATACTGAGATTGATATCCTGTTCGTTCCGATTTTTTCAAAACAGATTTTAGAATCGATCAAAATCAGTGAATCGAAAACTACAATAACCAAGGAATCGAATTAGACGCGAATCATGAGAACGAACCTGGAGGAGGATACGATTCCGGTGGGACTTTGTCGTAGCTCATTTCTTTTTCCAAATCCAATTTCGCTTTCTGTCTGAGGAGAATCAGGGTATTGGGATATTGGGATTATCGAAAGAAAAAGAAACGAAATAATTAAAAAAAATTGGAAGATAAAAACTAAAAAGGATATTTTCAGTTTCATTTGACTTTGTCGGAAGTGTCAAGCTGTCTTTTTTTCATTTTTCAACCACACAGTCACATTTCGTTATAAAATCGTGTCGGTCACGTTGACATTAGACTTGGGCCGATAACAATTGGTTTATATAGTTGTATAAAGCCCTTTTTAACCTTTATAATTGGGCCAGACCACTAATTCGGTAGCTTACCAGATAATTGGGTATGTTTTATGTAAAATAATAATGTAACTCTCTTCGTCTCCAAATGATCACATGCGACGACTACATTGTTGATTGTTGGTACGTAAATTGTATATGAAATATGAACATGCGTATAATAAGCAGAGCTCAAATATGTTGGTACTCTCTGTAAGACTGAATTTGGTTTGGCATGCATGATAATAAACATAAACAAAAACATATGATCGCTCAAATATGTTCGATGTGGCTCCTATTTTCATATATGTGCTGTGATCTCTACAAATTGACGCAGATATGTGATTCCAAGTACTTTGTGTTAGTGAATGTACTCAAACAAAGAATCCAAGATAATAGACATATACGTACGAGATACCAATTAACGCGAGACAGATAGATTCAACAGAGGGGTTCTTCTGTGGATTTCTAACAGAGAAACCTTATGCCATTTGATTACTCAGTACTGTTTCTATTGATAAAGTGAGATATAATTAATAGAATGAGGAAAACAAAACAGTTGTAAAAGTTTGTTTGTTATTTCTGTGAATGAATTCATTTTTAGAAATAATATTCACTGTCAAATCTAAAAGAGCTTTTGTTTACAGATGCTACCCAACACGTGGACCAAAACAATGGACGGACTTTCTTTTTTGAGACCCAAAATTCCTCAAATCTGTTTGATTGGGGGGAGGGAAACAACGTCCCAATTCTAATTTATACCTTTATTCTATGAATACATGTTAAAAACGGAGAAAGTAAAACTTGAGACTCGTTTAGGCTCTTGATTTGACGCTATCTAGAAAGAGAGATGCATGCCTTCCTCGTTCCCGTCTCGGTTCTCTTTTTATGGTATGGGTTTACAAAATGTGGAGATTTTTTTCTTTTATATAAAGGATTACAAAATGTTGAGATACAATACTGAATATTAACTTTTTATTGTTAAATGCATCAACCCTGAATATTAATACTGTTAATTATTTTATTTATCACAAGGAGAAGAGAAAAAGAAAACGACAGCGCGCGGTGTAGAATTTACAGAAAGAAAAAAAAATCTTGTAGGGGTCGTTCATTGTGCATGCAACCCACGTTCATTTACTTTGACTTATATAATTTTCTTGCGTGTCTGTATTGAAATATATATAGTTTCGTAACTACATTATATGTGTAAGGATATGGCAATCATATGAGGTTAAACATTAACATTATGTAACCATAGCAATCATATGAAGTTAAAGTGTTAAACATTATATATTTTCAAATGAATATTATACATTAAATTCGAAAAGGAGAAAGAAATCTAAAATTTAGTTTGTATATGAATAAAAACCATTTAACCAATTGGATTGAAACTGAAATAAACCAATCGGAATTTCAACATCTAAATATATAATTTAAAAATGATAGAAGACAATAGTCGCGCGCGCCAAAATCAAAATCGTAATAAATGATTCCAGATTGAATCTACAAAGAGAAAACTCAATTTAAGATCTAGATTAGTATATCTAGCTATATTGTCGATGAAATAATTTAAAACATATTTGCGCCAAAATCAAAATCATATAAAGTCGATCTAGATAAAACCTTTTTAGAAACGTGATTGAAAATTAAAATGAACATTAAACTTCAACAAAATTGACATGGGAAATAAAAGTATTAACACAAGAAAATGTGACAGATTAGACAACATATTGTCGTATGTAGTTGGAAGAAGAAGAACAGGTATAACATGAATAAGAGAGCATATTAAGATAGCCAAGGAGACTGCCTGAAACCTAAACCCACAAGATTCAATCGAATTATAAAGATATATTTTGTAAGCTTTTGTGATTGAACCATTGAGAAGAATTAGGCGCTGGCAAGTCATCCTTGGCTACCAAATACCAACTCTCTTCTTCATGTAAAACCTATCTTCTCTCTTATTTTTCTTTTCATCTATCCTCACAAATTGCTATGTATCTCCCACATTTGCTCCCCTTTTATAGACCCCATTGGAATATGCATATTTCTAGAGTCAGCTCTTCTTTTATTGATTTATATTGTGTATAAATTATTTTATTTGGATGTGGCTAAATATACAACTTTTATGCACCATGATCAGAATATATTCACTTTTAAAAAAGTATTTTGTTATCTTTTAGCAGTATTTTACATGTTTCGATGATAGAGATAAGATTTTTATTGTTTAGTGACGAATCATCAATTTCAAAATCAGTAAATTTTAATTAAAAATATATTATCAAATTCAAAACTAAGCAAATATAAACTAGATCCGTAGGCATATATAAGAGAAAATGACTAATATATATTTATTAATTATGACATATATATACAAAATGTACCATATGATATTAAATGAAATTATACATCAGTATATATGGTCACCTTTCTCAT